>JAZKLR010000444.1:632500-1265000 GCA_037103525.1 Ganaspis brasiliensis
AAGTCCTAATTAAGTCCTAAAATTAGCAAGTCCTAATTAATTCCTAAAATTATCAAGTCCTAATTAAGGCCTAAAATTATCAAGTCCTAATTGAGTCCTAAAATCATGAAGTCCTAATTAAGTCCTAAAATTATCAAGTCCTAATTAAGTCCTAAAATTGTCAAGTCCTAATTAAGCCCTAAAAATATTAAGTCCTAATGAAGTCCTAAAATTATCAAGTCCTAATTAAGTCCTAAAATTATCAAGTCCTAATTAAGTCCTAAAATTAGCAAGTCCTAATTAATTCCTAATATTATCAAGTCCTAATTAAGTCCTAAATTTATCAAGTCCTAATTAAGTCCTAAAATCATCAAGTCCTAATTAAGTCCTAAAATCATCAAGTCCTAATTAAGTCCTAAAATTATCAAGTCCTAATTAAGTCCTAAAATTATCAAGTCCTAATTAAGTCCTAAAATTAGCAAGTCCTAATTAAGTCCTAAAATTGTCAAGTCCTAATTAAGCCCTAAAAATATTAAGTCCTAATGAAGTCCTAAAATTATCAAGTCCTAATTAAGTCCTAAAATTATCAAGTCCTAATTAAGTCCTAAAATTAGCAAGTCCTAATTAATTCCTAAAATTATCAAGTCCTAATTAAGGCCTAAAATTATCAAGTCCTAATTGAGTCCTAAAATCATGAAGTCCTAATTAAGTCCTAAAATTATCAAGTCCTAATTAAGTCCTAAAATTGTCAAGTCCTAATTAAGCCCTAAAAATATTAAGTCCTAATGAAGTCCTAAAATTATCAAGTCCTAATTAAGTCTTAAAATTATCAAGTCCTAATTAATTCCTAATATTATTAAGTCCTAATTAAGTCCTAAAATTATCAAGTCCTAATTAAGTCCTAAAATTGTCAAGTCCTAATTAAGTCCTAAAAATATCAAGTCCTAATTAAGTCCTAAAATTATCAAGTCCTAATTAAGTCCTAAAATTATCAAGTCCTAATTAAGTCCTAAAATTATCAAGTGCTAATTAAGTCCTTTAATTGTCATGTCCTGTTTAAGTCCTAAAATTACTAAGTCCTATTTAAGTCCTTTAATTGTCAAGTCCTAATTAAGTCCTAAAATTATCAAGTCCTAATTAAGTCCTAAAATTGTCAAGTCCTAATTAAGCCCTAAAAATATTAAGTCCTAATGAAGTCCTAAAATTATCAAGTCCTAATTAAGTCCTAAAATTATCAAGTCCTAATTAAGTCCTAAAATTATCAAGTCCTAATTAAGTCCTAAAATTGTCAAGTCCTAATTAAGTCCTAAAATTATCAAGTCCTAATTAAGTCCTAAAATTGTCAAGTCCTAATTAAGTCCTAAAATTATCAAGTCCTAATTAAGTCCTAAAACTATCAAGTCCTAATTAAGTCCTAAAATTATCAAGTCCTAATTAAGTCCTAAAATCATCAAGTCCTAATTAAGTCCTAAAATTATCAAATCCTAATTAAGGCCTAAAATTATCAAGTCCTAATTAAGTCCTAAAATTATCAAGTCCTAATTAAGTCCTAAAATTAGCAAGTCCTAATTAATTCCTAAAATTATCAAGTCCTAATTAAGTCCTAAATTTATCAAGTCCTAATTAAGTCCTAAAATTATAAAGTCTTAATTAGGTCCTAATATTCTAAAGTCCTATTTAAGTCCTAAAGTTATCAAATCCTAATTAAGTCCTAACATTCTCAAGTCCTATTTAAGTCTTAATGTTATCAAGTCCTAATTAAGTCCTAAAATTATCCAGTCCTAATTAAGTCCTAAAATTATCAGGTCCTAATTAAGTCCTAAAATTATCAGGTCCTAACTAAGTCCTAAAATTATCAACTCCTAAATAAGTCCTAAAATTATCAAGTCCTAATTAAGTCCTAAAATTATCAAGTCCCAATTAAGTCCTAAAAATATCAGGTTCTAAATAAGTCCTACAATTATCAAGTCCTAATTAAGTCCTAAAATTATCAAGTCCTAATTAAGTCCTAAAATTAGCAAGTCCTAATTAATTCCTAAAATTATCAAGTCCTAATTAAGGCCTAAAATTATCAAGTCCTAAGTGAGTCCTAAAATCATGAAGTCCTAATTAAGTCCTAAAATTAGCAAGTCCTAATTAAGTCCTAAAATTGTCAAGTCCTAATTAAGCCCTAAAAATATTAAGTCCTAATGAAGTCCTAAAATTATCAAGTCCTAATTAAGTCCTAAAATTATCAAGTCCTAATTAAGTACTAAAATTAGCAAGTCCTAATTAATTCCTAAAATTACTAAGTCCTATTTAAGTCCTTTAATTGTCAAGTCCTAATTAAGTCCTAAAATTATCAAGTCCTAATTAAGTCCTAAAATTGTCAAGTCCTAATTAAGTCCTAAAATTATCAAGTCCTAATTAAGTCCTAAAACTATCAAGTCCTAATTAAGTCCTAAAATTATCAAGTCCTAATTAAGTCCTAAAATCATCAAGTCCTAATTAAGTCCTAAAATTATCAAATCCTAATTAAGGCCTAAAATTATCAAGTCCTAATTAAGTCCTAAAATTATCAATTCCTAATTAAGTCCTAAAATTAGCAAGTCTTTATTAATTCCTAAAATTATCAAGTCCTAATTAAGTCCTAAATTTATCAAGTCCTAATTAAGTCCTAAAATCATCAAGTCCTAATTAAGTCCTAAAATCATCAAGTCCTAATTAAGTCCTAAAATTATCAAGTCCTAATTAAGTCCTAAAATTATCAAGTCCTAATTAAGTCCTAAAATTAGCAAGTCCTAATTAATTCCTAAAATTATCAAGTCCTAATTAAGGCCTAAAATTATCAAGTCCTAATTGAGTCCTAAAATCATGAAGTCCTAATTAAGTCCTAAAATTATCAAGTCCTAATTAAGTCCTAAAATTGTTAAGTCCTAATTAAGCCCTAAAAATATTAAGTCCTAATGAAGTCCTAAAATTATCAAGTCCTAATTAAGTCCTAAAATTATCAAGTCCTAATTAAGTCCTAAAATTAGCAAGTCCTAATTAATTCCTAATATTATCAAGTCCTAATTAAGTCCTAAATTTATCAAGTCCTAATTAAGTCCTAAAATCATCAAGTCCTAATTAAGTCCTAAAATCATCAAGTCCTAATTAAGTCCTAAAATTATCAAGTCCTAATTAAGTCCTAAAATTATCAAGTCCTAATTAAGTCCTAAAATTAGCAAGTCCTAATTAAGTCCTAAAATTGTCAAGTCCTAATTAAGCCCTAAAAATATTAAGTCCTAATGAAGTCCTAAAATTATCAAGTCCTAATTAAGTCCTAAAATTATCAAGTCCTAATTAAGTCCTAAAATTAGCAAGTCCTAATTAATTCCTAAAATTATCAAGTCCTAATTAAGGCCTAAAATTATCAAGTCCTAATTGAGTCCTAAAATCATGAAGTCCTAATTAAGTCCTAAAATTATCAAGTCCTAATTAAGTCCTAAAATTGTCAAGTCCTAATTAAGCCCTAAAAATATTAAGTCCTAATGAAGTCCTAAAATTATCAAGTCCTAATTAAGTCTTAAAATTATCAAGTCCTAATTAATTCCTAATATTATTAAGTCCTAATTAAGTCCTAAAATTATCAAGTCCTAATTAAGTCCTAAAATTGTCAAGTCCTAATTAAGTCCTAAAAATATCAAGTCCTAATTAAGTCCTAAAATTATCAAGTCCTAATTAAGTCCTAAAATTATCAAGTCCTAATTAAGTCCTAAAATTATCAAGTGCTAATTAAGTCCTTTAATTGTCATGTCCTGTTTAAGTCCTAAAATTACTAAGTCCTATTTAAGTCCTTTAATTGTCAAGTCCTAATTAAGTCCTAAAATTATCAAGTCCTAATTAAGTCCTAAATTTGTCAAGTCCTAATTAAGTCTTAAAATTATCAAGTCCTAATTAATTCCTAAAATTATCAAGTCCTAATTAAGTCCTAAAATTAGCAAGTCATAATTAAGTCCTAAAGTAATCAAGTTCTAATTAAGTGCTAATATAATTAAATCCTAATTAACGCCTAAAATTATCAAGTCCTAATTAAGTCCTAAAATTAGCAAGTCATAATTAAGTCCTAAAGTAATCAAGTTCTAATTAAGTGCTAATATAATTAAATCCTAATTAACGCCTAAAATTATCAAGTCCTAATTAAGTCCTAAAATTATCAAGTCCTAATTAAGTCCTAAAATTATCAAGTCCTAATTAGGTCCTAAAATTATCAAGTCCTAATTAAGTCCTAAAATTATCAAGTCCTAATTAAGTCCTAAAATTAGCAAGTCCTAATTAATTCCTAAAATTATCAAGTCCTAAATAAGGCCTAAAATTAGCAAGTCCTAATTAATTCCTAAAATTATCAAGTCCTAATTAAGGCCTAAAATTATCAAGTCCTAATTGAGTCCTAAAATCATGAAGTCCTAATTAAGTCCTAAAATTATCAAGTCCTAATTAAGTCCTAAAATTGTCAAGTCCTAATTAAGCCCTAAAAATATTAAGTCCTAATGAAGTCCTAAAATTATCAAGTCCTAATTAAGTCCTAAAATTATCAAGTCCTAATTAAGTCCTAAAATTAGCAAGTCCTAATTAATTCCTAATATTATCAAGTCCTAATTAAGTCCTAAATTTATCAAGTCCTAATTAAGTCCTAAAATCATCAAGTCCTAATTAAGTCCTAAAATCATCAAGTCCTAATTAAGTCCTAAAATTATCAAGTCCTAATTAAGTCCTAAAATTATCAAGTCCTAATTAAGTCCTAAAATTAGCAAGTCCTAATTAAGTCCTAAAATTGTCAAGTCCTAATTAAGCCCTAAAAATATTAAGTCCTAATGAAGTCCTAAAATTATCAAGTCCTAATTAAGTCCTAAAATTATCAAGTCCTAATTAAGTCCTAAAATTAGCAAGTCCTAATTAATTCCTAAAATTATCAAGTCCTAATTAAGGCCTAAAATTATCAAGTCCTAATTGAGTCCTAAAATCATGAAGTCCTAATTAAGTCCTAAAATTATCAAGTCCTAATTAAGTCCTAAAATTGTCAAGTCCTAATTAAGCCCTAAAAATATTAAGTCCTAATGAAGTCCTAAAATTATCAAGTCCTAATTAAGTCTTAAAATTATCAAGTCCTAATTAATTCCTAATATTATTAAGTCCTAATTAAGTCCTAAAATTATCAAGTCCTAATTAAGTCCTAAAATTGTCAAGTCCTAATTAAGTCCTAAAAATATCAAGTCCTAATTAAGTCCTAAAATTATCAAGTCCTAATTAAGTCCTAAAATTATCAAGTCCTAATTAAGTCCTAAAATTATCAAGTGCTAATTAAGTCCTTTAATTGTCATGTCCTGTTTAAGTCCTAAAATTACTAAGTCCTATTTAAGTCCTTTAATTGTCAAGTCCTAATTAAGTCCTAAAATTATCAAGTCCTAATTAAGTCCTAAATTTGTCAAGTCCTAATTAAGTCTTAAAATTATCAAGTCCTAATTAATTCCTAAAATTATCAAGTCCTAATTAAGTCCTAAAATTAGCAAGTCATAATTAAGTCCTAAAGTAATCAAGTTCTAATTAAGTGCTAATATAATTAAATCCTAATTAACGCCTAAAATTATCAAGTCCTAATTAAGTCCTAAAATTAGCAAGTCATAATTAAGTCCTAAAGTAATCAAGTTCTAATTAAGTGCTAATATAATTAAATCCTAATTAACGCCTAAAATTATCAAGTCCTAATTAAGTCCTAAAATTATCAAGTCCTAATTAAGTCCTAAAATTATCAAGTCCTAATTAGGTCCTAAAATTATCAAGTCCTAATTAAGTCCTAAAATTATCAAGTCCTAATTAAGTCCTAAAATTAGCAAGTCCTAATTAATTCCTAAAATTATCAAGTCCTAAATAAGGCCTAAAATTATCAAGTCCTAATTAAGTCCTAAAATCATCAAGTCCTAATTAAGTCCTAAAATTATCAAGTCCTAATAAAGTCCTAAAATTGTCAAGTCCTAAATAAGTCTTAAAAATATTAAGTCCTAATGAAGTCCTAAAATTATCAAGTCCTAATTAAGTTCTAAAATTATCAAATCCTAATTAGGTCCTAAAATTATCAAGTCCTAATTAAGTCTTAAAATTATCAAGTCCTAATTAATTCCTAAAATTATCAAGTCCTAATTAAGTCCTAAAATTAGCAAGTCATAATTAAGTCCTAAAGTAATCAAGTTCTAATTAAGTGCTAATATAATTAAATCCTAATTAACGCCTAAAATTATCAAGTCCTAATTAAGTCCTAAAATTATCAAGTCCTAATTAAGTCCTAAAATTATCAAGTGCTAATTAAGTCCTTTAATTGTCATGTCCTGTTTAAGTCCTAAAATTACTAAGTCCTATTTAAGTCCTTTAATTGTCAAGTCCTAATTAAGTCCTAAAATTATCAAGTCCTAATTAAGTCCTAAATTTGTCAAGTCCTAATTAAGTCTTAAAATTATCAAGTCCTAATTAATTCCTAAAATTATCAAGTCCTAATTAAGTCCTAAAATTAGCAAGTCATAATTAAGTCCTAAAGTAATCAAGTTCTAATTAAGTGCTAATATAATTAAATCCTAATTAACGCCTAAAATTATCAAGTCCTAATTAAGTCCTAAAATTAGCAAGTCATAATTAAGTCCTAAAGTAATCAAGTTCTAATTAAGTGCTAATATAATTAAATCCTAATTAACGCCTAAAATTATCAAGTCCTAATTAAGTCCTAAAATTATCAAGTCCTAATTAAGTCCTAAAATTATCAAGTCCTAATTAGGTCCTAAAATTATCAAGTCCTAATTAAGTCCTAAAATTGTCAAGTCCTAATTAAGTCCTAAAATTATCAAGTCCTAATTAAGTCCTAAAATTGTCAAGTCCTAATTAAGTCCTAAAATTATCAAGTCCTAATTAAGTCCTAAAACTATCAAGTCCTAATTAAGTCCTAAAATTATCAAGTCCTAATTAAGTCCTAAAATCATCAAGTCCTAATTAAGTCCTAAAATTATCAAATCCTAATTAAGGCCTAAAATTATCAAGTCCTAATTAAGTCCTAAAATTATCAAGTCCTAATTAAGTCCTAAAATTAGCAAGTCCTAATTAATTCCTAAAATTATCAAGTCCTAATTAAGTCCTAAATTTATCAAGTCCTAATTAAGTCCTAAATTTATCAAGTCCTAATTAAGTCCTAAAATCATCAAGTCCTAATTAAGTCCTAAAATCATCAAGTCCTAATTAAGTCCTAAAATTATCAAGTCCTAATTAAGTCCTAAAATTATCAAGTCCTAATTAAGTCCTAAAATTAGCAAGTCCTAATTAATTCCTAAAATTATCAAGTCCTAATTAAGGCCTAAAATTATCAAGTCCTAATTGAGTCCTAAAATCATGAAGTCCTAATTAAGTCCTAAAATTATCAAGTCCTAATTAAGTCCTAAAATTGTCAAGTCCTAATTAAGCCCTAAAAATATTAAGTCCTAATGAAGTCCTAAAATTATCAAGTCCTAATTAAGTCCTAAAATTATCAAGTCCTAATTAAGTCCTAAAATTAGCAAGTCCTAATTAATTCCTAATATTATCAAGTCCTAATTAAGTCCTAAATTTATCAAGTCCTAATTAAGTCCTAAAATCATCAAGTCCTAATTAAGTCCTAAAATCATCAAGTCCTAATTAAGTCCTAAAATTATCAAGTCCTAATTAAGTCCTAAAATTATCAAGTCCTAATTAAGTCCTAAAATTAGCAAGTCCTAATTAAGTCCTAAAATTGTCAAGTCCTAATTAAGCCCTAAAAATATTAAGTCCTAATGAAGTCCTAAAATTATCAAGTCCTAATTAAGTCCTAAAATTATCAAGTCCTAATTAAGTCCTAAAATTAGCAAGTCCTAATTAATTCCTAAAATTATCAAGTCCTAATTAAGGCCTAAAATTATCAAGTCCTAATTGAGTCCTAAAATCATGAAGTCCTAATTAAGTCCTAAAATTATCAAGTCCTAATTAAGTCCTAAAATTGTCAAGTCCTAATTAAGCCCTAAAAATATTAAGTCCTAATGAAGTCCTAAAATTATCAAGTCCTAATTAAGTCTTAAAATTATCAAGTCCTAATTAATTCCTAATATTATTAAGTCCTAATTAAGTCCTAAAATTATCAAGTCCTAATTAAGTCCTAAAATTGTCAAGTCCTAATTAAGTCCTAAAAATATCAAGTCCTAATTAAGTCCTAAAATTATCAAGTCCTAATTAAGTCCTAAAATTATCAAGTCCTAATTAAGTCCTAAAATTATCAAGTGCTAATTAAGTCCTTTAATTGTCATGTCCTGTTTAAGTCCTAAAATTACTAAGTCCTATTTAAGTCCTTTAATTGTCAAGTCCTAATTAAGTCCTAAAATTATCAAGTCCTAATTAAGTCCTAAATTTGTCAAGTCCTAATTAAGTCTTAAAATTATCAAGTCCTAATTAATTCCTAAAATTATCAAGTCCTAATTAAGTCCTAAAATTAGCAATTCATAATTAAGTCCTAAAGTAATCAAGTTCTAATTAAGTGCTAATATAATTAAATCCTAATTAACGCCTAAAATTATCAAGTCCTAATTAAGTCCTAAAATTAGCAAGTCATAATTAAGTCCTAAAATTATCAAGTCCTAATTAGGTCCTAAAATTATCAAGTCCTAATTAAGTCCTAAAATTATCAAGTCCTAATTAAGTCCTAAAATTAGCAAGTCCTAATTAATTCCTAAAATTATCAAGTCCTAAATAAGGCCTAAAATTATCAAGTCCTAATTAAGTCCTAAAATCATCAAGTCCTAATTAAGTCCTAAAATTATCAAGTCCTAATTAAGTCCTAAAATTATCAAGTGCTAATTAAGTCCTTTAATTGTCATGTCCTTATTAAGTCCTAAAATTACTTAGTCCTATTTAAGTCCTTTAATTGTCAAGTCCTAATTAAGTCCTAAAATTATCAAGTCCTAATTAAGTCCTAAAATTGTCAAGTCCTAATTAAGTCCTAAAATTATCAAGTCCTAATTAAGTCCTAAAACTATCAAGTCCTAATTAAGTCCTAAAATTATCAAGTCCTAATTAAGTCCTAAAATCATCAAGTCCTAATTAAGTCCTAAAATTATCAAATCCTAATTAAGGCCTAAAATTATCAAGTCCTAATTAAGTCCTAAAATTATCAAGTCCTAATTAAGTCCTAAAATTAGCAAGTCCTAATTAATTGCTAAAATTATCAAGTCCTAATTAAGTCCTAAATTTATCAAGTCCTAATTAAGTCCTAAAATCATCAAGTCCTAATTAAGTCCTAAAATCATCAAGTCCTAATTAATTCCTAAAATTATCAAGTCCTAATTAAGGCCTAAAATTATCAAGTCCTAATTGAGTCCTAAAATCATGAAGTCCTAATTAAGTCCTAAAATTATCAAGTCCTAATTAAGTCCTAAAATTGTCAAGTCCTAATTAAGCCCTAAAAATATTAAGTCCTAATGAAGTCCTAAAATTATCAAGTCCTAATTAAGTCCTAAAATTGTCAAGTCCTAATTAAGTCCTAAAATTATCAAGTGCTAATTAAGTCCTTTAATTGTCATGTCCTGTTTAAGTCCTAAAATTACTAAGTCCTATTTAAGTCCTTTAATTGTCAAGTCCTAATTAAGTCCTAAAATTATCAAGTCCTAATTAAGTCCTAAAATTGTCAAGTCCTAATTAAGTCTTAAAATTATCAAGTCCTAATTAATTCCTAAAATTATCAAGTCCTAATTAAGTCCTAAAATTAGCAAGTCATAATTAAGTCCTAAAGTAATCAAGTTCTAATTAAGTGCTAATATAATTAAATCCTAATTAACGCCTAAAATTATCAAGTCCTAATTAAGTCCTACAATTATCAAGTCCTAATTAAGTCCTAAAATTATCAAGTCCTAATTAGGTCCTAAAATTATCAAGTCCTAATTAAGTCCTAAAATTATCAAGTCCTAATTAAGTCCTAAAATTAGCAAGTCCTAATTAATTCCTAAAATTATCAAGTCCTAAATAAAGCCTAAAATTATCAAGTCCTAATTAAGTCCTAAAATCATCAAGTCCTAATTAAGTCCTAAAATTATCAAGTCCTAATTAAGTCCTAAAATTGTCAAGTCCTAATTAAGTCCTAAAAATATTAAGTTCTAATAAAGTCCTAAAATTATCAAGTCCTAATTAAGTTCTAAAATTATCAAATCCTAATTAGGTCCTAAAATTATCAAGTCCTAATTAAGTCTTAAAATTATCAAGTCCTAATTAATTCCTAAAATTATCAAGTCCTAATTAAGTCCTAAAATTAGCAAGTCATAATTAAGTCCTAAAGTAATCAAGTTCTAATTAAGTGCTAATATAATTAAATCCTAATTAACGCCTAAAATTATCAAGTCCTAATTAAGTCCTAAAATTATCAAGTCCTAATTAAGTCCTAAAATTATCAAGTCCTAATTAAGTCCTAAAATTATCAAGTGCTAATTAAGTCCTTTAATTGTCATGTCCTTATTAAGTCCTAAAATTACTTAGTCCTATTTAAGTCCTTTAATTGTCAAGTCCTAATTAAGTCCTAAAATTATCAAGTCCTAATTAAGTCCTAAAATTGTCAAGTCCTAATTAAGTCCTAAAATTATCAAGTCCTAATTAAGTCCTAAAACTATCAAGTCCTAATTAAGTCCTAAAATTATCAAGTCCTAATTAAGTCCTAAAATTGTCAAGTCCTAATTAAGTCCTAAAATCATCAAGTCCTAATTAAGTCCTAAAATCATCAAGTCCTAATTAATTCCTAAAATTATCAAGTCCTAATTAAGGCCTAAAATTATCAAGTCCTAATTGAGTCCTAAAATCATGAAGTCCTAATTAAGTCCTAAAATTATCAAGTCCTAAAATTGTCAAGTCCTAATTAAGCCCTAAAAATATTAAGTCCTAATGAAGTCCTAAAATTATCAAGTCCTAATTAAGTTCTAAAATTATCAAATCCTAATTAGGTCCTAAAATTATCAAGTCCTAATTAAGTCTTAAAATTATCAAGTCCTAATTAATTCCTAATATTATTAAGTCCTAATTAAGTCCTAAAATTATCAAGTCCTAATTAAGTCCTACAATTGTCAAGTCCTAATTAAGTCCTAAAATTATCAAGTGCTAATTAAGTCCTTTAATTGTCATGTCCTGTTTAAGTCCTAAAATTATCAAGTCCTAATTAAGTCCTAAAATTATCAAGTGCTAATTAAGTCCTTTAATTGTCATGTCCTGTTTAAGTCCTAAAATTACTAAGTCCTATTTAAGTCCTTTAATTGTCAAGTCCTAATTAAGTCCTAAAATTATCAAGTCCTAATTAAGTCCTAAAATTGTCAAGTCCTAATTAAGTCCTAAAATTATCAAGTCCTAATTAAGTCCTAAAAATATCAAGTCCTAATTAAGTCCTAAAATTATCAAGTCCTAATTAAGTCCTAAAATCATCAAGTCCTAATTAAGTCCTAAAATTATCAAATCCTAATTAAGGCCTAAAATTATCAAGTCCTAATTAAGTCCTAAAATTATCAAGTCCTAATTAAGTCCTAAAATTAGCAAGTCCTAATTAATTCCTCAAATTATCAAGTCCTAATTAAGTCCTAAATTTATCAAGTCCTAATTAAGTCCTAAAATTAGCAAGTCATAATTAAGTCCTAAAGTAATCAAGTTCTAATTAAGTGCTAATATAATTAAATCCTAATTAACGCCTAAAATTATCAAGTCCTAATTAAGTCCTAAAATTAGCAAGTCATAATTAAGTCCTAAAGTAATCAAGTTCTAATTAAGTGCTAATATAATTAAATCCTAATTAACGCCTAAAATTATCAAGTCCTAATTAAGTCCTAAAATTATCAAGTCCTAATTAAGTCCTAAAATTATCAAGTCCTAATTAGGTCCTAAAATTATCAAGTCCTAATTAAGTCCTAAAATTGTCAAGTCCTAATTAAGTCCTAAAATTATCAAGTCCTAATTAAGTCCTAAAATTGTCAAGCCCTAATTAAGTCCTAAAATTATCAAGTCCTAATTAAGTCCTAAAACTATCAAGTCCTAATTAAGTCCTAAAATTATCAAGTCCTAATTAAGTCCTAAAATCATCAAGTCCTAATTAAGTCCTAAAATTATCAAATCCTAATTAAGGCCTAAAATTATCAAGTCCTAATTAAGTCCTAAAATTATCAAGTCCTAATTAAGTCCTAAAATTAGCAAGTCCTAATTAAGTCCTAAAATTAGCAAGTCCTAATTAATTCCTAAAATTATCAAGTCCTAAATAAGGCCTAAAATTATCAAGTCCTAATTAAGTCCTAAAATCATCAAGTCCTAATTAAGTCCTAAAATTATCAAGTCCTAATAAAGTCCTAAAATTGTCAAGTCCTAAATAAGTCTTAAAAATATTAAGTCCTAATGAAGTCCTAAAATTATCAAGTCCTAATTAAGTTCTAAAATTATCAAATCCTAATTAGGTCCTAAAATTATCAAGTCCTAATTAAGTCTTAAAATTATCAAGTCCTAATTAATTCCTAAAATTATCAAGTCCTAATTAAGTCCTAAAATTAGCAAGTCATAATTAAGTCCTAAAGTAATCAAGTTCTAATTAAGTGCTAATATAATTAAATCCTAATTAACGCCTAAAATTATCAAGTCCTAATTAAGTCCTAAAATTATCAAGTCCTAATTAAGTCCTAAAATTATCAAGTGCTAATTAAGTCCTTTAATTGTCATGTCCTGTTTAAGTCCTAAAATTACTAAGTCCTATTTAAGTCCTTTAATTGTCAAGTCCTAATTAAGTCCTAAAATTATCAAGTCCTAATTAAGTCCTAAATTTGTCAAGTCCTAATTAAGTCTTAAAATTATCAAGTCCTAATTAATTCCTAAAATTATCAAGTCCTAATTAAGTCCTAAAATTAGCAAGTCATAATTAAGTCCTAAAGTAATCAAGTTCTAATTAAGTGCTAATATAATTAAATCCTAATTAACGCCTAAAATTATCAAGTCCTAATTAAGTCCTAAAATTAGCAAGTCATAATTAAGTCCTAAAGTAATCAAGTTCTAATTAAGTGCTAATATAATTAAATCCTAATTAACGCCTAAAATTATCAAGTCCTAATTAAGTCCTAAAATTATCAAGTCCTAATTAAGTCCTAAAATTATCAAGTCCTAATTAGGTCCTAAAATTATCAAGTCCTAATTAAGTCCTAAAATTGTCAAGTCCTAATTAAGTCCTAAAATTATCAAGTCCTAATTAAGTCCTAAAATTGTCAAGTCCTAATTAAGTCCTAAAATTATCAAGTCCTAATTAAGTCCTAAAACTATCAAGTCCTAATTAAGTCCTAAAATTATCAAGTCCTAATTAAGTCCTAAAATCATCAAGTCCTAATTAAGTCCTAAAATTATCAAATCCTAATTAAGGCCTAAAATTATCAAGTCCTAATTAAGTCCTAAAATTATCAAGTCCTAATTAAGTCCTAAAATTAGCAAGTCCTAATTAATTCCTAAAATTATCAAGTCCTAATTAAGTCCTAAATTTATCAAGTCCTAATTAAGTCCTAAATTTATCAAGTCCTAATTAAGTCCTAAAATCATCAAGTCCTAATTAAGTCCTAAAATCATCAAGTCCTAATTAAGTCCTAAAATTATCAAGTCCTAATTAAGTCCTAAAATTATCAAGTCCTAATTAAGTCCTAAAATTAGCAAGTCCTAATTAATTCCTAAAATTATCAAGTCCTAATTAAGGCCTAAAATTATCAAGTCCTAATTGAGTCCTAAAATCATGAAGTCCTAATTAAGTCCTAAAATTATCAAGTCCTAATTAAGTCCTAAAATTGTCAAGTCCTAATTAAGCCCTAAAAATATTAAGTCCTAATGAAGTCCTAAAATTATCAAGTCCTAATTAAGTCCTAAAATTATCAAGTCCTAATTAAGTCCTAAAATTAGCAAGTCCTAATTAATTCCTAATATTATCAAGTCCTAATTAAGTCCTAAATTTATCAAGTCCTAATTAAGTCCTAAAATCATCAAGTCCTAATTAAGTCCTAAAATCATCAAGTCCTAATTAAGTCCTAAAATTATCAAGTCCTAATTAAGTCCTAAAATTATCAAGTCCTAATTAAGTCCTAAAATTAGCAAGTCCTAATTAAGTCCTAAAATTGTCAAGTCCTAATTAAGCCCTAAAAATATTAAGTCCTAATGAAGTCCTAAAATTATCAAGTCCTAATTAAGTCCTAAAATTATCAAGTCCTAATTAAGTCCTAAAATTAGCAAGTCCTAATTAATTCCTAAAATTATCAAGTCCTAATTAAGGCCTAAAATTATCAAGTCCTAATTGAGTCCTAAAATCATGAAGTCCTAATTAAGTCCTAAAATTATCAAGTCCTAATTAAGTCCTAAAATTGTCAAGTCCTAATTAAGCCCTAAAAATATTAAGTCCTAATGAAGTCCTAAAATTATCAAGTCCTAATTAAGTCTTAAAATTATCAAGTCCTAATTAATTCCTAATATTATTAAGTCCTAATTAAGTCCTAAAATTATCAAGTCCTAATTAAGTCCTAAAATTGTCAAGTCCTAATTAAGTCCTAAAAATATCAAGTCCTAATTAAGTCCTAAAATTATCAAGTCCTAATTAAGTCCTAAAATTATCAAGTCCTAATTAAGTCCTAAAATTATCAAGTGCTAATTAAGTCCTTTAATTGTCATGTCCTGTTTAAGTCCTAAAATTACTAAGTCCTATTTAAGTCCTTTAATTGTCAAGTCCTAATTAAGTCCTAAAATTATCAAGTCCTAATTAAGTCCTAAATTTGTCAAGTCCTAATTAAGTCTTAAAATTATCAAGTCCTAATTAATTCCTAAAATTATCAAGTCCTAATTAAGTCCTAAAATTAGCAATTCATAATTAAGTCCTAAAGTAATCAAGTTCTAATTAAGTGCTAATATAATTAAATCCTAATTAACGCCTAAAATTATCAAGTCCTAATTAAGTCCTAAAATTAGCAAGTCATAATTAAGTCCTAAAATTATCAAGTCCTAATTAGGTCCTAAAATTATCAAGTCCTAATTAAGTCCTAAAATTATCAAGTCCTAATTAAGTCCTAAAATTAGCAAGTCCTAATTAATTCCTAAAATTATCAAGTCCTAAATAAGGCCTAAAATTATCAAGTCCTAATTAAGTCCTAAAATCATCAAGTCCTAATTAAGTCCTAAAATTATCAAGTCCTAATTAAGTCCTAAAATTATCAAGTGCTAATTAAGTCCTTTAATTGTCATGTCCTTATTAAGTCCTAAAATTACTTAGTCCTATTTAAGTCCTTTAATTGTCAAGTCCTAATTAAGTCCTAAAATTATCAAGTCCTAATTAAGTCCTAAAATTGTCAAGTCCTAATTAAGTCCTAAAATTATCAAGTCCTAATTAAGTCCTAAAACTATCAAGTCCTAATTAAGTCCTAAAATTATCAAGTCCTAATTAAGTCCTAAAATCATCAAGTCCTAATTAAGTCCTAAAATTATCAAATCCTAATTAAGGCCTAAAATTATCAAGTCCTAATTAAGTCCTAAAATTATCAAGTCCTAATTAAGTCCTAAAATTAGCAAGTCCTAATTAATTGCTAAAATTATCAAGTCCTAATTAAGTCCTAAATTTATCAAGTCCTAATTAAGTCCTAAAATCATCAAGTCCTAATTAAGTCCTAAAATCATCAAGTCCTAATTAATTCCTAAAATTATCAAGTCCTAATTAAGGCCTAAAATTATCAAGTCCTAATTGAGTCCTAAAATCATGAAGTCCTAATTAAGTCCTAAAATTATCAAGTCCTAATTAAGTCCTAAAATTGTCAAGTCCTAATTAAGCCCTAAAAATATTAAGTCCTAATGAAGTCCTAAAATTATCAAGTCCTAATTAAGTCCTAAAATTGTCAAGTCCTAATTAAGTCCTAAAATTATCAAGTGCTAATTAAGTCCTTTAATTGTCATGTCCTGTTTAAGTCCTAAAATTACTAAGTCCTATTTAAGTCCTTTAATTGTCAAGTCCTAATTAAGTCCTAAAATTATCAAGTCCTAATTAAGTCCTAAAATTGTCAAGTCCTAATTAAGTCTTAAAATTATCAAGTCCTAATTAATTCCTAAAATTATCAAGTCCTAATTAAGTCCTAAAATTAGCAAGTCATAATTAAGTCCTAAAGTAATCAAGTTCTAATTAAGTGCTAATATAATTAAATCCTAATTAACGCCTAAAATTATCAAGTCCTAATTAAGTCCTACAATTATCAAGTCCTAATTAAGTCCTAAAATTATCAAGTCCTAATTAGGTCCTAAAATTATCAAGTCCTAATTAAGTCCTAAAATTATCAAGTCCTAATTAAGTCCTAAAATTAGCAAGTCCTAATTAATTCCTAAAATTATCAAGTCCTAAATAAAGCCTAAAATTATCAAGTCCTAATTAAGTCCTAAAATCATCAAGTCCTAATTAAGTCCTAAAATTATCAAGTCCTAATTAAGTCCTAAAATTGTCAAGTCCTAATTAAGTCCTAAAAATATTAAGTTCTAATAAAGTCCTAAAATTATCAAGTCCTAATTAAGTTCTAAAATTATCAAATCCTAATTAGGTCCTAAAATTATCAAGTCCTAATTAAGTCTTAAAATTATCAAGTCCTAATTAATTCCTAAAATTATCAAGTCCTAATTAAGTCCTAAAATTAGCAAGTCATAATTAAGTCCTAAAGTAATCAAGTTCTAATTAAGTGCTAATATAATTAAATCCTAATTAACGCCTAAAATTATCAAGTCCTAATTAAGTCCTAAAATTATCAAGTCCTAATTAAGTCCTAAAATTATCAAGTCCTAATTAAGTCCTAAAATTATCAAGTGCTAATTAAGTCCTTTAATTGTCATGTCCTTATTAAGTCCTAAAATTACTTAGTCCTATTTAAGTCCTTTAATTGTCAAGTCCTAATTAAGTCCTAAAATTATCAAGTCCTAATTAAGTCCTAAAATTGTCAAGTCCTAATTAAGTCCTAAAATTATCAAGTCCTAATTAAGTCCTAAAACTATCAAGTCCTAATTAAGTCCTAAAATTATCAAGTCCTAATTAAGTCCTAAAATTGTCAAGTCCTAATTAAGTCCTAAAATCATCAAGTCCTAATTAAGTCCTAAAATCATCAAGTCCTAATTAATTCCTAAAATTATCAAGTCCTAATTAAGGCCTAAAATTATCAAGTCCTAATTGAGTCCTAAAATCATGAAGTCCTAATTAAGTCCTAAAATTATCAAGTCCTAAAATTGTCAAGTCCTAATTAAGCCCTAAAAATATTAAGTCCTAATGAAGTCCTAAAATTATCAAGTCCTAATTAAGTTCTAAAATTATCAAATCCTAATTAGGTCCTAAAATTATCAAGTCCTAATTAAGTCTTAAAATTATCAAGTCCTAATTAATTCCTAATATTATTAAGTCCTAATTAAGTCCTAAAATTATCAAGTCCTAATTAAGTCCTACAATTGTCAAGTCCTAATTAAGTCCTAAAATTATCAAGTGCTAATTAAGTCCTTTAATTGTCATGTCCTGTTTAAGTCCTAAAATTATCAAGTCCTAATTAAGTCCTAAAATTATCAAGTGCTAATTAAGTCCTTTAATTGTCATGTCCTGTTTAAGTCCTAAAATTACTAAGTCCTATTTAAGTCCTTTAATTGTCAAGTCCTAATTAAGTCCTAAAATTATCAAGTCCTAATTAAGTCCTAAAATTGTCAAGTCCTAATTAAGTCCTAAAATTATCAAGTCCTAATTAAGTCCTAAAAATATCAAGTCCTAATTAAGTCCTAAAATTATCAAGTCCTAATTAAGTCCTAAAATCATCAAGTCCTAATTAAGTCCTAAAATTATCAAATCCTAATTAAGGCCTAAAATTATCAAGTCCTAATTAAGTCCTAAAATTATCAAGTCCTAATTAAGTCCTAAAATTAGCAAGTCCTAATTAATTCCTCAAATTATCAAGTCCTAATTAAGTCCTAAATTTATCAAGTCCTAATTAAGTCCTAAAATTAGCAAGTCATAATTAAGTCCTAAAGTAATCAAGTTCTAATTAAGTGCTAATATAATTAAATCCTAATTAACGCCTAAAATTATCAAGTCCTAATTAAGTCCTAAAATTAGCAAGTCATAATTAAGTCCTAAAGTAATCAAGTTCTAATTAAGTGCTAATATAATTAAATCCTAATTAACGCCTAAAATTATCAAGTCCTAATTAAGTCCTAAAATTATCAAGTCCTAATTAAGTCCTAAAATTATCAAGTCCTAATTAGGTCCTAAAATTATCAAGTCCTAATTAAGTCCTAAAATTGTCAAGTCCTAATTAAGTCCTAAAATTATCAAGTCCTAATTAAGTCCTAAAATTGTCAAGCCCTAATTAAGTCCTAAAATTATCAAGTCCTAATTAAGTCCTAAAACTATCAAGTCCTAATTAAGTCCTAAAATTATCAAGTCCTAATTAAGTCCTAAAATCATCAAGTCCTAATTAAGTCCTAAAATTATCAAATCCTAATTAAGGCCTAAAATTATCAAGTCCTAATTAAGTCCTAAAATTATCAAGTCCTAATTAAGTCCTAAAATTAGCAAGTCCTAATTAATTCCTAAAATTATCAAGTCCTAATTAAGTCCTAAATTTATCAAGTCCTAATTAAGTCCTAAAATTATAAAGTCTTAATTAGGTCCTAATATTCTAAAGTCCTATTTAAGTCCTAAAGTTATCAAATCCTAATTAAGTCCTAACATTCTCAAGTCCTATTTAAGTCTTAATGTTATCAAGTCCTAATTAAGTCCTAAAATTATCCAGTCCTAATTAAGTCCTAAAATTATCAGGTCCTAATTAAGTCCTAAAATTATCAGGTCCTAACTAAGTCCTAAAATTATCAACTCCTAAATAAGTCCTAAAATTATCAAGTCCTAATTAAGTCCTAAAATTATCAAGTCCCAATTAAGTCCTAAAAATATCAGGTTCTAAATAAGTCCTACAATTATCAAGTCCTAATTAAGTCCTAAAATTATCAAGTCCTAATTAAGTCCTAAAATTAGCAAGTCCTAATTAATTCCTAAAATTATCAAGTCCTAATTAAGGCCTAAAATTATCAAGTCCTAATTGAGTCCTAAAATCATGAAGTCCTAATTAAGTCCTAAAATTATCAAGTCCTAATTAAGTCCTAAAATTGTCAAGTCCTAATTAAGCCCTAAAAATATTAAGTCCTAATGAAGTCCTAAAATTATCAAGTACTAATTAAGTCCTAAAATTATCAAGTCCTAATTAAGTCCTAAAATTAGCAAGTCCTAATTAATTCCTAAAATTATCAAGTCCTAATTAAGGCCTAAAATTATCAAGTCCTAATTGAGTCCTAAAATCATGAAGTCCTAATTAAGTCCTAAAATTATCAAGTCCTAATTAAGTCCTAAAATTGTCAAGTCCTAATTAAGCCCTAAAAATATTAAGTCCTAATGAAGTCCTAAAATTATCAAGTCCTAATTAAGTCTTAAAATTATCAAGTCCTAATTAATTCCTAATATTATTAAGTCCTAATTAAGTCCTAAAAATATCAAGTCCTAATTAAGTCCTAAAATTGTCAAGTCCTAATTAAGTCCTAAAAATATCAAGTCCTAATTAAGTCCTAAAATTATCAAGTCCTAATTAAGTCCTAAAATTATCAAGTCCTAATTAAGTCCTAAAATTATCAAGTGCTAATTAAGTCCTTTAATTGTCATGTCCTGTTTAAGTCCTAAAATTACTAAGTCCTATTTAAGTCCTTTAATTGTCAAGTCCTAATTAAGTCCTAAAATTATCAAGTCCTAATTAAGTCCTAAAATTGTCAAGTCCTAATTAAGTCTTAAAATTATCAAGTCCTAATTAATTCCTAAAATTATCAAGTCCTAATTAAGTCCTAAAATTAGCAAGTCATAATTAAGTCCTAAAGTAATCAAGTTCTAATTAAGTGCTAATATAATTAAATCCTAATTAACGCCTAAAATTATCAAGTCCTAATTAAGTCCTACAATTATCAAGTCCTAATTAAGTCCTAAAATTATCAAGTCCTAATTAGGTCCTAAAATTATCAAGTCCTAATTAAGTCCTAAAATTATCAAGTCCTAATTAAGTCCTAAAATTAGCAAGTCCTAATTAATTCCTAAAATTATCAAGTCCTAAATAAAGCCTAAAATTATCAAGTCCTAATTAAGTCCTAAAATCGTCAAGTCCTAATTAAGTCCTAAAATTATCAAGTCCTAATTAAGTCCTAAAATTGTCAAGTCCTAATTAAGTCCTAAAAATATTAAGTTCTAATGAAGTCCTAAAATTATCAAGTCCTAATTAAGTTCTAAAATTATCAAATCCTAATTAGGTCCTAAAATTATCAAGTCCTAATTAAGTCTTAAAATTATCAAGTCCTAATTAATTCCTAAAATTATCAAGTCCTAATTAAGTCCTAAAATTAGCAAGTCATAATTAAGTCCTAAAGTAATCAAGTTCTAATTAAGTGCTAATATAATTAAATCCTAATTAACGCCTAAAATTAGCAAGTCCTAATTAAGTCCTAAAATTATCAAGTCCTAATTAAGTCCTAAAATTATCAAGTCCTAATTAAGTCCTAAAATTATCAAGTGCTAATTAAGTCCTTTAATTGTCATGTCCTTATTAAGTCCTAAAATTACTTAGTCCTATTTAAGTCCTTTAATTGTCAAGTCCTAATTAAGTCCTAAAATTATCAAGTCCTAATTAAGTCCTAAAATTGTCAAGTCCTAATTAAGTCCTAAAATTATCAAGTCCTAATTAAGTCCTAAAACTATCAAGTCCTAATTAAGTCCTAAAATTATCAAGTCCTAATTAAGTCCTAAAATCATCAAGTCCTAATTAAGTCCTAAAATTATCAAATCCTAATTAAGGCCTAAAATTATCAAGTCCTAATTAAGTCCTAAAATTATCAAGTCCTAATTAAGTCCTAAAATTAGCAAGTCCTAATTAATTGCTAAAATTATCAAGTCCTAATTAAGTCCTAAATTTATCACGTCCTAATTAAGTCCTAAAATCATCAAGTCCTAATTAAGTCCTAAAATCATCAAGTCCTAATTAATTCCTAAAATTATCAAGTCCTAATTAAGGCCTAAAATTATCAAGTCCTAATTGAGTCCTAAAATCATGAAGTCCTAATTAAGTCCTAAAATTATCAAGTCCTAATTAAGTCCTAAAATTGTCAAGTCCTAATTAAGCCCTAAAAATATTAAGTCCTAATGAAGTCCTAAAATTATCAAGTCCTAATTAAGTTCTAAAATTATCAAATCCTAATTAGGTCCTAAAATTATCAAGTCCTAATTAAGTCTTAAAATTATCAAGTCCTAATTAATTCCTAATATTATTAAGTCCTAATTAAGTCCTAAAATTATCAAGTCCTAATTAAGTCCTAAAATTGTCAAGTCCTAATTAAGTCCTAAAATTATCAAGTGCTAATTAAGTCCTTTAATTGTCATGTCCTGTTTAAGTCCTAAAATTATCAAGTCCTAATTAAGTCCTAAAATTATCAAGTGCTAATTAAGTCCTTTAATTGTCATGTCCTGTTTAAGTCCTAAAATTACTAAGTCCTATTTAAGTCCTTTAATTGTCAAGTCCTAATTAAGTCCTAAAATTATCAAGTCCTAATTAAGTCCTAAAATTGTCAAGTCCTAATTAAGTCCTAAAATTATCAAGTCCTAATTAAGTCCTAAAAATATCAAGTCCTAATTAAGTCCTAAAATTATCAAGTCCTAATTAAGTCCTAAAATCATCAAGTCCTAATTAAGTCCTAAAATTATCAAATCCTAATTAAGGCCTAAAATTATCAAGTCCTAATTAAGTCCTAAAATTATCAAGACCTAATTAAGTCCTAAAATTAGCAAGTCCTAATTAATTCCTCAAATTATCAAGTCCTAATTAAGTCCTAAATTTATCAAGTCCTAATTAAGTCCTAAAATCATCAAGTCCTAATTAAGTCCTAAAATCATCAAGTCCTAATTAAGTCCTAAAATTATCAAGTCCTAATTAAGTCCTAAAATTATCAAGTCCTAATTAAGTCCTAAAATTAGCAAGTCCTAATTAATTCCTAAAATTATCAAGTCCTAATTAAGGCCTAAAATTATCAAGTCCTAATTGAGTCCTAAAATCATCAAGTCCTAATTAAGTCCTAAAATTATCAAGTCCTAATTAAGTCCTAAAATTGTCAAGTCCTAATTAAGCCCTAAAAATATTAAGTCCTAATGAAGTCCTAAAATTATCAAGTCCTAATTAAGTTCTAAAATTATCAAATCCTAATTAGGTCCTAAAATTATTAAGTCCTAATTAAGTCTTAAAATTATCAAGTCCTAATTAATTCCTAATATTATTAAGTCCTAATTAAGTCCTAAAATTATCAAGTCCTAATTATGTCCTAAAATTGTCAAGTCCTAATTAAGTCCTAAAAATATCAAGTCCTAATTAAGTCCTAAAATTATGAAGTCCTAATTAAGTCCTAAAAATATATTGTCCTAATTAAGTCCTAAAATTATCAAGTCCTAATTAAGTTCTAAAATTATCAAGTCCTAATTAAGTCCTAAAATTATCAAGTCCTAATTAAGTCCTAAAATTATCAAGTCCTAATTAAGTCCTAAAATTATCAAGTCCTAATTAAGTCCTAAAATCATTAAATCCTAATTAAGTCCTAAAATTATCAAGTTCTTATTAAGTCCTAAAATTATCAAGTCCTAATTAAGTCCTAAAATCATCAAGTCCTAATTAAGTCCTAAAATTATCAAATCCTAATTAAGGCCTAAAATTATAAAGTCCTAATTAAGTCCTAAAATTATCAAGTCCTAATTAAGTCCTAAAATTATCAAGTCCTAATTAAGTCCTAAAAAAATCAAGTCCTAATTAAGTCCTAAAATTATCAAGTCCTAATTAAGTCCTAAAAATATATTGTCCTAATTAAGTCCTAAAATTATCAAGTCCTAATTAAGTTCTAAAATTATCAAGTCCTAATTAAGTCCTAAAATTATCAAGTCCTAATTAAGTCTTAAAATTATCAAGTCCTAATTAAGTCCTAAAATTATCAAGTCCTAATTAAGTCCTAAAATCATTAAATCCTAATTAAGTCCTAAAATTATCAAGTTCTTATTAAGTCCTAAAATTATCAAGTCCTAATTAAGTCCTAAAATCATCAAGTCCTAATTAAGTCCTAAAATTGTCAAGTCCTAATTAAGTCCTAAAAATATTAAGTCCTAATGAAGTCCTAAAATTATCAAGTCCTAATTAAGTTCTAAAATTATTAAATCCTAATTAGGTCCTAAAATTATCAAGTCCTAATTAAGTCTTAAAATTATCAAGTCCTAATTAATTCCTAAAATTATCAAGTCCTAATTAAGTCCTAAAATTAGCAAGTCATAATTAAGTCCTAAAGTAATCAAGTTCTAATTAAGTGCTAATATAATTAAATCCTAATTAACGCCTAAAAATTATGAAATCCTAATTAAGTCCTAAAATCATCAAGTCCTAATTAAGTCCTAAAATCATCAAGTCCTAATTAAATCCTAAAATTATCAAGTCCTAATTAAGTCCTTAAATTATCAAGTCCTAATTAAGTCCTAAAATTAGCAAGTCCTAATTAATTCCTAAAATTATCAAGTCCTAATTAAGGCCTAAAATTATCAAGTCCTAATTGAGTCCTAAAATCATTAAGTCCAAACTAAGTCCTAAAATTATCAAGTCCTAATTAAGTTCTAAAATTATCAAATCCTAATTAGGTCCTAAAATTATCAAGTCCTAATTAAGTCTTAAAATTATCAAGTCCTAATTAATTCCTAAAATTATCAAGTCCTAATTAAGTCCTAAAATTAGCAAGTCATAATTAAGTCCTAAAGTAATCAAGTTCTAATTAAGTGATAATATAATTAAATCCTAATTAACGCCTAAAATTATCAAGTCCTAATTAAGTCCTAAAATTATCAGGTCCTAATTAAGTCCTAAATTTATCAAGTCCTAATTAAGTCCTAAAATCATCAAGTCCTAATTAAGTCTTAAAATTATCAAGTCCTAATTAAGTCCTAAAATTATCAAGTCCTAATTAAGTCCTAAAATCATTAAATCCTAATTAAGTCCTAAAATTATCAAGTTCTTATTAAGTCCTAAAATTATCAAGTCCTAATTAAGTCCTAAAATCATCAAGTCCTAATTAAGTCCTAAAATTATTAAGTCCCAATTAAGTCCTAAAATTGTCAAGTCCTAATTAAGTCCTAAAAATATTAAGTCCTAATAAAGTCCTAAAATTGTCAAGTCCTAATTGAGTCCTAAAATCATTAAGTCCAAACTAAGTCCTAAAATTATCAAGTCCTAATTAAGTTCTAAAATTATCAAATCCTAATTAGGTCCTAAAATTATCAAGTCCTAATTAAGTCTTAAAATTATCAAGTCCTAATTAATTCCTAAAATTATCAAGTCCTAATTAAGTCCTAAAATTAGCAAGTCATAATTAAGTCCTAAAGTAATCAAGTTCTAATTAAGTGATAATATAATTAAATCCTAATTAACGCCTAAAATTATCAAGTCCTAATTAAGTCCTAAAATTATCAGGTCCTAATTAAGTCCTAAATTTATCAAGTCCTAATTAAGTCCTAAAATCATCAAGTCCTAATTAAGTCCTAAAATCATCAAGTCCTAATTAAGTCCTAAAATTATCAAGTCCTAATTAAGTCCTAAAATTATCATGTCCTAATTAAGTCCTAAAATTAGAAAGTCCTAATTAATTCCTAAAATTATCAAGTCCTAATTAAGGCCTAAAATTATCAAGTCCTAATTGAGTCCTAAAATCATCAAGTCCTAATTAAGTCTTAAAATTATCAAGTCCTAATTAATTCCTAATATTATTAAGTCCTAATTAAGTCCTAAAATTATCAAGTCCTAATTATTTCCTAAAATTGTCAAGTCCTAATTAAGTCCTAAAAATATCAAGTCCTAATTAAGTCCTAAAATTATGAAGTCCTAATTAAGTCCTAAAAATATATTGTCCTAATTAAGTCCTAAAATTATCAAGTCCTAATTAAGTTCTAAAATTATCAAGTCCTAATTAAGTCCTAAAATTATCAAGTCCTAATTAAGTCCTAAAATTATCAAGTCCTAATTAAGTCCTAAAATTATCAAGTCCTAATTAAGTCCTAAAATCATTAAATCCTAATTAAGTCCTAAAATTATCAAGTTCTTATTAAGTCCTAAAATTATCAAGTCCTAATTAAGTCCTAAAATCATCAAGTCCTAATTAAGTCCTAAAATTATCAAATCCTAATTAAGGCCTAAAATTATAAAGTCCTAATTAAGTCCTAAAATTATCAAGTCCTAATTAAGTCCTAAAATTATCAAGTCCTAATTAAGTCCTAAAAAAATCAAGTCCTAATTAAGTCCTAAAATTATCAAGTCCTAATTAAGTCCTAAAAATATATTGTCCTAATTAAGTCCTAAAATTATCAAGTCCTAATTAAGTTCTAAAATTATCAAGTCCTAATTAAGTCCTAAAATTATCAAGTCCTAATTAAGTCCTAAAATTATCATGTCCTAATTAAGTCCTAAAATTAGAAAGTCCTAATTAATTCCTAAAATTATCAAGTCCTAATTAAGGCCTAAAATTATCAAGTCCTAATTAAGTCCTAAAATCATTAAATCCTAATTAAGTCCTAAAATTATCAAGTTCTTATTAAGTCCTAAAATTATCAAGTCCTAATTAAGTCCTAAAATCATCAAGTCCTAATTAAGTCCTAAAATTATCAAGTCCCAATTAAGTCCTAAAATTGTCAAGTCCTAATTAAGTCCTAAAAATATTAAGTCCTAATGAAGTCCTAAAATTGTCAAGTCCTAATTGAGTCCTAAAATCATTAAGTCCAAACTAAGTCCTAAAATTATCAAGTCCTAATTAAGTTCTAAAATTATCAAATCCTAATTAGGTCCTAAAATTATCAAGTCCTAATTAAGTCTTAAAATTATCAAGTCCTAATTAATTCCTAAAATTATCAAGTCCTAATTAAGTCCTAAAATTAGCAAGTCATAATTAAGTCCTAAAGTAATCAAGTTCTAATTAAGTGATAATATAATTAAATCCTAATTAACGCCTAAAATTATCAAGTCCTAATTAAGTCCTAAAATTATCAGGTCCTAATTAAGTCCTAAATTTATCAAGTCCTAATTAAGTCCTAAAATCATCAAGTCCTAATTAAGTCCTAAAATCATCAAGTCCTAATTAAGTCCTAAAATTATCAAGTCCTAATTAAGTCCTAAAATTAGCAAGTCCTAATTAATTCCTAAAATTATCAAGTCCTAATTAAGTCCTAAATTTATCAAGTCCTAATTAATTCCTAAAATTATCAAGTCCTAATTAAGGCCTAAAATTATCAAGTCCTAATTAAGTCCTAAAATTAGCAAGTCATAATTAAGTCCTAAAGTAATCAAGTTCTAATTAAGTGCTAATATAATTAAATCCTAATTAACGCCTAAAATTATGAAGTCCTAATTAAGTCCTAAAATTATCAAGTCCTAATTAAGTCCTAAAATTATCAAGTCCTAATTAGGTCCTAAAATTATCAAGTCCTAATTAAGTCCTAAAATTATCAAGTCCTAATTAAGTCCCAAAATTAGCAAGTCCTAATTAATTCCTAAAATTATCAAGTCCTAATTAAGGCCTATAATTATCAAGTCCTAATTAATTCCTAAAATTATCAAGTCCTAATTAAGTCCTAAAATTAGCAAGTCATAATTAAGTCCTAAAGTAATCAAGTTCTAATTAAGTGCTAATATAATTAAATCCTAATTAACGCCTAAAATTATGAAGTCCTAATTAAGTCCTAAAATTATCAAGTCCTAATTAAGTCCTAAAATTATCAAGTCCTAATTAGGTCCTAAAATTATCAAGTCCTAATTAAGTCCTAAAATTATCAAGTCCTAATTAAGTCCCAAAATTAGCAAGTCCTAATTAATTCCTAAAATTATCAAGTCCTAATTAAGGCCTAAAATTATCAAGTCCTAATTGAGTCCTAAAATCATCAAGTCCTAATTAAGTCCTAAAATTATCAAGTCCTAATTAAGTCCTAAAATTGTCAAGTCCTAATTAAGTCCTAAAAATATTAAGTCCTAATGAAGTCCTAAAATTATCAAGTCCTAATTAAGTTCTAAAATTATCAAATCCTAATTAGGTCCTAAAATTATCAAGTCCTAGTTAAGTCTTAAAATTATCAAGTCCTAATTAATTCCTAAAATTATCAAGTCCTAATTAAGTCCTAAAATTAGCAAGTCATAATTAAGTCCTAAAGTAATCAAGTTCTAATTAAGTGCTAATATAATTAAATCCTAATTAACGCCTAAAATTATGAAGTCCTAATTAAGTCCTAAAATTATCAAGTCCTAATTAAGTCCTAGAATTATCAAGTCCTAATTAGGTCCTAAAATTATCAAGTCCTAATTAAGTCCTAAAATTATCAAGTCCTAATTAAGTCCTAAAATCATCAAGTCCTAATTAAGTCCTAAAATTATCAAATCCTAATTAAGGCCTAAAATTATCAAGTCCTAATTAAGTCCTAAAATTATCAAGTCCTAATTAAGTCCTAAAATTAGCAAGTCCTAATTAATTCCTCAAATTATCAAGTCCTAATTAAGTCCTAAATTTATCAAGTCCTAATTAAGTCCTAAAATCATCAAGTCCTAATTAAGTCCTAAAATCATCAAGTCCTAATTAAGTCCTAAAATTATCAAGTCCTAATTAAGTCCTAAAATTATCAAGTCCTAATTAAGTCCTAAAATTAGCAAGTCCTAATTAATTCCTAAAATTATCAAGTCCTAATTAAGGCCTAAAATTATCAAGTCCTAATTGAGTCCTAAAATCCTCAAGTCCTAATTAAGTCCTAAAATTATCAAGTCCTAATTAAGTCCTAAAATTGTCAAGTCCTAATTAAGCCCTAAAAATATTAAGTCCTAATGAAGTCCTAAAATTATCAAGTCCTAATTAAGTTCTAAAATTATCAAATCCTAATTAGGTCCTAAAATTATTAAGTCCTAATTAAGTCTTAAAATTATCAAGTCCTAATTAATTCCTAATATTATTAAGTCCTAATTAAGTCCTAAAATTATCAAGTCCTAATTATGTCCTAAAATTGTCAAGTCCTAATTAAGTCCTAAAAATATCAAGTCCTAATTAAGTCCTAAAATTATGAAGTCCTAATTAAGTCCTAAAAATATATTGTCCTAATTAAGTCCTAAAATTATCAAGTCCTAATTAAGTTCTAAAATTATCAAGTCCTAATTAAGTCCTAAAATTATCAAGTCCTAATTAAGTCCTAAAATTATCAAGTCCTAATTAAGTCCTAAAATTATCAAGTCCTAATTAAGTCCTAAAATCATTAAATCCTAATTAAGTCCTAAAATTACCAAGTTCTTATTAAGTCCTAAAATTATCAAGTCCTAATTAAGTCCTAAAATCATCAAGTCCTAATTAAGTCCTAAAATTATCAAATCCTAATTAAGGCCTAAAATTATAAAGTCCTAATTAAGTCCTAAAATTATCAAGTCCTAATTAAGTCCTAAAATTATCAAGTCCTAATTAAGTCCTAAAAAAATCAAGTCCTAATTAAGTCCTAAAATTATCAAGTCCTAATTAAGTCCTAAAAATATATTGTCCTAATTAAGTCCTAAAATTATCAAGTCCTAATTAAGTTCTAAAATTATCAAGTCCAAATTAAGTCCTAAAATTATCAAGTCCTAATTAAGTCTTAAAATTATCAAGTCCTAATTAAGTCCTAAAATTATCAAGTCCTAATTAAGTCCTAAAATCATTAAATCCTAATTAAGTCCTAAAATTATCAAGTTCTTATTAAGTCCTAAAATTATCAAGTCCTAATTAAGTCCTAAAATCATCAAGTCCTAATTAAGTCCTAAAATTGTCAAGTCCTAAGTAAGTCCTAAAAATATTAAGTCCTAATGAAGTCCTAAAATTATCAAGTCCTAATTAAGTTCTAAAATTATCAAATCCTAATTAGGTCCTAAAATTATCAAGTCCTAATTAAGTCTTAAAATTATCAAGTCCTAATTAATTCCTAAAATTATCAAGTCCTAATTAATCCTAAAATTAGCAAGTCATAATTAAGTCCTAAAGTAATCAAGTTCTAATTAAGTGCTAATATAATTAAATCCTAATTAACGCCTAAAAATTATGAAATCCTAATTAAGTCCTAAAATCATCAAGTCCTAATTAAGTCCTAAAATCATCAAGTCCTAATTAAATCCTAAAATTATCAAGTCCTAATTAAGTCCTTAAATTATCAAGTCCTAATTAAGTCCTAAAATTAGCAAGTCCTAATTAATTCCTAAAATTATCAAGTCCTAATTAAGGCCTAAAATTATCAAGTCCTAATTGAGTCCTAAAATCATTAAGTCCAAACTAAGTCCTAAAATTATCAAGTCCTAATTAAGTTCTAAAATTATCAAATCCTAATTAGGTCCTAAAATTATCAAGTCCTAATTAAGTCTTAAAATTATCAAGTCCTAATTAATTCCTAAAATTATCAAGTCCTAATTAAGTCCTAAAATTAGCAAGTCATAATTAAGTCCTAAAGTAATCAAGTTCTAATTAAGTGATAATATAATTAAATCCTAATTAACGCCTAAAATTATCAAGTCCTAATTAAGTCCTAAAATTATCAGGTCCTAATTAAGTCCTAAATTTATCAAGTCCTAATTAAGTCCTAAAATCATCAAGTCCTAATTAAGTCTTAAAATTATCAAGTCCTAATTAAGTCCTAAAATTATCAAGTCCTAATTAAGTCCTAAAATCATTAAATCCTAATTAAGTCCTAAAATTATCAAGTTCTTATTAAGTCCTAAAATTATCAAGTCCTAATTAAGTCCTAAAATCATCAAGTCCTAATTAAGTCCTAAAATTATCAAATCCTAATTAAGGCCTAAAATTATAAAGTCCTAATTAAGTCCTAAAATTATCAAGTCCTAATTAAGTCCTAAAATTATCAAGTCCTAATTAAGTCCTAAAATTATCAAGTCCTAATTAAGTCCTAAAATCATCAAGTCCTAATTAAGTCCTAAAATTGTCAAGTCCTAATTAAGTCCTAAAAATATTAAGTCCTAATGAAGTCCTAAAATTATCAAGTCCTAATTAAGTTCTAAAATTATCAAATCCTAATTAGGTCCTAAAATTATCAAGTCCTAATTAAGTCTTAAAATTATCAAGTCCTAATTAATTCCTAAAATTATCAAGTCCTAATTAATCCTAAAATTAGCAAGTCATAATTAAGTCCTAAAGTAATCAAGTTCTAATTAAGTGCTAATATAATTAAATCCTAATTAACGCCTAAAAATTATGAAATCCTAATTAAGTCCTAAAATCATCAAGTCCTAATTAAGTCCTAAAATCATCAAGTCCTAATTAAATCCTAAAATTATCAAGTCCTAATTAAGTCCTTAAATTATCAAGTCCTAATTAAGTCCTAAAATTAGCAAGTCCTAATTAATTCCTAAAATTATCAAGTCCTAATTAAGGCCTAAAATTATCAAGTCCTAATTGAGTCCTAAAATCATTAAGTCCAAACTAAGTCCTAAAATTATCAAGTCCTAATTAAGTTCTAAAATTATCAAATCCTAATTAGGTCCTAAAATTATCAAGTCCTAATTTAGTCTTAAAATTATCAAGTCCTAATTAATTCCTAAAATTATCAAGTCCTAATTAAGTCCTAAAATTAGCAAGTCATAATTAAGTCCTAAAGTAATCAAGTTCTAATTAAGTGATAATATAATTAAATCCTAATTAACGCCTAAAATTATCAAGTCCTAATTAAGTCCTAAAATTATCAAGTCCTAATTAAGTTCTAAAATTATCAAGTCCTAATTAAGTCCTAAAATTATCAAGTCCTAATTAAGTCCTAAAATTATCAAGTCCTAATTAAGTCCTAAAATTATCAAGTCCTAATTAAGTCCTAAAATCATTAAATCCTAATTAAGTCCTAAAATTACCAAGTTCTTATTAAGTCCTAAAATTATCAAGTCCTAATTAAGTCCTAAAATCATCAAGTCCTAATTAAGTCCTAAAATTATCAAATCCTAATTAAGGCCTAAAATTATAAAGTCCTAATTAAGTCCTAAAATTATCAAGTCCTAATTAAGTCCTAAAATTATCAAGTCCTAATTAAGTCCTAAAAAAATCAAGTCCTAATTAAGTCCTAAAATTATCAAGTCCTAATTAAGTCCTAAAAATATATTGTCCTAATTAAGTCCTAAAATTATCAAGTCCTAATTAAGTTCTAAAATTATCAAGTCCTAATTAAGTCCTAAAATTATCAAGTCCTAATTAAGTCTTAAAATTATCAAGTCCTAATTAAGTCCTAAAATTATCAAGTCCTAATTAAGTCCTAAAATCATTAAATCCTAATTAAGTCCTAAAATTATCAAGTTCTTATTAAGTCCTAAAATTATCAAGTCCTAATTAAGTCCTAAAATCATCAAGTCCTAATTAAGTCCTAAAATTGTCAAGTCCTAATTAAGTCCTAAAAATATTAAGTCCTAATGAAGTCCTAAAATTATAAAGTCCTAATTAAGTCCTAAAATTATCAAGTCCTAATTAAGTCCTAAAATTATCAAGTCCTAATTAAGTCCTAAAAAAATCAAGTCCTAATTAAGTCCTAAAATTATCAAGTCCTAATTAAGTCCTAAAAATATATTGTCCTAATTAAGTCCTAAAATTATCAAGTCCTAATTAAGTTCTAAAATTATCAAGTCCTAATTAAGTCCTAAAATTATCAAGTCCTAATTAAGTCTTAAAATTATCAAGTCCTAATTAAGTCCTAAAATTATCAAGTCCTAATTAAGTCCTAAAATCATTAAATCCTAATTAAGTCCTAAAATCATCAAGTCCTAATTAAGTCCTAAAATCATCAAGTCCTAATTAAATCCTAAAATTATCAAGTCCTAATTAAGTCCTTAAATTATCAAGTCCTAATTAAGTCCTAAAATTAGCAAGTCCTAATTAATTCCTAAAATTATCAAGTCCTAATTAAGGCCTAAAATTATCAAGTCCTAATTGAGTCCTAAAATCATTAAGTCCAAACTAAGTCCTAAAATTATCAAGTCCTAATTAAGTTCTAAAATTATCAAATCCTAATTAGGTCCTAAAATTATCAAGTCCTAATTAAGTCTTAAAATTATCAAGTCCTAATTAATTCCTAAAATTATCAAGTCCTAATTAAGTCCTAAAATTAGCAAGTCATAATTAAGTCCTAAAGTAATCAAGTTCTAATTAAGTGATAATATAATTAAATCCTAATTAACGCCTAAAATTATCAAGTCCTAATTAAGTCCTAAAATTATCAGGTCCTAATTAAGTCCTAAATTTATCAAGTCCTAATTAAGTCCTAAAATCATCAAGTCCTAATTAAGTCTTAAAATTATCAAGTCCTAATTAAGTCCTAAAATTATCAAGTCCTAATTAAGTCCTAAAATCATTAAATCCTAATTAAGTCCTAAAATTATCAAGTTCTTATTAGGTCCTAAAATTATCAAGTCCTAATTAAGTCCTAAAATCATCAAGTCCTAATTAAGTCCTAAAATCATCAAGTCCTAATTAAATCCTAAAATTATCAAGTCCTAATTAAGTCCTTAAATTATCAAGTCCTAATTAAGTCCTAAAATTAGCAAGTCCTAATTAATTCCTAAAATTATCAAGTCCTAATTAAGGCCTAAAATTATCAAGTCCTAATTGAGTCCTAAAATCATTAAGTCCAAACTAAGTCCTAAAATTATCAAGTCCTAATTAAGTCCTAAAATTATCAGGTCCTAATTAAGTCCTAAATTTATCAAGTCCTAATTAAGTCCTAAAATCATCAAGTCCTAATTAAGTCTTAAAATTATCAAGTCCTAATTAAGTCCTAAAATTATCAAGTCCTAATTAAGTCCTAAAATCATTAAATCCTAATTAAGTCCTAAAATTATCAAGTTCTTATTAGGTCCTAAAATTATCAAGTCCTAATTAAGTCCTAAAATCATCAAGTCCTAATTAAGTCCTAAAATTATCAAGTCCTAATTAAGTCCTAAAATTGTCAAGTCCTAATTAAGTCCTAAAAATATTAAGTCCTAATGAAGTCCTAAAATTGTCAAGTCCTAATTGAGTCCTAAAATCATTAAGTCCAAACTAAGTCCTAAAATTATCAAGTCCTAATTAAGTTCTAAAATTATCAAATCCTAATTAAGTCCTAAAATCATCAAGTCCTAATTAAGTCTTAAAATTATCAAGTCCTAATTAAGTCCTAAAATTATCAAGTCCTAATTAAGTCCTAAAATCATTAAATCCTAATTAAGTCCTAAAATTATCAAGTTCTTATTAAGTCCTAAAATTATCAAGTCCTAATTAAGTCCTAAAATCATCAAGTCCTAATTAAGTCCTAAAATTATCAAATCCTAATTAAGGCCTAAAATTATAAAGTCCTAATTAAGTCCTAAAATTATCAAGTCCTAATTAAGTCCTAAAATTATCAAGTCCTAATTAAGTCCTAAAATTATCAAGTCCTAATTAAGTCCTAAAATCATCAAGTCCTAATTAAGTCCTAAAATTGTCAAGTCCTAATTAAGTCCTAAAAATATTAAGTCCTAATGAAGTCCTAAAATTATCAAGTCCTAATTAAGTTCTAAAATTATCAAATCCTAATTAGGTCCTAAAATTATCAAGTCCTAATTAAGTCTTAAAATTATCAAGTCCTAATTAATTCCTAAAATTATCAAGTCCTAATTAATCCTAAAATTAGCAAGTCATAATTAAGTCCTAAAGTAATCAAGTTCTAATTAAGTGCTAATATAATTAAATCCTAATTAACGCCTAAAAATTATGAAATCCTAATTAAGTCCTAAAATCATCAAGTCCTAATTAAGTCCTAAAATCATCAAGTCCTAATTAAATCCTAAAATTATCAAGTCCTAATTAAGTCCTTAAATTATCAAGTCCTAATTAAGTCCTAAAATTAGCAAGTCCTAATTAATTCCTAAAATTATCAAGTCCTAATTAAGGCCTAAAATTATCAAGTCCTAATTAAGTCCTAAAATTGTCAAGTCCTAATTAAGTCCTAAAAATATTAAGTCCTAATGAAGTCCTAAAATTGTCAAGTCCTAATTGAGTCCTAAAATCATTAAGTCCAAACTAAGTCCTAAAATTATCAAGTCCTAATTAAGTTCTAAAATTATCAAATCCTAATTAAGTCCTAAAATCATCAAGTCCTAATTAAGTCTTAAAATTATCAAGTCCTAATTAAGTCCTAAAATTATCAAGTCCTAATTAAGTCCTAAAATCATTAAATCCTAATTAAGTCCTAAAATTATCAAGTTCTTATTAAGTCCTAAAATTATCAAGTCCTAATTAAGTCCTAAAATCATCAAGTCCTAATTAAGTCCTAAAATTATCAAATCCTAATTAAGGCCTAAAATTATAAAGTCCTAATTAAGTCCTAAAATTATCAAGTCCTAATTAAGTCCTAAAATTATCAAGTCCTAATTAAGTCCTAAAATTATCAAGTCCTAATTAAGTCCTAAAATCATCAAGTCCTAATTAAGTCCTAAAATTGTCAAGTCCTAATTAAGTCCTAAAAATATTAAGTCCTAATGAAGTCCTAAAATTATCAAGTCCTAATTAAGTTCTAAAATTATCAAATCCTAATTAGGTCCTAAAATTATCAAGTCCTAATTAAGTCTTAAAATTATCAAGTCCTAATTAATTCCTAAAATTATCAAGTCCTAATTAATCCTAAAATTAGCAAGTCATAATTAAGTCCTAAAGTAATCAAGTTCTAATTAAGTGCTAATATAATTAAATCCTAATTAACGCCTAAAAATTATGAAATCCTAATTAAGTCCTAAAATCATCAAGTCCTAATTAAGTCCTAAAATCATCAAGTCCTAATTAAATCCTAAAATTATCAAGTCCTAATTAAGTCCTTAAATTATCAAGTCCTAATTAAGTCCTAAAATTAGCAAGTCCTAATTAATTCCTAAAATTATCAAGTCCTAATTAAGGCCTAAAATTATCAAGTCCTAATTGAGTCCTAAAATCATTAAGTCCAAACTAAGTCCTAAAATTATCAAGTCCTAATTAAGTTCTAAAATTATCAAATCCTAATTAGGTCCTAAAATTATCAAGTCCTAATTAAGTCTTAAAATTATCAAGTCCTAATTAATTCCTAAAATTATCAAGTCCTAATTAAGTCCTAAAATTAGCAAGTCATAATTAAGTCCTAAAGTAATCAAGTTCTAATTAAGTGATAATATAATTAAATCCTAATTAACGCCTAAAATTATCAAGTCCTAATTAAGTCCTAAAATTATCAAGTCCTAATTAAGTTCTAAAATTATCAAGTCCTAATTAAGTCCTAAAATTATCAAGTCCTAATTAAGTCCTAAAATTATCAAGTCCTAATTAAGTCCTAAAATTATCAAGTCCTAATTAAGTCCTAAAATCATTAAATCCTAATTAAGTCCTAAAATTACCAAGTTCTTATTAAGTCCTAAAATTATCAAGTCCTAATTAAGTCCTAAAATCATCAAGTCCTAATTAAGTCCTAAAATTATCAAATCCTAATTAAGGCCTAAAATTATAAAGTCCTAATTAAGTCCTAAAATTATCAAGTCCTAATTAAGTCCTAAAATTATCAAGTCCTAATTAAGTCCTAAAAAAATCAAGTCCTAATTAAGTCCTAAAATTATCAAGTCCTAATTAAGTCCTAAAAATATATTGTCCTAATTAAGTCCTAAAATTATCAAGTCCTAATTAAGTTCTAAAATTATCAAGTCCTAATTAAGTCCTAAAATTATCAAGTCCTAATTAAGTCTTAAAATTATCAAGTCCTAATTAAGTCCTAAAATTATCAAGTCCTAATTAAGTCCTAAAATCATTAAATCCTAATTAAGTCCTAAAATTATCAAGTTCTTATTAAGTCCTAAAATTATCAAGTCCTAATTAAGTCCTAAAATCATCAAGTCCTAATTAAGTCCTAAAATTGTCAAGTCCTAATTAAGTCCTAAAAATATTAAGTCCTAATGAAGTCCTAAAATTATCAAGTCCTAATTAAGTTCTAAAATTATCAAATCCTAATTAGGTCCTAAAATTATCAAGTCCTAATTAAGTCTTAAAATTATCAAGTCCTAATTAATTCCTAAAATTATCAAGTCCTAATTAATCCTAAAATTAGCAAGTCATAATTAAGTCCTAAAGTAATCAAGTTCTAATTAAGTGCTAATATAATTAAATCCTAATTAACGCCTAAAAATTATGAAATCCTAATTGAGTCCTAAAATCATCAAGTCCTAATTAAGTCCTAAAATCATCAAGTCCTAATTAAATCCTAAAATTATCAAGTCCTAATTAAGTCCTTAAATTATCAAGTCCTAATTAAGTCCTAAAATTAGCAAGTCCTAATTAATTCCTAAAATTATCAAGTCCTAATTAAGGCCTAAAATTATCAAGTCCTAATTGAGTCCTAAAATCATTAAGTCCAAACTAAGTCCTAAAATTATCAAGTCCTAATTAAGTCCTAAAATTATCAGGTCCTAATTAAGTCCTAAATTTATCAAGTCCTAATTAAGTCCTAAAATCATCAAGTCCTAATTAAGTCTTAAAATTATCAAGTCCTAATTAAGTCCTAAAATTATCAAGTCCTAATTAAGTCCTAAAATCATTAAATCCTAATTAAGTCCTAAAATTATCAAGTTCTTATTAGGTCCTAAAATTATCAAGTCCTAATTAAGTCCTAAAATCATCAAGTCCTAATTAAGTCCTAAAATTATCAAGTCCTAATTAAGTCCTAAAATTGTCAAGTCCTAATTAAGTCCTAAAAATATTAAGTCCTAATGAAGTCCTAAAATTGTCAAGTCCTAATTGAGTCCTAAAATCATTAAGTCCAAACTAAGTCCTAAAATTATCAAGTCCTAATTAAGTTCTAAAATTATCAAATCCTAATTAGGTCCTAAAATTATCAAGTCCTAATTAAGTCTTAAAATTATCAAGTCCTAATTAATTCCTAAAATTATCAAGTCCTAATTAAGTCCTAAAATTAGCAAGTCATAATTAAGTCCTAAAGTAATCAAGTTCTAATTAAGTGATAATATAATTAAATCCTAATTAACGCCTAAAATTATCAAGTCCTAATTAAGTCCTAAAATTATCAGGTCCTAATTAAGTCCTAAATTTATCAAGTCCTAATTAAGTCCTAAAATCATCAAGTCCTAATTAAGTCCTAAAATTATCAAGTCCTAATTAAGTCCTAAAATTATCATGTCCTAATTAAGTCCTAAAATTAGAAAGTCCTAATTAATTCCTAAAATTATCAAGTCCTAATTAAGGCCTAAAATTATCAAGTCCTAATTGAGTCCTAAAATCATCAAGTCCTAATTAAGTCCTAAAATTATCAAGTCCTAATTAAGTCCTAAAATTGTCAAGTCCTAATTAAGTCCTAAAAATATTAAGTCCTAATGAAGTCCTAAAATTATCAAGTCCTAATTAAGTTCTAAAATTATCAAATCCTAATTAGGTCCTAAAACTATCAAGTCCTAATTAAGTCTTAAAATTATCAAGTCCTAATTAATTCCTAAAATTATCAAGTCCTAATTAAGTCCTAAAATTAGCAAGTCATAATTAAGTCCTAAAGTAATCAAGTTCTAATTAAGTGCTAATATAATTAAATCCTAATTAACGCCTAAAATTATGAAGTCCTAAATAAGTCCTAAAATTATCAAGTCCTAATTAAGTCCTAAAATTATCAAGTCCTAATTAGGTCCTAAAATTATCAAGTCCTAATTAAGTCCTAAAATTATCAAGTCCTAATTAAGTCCCAAAATTAGCAAGTCCTAATTAATTCCTAAAATTATCAAGTCCTAATTAAGGCCTATAATTATCAAGTCCTAATTAATTCCTAAAATTATCAAGTCCTAATTAAGTCCTAAAATTAGCAAGTCATAATTAAGTCCTAAAGTAATCAAGTTCTAATTAAGTGCTAATATAATTAAATCCTAATTAACGCCTAAAATTATGAAGTCCTAATTAAGTCCTAAAATTATCAAGTCCTAATTAAGTCCTAAAATTATCAAGTCCTAATTAGGTCCTAAAATTATCAAGTCCTAATTAAGTCCTAAAATTATCAAGTCCTAATTAAGTCCCAAAATTAGCAAGTCCTAATTAATTCCTAAAATTATCAAGTCCTAATTAAGGCCTAAAATTATCAAGTCCTAATTGAGTCCTAAAATCATCAAGTCCTAATTAAGTCCTAAAATTATCAAGTCCTAATTAAGTCCTAAAATTGTCAAGTCCTAATTAAGTCCTAAAAATATTAAGTCCTAATGAAGTCCTAAAATTATCAAGTCCTAATTAAGTTCTAAAATTATCAAATCCTAATTAGGTCCTAAAATTATCAAGTCCTAATTAAGTCTTAAAATTATCAAGTCCTAATTAATTCCTAAAATTATCAAGTCCTAATTAAGTCCTAAAATTAGCAAGTCATAATTAAGTCCTAAAGTAATCAAGTTCTAATTAAGTGCTAATATAATTAAATCCTAATTAACGCCTAAAAATTATGAAATCCAAATTAAGTCCTAAAATCATCAAGTCCTAATTAAGTCCTAAAATCATCAAGTCCTAATTAAATCCTAAAATTATCAAGTCCTAATTAAGTCCTTAAATTATCAAGTCCTAATTAAGTCCTAAAATTAGCAAGTCCTAATTAATTCCTAAAATTATCAAGTCCTAATTAAGGCCTAAAATTATCAAGTCCTAATTGAGTCCTAAAATCATTAAGTCCAAACTAAGTCCTAAAATTATCAAGTCCTAATTAAGTTCTAAAATTATCAAATACTAATTAGGTCCTAAAATTATCAAGTCCTAATTAAGTCCTAAAATCATTAAATCCTAATTAAGTCCTAAAATTATCAAGTTCTTATTAAGTCCTAAAATTATCAAGTCCTAATTAAGTCCTAAAATCATCAAGTCCTAATTAAGTCCTAAAATTGTCAAGTCCTAATTAAGTCCTAAAAATATTAAGTCCTAATGAAGTCCTAAAATTATCAAGTCCTAATTAAGTTCTAAAATTATCAAATCCTAATTAGGTCCTAAAATTATCAAGTCCTAATTAAGTCTTAAAATTATCAAGTCCTAATTAATTCCTAAAATTATCAAGTCCTAATTAATCCTAAAATTAGCAAGTCATAATTAAGTCCTAAAGTAATCAAGTTCTAATTAAGTGCTAATATAATTAAATCCTAATTAACGCCTAAAAATTATGAAATCCTAATTAAGTCCTAAAATCATCAAGTCCTAATTAAGTCCTAAAATCATCAAGTCCTAATTAAATCCTAAAATTATCAAGTCCTAATTAAGTCCTTAAATTATCAAGTCCTAATTAAGTCCTAAAATTAGCAAGTCCTAATTAATTCCTAAAATTATCAAGTCCTAATTAAGGCCTAAAATTATCAAGTCCTAATTGAGTCCTAAAATTATCAAGTCCTAATTAAGTCTTAAAATTATCAAGTCCTAATTAATTCCTAAAATTATCAAGTCCTAATTAAGTCCTAAAATTAGCAAGTCATAATTAAGTCCTAAAGTAATCAAGTTCTAATTAAGTGATAATATAATTAAATCCTAATTAACGCCTAAAATTATCAAGTCCTAATTAAGTCCTAAAATTATCAGGTCCTAATTAAGTCCTAAATTTATCAAGTCCTAATTAAGTCCTAAAATCATCAAGTCCTAATTAAGTCTTAAAATTATCAAGTCCTAATTAAGTCCTAAAATTATCAAGTCCTAATTAAGTCCTAAAATCATTAAATCCTAATTAAGTCCTAAAATTATCAAGTTCTTATTAGGTCCTAAAATTATCAAGTCCTAATTAAGTCCTAAAATCATCAAGTCCTAATTAAGTCCTAAAATTATCAAGTCCTAATTAAGTCCTAAAATTGTCAAGTCCTAATTAAGTCCTAAAAATATTAAGTCCTAATGAAGTCCTAAAATTGTCAAGTCCTAATTGAGTCCTAAAATCATTAAGTCCAAACTAAGTCCTAAAATTATCAAGTCCTAATTAAGTTCTAAAATTATCAAATCCTAATTAGGTCCTAAAATCATCAAGTCCTAATTAAGTCTTAAAATTATCAAGTCCTAATTAATTCCTAAAATTATCAAGTCCTAATTAAGTCCTAAAATTAGCAAGTCATAATTAAGTCCTAAAGTAATCAAGTTCTAATTAAGTGATAATATAATTAAATCCTAATTAACGCCTAAAATTATCAAGTCCTAATTAAGTCCTAAAATTATCAGGTCCTAATTAAGTCCTAAATTTATCAAGTCCTAATTAAGTCCTAAAATCATCAAGTCCTAATTAAGTCCTAAAATTATCAAGTCCTAATTAAGTCCTAAAATTATCATGTCCTAATTAAGTCCTAAAATTAGAAAGTCCTAATTAATTCCTAAAATTATCAAGTCCTAATTAAGGCCTAAAATTATCAAGTCCTAATTGAGTCCTAAAATCATCAAGTCCTAATTAAGTCCTAAAATTATCAAGTCCTAATTAAGTCCTAAAATTGTCAAGTCCTAATTAAGTCCTAAAAATATTAAGTCCTAATGAAGTCCTAAAATTATCAAGTCCTAATTAAGTTCTAAAATTATCAAATCCTAATTAGGTCCTAAAACTATCAAGTCCTAATTAAGTCTTAAAATTATCAAGTCCTAATTAATTCCTAAAATTATCAAGTCCTAATTAAGTCCTAAAATTAGCAAGTCATAATTAAGTCCTAAAGTAATCAAGTTCTAATTAAGTGCTAATATAATTAAATCCTAATTAACGCCTAAAATTATGAAGTCCTAAATAAGTCCTAAAATTATCAAGTCCTAATTAAGTCCTAAAATTATCAAGTCCTAATTAGGTCCTAAAATTATCAAGTCCTAATTAAGTCCTAAAATTATCAAGTCCTAATTAAGTCCCAAAATTAGCAAGTCCTAATTAATTCCTAAAATTATCAAGTCCTAATTAAGGCCTATAATTATCAAGTCCTAATTAATTCCTAAAATTATCAAGTCCTAATTAAGTCCTAAAATTAGCAAGTCATAATTAAGTCCTAAAGTAATCAAGTTCTAATTAAGTGCTAATATAATTAAATCCTAATTAACGCCTAAAATTATGAAGTCCTAATTAAGTCCTAAAATTATCAAGTCCTAATTAAGTCCTAAAATTATCAAGTCCTAATTAGGTCCTAAAATTATCAAGTCCTAATTAAGTCCTAAAATTATCAAGTCCTAATTAAGTCCCAAAATTAGCAAGTCCTAATTAATTCCTAAAATTATCAAGTCCTAATTAAGGCCTAAAATTATCAAGTCCTAATTGAGTCCTAAAATCATCAAGTCCTAATTAAGTCCTAAAATTATCAAGTCCTAATTAAGTCCTAAAATTGTCAAGTCCTAATTAAGTCCTAAAAATATTAAGTCCTAATGAAGTCCTAAAATTATCAAGTCCTAATTAAGTTCTAAAATTATCAAATCCTAATTAGGTCCTAAAATTATCAAGTCCTAATTAAGTCTTAAAATTATCAAGTCCTAATTAATTCCTAAAATTATCAAGTCCTAATTAAGTCCTAAAATTAGCAAGTCATAATTAAGTCCTAAAGTAATCAAGTTCTAATTAAGTGCTAATATAATTAAATCCTAATTAACGCCTAAAAATTATGAAATCCTAATTAAGTCCTAAAATCATCAAGTCCTAATTAAGTCCTAAAATCATCAAGTCCTAATTAAATCCTAAAATTATCAAGTCCTAATTAAGTCCTTAAATTATCAAGTCCTAATTAAGTCCTAAAATTAGCAAGTCCTAATTAATTCCTAAAATTATCAAGTCCTAATTAAGGCCTAAAATTATCAAGTCCTAATTGAGTCCTAAAATCATTAAGTCCAAACTAAGTCCTAAAATTATCAAGTCCTAATTAAGTTCTAAAATTATCAAATCCTAATTAGGTCCTAAAATTATCAAGTCCTAATTAAGTCTTAAAATTATCAAGTCCTAATTAATTCCTAAAATTATCAAGTCCTAATTAAGTCCTAAAATTAGCAAGTCATAATTAAGTCCTAAAGTAATCAAGTTCTAATTAAGTGATAATATAATTAAATCCTAATTAACGCCTAAAATTATCAAGTCCTAATTAAGTCCTAAAATTATCAGGTCCTAATTAAGTCCTAAATTTATCAAGTCCTAATTAAGTCCTAAAATCATCAAGTCCTAATTAAGTCTTAAAATTATCAAGTCCTAATTAAGTCCTAAAATTATCAAGTCCTAATTAAGTCCTAAAATCATTAAATCCTAATTAAGTCCTAAAATTATCAAGTTCTTATTAAGTCCTAAAATTATCAAGTCCTAATTAAGTCCTAAAATCATCAAGTCCTAATTAAGTCCTAAAATTATCAAGTCCTAATTAAGTCCTAAAATTGTCAAGTCCTAATTAAGTCCTAAAAATATTAAGTCCTAATGAAGTCCTAAAATTGTCAAGTCCTAATTGAGTCCTAAAATCATTAAGTCCAAACTAAGTCCTAAAATTATCAAGTCCTAATTAAGTTCTAAAATTATCAAATCCTAATTAGGTCCTAAAATTATCAAGTCCTAATTAAGTCTTAAAATTATCAAGTCCTAATTAATTCCTAAAATTATCAAGTCCTAATTAAGTCCTAAAATTAGCAAGTCATAATTAAGTCCTAAAGTAATCAAGTTCTAATTAAGTGATAATATAATTAAATCCTAATTAACGCCTAAAATTATCAAGTCCTAATTAAGTCCTAAAATTATCAGGTCCTAATTAAGTCCTAAATTTATCAAGTCCTAATTAAGTCCTAAAATCATCAAGTCCTAATTAAGTCCTAAAATTATCAAGTCCTAATTAAGTCCTAAAATTATCATGTCCTAATTAAGTCCTAAAATTAGAAAGTCCTAATTAATTCCTAAAATTATCAAGTCCTAATTAAGGCCTAAAATTATCAAGTCCTAATTGAGTCCTAAAATCATCAAGTCCTAATTAAGTCCTAAAATTATCAAGTCCTAATTAAGTCCTAAAATTGTCAAGTCCTAATTAAGTCCTAAAAATATTAAGTCCTAATGAAGTCCTAAAATTATCAAGTCCTAATTAAGTTCTAAAATTATCAAATCCTAATTAGGTCCTAAAACTATCAAGTCCTAATTAAGTCTTAAAATTATCAAGTCCTAATTAATTCCTAAAATTATCAAGTCCTAATTAAGTCCTAAAATTAGCAAGTCATAATTAAGTCCTAAAGTAATCAAGTTCTAATTAAGTGCTAATATAATTAAATCCTAATTAACGCCTAAAATTATGAAGTCCTAAATAAGTCCTAAAATTATCAAGTCCTAATTAAGTCCTAAAATTATCAAGTCCTAATTAGGTCCTAAAATTATCAAGTCCTAATTAAGTCCTAAAATTATCAAGTCCTAATTAAGTCCCAAAATTAGCAAGTCCTAATTAATTCCTAAAATTATCAAGTCCTAATTAAGGCCTATAATTATCAAGTCCTAATTAATTCCTAAAATTATCAAGTCCTAATTAAGTCCTAAAATTAGCAAGTCATAATTAAGTCCTAAAGTAATCAAGTTCTAATTAAGTGCTAATATAATTAAATCCTAATTAACGCCTAAAATTATGAAGTCCTAATTAAGTCCTAAAATTATCAAGTCCTAATTAAGTCCTAAAATTATCAAGTCCTAATTAGGTCCTAAAATTATCAAGTCCTAATTAAGTCCTAAAATTATCAAGTCCTAATTAAGTCCCAAAATTAGCAAGTCCTAATTAATTCCTAAAATTATCAAGTCCTAATTAAGGCCTAAAATTATCAAGTCCTAATTGAGTCCTAAAATCATCAAGTCCTAATTAAGTCCTAAAATTATCAAGTCCTAATTAAGTCCTAAAATTGTCAAGTCCTAATTAAGTCCTAAAAATATTAAGTCCTAATGAAGTCCTAAAATTATCAAGTCCTAATTAAGTTCTAAAATTATCAAATCCTAATTAGGTCCTAAAATTATCAAGTCCTAATTAAGTCTTAAAATTATCAAGTCCTAATTAATTCCTAAAATTATCAAGTCCTAATTAAGTCCTAAAATTAGCAAGTCATAATTAAGTCCTAAAGTAATCAAGTTCTAATTAAGTGCTAATATAATTAAATCCTAATTAACGCCTTAAATTATAAAGTCCTAATTAAGTCCTAAAATTATCAAGTCCTAATTAAGTCCTAGAATTATCAAGTCCTAATTAGGTCCTAAAATTATCAAGTCCTAATTAAGTCCTAAAATTATCAAGTCCTAATTAAGTCCCAAAATTAGCAAGTCCTAATTAATTCCTAAAATTATCAAGTCCTAATTAAGGCCTAAAATTGTCAAGTCCTAATTAAGTCCTAAAATTATCAAGTCCTAATTAAGTCCTAAAAATATCAAGTCCTAATTAAGTCCTAAAATTATCAAGTCCTAATTAAGTCCTAAAAATATCAAGTCCTAATTAGGTCCTAAAATTATCAAGTCCTAATTAAGTCCTAAAATTATCAAGTCCTAATTAAGTCCCAAAATTAGCAAGTCCTAATTAATTCCTAAAATTATCAAGTCCTAATTAAGGCCTAAAATTATCAAGTCCTAATTGAGTCCTAAAATCATCAAGTCCTAATTAAGTCCTAAAATTATCAAGTCCTAATTAAGTCCTAAAATTGTCAAGTCCTAATTAAGTCCTAAAAATATTAAGTCCTAATGAAGTCCTAAAATTATCAAGTCCTAATTAAGTTCTAAAATTATCAAATCCTAATTAGGTCCTAAAATTATCAAGTCCTAATTAAGTCTTAAAATTATCAAGTCCTAATTAATTCCTAAAATTATCAAGTCCTAATTAAGTCCTAAAATTAGCAAGTCATAATTAAGTCCTAAAGTAATCAAGTTCTAATTAAGTGCTAATATAATTAAATCCTAATTAACGCCTTAAATTATGAAGTCCTAATTAAGTCCTAAAATTATCAAGTCCTAATTAAGTCCTAGAATTATCAAGTCCTAATTAGGTCCTAAAATTATCAAGTCCTAATTAAGTCCTAAAATTATCAAGTCCTAATTAAGTCCCAAAATTAGCAAGTCCTAATTAATTCCTAAAATTATCAAGTCCTAATTAAGGCCTAAAATTGTCAAGTCCTAATTAAGTCCTAAAATTATCAAGTCCTAATTAAGTCCTAAAAATATCAAGTCCTAATTAAGTCCTAAAATTATCAAGTCCTAATTAAGTCCTAAAATTGTCAAGTCCTAATTAAGTCCTAAAAATATCAAGTCCTAATTAAGTCCTAAAATTATCAAGTTCCTATTAAGTCCTAAAATTATCAAGTCCTAATTAAGTCCTAAAATTATCAAGTGCTAATTAAGTCCTTTAATTGTCATGTCCTGTTTAAGTCCTAAAATTACTAAGTCCTATTTAAGTCCTTTAATTGTCAAGTCCTAATTAAGTCCTAAAATTATCAAGTCCTAATTAAGTCCCAAAATTAGCAAGTCCTAATTAATTCCTAAAATTATCAAGTCCTAATTAAGGCCTAAAATTGTCAAGTCCTAATTAAGTCCTAAAATTATCAAGTCCTAATTAAGTCCTAAAAATATCAAGTCCTAATTAAGTCCTAAAATTATCAAGTCCTAATTAAGTCCTAAAATTGTCAAGTCCTAATTAAGTCCTAAAAATATCAAGTCCTAATTAAGTCCTAAAATTATCAAGTTCCTATTAAGTCCTAAAATTATCAAGTCCTAATTAAGTCCTAAAATTATCAAGTCCTAATTAAGTCCTAAAATTATCAAGTCCTAATTAAGTCCTAAAATTGTCAAGTCCTAATTAAGTCCTAAAAATATCAAGTCCTAATTAAGTCCTAAAATTATCAAGTTCCTATTAAGTCCTAAAATTATCAAGTCCTAATTAAGTCCTAAAATTATCAAGTGCTAATTAAGTCCTTTAATTGTCATGTCCTGTTTAAGTCCTAAAATTACTAAGTCCTATTTAAGTCCTTTAATTGTCAAGTCCTAATTAAGTCCTAAAATTATCAAGTCCTAATTAAGTCCTAAAAATATCAAGTCCTAATTAAGTCCTAAAATTATCAAGTCCTAATTAAGTCCTAAAATTGTCAAGTCCTAATTAAGTCCTAAAAATATCAAGTCCTAATTAAGTCCTAAAATTATCAAGTCCTAATTAAGTCCTAAAATTGTCAAGTCCTAATTAAGTCCTAAAAATATCAAGTCCTAATTAAGTCCTAAAATTATCAAGTCCTAATTAAGTCCTAAAATTATCAAGTCCTAATTAAGTCCTAAAATTAGCAAGTCCTAATTAATTCCTAAAATTATCAAGTCCTAATTAAGTCCTAAATTTATCAAGTCCTAATTAAGTCCTAAAATCATCAAGTCCTAATTAAGTCCTAAAATCATCAAGTCCTAATTAAGTCCTAAAATTATCAAGTCCTAATTAAGTCCTAAAATTATCAAGTCCTAATTAAGGCCTAAAATTATCAAGTCCTAATTGAGTCCTAAAATCATCAAGTCCTAATTAAGTCCTAAAATTATCAAGTCCTAATTAAGTCCTAAAATTGTCAAGTCCTAATTAAGCCCTAAAAATATTAAGTCCTAATGAAGTCCTAAAATTATCAAGTCCTAATTAAGTCCTAAAATTATCAAATCCTAATTAGGTCCTAAAATTATTAAGTCCTAATTAAGTCCTAAAATTATCAAGTCCTAATTAAGTCCTAAAATTGTCAAGTCCTAATTAAGTCCTAAAAATATCAAGTCCTAATTAAGTCCTAAAATTATCAAGTCCTAATTAAGTCCTAAAATTATCAAGTCCTAATTAGGTCCTAAAATTATCAAGTCCTAATTAAGTCCTAAAATTATCAAGTCCTAATTAAGTCCCAAAATTAGCAAGTCCTAATTAATTCCTAAAATTATCAAGTCCTAATTAAGGCCTAAAATTGTCAAGTCCTAATTAAGTCCTAAAATTATCAAGTCCTAATTAAGTCCTAAAAATATCAAGTCCTAATTAAGTCCTAAAATTATCAAGTCCTAATTAAGTCCTAAAAATATCAAGTCCTAATTAAGTCCTAAAATTATCAAGTCCTAATTAAGTCCTAAAATTATCAAGTCCTAATTAAGGCCTAAAATTATCAAGTCCTAATTGAGTCCTAAAATCATCAAGTCCTAATTAAGTCCTAAAATTATCAAGTCCTAATTAAGTCCTAAAATTGTCAAGTCCTAATTAAGCCCTAAAAATATTAAGTCCTAATGAAGTCCTAAAATTATCAAGTCCTAATTAAGTTCTAAAATTATCAAATCCTAATTAGGTCCTAAAATTATTAAGTCCTAATTAAGTCTTAAAATTATCAAGTCCTAATTAATTCCTAATATTATTAAGTCCTAATTAAGTCCTAAAATTATCAAGTCCTAATTAAGTCCTAAAATTATTAAGTCCTAATTAAGTCCTAAAATTATCAAGTCCTAATTAAGTCCTAAAATTGTCAAGTCCTAATTAAGTCCTAAAAATATCAAGTCCTAATTAAGTCCTAAAATTATCAAGTCCTAATTAAGTCCTAAAATTATCAAGTCCTAATTAGGTCCTAAAATTATCAAGTCCTAATTAAGTCCTAAAATTATCAAGTCCTAATTAAGTCCCAAAATTAGCAAGTCCTAATTAATTCCTAAAATTATCAAGTCCTAATTAAGGCCTAAAATTGTCAAGTCCTAATTAAGTCCTAAAATTATCAAGTCCTAATTAAGTCCTAAAAATATCAAGTCCTAATTAAGTCCTAAAATTATCAAGTCCTAATTAAGTCCTAAAAATATCAAGTCCTAATTAAGTCCTAAAATTATCAAGTCCTAATTAAGTCCTAAAATTATCAAGTCCTAATTAAGGCCTAAAATTATCAAGTCCTAATTGAGTCCTAAAATCATCAAGTCCTAATTAAGTCCTAAAATTATCAAGTCCTAATTAAGTCCTAAAATTGTCAAGTCCTAATTAAGCCCTAAAAATATTAAGTCCTAATGAAGTCCTAAAATTATCAAGTCCTAATTAAGTTCTAAAATTATCAAATCCTAATTAGGTCCTAAAATTATTAAGTCCTAATTAAGTCTTAAAATTATCAAGTCCTAATTAATTCCTAATATTATTAAGTCCTAATTAAGTCCTAAAATTATCAAGTCCTAATTAAGTCCTAAAATTGTCAAGTCCTAATTAAGTCCTAAAAATATCAAGTCCTAATTAAGTCCTAAAATTATCAAGTCCTAATTAAGTCCTAAAATTATCAAGTCCTAATTAGGTCCTAAAATTATCAAGTCCTAATTAAGTCCTAAAATTATCAAGTCCTAATTAAGTCCCAAAATTAGCAAGTCCTAATTAATTCCTAAAATTATCAAGTCCTAATTAAGGCCTAAAATTATCAAGTCCTAATTAAGTCCTAAAATTGTCAAGTCCTAATTAAGTCCTAAAAATATCAAGTCCTAATTAAGTCCTAAAATTATCAAGTCCTAATTAAGTCCTAAAATTATCAAGTCCTAATTAGGTCCTAAAATTATCAAGTCCTAATCAAGTCCTAAAATTATCAAGTCCTAATTAAGTCCTAAAATTAGCAAGTCCTAATTAATTCCTAAAATTATCAAGTCCTAATTAAGTCCTAAAATTATCAAGTCCTAATTAAGTCCCAAAATTAGCAAGTCCTAATTAATTCCTAAAATTATCAAGTCCTAATTAAGTCCTAAAATTATCAAGTCCTAATTAAGTCCTAAAATTGTCAAGTCCTAATTAAGTCCTAAAAATATCAAGTCCTAATTAAGTCCTAAAATTATCAAGTCCTAATTAAGTCCTAAAATTATCAAGTCCTAATTAGGTCCTAAAATTATCAAGTCCTAATTAAGTCCTAAAATTATCAAGTCCTAATTAAGTCCCAAAATTAGTAAGTCCTAATTAATTCCTAAAATTATCAAGTCCTAATTAAGTCCTAAAATTATCAAGTCCTAATTAAGTCCTAAAATTATCAAGTCCTAATTAGGTCCTAAAATTATCAAGTCCTAATTAAGTCCTAAAATTATCAAGTCCTAATTAAGTCCTAAAATTATCAAGTCCTAATTAGGTCCTAAAATTATCAAGTCCTAATTAAGTCCTAAAATTATCAAGTCCTAATTAAGTCCCAAAATTAGCAAGTCCTAATTAATTCCTAAAATTATCAAGTCCTAATTAAGTCCTAAAATTATCAAGTCCTAATTAAGTCCTAAAATTGTCAAGTCCTAATTAAGTCCTAAAAATATCAAGTCCTAATTAAGTCCTAAAATTATCAAGTCCTAATTAAGTCCTAAAATTATCAAGTCCTAATTAGGTCCTAAAATTATCAAGTCCTAATTAAGTCCTAAAATTATCAAGTCCTAATTAAGTCCCAAAATTAGCAAGTCCTAATTAATTCCTAAAATTATCAAGTCCTAATTAAGTCCTAAAATTATCAAGTCCTAATTAAGGCCTAAAATTATCAAGTCCTAATTGAGTCCTAAAATCATCAAGTCCTAATTAAGTCCTAAAATTATCAAGTCCTAATTAAGTCCTAAAATTGTCAAGTCCTAATTAAGCCCTAAAAATATTAAGTCCTAATGAAGTCCTAAAATTATCAAGTCCTAATTAAGTTCTAAAATTATCAAATCCTAATTAGGTCCTAAAATTATTAAGTCCTAATTAAGTCCTAAAATTATCAAGTCCTAATTAAGTCCTAAAATTGTCAAGTCCTAATTAAGTCCTAAAAATATCAAGTCCTAATTAAGTCCTAAAATTATCAAGTCCTAATTAAGTCCTAAAATTATCAAGTCCTAATTAGGTCCTAAAATTATCAAGTCCTAATTAAGTCCTAAAATTATCAAGTCCTAATTAAGTCCCAAAATTAGCAAGTCCTAATTAATTCCTAAAATTATCAAGTCCTAATTAAGGCCTAAAATTGTCAAGTCCTAATTAAGTCCTAAAATTATCAAGTCCTAATTAAGTCCTAAAAATATCAAGTCCTAATTAAGTCCTAAAATTATCAAGTCCTAATTAAGTCCTAAAAATATCAAGTCCTAATTAAGTCCTAAAATTATCAAGTCCTAATTAAGTCCTAAAATTATCAAGTCCTAATTAAGGCCTAAAATTATCAAGTCCTAATTGAGTCCTAAAATCATCAAGTCCTAATTAAGTCCTAAAATTATCAAGTCCTAATTAAGTCCTAAAATTGTCAAGTCCTAATTAAGCCCTAAAAATATTAAGTCCTAATGAAGTCCTAAAATTATCAAGTCCTAATTAAGTTCTAAAATTATCAAATCCTAATTAGGTCCTAAAATTATTAAGTCCTAATTAAGTCTTAAAATTATCAAGTCCTAATTAATTCCTAATATTATTAAGTCCTAATTAAGTCCTAAAATTATCAAGTCCTAATTAAGTCCTAAAATTGTCAAGTCCTAATTAAGTCCTAAAAATATCAAGTCCTAATAAAGTCCTAAAATTATCAAGTCCTAATTAAGTCCTAAAATTATCAAGTCCTAATTAGGTCCTAAAATTATCAAGTCCTAATTAAGTCCTAAAATTATCAAGTCCTAATTAAGTCCCAAAATTAGCAAGTCCTAATTAATTCCTAAAATTATCAAGTCCTAATTAAGGCCTAAAATTATCAAGTCCTAATTAAGTCCTAAAATTGTCAAGTCCTAATTAAGTCCTAAAAATATCAAGTCCTAATTAAGTCCTAAAATTATCAAGTCCTAATTAAGTCCTAAAATTATCAAGTCCTAATTAGGTCCTAAAATTATCAAGTCCTAATTAAGTCCTAAAATTATCAAGTCCTAATTAAGTCCCAAAATTAGCAAGTCCTAATTAATTCCTAAAATTATCAAGTCCTAATTAAGTCCTAAAATTATCAAGTACTAATTAAGTCCTAAAATTGTCAAGTCCTAATTAAGTCCTAAAATTATCAAGTCCTAATTAAGTCCTAAAATTATCAAGTCCTAATTAGGTCCTAAAATTATCAAGTCCTAATTAAGTCCTAAAATTATCAAGTCCTAATTAAGTCCCAAAATTAGCAAGTCCTAATTAATTCCTAAAATTATCAAGTCCTAATTAAGGCCTAAAATTGTCAAGTCCTAATTAAGTCCTAAAATTATCAAGTCCTAATTAAGTCCTAAAAATATCAAGTCCTAATTAAGTCCTAAAATTATCAAGTCCTAATTAAGTCCTAAAAATATCAAGTCCTAATTAAGTCCTAAAATTATCAAGTCCTAATTAAGTCCTAAAATTATCAAGTCCTAATTAAGGCCTAAAATTATCAAGTCCTAATTGAGTCCTAAAATCATCAAGTCCTAATTAAGTCCTAAAATTATCAAGTCCTAATTAAGTCCTAAAATTGTCAAGTCCTAATTAAGCCCTAAAAATATTAAGTCCTAATGAAGTCCTAAAATTATCAAGTCCTAATTAAGTTCTAAAATTATCAAATCCTAATTAGGTCCTAAAATTATTAAGTCCTAATTAAGTCTTAAAATTATCAAGTCCTAATTAATTCCTAATATTATTAAGTCCTAATTAAGTCCTAAAATTATCAAGTCCTAATTAAGTCCTAAAATTGTCAAGTCCTAATTAAGTCCTAAAAATATCAAGTCCTAATTAAGTCCTAAAATTATCAAGTCCTAATTAAGTCCTAAAATTATCAAGTCCTAATTAGGTCCTAAAATTATCAAGTCCTAATTAAGTCCTAAAATTATCAAGTCCTAATTAAGTCCCAAAATTAGCAAGTCCTAATTAATTCCTAAAATTATCAAGTCCTAATTAAGGCCTAAAATTATCAAGTCCTAATTAAGTCCTAAAATTGTCAAGTCCTAATTAAGTCCTAAAAATATCAAGTCCTAATTAAGTCCTAAAATTATCAAGTCCTAATTAAGTCCTAAAATTATCAAGTCCTAATTAGGTCCTAAAATTATCAAGTCCTAATCAAGTCCTAAAATTATCAAGTCCTAATTAAGTCCTAAAATTAGCAAGTCCTAATTAATTCCTAAAATTATCAAGTCCTAATTAAGTCCTAAAATTATCAAGTCCTAATTAAGTCCCAAAATTAGCAAGTCCTAATTAATTCCTAAAATTATCAAGTCCTAATTAAGTCCTAAAATTATCAAGTCCTAATTAAGTCCTAAAATTGTCAAGTCCTAATTAAGTCCTAAAAATATCAAGTCCTAATTAAGTCCTAAAATTATCAAGTCCTAATTAAGTCCTAAAATTATCAAGTCCTAATTAGGTCCTAAAATTATCAAGTCCTAATTAAGTCCTAAAATTATCAAGTCCTAATTAAGTCCCAAAATTAGTAAGTCCTAATTAATTCCTAAAATTATCAAGTCCTAATTAAGTCCTAAAATTATCAAGTCCTAATTAAGTCCTAAAATTATCAAGTCCTAATTAGGTCCTAAAATTATCAAGTCCTAATTAAGTCCTAAAATTATCAAGTCCTAATTAAGTCCTAAAATTATCAAGTCCTAATTAGGTCCTAAAATTATCAAGTCCTAATTAAGTCCTAAAATTATCAAGTCCTAATTAAGTCCCAAAATTAGCAAGTCCTAATTAATTCCTAAAATTATCAAGTCCTAATTAAGTCCTAAAATTATCAAGTCCTAATTAAGTCCTAAAATTGTCAAGTCCTAATTAAGTCCTAAAAATATCAAGTCCTAATTAAGTCCTAAAATTATCAAGTCCTAATTAAGTCCTAAAATTATCAAGTCCTAATTAGGTCCTAAAATTATCAAGTCCTAATTAAGTCCTAAAATTATCAAGTCCTAATTAAGTCCCAAAATTAGCAAGTCCTAATTAATTCCTAAAATTATCAAGTCCTAATTAAGTCCTAAAATTATCAAGTCCTAATTAAGGCCTAAAATTATCAAGTCCTAATTGAGTCCTAAAATCATCAAGTCCTAATTAAGTCCTAAAATTATCAAGTCCTAATTAAGTCCTAAAATTGTCAAGTCCTAATTAAGCCCTAAAAATATTAAGTCCTAATGAAGTCCTAAAATTATCAAGTCCTAATTAAGTTCTAAAATTATCAAATCCTAATTAGGTCCTAAAATTATTAAGTCCTAATTAAGTCCTAAAATTATCAAGTCCTAATTAAGTCCTAAAATTGTCAAGTCCTAATTAAGTCCTAAAAATATCAAGTCCTAATTAAGTCCTAAAATTATCAAGTCCTAATTAAGTCCTAAAATTATCAAGTCCTAATTAGGTCCTAAAATTATCAAGTCCTAATTAAGTCCTAAAATTATCAAGTCCTAATTAAGTCCCAAAATTAGCAAGTCCTAATTAATTCCTAAAATTATCAAGTCCTAATTAAGGCCTAAAATTGTCAAGTCCTAATTAAGTCCTAAAATTATCAAGTCCTAATTAAGTCCTAAAAATATCAAGTCCTAATTAAGTCCTAAAATTATCAAGTCCTAATTAAGTCCTAAAAATATCAAGTCCTAATTAAGTCCTAAAATTATCAAGTCCTAATTAAGTCCTAAAATTATCAAGTCCTAATTAAGGCCTAAAATTATCAAGTCCTAATTGAGTCCTAAAATCATCAAGTCCTAATTAAGTCCTAAAATTATCAAGTCCTAATTAAGTCCTAAAATTGTCAAGTCCTAATTAAGCCCTAAAAATATTAAGTCCTAATGAAGTCCTAAAATTATCAAGTCCTAATTAAGTTCTAAAATTATCAAATCCTAATTAGGTCCTAAAATTATTAAGTCCTAATTAAGTCTTAAAATTATCAAGTCCTAATTAATTCCTAATATTATTAAGTCCTAATTAAGTCCTAAAATTATCAAGTCCTAATTAAGTCCTAAAATTGTCAAGTCCTAATTAAGTCCTAAAAATATCAAGTCCTAATAAAGTCCTAAAATTATCAAGTCCTAATTAAGTCCTAAAATTATCAAGTCCTAATTAGGTCCTAAAATTATCAAGTCCTAATTAAGTCCTAAAATTATCAAGTCCTAATTAAGTCCCAAAATTAGCAAGTCCTAATTAATTCCTAAAATTATCAAGTCCTAATTAAGGCCTAAAATTATCAAGTCCTAATTAAGTCCTAAAATTGTCAAGTCCTAATTAAGTCCTAAAAATATCAAGTCCTAATTAAGTCCTAAAATTATCAAGTCCTAATTAAGTCCTAAAATTATCAAGTCCTAATTAGGTCCTAAAATTATCAAGTCCTAATTAAGTCCTAAAATTATCAAGTCCTAATTAAGTCCCAAAATTAGCAAGTCCTAATTAATTCCTAAAATTATCAAGTCCTAATTAAGTCCTAAAATTATCAAGTACTAATTAAGTCCTAAAATTGTCAAGTCCTAATTAAGTCCTAAAAATATCAAGTCCTAATTAAGTCCTAAAATTATCAAGTCCTAATTAAGTCCTAAAATTATCAAGTCCTAATTAGGTCCTAAAATTATCAAGTCCTAATTAAGTCCTAAAATTATCAAGTCCTAATTAAGTCCCAAAATTAGCAAGTCCTAATTAAGTCCTAAAATTATCAAGTCCTAATTAAGTCCTTAAAATATCAAGTCCTAATTAAGTCCTAAAATTATCAAGTCCTAATTAAGTCCTAAAAATATCAAGTCCTAATTAAGTCCTAAAATTATCAAGTCCTAATTAAGGCCTAAAATTGTCAAGTCCTAATTAAGTCCTAAAATTATCAAGTCCTAATTAAGTCCTAAAAATATCAAGTCCTAATTAAGTCCTAAAATTATCAAGTCCTAATTAAGTCCCAAAATTAGCAAGTCCTAATTAATTCCTAAAATTATAAAGTCCTAATTAAGGCCTAAAATTGTCAAGTCCTCATTAAGTCCTAAAATTATCAAGTCCTAATTAAGTCCTAAAAATATCAAGTCCTAATTAAGTCCTAAAATTATCAAGTCCTAATTAAGTCCTAAAAATATCAAGTCCTAATTAAGTCCTAAAATTATCAAGTCCTAATTAAGTCCTTAAATCATCAAGTCCTAATTAAGTCCTAAAATTATCAAATCCTAATTAAGGCCTAAAATTATCAAGTCCTAATTAAGTCCTAAAATTATCAAGTCCTAATTAAGTCCTAAAATTAGCAAGTCCTAATTAATTCCTAAAATTATCAAGTCCTAATTAAGTCCTAAATTTATCAAGTCCTAATTAAGTCCTAAAATCATCAAGTCCTAATTAAGTCCTAAAATTATCAAATCCTAATTAAGGCCTAAAATTATCAAGTCCTAATTAAGTCCTAAAATTATCAAGTCCTAATTAAGTCCTAAAATTAGCAAGTCCTAATTAATTCCTAAAATTATCAAGTCCTAATTAAGTCCTAAATTTATCAAGTCCTAATTAAGTCCTAAAATCATCAAGTCCTAATTAAGTCCTAAAATCATCAAGTCCTAATTAAGTCCTAAAATTATCAAGTCCTAATTAAGTCCTAAAATTATCAAGTCCTAATTAAGTCCTAAAATTAGCAAGTCCTAATTAATTCCTAAAATTATCAAGTCCTAATTAAGGCCTAAAATTATCAAGTCCTAATTGAGTCCTAAAATCATCAAGTCCTAATTAAGTCCTAAAATTATCAAGTCCTAATTAAGTCCTAAAATTGTCAAGTCCTAATTAAGCCCTAAAAATATTAAGTCCCAATGAAGTCCTAAAATTATCAAGTCCTAATTAAGTTCTAAAATTATCAAATCCTAATTAGGTCCTAAAATTATTAAGTCCTAATTAAGTCTTAAAATTATCAAGTCCTAATTAATTCCTAATATTATTAAGTCCTAATTAAGTCTTAAAATTATCAAGTCCTAATTAAGTCCTAAAATTGTCAAGTCCTAATTAAGTCCTAAAATTGTCAATTCCTAATTAAGTCCTAAAAATATCAAGTCCTAATTAAGTCCTAAAATTATCAAGTCCTAATTAAGTCCTAAAAATATATTGTCCTAATTAAGTCCTAAAATTATCAAGTCCTAATTAAGTTCTAAAATTATCAAGTCCTAATTAGGTCCTAAAATTATCAAGTCCTAATTAAGTCCTAAAATTATCAAGTCCTAATTAAGTCCCAAAATTAGCAAGTCCTAATTAATTCCTAAAATTATCAAGTCCTAATTAAGTCCTAAAATTATCAAGTCCTAATTAAGGCCTAAAATTATCAAGTCCTAATTGAGTCCTAAAATCATCAAGTCCTAATTAAGTCCTAAAATTATCAAGTCCTAATTAAGTCCTAAAATTATCAAGTCCTAATTAAGTCCTAAAAATATCAAGTCCTAATTAAGTCCTAAAATTATCAAGTCCTAATTAAGTCCTAAAAATATCAAGTCCTAATTAAGTCCTAAAATTATCAAGTCCTAATTAAGTCCTAAAATTATCAAGTCCTAATTAAGTCCTAAAATTGTCAAGTCCTAATTAAGTCCTAAAAATATCAAGTCCTAATTAAGTCCTAAAATTATCAAGTCCTAATTAAGTCCTAAAATTATCAAGTCCTAATTAAGTCCTAAAAATATCAAGTCCTAATTAAGTCCTAAAATTATCAAGTCCTAATTAAGTCCTAAAAATATCAAGTCCTAATTAAGTCCTAAAATTATCAAGTCCTAATTAAGTCCTAAAATTATCAAGTCCTAATTAAGGCCTAAAATTATCAAGTCCTAATTGAGTCCTAAAATCATCAAGTCCTAATTAAGTCCTAAAAATATCAAGTCCTAATTAAGTCCTAAAATTATCAAGTCCTAATTAAGTCCTAAAAATATCAAGTCCTAATTAAGTCCTAAAATTATCAAGTCCTAATTAAGGCCTAAAATTGTCAAGTCCTAATTAAGTCCTAAAATTATCAAGTCCTAATTAAGTCCTAAAAATATCAAGTCCTAATTAAGTACTAAAATTATCAAGTCCTAATTAAGTCCCAAAATTAGCAAGTCCTAATTAATTCCTAAAATTATAAAGTCCTAATTAAGGCCTAAAATTGTCAAGTCCAAATTAAGTCCTAAAATTATCAAGTCCTAATTAAGTCCTAAAAATATCAAGTCCTAATTAAGTCCTAAAATTATCAAGTCCTAATTAAGTCCTAAAAATATCAAGTCCTAATTAAGTCCTAAAATTATCAAGTCCTAATTAAGTCCTAAAATCATCAAGTCCTAATTAAGTCCTAAAATTATCAAATCCTAATTAAGGCCTAAAATTATCAAGTCCTAATTAAGTCCTAAAATTATCAAGTCCTAATTAAGTCCTAAAATTAGCAAGTCCTAATTAATTCCTAAAATTATCAAGTCCTAATTAAGTCCTAAATTTATCAAGTCCTAATTAAGTCCTAAAATCATCAAGTCCTAATTAAGTCCTAAAATTATCAAATCCTAATTAAGGCCTAAAATTATCAAGTCCTAATTAAGTCCTAAAATTATCAAGTCCTAATTAAGTCCTAAAATTAGCAAGTCCTAATTAATTCCTAAAATTATCAAGTCCTAATTAAGTCCTAAATTTATCAAGTCCTAATTAAGTCCTAAAATCATCAAGTCCTAATTAAGTCCTAAAATTATCAAATCCTAATTAAGGCCTAAAATTATCAAGTCCTAATTAAGTCCTAAAATTATCAAGTCCTAATTAAGTCCTAAAATTAGCAAGTCCTAATTAATTCCTAAAATTATCAAGTCCTAATTAAGTCCTAAATTTATCAAGTCCTAATTAAGTCCTAAAATCATCAAGTCCTAATTAAGTCCTAAAAATATCAAGTCCTAATTAAGTCCTAAAATTATCAAGTCCTAATTAAGTCCTAAAATTATCAAGTCCTAATTAAGTCCTAAAAATATCAAGTCCTAATTAAGTCCTAAAATTATCAAGTCCTAATTAAGTCCTAAAAATATCAAGTCCTAATTAAGTCCTAAAATTATCAAGTCCTAATTAAGTCCTAAAATTATCAAGTCCTAATTAAGTCCTAAAAATATCAAGTCCTAATTAAGTCCTAAAATTATCAAGTCCTAATTAAGTCCTAAAAATATCAAGTCCTAATTAAGTCCTAAAATTATCAAGTCCTAATTAAGTCCCAAAATTAGCAAGTCCTAATTAATTCCTAAAATTATAAAGTCCTAATTAAGGCCTAAAATTGTCAAGTCCTAATTAAGTCCTAAAATTATCAAGTCCTAATTAGGTCCTAAAATTATCAAGTCCTAATTAAGTCCTAAAATTATCAAGTCCTAATTAAGTCCCAAAATTAGCAAGTCCTAATTAAGTCCTAAAATTATCAAGTCCTAATTAAGTCCTAAAAATATCAAGTCCTAATTAAGTCCTAAAATTATCAAGTCCTAATTAAGTCCTAAAATCATCAAGTCCTAATTAAGTCCTAAAATTATCAAATCCTAATTAAGGCCTAAAATTATCAAGTCCTAATTAAGTCCTAAAATTATCAAGTCCTAATTAAGTCCTAAAATTAGCAAGTCCTAATTAATTCCTAAAATTATCAAGTCCTAATTAAGTCCTAAATTTATCAAGTCCTAATTAAGTCCTAAAATCATCAAGTCCTAATTAAGTCCTAAAATTATCAAATCCTAATTAAGGCCTAAAATTATCAAGTCCTAATTAAGTCCTAAAATTATCAAGTCCTAATTAAGTCCTAAAATTATCAAGTCCTAATTAGGTCCTAAAATTATCAAGTCCTAATTAAGTCCTAAAATTATCAAGTCCTAATTAAGTCCCAAAATTAGCAAGTCCTAATTAAGTCCTAAAATTATCAAGTCCTAATTAAGTCCTAAAAATATCAAGTCCTAATTAAGTCCTAAAATTATCAAGTCCTAATTAAGTCCTAAAAATATCAAGTCCTAATTAAGTCCTAAAATTATCAAGTCCTAATTAAGGCCTAAAATTGTCAAGTCCTAATTAAGTCCTAAAATTATCAAGTCCTAATTAAGTCCTAAAAATATCAAGTCCTAATTAAGTCCTAAAATTATCAAGTCCTAATTAAGTCCCAAAATTAGCAAGTCCTAATTAATTCCTAAAATTATAAAGTCCTAATTAAGGCCTAAAATTGTCAAGTCCTAATTAAGTCCTAAAATTATCAAGTCCTAATTAAGTCCTAAAAATATCAAGTCCTAATTAAGTCCTAAAATTATCAAGTCCTAATTAAGTCCTAAAAATATCAAGTCCTAATTAAGTCCTAAAATTATCAAGTCCTAATTAAGTCCTAAAATCATCAAGTCCTAATTAAGTCCTAAAATTATCAAATCCTAATTAAGGCCTAAAATTATCAAGTCCTAATTAAGTCCTAAAATTATCAAGTCCTAATTAAGTCCTAAAATTAGCAAGTCCTAATTAATTCCTAAAATTATCAAGTCCTAATTAAGTCCTAAATTTATCAAGTCCTAATTAAGTCCTAAAATCATCAAGTCCTAATTAAGTCCTAAAATTATCAAATCCTAATTAAGGCCTAAAATTATCAAGTCCTAATTAAGTCCTAAAATTATCAAGTCCTAATTAAGTCCTAAAATTAGCAAGTCCTAATTAATTCCTAAAATTATCAAGTCCTAATTAAGTCCTAAATTTATCAAGTCCTAATTAAGTCCTAAAATCATCAAGTCCTAATTAAGTCCTAAAATCATCAAGTCCTAATTAAGTCCTAAAATTATCAAGTCCTAATTAAGTCCTAAAATTATCAAGTCCTAATTAAGTCCTAAAATTAGCAAGTCCTAATTAATTCCTAAAATTATCAAGTCCTAATTAAGGCCTAAAATTATCAAGTCCTAATTGAGTCCTAAAATCATCAAGTCCTAATTAAGTCCTAAAATTATCAAGTCCTAATTAAGTCCTAAAATTGTCAAGTCCTAATTAAGCCCTAAAAATATTAAGTCCTAATGAAGTCCTAAAATTATCAAGTCCTAATTAAGTTCTAAAATTATCAAATCCTAATTAGGTCCTAAAATTATTAAGTCCTAATTAAGTCTTAAAATTATCAAGTCCTAATTAATTCCTAATATTATTAAGTCCTAATTAAGTCTTAAAATTATCAAGTCCTAATTAAGTCCTAAAATTGTCAAGTCCTAATTAAGTCCTAAAATTGTCAATTCCTAATTAAGTCCTAAAAATATCAAGTCCTAATTAAGTCCTAAAATTATCAAGTCCTAATTAAGTCCTAAAAATATATTGTCCTAATTAAGTCCTAAAATTATCAAGTCCTAATTAAGTTCTAAAATTATCAAGTCCTAATTAGGTCCTAAAATTATCAAGTCCTAATTAAGTCCTAAAATTATCAAGTCCTAATTAAGTCCCAAAATTAGCAAGTCCTAATTAATTCCTAAAATTATCAAGTCCTAATTAAGTCCTAAAATTATCAAGTCCTAATTAAGGCCTAAAATTATCAAGTCCTAATTGAGTCCTAAAATCATCAAGTCCTAATTAAGTCCTAAAATTATCAAGTCCTAATTAAGTCCTAAAATTATCAAGTCCTAATTAAGTCCTAAAAATATCAAGTCCTAATTAAGTCCTAAAATTATCAAGTCCTAATTAAGTCCTAAAAATATCAAGTCCTAATTAAGTCCTAAAATTATCAAGTCCTAATTAAGTCCTAAAATTATCAAGTCCTAATTAAGTCCTAAAATTGTCAAGTCCTAATTAAGTCCTAAAAATATCAAGTCCTAATTAAGTCCTAAAATTATCAAGTCCTAATTAAGTCCTAAAATTATCAAGTCCTAATTAAGTCCTAAAAATATCAAGTCCTAATTAAGTCCTAAAATTATCAAGTCCTAATTAAGTCCTAAAAATATCAAGTCCTAATTAAGTCCTAAAATTATCAAGTCCTAATTAAGTCCTAAAATTATCAAGTCCTAATTAAGGCCTAAAATTATCAAGTCCTAATTGAGTCCTAAAATCATCAAGTCCTAATTAAGTCCTAAAAATATCAAGTCCTAATTAAGTCCTAAAATTATCAAGTCCTAATTAAGTCCTAAAAATATCAAGTCCTAATTAAGTCCTAAAATTATCAAGTCCTAATTAAGGCCTAAAATTGTCAAGTCCTAATTAAGTCCTAAAATTATCAAGTCCTAATTAAGTCCTAAAAATATCAAGTCCTAATTAAGTACTAAAATTATCAAGTCCTAATTAAGTCCCAAAATTAGCAAGTCCTAATTAATTCCTAAAATTATAAAGTCCTAATTAAGGCCTAAAATTGTCAAGTCCAAATTAAGTCCTAAAATTATCAAGTCCTAATTAAGTCCTAAAAATATCAAGTCCTAATTAAGTCCTAAAATTATCAAGTCCTAATTAAGTCCTAAAAATATCAAGTCCTAATTAAGTCCTAAAATTATCAAGTCCTAATTAAGTCCTAAAATCATCAAGTCCTAATTAAGTCCTAAAATTATCAAATCCTAATTAAGGCCTAAAATTATCAAGTCCTAATTAAGTCCTAAAATTATCAAGTCCTAATTAAGTCCTAAAATTAGCAAGTCCTAATTAATTCCTAAAATTATCAAGTCCTAATTAAGTCCTAAATTTATCAAGTCCTAATTAAGTCCTAAAATCATCAAGTCCTAATTAAGTCCTAAAATTATCAAATCCTAATTAAGGCCTAAAATTATCAAGTCCTAATTAAGTCCTAAAATTATCAAGTCCTAATTAAGTCCTAAAATTAGCAAGTCCTAATTAATTCCTAAAATTATCAAGTCCTAATTAAGTCCTAAATTTATCAAGTCCTAATTAAGTCCTAAAATCATCAAGTCCTAATTAAGTCCTAAAATCATCAAGTCCTAATTAAGTCCTAAAATTATCAAGTCCTAATTAAGTCCTAAAATTATCAAGTCCTAATTAAGTCCTAAAATTATCAAGTCCTAATTGAGTCCTAAAATCATCAAGTCCTAATTAAGTCCTAAAAATATCAAGTCCTAATTAAGTCCTAAAATTATCAAGTCCTAATTAAGTCCTAAAAATATCAAGTCCTAATTAAGTCCTAAAATTATCAAGTCCTAATTAAGTCCCAAAATTAGCAAGTCCTAATTAATTCCTAAAATTATAAAGTCCTAATTAAGGCCTAAAATTGTCAAGTCCTAATTAAGTCCTAAAATTATCAAGTCCTAATTAGGTCCTAAAATTATCAAGTCCTAATTAAGTCCTAAAATTATCAAGTCCTAATTAAGTCCCAAAATTAGCAAGTCCTAATTAAGTCCTAAAATTATCAAGTCCTAATTAAGTCCTAAAAATATCAAGTCCTAATTAAGTCCTAAAATTATCAAGTCCTAATTAAGTCCTAAAATCATCAAGTCCTAATTAAGTCCTAAAATTATCAAATCCTAATTAAGGCCTAAAATTATCAAGTCCTAATTAAGTCCTAAAATTATCAAGTCCTAATTAAGTCCTAAAATTAGCAAGTCCTAATTAATTCCTAAAATTATCAAGTCCTAATTAAGTCCTAAATTTATCAAGTCCTAATTAAGTCCTAAAATCATCAAGTCCTAATTAAGTCCTAAAATTATCAAATCCTAATTAAGGCCTAAAATTATCAAGTCCTAATTAAGTCCTAAAATTATCAAGTCCTAATTAAGTCCTAAAATTATCAAGTCCTAATTAGGTCCTAAAATTATCAAGTCCTAATTAAGTCCTAAAATTATCAAGTCCTAATTAAGTCCCAAAATTAGCAAGTCCTAATTAAGTCCTAAAATTATCAAGTCCTAATTAAGTCCTAAAAATATCAAGTCCTAATTAAGTCCTAAAATTATCAAGTCCTAATTAAGTCCTAAAAATATCAAGTCCTAATTAAGTCCTAAAATTATCAAGTCCTAATTAAGGCCTAAAATTGTCAAGTCCTAATTAAGTCCTAAAATTATCAAGTCCTAATTAAGTCCTAAAAATATCAAGTCCTAATTAAGTCCTAAAATTATCAAGTCCTAATTAAGTCCCAAAATTAGCAAGTCCTAATTAATTCCTAAAATTATAAAGTCCTAATTAAGGCCTAAAATTGTCAAGTCCTAATTAAGTCCTAAAATTATCAAGTCCTAATTAAGTCCTAAAAATATCAAGTCCTAATTAAGTCCTAAAATTATCAAGTCCTAATTAAGTCCTAAAAATATCAAGTCCTAATTAAGTCCTAAAATTATCAAGTCCTAATTAAGGCCTAAAATTATCAAGTCCTAATTGAGTCCTAAAATCATCAAGTCCTAATTAAGTCCTAAAAATATCAAGTCCTAATTAAGTCCTAAAATTATCAAGTCCTAATTAAGTCCTAAAAATATCAAGTCCTAATTAAGTCCTAAAATTATCAAGTCCTAATTAAGGCCTAAAATTGTCAAGTCCTAATTAAGTCCTAAAATTATCAAGTCCTAATTAAGTCCTAAAAATATCAAGTCCTAATTAAGTACTAAAATTATCAAGTCCTAATTAAGTCCCAAAATTAGCAAGTCCTAATTAATTCCTAAAATTATAAAGTCCTAATTAAGGCCTAAAATTGTCAAGTCCAAATTAAGTCCTAAAATTATCAAGTCCTAATTAAGTCCTAAAAATATCAAGTCCTAATTAAGTCCTAAAATTATCAAGTCCTAATTAAGTCCTAAAAATATCAAGTCCTAATTAAGTCCTAAAATTATCAAGTCCTAATTAAGTCCTAAAATCATCAAGTCCTAATTAAGTCCTAAAATTATCAAATCCTAATTAAGGCCTAAAATTATCAAGTCCTAATTAAGTCCTAAAATTATCAAGTCCTAATTAAGTCCTAAAATTAGCAAGTCCTAATTAATTCCTAAAATTATCAAGTCCTAATTAAGTCCTAAATTTATCAAGTCCTAATTAAGTCCTAAAATCATCAAGTCCTAATTAAGTCCTAAAATTATCAAATCCTAATTAAGGCCTAAAATTATCAAGTCCTAATTAAGTCCTAAAATTATCAAGTCCTAATTAAGTCCTAAAATTAGCAAGTCCTAATTAATTCCTAAAATTATCAAGTCCTAATTAAGTCCTAAATTTATCAAGTCCTAATTAAGTCCTAAAATCATCAAGTCCTAATTAAGTCCTAAAATCATCAAGTCCTAATTAAGTCCTAAAATTATCAAGTCCTAATTAAGTCCTAAAATTATCAAGTCCTAATTAAGTCCTAAAATTATCAAGTCCTAATTGAGTCCTAAAATCATCAAGTCCTAATTAAGTCCTAAAAATATCAAGTCCTAATTAAGTCCTAAAATTATCAAGTCCTAATTAAGTCCTAAAAATATCAAGTCCTAATTAAGTCCTAAAATTATCAAGTCCTAATTAAGTCCCAAAATTAGCAAGTCCTAATTAATTCCTAAAATTATAAAGTCCTAATTAAGGCCTAAAATTGTCAAGTCCTAATTAAGTCCTAAAATTATCAAGTCCTAATTAGGTCCTAAAATTATCAAGTCCTAATTAAGTCCTAAAATTATCAAGTCCTAATTAAGTCCCAAAATTAGCAAGTCCTAATTAAGTCCTAAAATTATCAAGTCCTAATTAAGTCCTAAAAATATCAAGTCCTAATTAAGTCCTAAAATTATCAAGTCCTAATTAAGTCCTAAAATCATCAAGTCCTAATTAAGTCCTAAAATTATCAAATCCTAATTAAGGCCTAAAATTATCAAGTCCTAATTAAGTCCTAAAATTATCAAGTCCTAATTAAGTCCTAAAATTAGCAAGTCCTAATTAATTCCTAAAATTATCAAGTCCTAATTAAGTCCTAAATTTATCAAGTCCTAATTAAGTCCTAAAATCATCAAGTCCTAATTAAGTCCTAAAATTATCAAATCCTAATTAAGGCCTAAAATTATCAAGTCCTAATTAAGTCCTAAAATTATCAAGTCCTAATTAAGTCCTAAAATTATCAAGTCCTAATTAGGTCCTAAAATTATCAAGTCCTAATTAAGTCCTAAAATTATCAAGTCCTAATTAAGTCCCAAAATTAGCAAGTCCTAATTAAGTCCTAAAATTATCAAGTCCTAATTAAGTCCTAAAAATATCAAGTCCTAATTAAGTCCTAAAATTATCAAGTCCTAATTAAGTCCTAAAAATATCAAGTCCTAATTAAGTCCTAAAATTATCAAGTCCTAATTAAGGCCTAAAATTGTCAAGTCCTAATTAAGTCCTAAAATTATCAAGTCCTAATTAAGTCCTAAAAATATCAAGTCCTAATTAAGTCCTAAAATTATCAAGTCCTAATTAAGTCCCAAAATTAGCAAGTCCTAATTAATTCCTAAAATTATAAAGTCCTAATTAAGGCCTAAAATTGTCAAGTCCTAATTAAGTCCTAAAATTATCAAGTCCTAATTAAGTCCTAAAAATATCAAGTCCTAATTAAGTCCTAAAATTATCAAGTCCTAATTAAGTCCTAAAAATATCAAGTCCTAATTAAGTCCTAAAATTATCAAGTCCTAATTAAGTCCTAAAATCATCAAGTCCTAATTAAGTCCTAAAATTATCAAATCCTAATTAAGGCCTAAAATTATCAAGTCCTAATTAAGTCCTAAAATTATCAAGTCCTAATTAAGTCCTAAAATTAGCAAGTCCTAATTAATTCCTAAAATTATCAAGTCCTAATTAAGTCCTAAATTTATCAAGTCCTAATTAAGTCCTAAAATCATCAAGTCCTAATTAAGTCCTAAAATTATCAAATCCTAATTAAGGCCTAAAATTATCAAGTCCTAATTAAGTCCTAAAATTATCAAGTCCTAATTAAGTCCTAAAATTAGCAAGTCCTAATTAATTCCTAAAATTATCAAGTCCTAATTAAGTCCTAAATTTATCAAGTCCTAATTAAGTCCTAAAATCATCAAGTCCTAATTAAGTCCTAAAATCATCAAGTCCTAATTAAGTCCTAAAATTATCAAGTCCTAATTAAGTCCTAAAATTATCAAGTCCTAATTAAGTCCTAAAATTATCAAGTCCTAATTGAGTCCTAAAATCATCAAGTCCTAATTAAGTCCTAAAAATATCAAGTCCTAATTAAGTCCTAAAATTATCAAGTCCTAATTAAGTCCTAAAAATATCAAGTCCTAATTAAGTCCTAAAATTATCAAGTCCTAATTAAGTCCCAAAATTAGCAAGTCCTAATTAATTCCTAAAATTATAAAGTCCTAATTAAGGCCTAAAATTGTCAAGTCCTAATTAAGTCCTAAAATTATCAAGTCCTAATTAGGTCCTAAAATTATCAAGTCCTAATTAAGTCCTAAAATTATCAAGTCCTAATTAAGTCCCAAAATTAGCAAGTCCTAATTAAGTCCTAAAATTATCAAGTCCTAATTAAGTCCTAAAAATATCAAGTCCTAATTAAGTCCTAAAATTATCAAGTCCTAATTAAGTCCTAAAATCATCAAGTCCTAATTAAGTCCTAAAATTATCAAATCCTAATTAAGGCCTAAAATTATCAAGTCCTAATTAAGTCCTAAAATTATCAAGTCCTAATTAAGTCCTAAAATTAGCAAGTCCTAATTAATTCCTAAAATTATCAAGTCCTAATTAAGTCCTAAATTTATCAAGTCCTAATTAAGTCCTAAAATCATCAAGTCCTAATTAAGTCCTAAAATTATCAAATCCTAATTAAGGCCTAAAATTATCAAGTCCTAATTAAGTCCTAAAATTATCAAGTCCTAATTAAGTCCTAAAATTATCAAGTCCTAATTAGGTCCTAAAATTATCAAGTCCTAATTAAGTCCTAAAATTATCAAGTCCTAATTAAGTCCCAAAATTAGCAAGTCCTAATTAAGTCCTAAAATTATCAAGTCCTAATTAAGTCCTAAAAATATCAAGTCCTAATTAAGTCCTAAAATTATCAAGTCCTAATTAAGTCCTAAAAATATCAAGTCCTAATTAAGTCCTAAAATTATCAAGTCCTAATTAAGGCCTAAAATTGTCAAGTCCTAATTAAGTCCTAAAATTATCAAGTCCTAATTAAGTCCTAAAAATATCAAGTCCTAATTAAGTCCTAAAATTATCAAGTCCTAATTAAGTCCCAAAATTAGCAAGTCCTAATTAATTCCTAAAATTATAAAGTCCTAATTAAGGCCTAAAATTGTCAAGTCCTAATTAAGTCCTAAAATTATCAAGTCCTAATTAAGTCCTAAAAATATCAAGTCCTAATTAAGTCCTAAAATTATCAAGTCCTAATTAAGTCCTAAAAATATCAAGTCCTAATTAAGTCCTAAAATTATCAAGTCCTAATTAAGTCCTAAAATCATCAAGTCCTAATTAAGTCCTAAAATTATCAAATCCTAATTAAGGCCTAAAATTATCAAGTCCTAATTAAGTCCTAAAATTATCAAGTCCTAATTAAGTCCTAAAATTAGCAAGTCCTAATTAATTCCTAAAATTATCAAGTCCTAATTAAGTCCTAAATTTATCAAGTCCTAATTAAGTCCTAAAATCATCAAGTCCTAATTAAGTCCTAAAATTATCAAATCCTAATTAAGGCCTAAAATTATCAAGTCCTAATTAAGTCCTAAAATTATCAAGTCCTAATTAAGTCCTAAAATTAGCAAGTCCTAATTAATTCCTAAAATTATCAAGTCCTAATTAAGTCCTAAATTTATCAAGTCCTAATTAAGTCCTAAAATCATCAAGTCCTAATTAAGTCCTAAAATCATCAAGTCCTAATTAAGTCCTAAAATTATCAAGTCCTAATTAAGTCCTAAAATTATCAAGTCCTAATTAAGTCCTAAAATTAGCAAGTCCTAATTAATTCCTAAAATTATCAAGTCCTAATTAAGGCCTAAAATTATCAAGTCCTAATTGAGTCCTAAAATCATCAAGTCCTAATTAAGTCCTAAAATTATCAAGTCCTAATTAAGTCCTAAAATTGTCAAGTCCTAATTAAGCCCTAAAAATATTAAGTCCTAATGAAGTCCTAAAATTATCAAGTCCTAATTAAGTTCTAAAATTATCAAATCCTAATTAGGTCCTAAAATTATTAAGTCCTAATTAAGTCTTAAAATTATCAAGTCCTAATTAATTCCTAATATTATTAAGTCCTAATTAAGTCTTAAAATTATCAAGTCCTAATTAAGTCCTAAAATTGTCAAGTCCTAATTAAGTCCTAAAATTGTCAATTCCTAATTAAGTCCTAAAAATATCAAGTCCTAATTAAGTCCTAAAATTATCAAGTCCTAATTAAGTCCTAAAAATATATTGTCCTAATTAAGTCCTAAAATTATCAAGTCCTAATTAAGTTCTAAAATTATCAAGTCCTAATTAGGTCCTAAAATTATCAAGTCCTAATTAAGTCCTAAAATTATCAAGTCCTAATTAAGTCCCAAAATTAGCAAGTCCTAATTAATTCCTAAAATTATCAAGTCCTAATTAAGTCCTAAAATTATCAAGTCCTAATTAAGGCCTAAAATTATCAAGTCCTAATTGAGTCCTAAAATCATCAAGTCCTAATTAAGTCCTAAAATTATCAAGTCCTAATTAAGTCCTAAAATTATCAAGTCCTAATTAAGTCCTAAAAATATCAAGTCCTAATTAAGTCCTAAAATTATCAAGTCCTAATTAAGTCCTAAAAATATCAAGTCCTAATTAAGTCCTAAAATTATCAAGTCCTAATTAAGTCCTAAAATTATCAAGTCCTAATTAAGTCCTAAAATTGTCAAGTCCTAATTAAGTCCTAAAAATATCAAGTCCTAATTAAGTCCTAAAATTATCAAGTCCTAATTAAGTCCTAAAATTATCAAGTCCTAATTAAGTCCTAAAAATATCAAGTCCTAATTAAGTCCTAAAATTATCAAGTCCTAATTAAGTCCTAAAAATATCAAGTCCTAATTAAGTCCTAAAATTATCAAGTCCTAATTAAGTCCTAAAATTATCAAGTCCTAATTAAGGCCTAAAATTATCAAGTCCTAATTGAGTCCTAAAATCATCAAGTCCTAATTAAGTCCTAAAAATATCAAGTCCTAATTAAGTCCTAAAATTATCAAGTCCTAATTAAGTCCTAAAAATATCAAGTCCTAATTAAGTCCTAAAATTATCAAGTCCTAATTAAGGCCTAAAATTGTCAAGTCCTAATTAAGTCCTAAAATTATCAAGTCCTAATTAAGTCCTAAAAATATCAAGTCCTAATTAAGTACTAAAATTATCAAGTCCTAATTAAGTCCCAAAATTAGCAAGTCCTAATTAATTCCTAAAATTATAAAGTCCTAATTAAGGCCTAAAATTGTCAAGTCCAAATTAAGTCCTAAAATTATCAAGTCCTAATTAAGTCCTAAAAATATCAAGTCCTAATTAAGTCCTAAAATTATCAAGTCCTAATTAAGTCCTAAAAATATCAAGTCCTAATTAAGTCCTAAAATTATCAAGTCCTAATTAAGTCCTAAAATTAGCAAGTCCTAATTAATTCCTAAAATTATCAAGTCCTAATTAAGTCCTAAATTTATCAAGTCCTAATTAAGTCCTAAAATCATCAAGTCCTAATTAAGTCCTAAAATTATCAAATCCTAATTAAGGCCTAAAATTATCAAGTCCTAATTAAGTCCTAAAATTATCAAGTCCTAATTAAGTCCTAAAATTAGCAAGTCCTAATTAATTCCTAAAATTATCAAGTCCTAATTAAGTCCTAAATTTATCAAGTCCTAATTAAGTCCTAAAATCATCAAGTCCTAATTAAGTCCTAAAATCATCAAGTCCTAATTAAGTCCTAAAATTATCAAGTCCTAATTAAGTCCTAAAATTATCAAGTCCTAATTAAGTCCTAAAATTATCAAGTCCTAATTGAGTCCTAAAATCATCAAGTCCTAATTAAGTCCTAAAAATATCAAGTCCTAATTAAGTCCTAAAATTATCAAGTCCTAATTAAGTCCTAAAAATATCAAGTCCTAATTAAGTCCTAAAATTATCAAGTCCTAATTAAGGCCTAAAATTGTCAAGTCCTAATTAAGTCCTAAAATTATCAAGTCCTAATTAAGTCCTAAAAATATCAAGTCCTAATTAAGTCCTAAAATTATCAAGTCCTAATTAAGTCCCAAAATTAGCAAGTCCTAATTAATTCCTAAAATTATAAAGTCCTAATTAAGGCCTAAAATTGTCAAGTCCAAATTAAGTCCTAAAATTATCAAGTCCTAATTAAGTCCTAAAAATATCAAGTCCTAATTAAGTCCTAAAATTATCAAGTCCTAATTAAGTCCTAAAAATATCAAGTCCTAATTAAGTCCTAAAATTATCAAGTCCTAATTAAGTCCTAAAATCATCAAGTCCTAATTAAGTCCTAAAATTATCAAATCCTAATTAAGGCCTAAAATTATCAAGTCCTAATTAAGTCCTAAAATTATCAAGTCCTAATTAAGTCCTAAAATTAGCAAGTCCTAATTAATTCCTAAAATTATCAAGTCCTAATTAAGTCCTAAATTTATCAAGTCCTAATTAAGTCCTAAAATTATCAAGTCCTAATTAAGTCCTAAAAATATCAAGTCCTAATTAAGTCCTAAAATTATCAAGTCCTAATTAAGTCCTAAAAATATCAAGTCCTAATTAAGTCCTAAAATTATCAAGTCCTAATTAAGGCCTAAAATTGTCAAGTCCTAATTAAGTCCTAAAATTATCAAGTCCTAATTAAGTCCTAAAAATATCAAGTCCTAATTAAGTCCTAAAATTATCAAGTCCTAATTAAGTCCCAAAATTAGCAAGTCCTAATTAATTCCTAAAATTATAAAGTCCTAATTAAGGCCTAAAATTGTCAAGTCCTAATTAAGTCCTAAAATTATCAAGTCCTAATTAAGTCCTAAAAATATCAAGTCCTAATTAAGTCCTAAAATTATCAAGTCCTAATTAAGTCCTAAAAATATCAAGTCCTAATTAAGTCCTAAAATTATCAAGTCCTAATTAAGTCCTAAAATCATCAAGTCCTAATTAAGTCCTAAAATTATCAAATCCTAATTAAGGCCTAAAATTATCAAGTCCTAATTAAGTCCTAAAATTATCAAGTCCTAATTAAGTCCTAAAATTAGCAAGTCCTAATTAATTCCTAAAATTATCAAGTCCTAATTAAGTCCTAAATTTATCAAGTCCTAATTAAGTCCTAAAATCATCAAGTCCTAATTAAGTCCTAAAATTATCAAATCCTAATTAAGGCCTAAAATTATCAAGTCCTAATTAAGTCCTAAAATTATCAAGTCCTAATTAAGTCCTAAAATTAGCAAGTCCTAATTAATTCCTAAAATTATCAAGTCCTAATTAAGTCCTAAATTTATCAAGTCCTAATTAAGTCCTAAAATCATCAAGTCCTAATTAAGTCCTAAAATCATCAAGTCCTAATTAAGTCCTAAAATTATCAAGTCCTAATTAAGTCCTAAAATTATCAAGTCCTAATTAAGTCCTAAAATTAGCAAGTCCTAATTAATTCCTAAAATTATCAAGTCCTAATTAAGGCCTAAAATTATCAAGTCCTAATTGAGTCCTAAAATCATCAAGTCCTAATTAAGTCCTAAAATTATCAAGTCCTAATTAAGTCCTAAAATTGTCAAGTCCTAATTAAGCCCTAAAAATATTAAGTCCTAATGAAGTCCTAAAATTATCAAGTCCTAATTAAGTTCTAAAATTATCAAATCCTAATTAGGTCCTAAAATTATTAAGTCCTAATTAAGTCTTAAAATTATCAAGTCCTAATTAATTCCTAATATTATTAAGTCCTAATTAAGTCTTAAAATTATCAAGTCCTAATTAAGTCCTAAAATTGTCAAGTCCTAATTAAGTCCTAAAATTGTCAATTCCTAATTAAGTCCTAAAAATATCAAGTCCTAATTAAGTCCTAAAATTATCAAGTCCTAATTAAGTCCTAAAAATATATTGTCCTAATTAAGTCCTAAAATTATCAAGTCCTAATTAAGTTCTAAAATTATCAAGTCCTAATTAGGTCCTAAAATTATCAAGTCCTAATTAAGTCCTAAAATTATCAAGTCCTAATTAAGTCCCAAAATTAGCAAGTCCTAATTAATTCCTAAAATTATCAAGTCCTAATTAAGTCCTAAAATTATCAAGTCTTAATTAAGGCCTAAAATTATCAAGTCCTAATTGAGTCCTAAAATCATCAAGTCCTAATTAAGTCCTAAAATTATCAAGTCCTAATTAAGTCCTAAAATTATCAAGTCCTAATTAAGTCCTAAAAATATCAAGTCCTAATTAAGTCCTAAAATTATCAAGTCCTAATTAAGTCCTAAAAATATCAAGTCCTAATTAAGTCCTAAAATTATCAAGTCCTAATTAAGTCCTAAAATTATCAAGTCCTAATTAAGTCCTAAAATTGTCAAGTCCTAATTAAGTCCTAAAAATATCAAGTCCTAATTAAGTCCTAAAATTATCAAGTCCTAATTAAGTCCTAAAATTATCAAGTCCTAATTAAGTCCTAAAAATATCAAGTCCTAATTAAGTCCTAAAATTATCAAGTCCTAATTAAGTCCTAAAAATATCAAGTCCTAATTAAGTCCTAAAATTATCAAGTCCTAATTAAGTCCTAAAATTATCAAGTCCTAATTAAGGCCTAAAATTATCAAGTCCTAATTGAGTCCTAAAATCATCAAGTCCTAATTAAGTCCTAAAAATATCAAGTCCTAATTAAGTCCTAAAATTATCAAGTCCTAATTAAGTCCTAAAAATATCAAGTCCTAATTAAGTCCTAAAATTATCAAGTCCTAATTAAGGCCTAAAATTGTCAAGTCCTAATTAAGTCCTAAAATTATCAAGTCCTAATTAAGTCCTAAAAATATCAAGTCCTAATTAAGTACTAAAATTATCAAGTCCTAATTAAGTCCCAAAATTAGCAAGTCCTAATTAATTCCTAAAATTATAAAGTCCTAATTAAGGCCTAAAATTGTCAAGTCCAAATTAAGTCCTAAAATTATCAAGTCCTAATTAAGTCCTAAAAATATCAAGTCCTAATTAAGTCCTAAAATTATCAAGTCCTAATTAAGTCCTAAAAATATCAAGTCCTAATTAAGTCCTAAAATTATCAAGTCCTAATTAAGTCCTAAAATTAGCAAGTCCTAATTAATTCCTAAAATTATCAAGTCCTAATTAAGTCCTAAATTTATCAAGTCCTAATTAAGTCCTAAAATCATCAAGTCCTAATTAAGTCCTAAAATTATCAAATCCTAATTAAGGCCTAAAATTATCAAGTCCTAATTAAGTCCTAAAATTATCAAGTCCTAATTAAGTCCTAAAATTAGCAAGTCCTAATTAATTCCTAAAATTATCAAGTCCTAATTAAGTCCTAAATTTATCAAGTCCTAATTAAGTCCTAAAATCATCAAGTCCTAATTAAGTCCTAAAATCATCAAGTCCTAATTAAGTCCTAAAATTATCAAGTCCTAATTAAGTCCTAAAATTATCAAGTCCTAATTAAGTCCTAAAATTATCAAGTCCTAATTGAGTCCTAAAATCATCAAGTCCTAATTAAGTCCTAAAAATATCAAGTCCTAATTAAGTCCTAAAATTATCAAGTCCTAATTAAGTCCTAAAAATATCAAGTCCTAATTAAGTCCTAAAATTATCAAGTCCTAATTAAGGCCTAAAATTGTCAAGTCCTAATTAAGTCCTAAAATTATCAAGTCCTAATTAAGTCCTAAAAATATCAAGTCCTAATTAAGTCCTAAAATTATCAAGTCCTAATTAAGTCCCAAAATTAGCAAGTCCTAATTAATTCCTAAAATTATAAAGTCCTAATTAAGGCCTAAAATTGTCAAGTCCAAATTAAGTCCTAAAATTATCAAGTCCTAATTAAGTCCTAAAAATATCAAGTCCTAATTAAGTCCTAAAATTATCAAGTCCTAATTAAGTCCTAAAAATATCAAGTCCTAATTAAGTCCTAAAATTATCAAGTCCTAATTAAGTCCTAAAATCATCAAGTCCTAATTAAGTCCTAAAATTATCAAATCCTAATTAAGGCCTAAAATTATCAAGTCCTAATTAAGTCCTAAAATTATCAAGTCCTAATTAAGTCCTAAAATTAGCAAGTCCTAATTAATTCCTAAAATTATCAAGTCCTAATTAAGTCCTAAATTTATCAAGTCCTAATTAAGTCCTAAAATCATCAAGTCCTAATTAAGTCCTAAAATTATCAAATCCTAATTAAGGCCTAAAATTATCAAGTCCTAATTAAGTCCTAAAATTATCAAGTCCTAATTAAGTCCTAAAATTAGCAAGTCCTAATTAATTCCTAAAATTATCAAGTCCTAATTAAGTCCTAAATTTATCAAGTCCTAATTAAGTCCTAAAATCATCAAGTCCTAATTAAGTCCTAAAATCATCAAGTCCTAATTAAGTCCTAAAATTATCAAGTCCTAATTAAGTCCTAAAATTATCAAGTCCTAATTAAGTCCTAAAATTAGCAAGTCCTAATTAATTCCTAAAATTATCAAGTCCTAATTAAGTCCTAAATTTATCAAGTCCTAATTAAGTCCTAAAATCATCAAGTCCTAATTAAGTCCTAAAATCATCAAGTCCTAATTAATTCCTAATATTATTAAGTCCTAATTAAGTCTTAAAATTATCAAGTCCTAATTAAGTCCTAAAATTGTCAAGTCCTAATTAAGTCCTAAAATTGTCAAGTCCTAATTAAGTCCTAAAAATATCAAGTCCTAATTAAGTCCTAAAATTATCAAGTCCTAATTAAGTCCTAAAAATATATTGTCTTAATTAAGTCCTAAAATTATCAAGTCCTAATTAAGTTCTAAAATTATCAAGTCCTAATTAGGTCCTAAAATTATCAAGTCCTAATTAAGTCCTAAAATTATCAAGTCCTAATTAAGTCCCAAAATTAGCAAGTCCTAATTAATTCCTAAAATTATCAAGTCCTAATTAAGGCCTAAAATTGTCAAGTCCTAATTAAGTCCTAAAAATATCAAGTCCTAATTAAGTCCTAAAATTATCAAGTCCTAATTAAGTCCTAAAATTAGCAAGTCCTAATTAATTCCTAAAATTATCAAGTCCTAATTAAGTCCTAAATTTATCAAGTCCTAATTAAGTCCTAAAATCATCAAGTCCTAATTAAGTCCTAAAATCATCAAGTCCTAATTAAGGCCTAAAATTATCAAGTCCTAATTGAGTCCTAAAATCATCAAGTCCTAATTAAGTCCTAAAATTATCAAGTCCTAATTAAGTCCTAAAATTGTCAAGTCCTAATTAAGCCCTAAAAATATTAAGTCCTAATGAAGTCCTAAAATTATCAAGTCCTAATTAAGTTCTAAAATTATCAAATCCTAATTAGGTCCTAAAATTATTAAGTCCTAATTAAGTCCTAAAATTATCAAGTCCTAATTAAGTCCTAAAATTGTCAAGTCCTAATTAAGTCCTAAAAATATCAAGTCCTAATTAAGTCCTAAAATTATCAAGTCCTAATTAAGTCCTAAAATTATCAAGTCCTAATTGAGTCCTAAAATCATCAAGTCCTAATTAAGTCCTAAAAATATCAAGTCCTAATTAAGTCCTAAAAATATCAAGTCCTAATTAAGTCCTAAAATTATCAAGTCCTAATTAAGTCCTAAAAATATCAAGTCCTAATTAAGTCCTAAAATTATCAAGTCCTAATTAAGGCCTAAAATTGTCAAGTCCTAATTAAGTCCTAAAATTATCAAGTCCTAATTAAGTCCTAAAAATATCAAGTCCTAATTAAGTCCTAAAATTATCAAGTCCTAATTAAGTCCCAAAATTAGCAAGTCCTAATTAAGTCCTAAAATTATCAAGTCCTAATTGAGTCCTAAAATCATCAAGTCCTAATTAAGTCCTAAAAATATCAAGTCCTAATTAAGTCCTAAAATTATCAAGTCCTAATTAAGTCCTAAAAATATCAAGTCCTAATTAAGTCCTAAAATTATCAAGTCCTAATTAAGGCCTAAAATTGTCAAGTCCTAATTAAGTCCTAAAATTATCAAGTCCTAATTAAGTCCTAAAAATATCAAGTCCTAATTAAGTCCTAAAATTATCAAGTCCTAATTAAGTCCCAAAATTAGCAAGTCCTAATTAATTCCTAAAATTATAAAGTCCTAATTAAGGCCTAAAATTGTCAAGTCCAAATTAAGTCCTAAAATTATCAAGTCCTAATTAAGTCCTAAAAATATCAAGTCCTAATTAAGTCCTAAAATTATCAAGTCCTAATTAAGTCCTAAAAATATCAAGTCCTAATTAAGTCCTAAAATTATCAAGTCCTAATTAAGTCCTAAAATCATCAAGTCCTAATTAAGTCCTAAAATTATCAAATCCTAATTAAGGCCTAAAATTATCAAGTCCTAATTAAGTCCTAAAATTATCAAGTCCTAATTAAGTCCTAAAATTAGCAAGTCCTAATTAATTCCTAAAATTATCAAGTCCTAATTAAGTCCTAAATTTATCAAGTCCTAATTAAGTCCTAAAATCATCAAGTCCTAATTAAGTCCTAAAATTATCAAATCCTAATTAAGGCCTAAAATTATCAAGTCCTAATTAAGTCCTAAAATTATCAAGTCCTAATTAAGTCCTAAAATTAGCAAGTCCTAATTAATTCCTAAAATTATCAAGTCCTAATTAAGTCCTAAATTTATCAAGTCCTAATTAAGTCCTAAAATCATCAAGTCCTAATTAAGTCCTAAAATCATCAAGTCCTAATTAAGTCCTAAAATTATCAAGTCCTAATTAAGTCCTAAAATTATCAAGTCCTAATTAAGTCCTAAAATTAGCAAGTCCTAATTAATTCCTAAAATTATCAAGTCCTAATTAAGTCCTAAATTTATCAAGTCCTAATTAAGTCCTAAAATCATCAAGTCCTAATTAAGTCCTAAAATCATCAAGTCCTAATTAATTCCTAATATTATTAAGTCCTAATTAAGTCTTAAAATTATCAAGTCCTAATTAAGTCCTAAAATTGTCAAGTCCTAATTAAGTCCTAAAATTGTCAAGTCCTAATTAAGTCCTAAAAATATCAAGTCCTAATTAAGTCCTAAAATTATCAAGTCCTAATTAAGTCCTAAAAATATATTGTCTTAATTAAGTCCTAAAATTATCAAGTCCTAATTAAGTTCTAAAATTATCAAGTCCTAATTAGGTCCTAAAATTATCAAGTCCTAATTAAGTCCTAAAATTATCAAGTCCTAATTAAGTCCCAAAATTAGCAAGTCCTAATTAATTCCTAAAATTATCAAGTCCTAATTAAGGCCTAAAATTGTCAAGTCCTAATTAAGTCCTAAAAATATCAAGTCCTAATTAAGTCCTAAAATTATCAAGTCCTAATTAAGTCCTAAAATCATCAAGTCCTAATTAAGTCCTAAAATTATCAAATCCTAATTAAGGCCTAAAATTATCAAGTCCTAATTAAGTCCTAAAATTATCAAGTCCTAATTAAGTCCTAAAATTAGCAAGTCCTAATTAATTCCTAAAATTATCAAGTCCTAATTAAGTCCTAAATTTATCAAGTCCTAATTAAGTCCTAAAATCATCAAGTCCTAATTAAGTCCTAAAATCATCAAGTCCTAATTAAGGCCTAAAATTATCAAGTCCTAATTGAGTCCTAAAATCATCAAGTCCTAATTAAGTCCTAAAATTATCAAGTCCTAATTAAGTCCTAAAATTGTCAAGTCCTAATTAAGCCCTAAAAATATTAAGTCCTAATGAAGTCCTAAAATTATCAAGTCCTAATTAAGTTCTAAAATTATCAAATCCTAATTAGGTCCTAAAATTATTAAGTCCTAATTAAGTCCTAAAATTATCAAGTCCTAATTAAGTCCTAAAATTGTCAAGTCCTAATTAAGTCCTAAAAATATCAAGTCCTAATTAAGTCCTAAAATTATTAAGTCCTAATTAAGTCCTAAAGTTATCAAGTCCTAATTAAGTCCTAAAGTTATCAAGTTTTAATTAAGTCCTAAAATTACCAAATCCTAATTAACTCCTAACATTCTCAAGTCCTATTTATGTCCGAAAGTTACCAAGTCCTAATTGAGTCCTAAAATTATCCAGTCCTAAATAAGTACTAAAATTATCAAGTCCTAATTAAGTCCTAAAAATATCAAGTCCTAATTAAGTCCTAAAATTATCAAGTCCTAATTAAGGCCTAAAATTGTCAAGTCCTAATTAAGTCCTAAAATTATCAAGTCCTAATTAAGTCCTAAAAATATCAAGTCCTAATTAAGTCCTAAAATTATCAAGTCCTAATTAAGTCCCAAAATTAGCAAGTCCTAATTAATTCCTAAAATTATAAAGTCCTAATTAAGGCCTAAAATTGTCAAGTCCAAATTAAGTCCTAAAATTATCAAGTCCTAATTAAGTCCTAAAAATATCAAGTCCTAATTAAGTCCTAAAATTATCAAGTCCTAATTAAGTCCTAAAAATATCAAGTCCTAATTAAGTCCTAAAATTATCAAGTCCTAATTAAGTCCTAAAATCATCAAGTCCTAATTAAGTCCTAAAATTATCAAATCCTAATTAAGGCCTAAAATTATCAAGTCCTAATTAAGTCCTAAAATTATCAAGTCCTAATTAAGTCCTAAAATTAGCAAGTCCTAATTAATTCCTAAAATTATCAAGTCCTAATTAAGTCCTAAATTTATCAAGTCCTAATTAAGTCCTAAAATCATCAAGTCCTTATTAAGTCCTAAAATTATCAAATCCTAATTAAGGCCTAAAATTATCAAGTCCTAATTAAGTCCTAAAATTATCAAGTCCTAATTAAGTCCTAAAATTAGCAAGTCCTAATTAATTCCTAAAATTATCAAGTCCTAATTAAGTCCTAAATTTATCAAGTCCTAATTAAGTCCTAAAATCATCAAGTCCTAATTAAGTCCTAAAATCATCAAGTCCTAATTAAGTCCTAAAATTATCAAGTCCTAATTAAGTCCTAAAATTATCAAGTCCTAATTAAGTCCTAAAATTAGCAAGTCCTAATTAATTCCTAAAATTATCAAGTCCTAATTAAGTCCTAAATTTATCAAGTCCTAATTAAGTCCTAAAATCATCAAGTCCTAATTAAGTCCTAAAATCATCAAGTCCTAATTAATTCCTAATATTATTAAGTCCTAATTAAGTCTTAAAATTATCAAGTCCTAATTAAGTCCTAAAATTGTCAAGTCCTAATTAAGTCCTAAAATTGTCAAGTCCTAATTAAGTCCTAAAAATATCAAGTCCTAATTAAGTCCTAAAATTATCAAGTCCTAATTAAGTCCTAAAAATATATTGTCTTAATTAAGTCCTAAAATTATCAAGTCCTAATTAAGTTCTAAAATTATCAAGTCCTAATTAGGTCCTAAAATTATCAAGTCCTAATTAAGTCCTAAAATTATCAAGTCCTAATTAAGTCCCAAAATTAGCAAGTCCTAATTAATTCCTAAAATTATCAAGTCCTAATTAAGGCCTAAAATTGTCAAGTCCTAATTAAGTCCTAAAAATATCAAGTCCTAATTAAGTCCTAAAATTATCAAGTCCTAATTAAGTCCTAAATTTATCAAGTCCTAATTAAGTCCTAAAATCATCAAGTCCTAATTAAGTCCTAAAATCATCAAGTCCTAATTAAGTCCTAAAATTATCAAGTCCTAATTAAGTCCTAAAATTATCAAGTCCTAATTAAGTCCTAAAATTAGCAAGTCCTAATTAATTCCTAAAATTATCAAGTCCTAATTAAGTCCTAAATTTATCAAGTCCTAATTAAGTCCTAAAATCATCAAGTCCTAATTAAGTCCTAAAATCATCAAGTCCTAATTAATTCCTAATATTATTAAGTCCTAATTAAGTCTTAAAATTATCAAGTCCTAATTAAGTCCTAAAATTGTCAAGTCCTAATTAAGTCCTAAAATTGTCAAGTCCTAATTAAGTCCTAAAAATATCAAGTCCTAATTAAGTCCTAAAATTATCAAGTCCTAATTAAGTCCTAAAAATATATTGTCTTAATTAAGTCCTAAAATTATCAAGTCCTAATTAAGTTCTAAAATTATCAAGTCCTAATTAGGTCCTAAAATTATCAAGTCCTAATTAAGTCCTAAAATTATCAAGTCCTAATTAAGTCCCAAAATTAGCAAGTCCTAATTAATTCCTAAAATTATCAAGTCCTAATTAAGGCCTAAAATTGTCAAGTCCTAATTAAGTCCTAAAAATATCAAGTCCTAATTAAGTCCTAAAATTATCAAGTCCTAATTAAGTCCTAAAATCATCAAGTCCTAATTAAGTCCTAAAATTATCAAATCCTAATTAAGGCCTAAAATTATCAAGTCCTAATTAAGTCCTAAAATTATCAAGTCCTAATTAAGTCCTAAAATTAGCAAGTCCTAATTAATTCCTAAAATTATCAAGTCCTAATTAAGTCCTAAATTTATCAAGTCCTAATTAAGTCCTAAAATCATCAAGTCCTAATTAAGTCCTAAAATCATCAAGTCCTAATTAAGGCCTAAAATTATCAAGTCCTAATTGAGTCCTAAAATCATCAAGTCCTAATTAAGTCCTAAAATTATCAAGTCCTAATTAAGTCCTAAAATTGTCAAGTCCTAATTAAGCCCTAAAAATATTAAGTCCTAATGAAGTCCTAAAATTATCAAGTCCTAATTAAGTTCTAAAATTATCAAATCCTAATTAGGTCCTAAAATTATTAAGTCCTAATTAAGTCCTAAAATTATCAAGTCCTAATTAAGTCCTAAAATTGTCAAGTCCTAATTAAGTCCTAAAAATATCAAGTCCTAATTAAGTCCTAAAATTATTAAGTCCTAATTAAGTCCTAAAGTTATCAAGTCCTAATTAAGTCCTAAAGTTATCAAGTTTTAATTAAGTCCTAAAATTACCAAATCCTAATTAACTCCTAACATTCTCAAGTCCTATTTATGTCCGAAAGTTACCAAGTCCTAATTGAGTCCTAAAATTATCCAGTCCTAAATAAGTACTAAAATTATCAAGTCCTAATTAAGTCCTAAAAATATCAAGTCCTAATTAAGTCCTAAAATTATCAAGTCCTAATTAAGGCCTAAAATTGTCAAGTCCTAATTAAGTCCTAAAATTATCAAGTCCTAATTAAGTCCTAAAAATATCAAGTCCTAATTAAGTCCTAAAATTATCAAGTCCTAATTAAGTCCCAAAATTAGCAAGTCCTAATTAATTCCTAAAATTATAAAGTCCTAATTAAGGCCTAAAATTGTCAAGTCCAAATTAAGTCCTAAAATTATCAAGTCCTAATTAAGTCCTAAAAATATCAAGTCCTAATTAAGTCCTAAAATTATCAAGTCCTAATTAAGTCCTAAAAATATCAAGTCCTAATTAAGTCCTAAAATTATCAAGTCCTAATTAAGTCCTAAAATCATCAAGTCCTAATTAAGTCCTAAAATTATCAAATCCTAATTAAGGCCTAAAATTATCAAGTCCTAATTAAGTCCTAAAATTATCAAGTCCTAATTAAGTCCTAAAATTAGCAAGTCCTAATTAATTCCTAAAATTATCAAGTCCTAATTAAGTCCTAAATTTATCAAGTCCTAATTAAGTCCTAAAATCATCAAGTCCTTATTAAGTCCTAAAATTATCAAATCCTAATTAAGGCCTAAAATTATCAAGTCCTAATTAAGTCCTAAAATTATCAAGTCCTAATTAAGTCCTAAAATTAGCAAGTCCTAATTAATTCCTAAAATTATCAAGTCCTAATTAAGTCCTAAATTTATCAAGTCCTAATTAAGTCCTAAAATCATCAAGTCCTAATTAAGTCCTAAAATCATCAAGTCCTAATTAAGTCCTAAAATTATCAAGTCCTAATTAAGTCCTAAAATTATCAAGTCCTAATTAAGTCCTAAAATTAGCAAGTCCTAATTAATTCCTAAAATTATCAAGTCCTAATTAAGTCCTAAATTTATCAAGTCCTAATTAAGTCCTAAAATCATCAAGTCCTAATTAAGTCCTAAAATCATCAAGTCCTAATTAATTCCTAATATTATTAAGTCCTAATTAAGTCTTAAAATTATCAAGTCCTAATTAAGTCCTAAAATTGTCAAGTCCTAATTAAGTCCTAAAATTGTCAAGTCCTAATTAAGTCCTAAAAATATCAAGTCCTAATTAAGTCCTAAAATTATCAAGTCCTAATTAAGTCCTAAAAATATATTGTCTTAATTAAGTCCTAAAATTATCAAGTCCTAATTAAGTTCTAAAATTATCAAGTCCTAATTAGGTCCTAAAATTATCAAGTCCTAATTAAGTCCTAAAATTATCAAGTCCTAATTAAGTCCCAAAATTAGCAAGTCCTAATTAATTCCTAAAATTATCAAGTCCTAATTAAGGCCTAAAATTGTCAAGTCCTAATTAAGTCCTAAAAATATCAAGTCCTAATTAAGTCCTAAAATTATCAAGTCCTAATTAAGTCCTAAAATCATCAAGTCCTAATTAAGTCCTAAAATTATCAAATCCTAATTAAGGCCTAAAATTATCAAGTCCTAATTAAGTCCTAAAATTATCAAGTCCTAATTAAGTCCTAAAATTAGCAAGTCCTAATTAATTCCTAAAATTATCAAGTCCTAATTAAGTCCTAAATTTATCAAGTCCTAATTAAGTCCTAAAATCATCAAGTCCTAATTAAGTCCTAAAATCATCAAGTCCTAATTAAGGCCTAAAATTATCAAGTCCTAATTGAGTCCTAAAATCATCAAGTCCTAATTAAGTCCTAAAATTATCAAGTCCTAATTAAGTCCTAAAATTGTCAAGTCCTAATTAAGCCCTAAAAATATTAAGTCCTAATGAAGTCCTAAAATTATCAAGTCCTAATTAAGTTCTAAAATTATCAAATCCTAATTAGGTCCTAAAATTATTAAGTCCTAATTAAGTCCTAAAATTATCAAGTCCTAATTAAGTCCTAAAATTGTCAAGTCCTAATTAAGTCCTAAAAATATCAAGTCCTAATTAAGTCCTAAAATTATTAAGTCCTAATTAAGTCCTAAAGTTATCAAGTCCTAATTAAGTCCTAAAGTTATCAAGTTTTAATAAGGTCCTAAAATTACCAAATCCTAATTAACTCCTAACATTCTCAAGTCATATTTATGTCCGAAAGTTACCAAGTCCTAATTGAGTCCTAAAATTATCCAGTCCTAAATAAGTACTAAAATTATCAAGTCCTAATTAAGTCCTAAAATTATCAAGTCCCAATTAAGTCCTAAAAATATCAAGTTCTAATTAAGTCCTACAATTATCAAGTCCTAATTAAGTCCTAAAATTATAAAGTCTTAATTAGGTCCTAATATTCTAAAGTCCTATTTAAGTCCAAAAGTTATCAAGTCCTAATTAAGTCCTAAAATTATCCAGTCCTAATTAAGTCCTAAAATTATCAAGTCTTAATTAAGTCTTAAAATTATCAGGTCCTAACTAAGTCCTAAAATTATCAACTCCTAAATAAGTCCTAAAATTATCAAGTCCTAATTAAGTCCTAAAATTATCAAGTCCCAATTAAGTCCTAAAAATATCAAGTTCTAATTAAGTCCTACAATTATCAAGTCCTAATTAAGTCCTAAAATTATAAAGTCTTAATTAAGTCATAAAATTATAAAGTCCTAATTAAGTCCTAATATTCTAAAGTCCTATTTAAGTCCTAAAGTTATCAAATCCTAATTAAGTCCTAACATTCTCAAGTCCTATTTAAGTCTTAATGTTATCAAGTCCTAATTAAGTCCTAAAATTATCCAGTCCTAATTAAGTCCTAAAATTATCAGGTCCTAATTAAGTCCTAAAATTATCAAGTCATAAATAAGTCCTAAAATTCTCAAGTCCTAATTAAGTCCTAAAATTATCAAGTCCCAATTAAGTCCTAAAAATATCAGGTTCTAAATAAGTCCTACAATTATCAAGTCCTAATTAAGTCATAAAATTATAAAGTCCTAATTAAGTCCTAATATTCTAAAGTCCTATTTAAGTCCTAAAGTTATTAAATCCTAATTAAGTCCTAACATTCTCAAGTTCTATTTAAGTCCTAATGTTATCAAGTCCTAATTAAGTCCTAAAATTATCACATCCTAAGTAAGTCCTAAAATTATCAGGTCCTAATTAAGTCCTAAAATTATCAAGTCATAAATAAGTCCTAAAATTCTCAAGTCCTATTTAAGTCCTAAAGTTATCAATTCCTAATTAAGTCCTAAAAGTATCAGGTTCTAAATAAGTCCTACAATTATCAAGTCCTAATTAAGTCCTAAAATTATAAAGTCTTAATTAAGTCCTAATATTCTAAAGTCCTATTTAAGTCCTAAAGTTATCAATTCCTAATTAAGTCCTAACATTCTTAAGTCCTACTTAAGTCCTAATGTTATCAACTCCTAATTAAGTCCTAAAATTATCAAGTTCTAATTAAGTCCTAAAATTAACAAATCCTAATTAACTCCTAACATTCTCAAGTCCTATTTAAGTCACAAAGTTATCAAGTCCTAATTAAGTCCTAAAATTATCCAGTCCTAATTAAGTCCTAAAATTATCAAGTCTGAATTAAGTCTTAAAATTATCAGGTCCTAACTAAGTCCTAAAATTATCAACTCCTAAATAAGTCCTAAAATTATCAAGTCCTAATTAAGTCCTAAAATTATCAAGTCCCAATTAAGTCCTAAAAATATCAGGTTCTAAATAAGTCCTACAATTATCAAGTCCTAATTAAGTCCTGAAATTATAAAGTCTTAATTAAGTCCTAATATTCTAAAGTCCTATTTAAGTCCTAAAGTTATTAAATACTAATTAAGTCCTAACATTCTCAAGTCCTATTTAAGTCCTAATTAAGTCCTAAAATTATCAACTCCTAATTAAGTCCTAAAATTATCAGGTCCTAATTAAGTCCTAAAATTATCAAGTCCTAATTAAGTAGTAAAGTTATCAAGTCCTAATTATGTCCTAAAGTTATCAAGTTTTAATTAAGTCCTAAAATTACCAAATTCTATTTAACTCCTAACATTCTCAAGTCCTATTTATGTCCGAAAGTTACCAAGTCCTAATTGAGTCCTAAAATTACCCAGTCCTAAATAAGTCCTAAAATTATCAAGTCTTAATTAAGTTTTAAAATTATCAGGTCCTAATGAAGTCCTAAAGTTATCAAGTCCTAATTAAGTCCTAAAGTTATCAAGTTTTAATTAAGTCCTAAAATTAACAAATCCTACTTAACTCCTAACATTCTCAAGTCCTATTTATGTCCGAAAGTTACCAAGTCCTAATTGAGTCCTAAAATTATCCAGTCCTAAATAAGTCCTAAAATTATCAAGTCCTAATTAAGTCCTAAAATTATCAAGTCCCAATTAAGTCCTAAAAATATCAAGTTCTAATTAAGTCCTACAATTATCAAGTCCTAATTAAGTCCTAAAATTATAAAGTCTTAATTAGGTCCTAATATTCTAAAGTCCTATTTAAGTCCAAAAGTTATCAAGTCCTAATTAAGTCCTAAAATTATCCAGTCCTAATTAAGTCCTAAAATTATCAAGTCTTAATTAAGTCTTAAAATTATCAGGTCCTAACTAAGTCCTAAAATTATCAACTCCTAAATAAGTCCTAAAATTATCAAATCCTAATTAAGTCCTAAAATTATCAAGTCCCAATTAAGTCCTAAAAATATCAAGTTCTAATTAAGTCCTACAATTATCAAGTCCTAATTAAGTCCTAAAATTATAAAGTCTTAATTAGGTCCTAATATTCTAAAGTCCTATTTAAGTCCTAAAGTTATCAAATCCTAATTAAGTCCTAACATTCTCAAGTCCTATTTAAGTCCTAATGTTATCAAGTCCTAATTAAGTCCTAAAATTATCCAGTCCTAATTAAGTCCTAAAATTATCAGGTCCTAATTAAGTCCTAAAATTATCCAGTCCTAATTTAGTCCTAAAATTATCAAGTCTTAATTAAGTCTTAAAATTATCAGGTCCTAATTAAGTCCTAATATTATCAAGTCCTAATTAAGTCCTAAAGTTATCAAGTCCTAATTAAGTCCTAAAGTTATCAAGTTTTAATTAAGTCCTAAAATTATCAAATCCTAATTAAGTCCGAACATTCTCAAGTCCTATTTAAGTCCAAATGTTATCAAGTCCTAATTAGGTCCTAAAATTATCAACTCCTAATTAAGTCCTAAAATTATCAGGTCCTAATTAAGTCCTAAAATTATCTAATCCTAATTAAGTCCTAAAGTTATCAAGTCCTAATTAAGTCCTAAAATTATCAAGTCCTAATTAAGTCCTAAAATTATTAACTCCTAAATAAGTCCTAAAATTATCAAGTCCTAACTAAGTCCTAAAATTATCAAATCCTAATTAAGTCCTAACATTCTCAAGTCCTATTTAAGTCCTAAAGTTATCAAGTCCTAATTAAGTCCTAAAATTATCAGGTCCTAATTAAGTCCTAAAATTATCAAGTCATAAATAAGTCCTAAAATTCTCAAGTCCTAATTAAGTCCTAAAATTATCAAGTCCCAATTAAGTCCTAAAAATATCAGGTTCTAAATAAGTCCTACAATTATCAAGTCCTAATTAAGTCCTAAAATTATAAAGTCTTAATTAAGTCCTAATATTCTAAAGTCCTATTTAAGTCCTGAAGTTATTAAATCCTAATTAAGTCCTAACATTCTCAAGTCCTATTTAAGTCCTAATGTTATCAAGTCCTAATTAAGTCGTAAAATTATCACATCCTAAGTAAGTCCTAAAATTATCAGGTCCTAATTAAGTCCTAAAATTATCAAGTCATAAATAATTCCTAGAATTCTCAAGTCCTAATTAAGTCCTAAAATTATCAAGTCCCAATTAAGTCCTAAAAATATCAGGTTCTAAATAAGTCCTACAATTATCAAGTCCTAATTAAGTCCTAAAATTATAAAGTCTTAATTAGGTCCTAATATTCTAAAGTCCTATTTAAGTCCTAAAGTTATCAAATCCTAATTAAGTCCTAACATTCTCAAGTCCTTTTTAAGTCTTAATGTTATCAAGTCCTAATTAAGTCCTAAAATTATCCAGTCCTAATTAAGTCCTAAAATTATCAGGTCCTAATTAAGTCCTAAAATTATCAGGTCCTAACTAAGACCTAAAATTATCAACTCCTAAATAAGTCCTAAAATTATCAAGTCCTAATTAAGTCCTAAAATTATCAAGTCCCAATTAAGTCCTAAAAATATCAGGTTCTAAATAAGTCCTACAATTATCAAGTCCTAATTAAGTCCTAAAATTATAAAGTCTTAATTAAGTCCTAATATTCTAAAGTCCTATTTAAGTCCTAAAGTTATTAAATCCTAATTAAGTCCTAACATTCTCAAGTCCTATTTAAGTCCTAATTAAGTCCTAAAATTATCACATCCTAATTAAGTCCTAAAATTATCACATCCTAATTAAGTCCTAAAATTATCAGGTCCTAATTAAGTCCTAAAATTATCAAGTCCTAATTAAGTCCTAAAGTTATCAAGTCCTAATTAAGTCCTAAAGTTATCAAGTTTTAATTAAGTCCTAAAATTACCAAATTCTAATTAACTCCTAACATTCTCAAGTCCTATTTATGTCCGAAAGTTACCAAGTCCTAAGTGAGTCCTAAAATTATCCAGTCCTAAATAAGTCCTAAAATTATCAAGTCTTAATTAAGTTTTAAAATTATCAGGTCCTAATTAAGTCCTAAAATTATCAAGTCCTAATTAAGTCCTAACATTCTCAAGTCCTATTCAAGTCCAAATGTTATCAAGTCCTAATTAAGTCATAAAATTATCAATGCCTAATTAAGCCCTAAAATTATCAGGTCCTAATTAAGTCCTAAAATTATTAAGTCCTAATTAAGTGCTAAAGTTATCAAGTCCTAATTAAGTCCTAAAATTATCAGGTCCTAATTAAGTCCTAACATTCTCAAGTCCTTTTTAAGTCCTAAAGTCATCAAGTCCTAATTAAGTACTATAATTAACATGTCCTCATGAAGTCCTAAAATTATCAGGTCCTAATGAGGTCCTAAAATTATCAAGTCCTAATTAAGTCCTAAAATTATCAACTCCTAAATAAGTCCTAAAATTATCAAGTCCTAATTAAGTCCTAAAATTATAAAGTCTTAATAAAGTCCTAACATTCTCAAGTCCTATTTAAGTCCTAATTAAATCCTAAAATTATCACATCCTAATTAAGTCCTAAAATTATCACATCCTAATTAAGTCCTAAAATTATCAGGTCCTAATTAAGTCCTAAAATTATCAAGTCCTAATTAAGTCCTAAAATTATAAAGTCTTAATTAGGTCCTAATATTCTAAAGTCCTATTTAAGTCCAAAAGTTATCAAGTCCTAATTAAGTCCTAAAATTATCCAGTCCTAATTAAGTCCTAAAATTGTCAAGTCTTAATTAAGTCTTAAAATTATCAGGTCCTAAATAAGTCCTAAAATTATCAAGTCCTAATTAAGTTCTAAAATTATCAAGTCCCAATTAAGTCCTAAAAATATCAAGTTCTAATTAAGTCCTACAATTATCAAGTCCTAATTAAGTCCTAAAATTATAAAGTCTTAATTAGGTCCTAATATTCTAAAGTCCTATTTAAGTCCTAAAGTTATCAAATCCTAATTAAGTCCTAACATTCTCAAGTCCTATTTAAGTCTTAATGTTATCAAGTCCTAATTAAGTCCTAAAATTATCCAGTCCTAATTAAGTCCTAAAATTATCAGGTCCTAATTAAGTCCTAAAATTATCAAGTCATAAATAAGTCCTAAAATTCTCAAGTCCTAATTAAGTCCTAAAATTATCAAGTCCCAATTAAGTCCTAAAAATATCAGGTTCTAAATAAGTCCTACAATTATCAAGTCCTAATTAAGTCCTAAAATTATAAAGTCTTAATTAAGTCCTAATATTCTAAAGTCCTATTTAAGTCCTAAAGTTATTAAATCCTAATTAAGTCCTAACATTCTCAAGTTCTATTTAAGTCCTAATGTTATCAAGTCCTAATTAAGTCCTAAAATTATCACATCCTAAGTAAGTCCTAAAATTATCAGGTCCTAATTAAGTCCTAAAATTATCAAGTCATAAATAAGTCCTAAAATTCTCAAGTCCTAATTAAGTCCTAAAATTATCAAGTCCCAATTAAGTCCTAAAAATATCAGGTTCTAAATAAGTCCTACAATTATCAAGTCCTAATTAAGTCCTAAAATTATAAAGTCTTAATTAAGTCCTAATATTCTAAAGTCCTATTTAAGTCCTAAAGTTATCAATTCCTAATTAAGTCCTAACATTCTTAAGTCCTACTTAAGTCCTAATGTTATCAACTCCTAATTAAGTCCTAAAATTATCAAGTTCTAATTAAGTCCTAAAATTAACAAATCCTAATTAACTCCTAACATTCTCAAGTCCTATTTAAGTCCCAAAGTTATCAAGTCCTAATTAAGTCCTAAAATTATCAATTTCTAATTAAGTCCTAAAATTATCAAGTCTGAATTAAGTCTTAAAATTATCAGGTCCTAACTAAGTCCTAAAATTATCAACTCCTAAATAAGTCCTAAAATTATCAAGTCCTAATTAAGTCCTAAAATTATCAAGTCCCAATTAAGTCCTAAAAATATCAGGTTCTAAATAAGTCCTACAATTATCAAGTCCTAATTAAGTCCTAAAATTATAAAGTCTTAATTAAGTCCTAATATTCTAAAGTCCTATTTAAGTCCTAAAGTTATTAAATACTAATTAAGTCCTAACATTCTCAAGTCCTATTTAAGTCCTAATTAAGTCCTAAAATTATCACATCCTAATTAAGTCCTAAAATTATCACATCCTAATTAAGTCCAAAAATTATCAGGTCCTAATTAAGTCCTAAAATTATCAAGTCCTAATTAAGCCCTAAAGTTATCAAGTCCTAATTAAGTCCTAAAGTTATCAAGTTTTAATTAAGTCCTAAAATTACCAAATTCTAATTAACTCCTAACATTCTCAAGTCCTATTTATGTCCGAAAGTTACCAAGTCCTAATTGAGTCCTAAAATTATCCAGTCCTAAATAAGTCCTAAAATTATCAAGTCTTAATTAAGTTTTAAAATTATCAGGTCCTAATTAAGTCCTAAAATTATCAAGTCCTAATTAAGTCCTAACATTCTCAAGTCCTATTTAAGTCCAAATGTTATCAAGTCCTAATTAAGTCCTAAAATTATCAACTCCTAATTAAGTCCTACAATTATCAGGTCCTAATTAAGTCCTAAAATTATTAAGTCCTAATTAAGTCCTAAAGTTATCAAGTCCTAATTAAGTCCTAAAATTATCAGGTCCTAATTAAGTCCTAACATTCTCAAGTCCTTTTTAAGTCCTAAAGTCATCAAGTCCTAATTAAGTACTATAATTAACATGTCCTCATGAAGTCCTAAAATTATCAGGTCCTAATGAGGTCCTAAAATTATCAAGTCCTAATTAAGTCCTAAAATTATCAACTCCTAAATAAGTCCTGAAATTATCAAGTCCTAATTAAGTCCTAAAATTATAAAGTCTTAATTAAGTCCTAATATTCTAAAGTCCTATTTAAGTCCTAAAGTTATTAAATCCTAATTAAGTCCTAACATTCTCAAGTCCTATTTAAGTCCTAATTAAATCCGAAAATTATCACATCCTAATTAAGTCCTAAAATTATCACATCCTAATTAAGTCCTAAAATTATCAGGTCCTAATTAAGTCCTAAAATTATCAAGTCCTAATGAAGTCCTAAAGTTATCAAGTCCTAATTAAGTCCTAAAGTTATCAAGTTTTAATTAAGTCCTAAAATTACCAAATCCTACTTAACTCCTAACATTCTCAAGTCCTATTTATGTCCGAAAGTTACCAAGTCCTAATTGAGTCCTAAAATTATCCAGTCCTAAATAAGTCCTAAAATTATCAAGTCCTAATTAAGTCCTAAAATTATCAAGTCCCAATTAAGTCCTAAAAATATCAAGTTCTAATTAAGTCCTACAATTATCAAGCCCTAATTAAGTCCTAAAATTATAAAGTCTTAATTAGGTCCTAATATTCTAAAGTCCTATTTAAGTCCTAAAGTTATCAAATCCTAATTAAGTCCTAACATTCTCAAGTCCTATTTAAGTCCTAATGTTATCAAGTCCTAATTAAGTCCTAAAATTATCCAGTCCTAATTAAGTCCTAAAATTATCATGTCCTAATTAAGTCCTAAAATTATCCAGTCCTATTTAAGTCCAAATGTTATCAAGTCCTAATTAGGTCCTAAAATTATCAACTCCTAATTAAGTCCTAAAATTATCAGGTCCTAATTAAGTCCTAAAATTATCAAATCCTAATTAAGTCCTAAAGTTATCAAGTCCTAATTAAGTCCTAAAATTATCAAGTCCTAATTAAGTCCTAAAATTATTAACTCCTAAATAAGTCCTAAAATTATCAATTCCTAATTAAGTCCTAAAATTATAAAGTCTTAATTTAGTCCTAAAAATATCAGGTTCTAATTAAGTCCTACAATTATCAAGTCCTAATAAAGTCCTAAAATTATCAAGTCCTAATTAAGTCCTAACATTCTCAAGTCCTAATTAAATTCTAACACTCTCAAGTCCTTATTAAGTCCTAAAATTACTAAGTTTTAATAAAGTCCTAAAATTATCAGGTCCTAATTAAGTCCTAAAATTATAAATTCCTAATTAAGTCCTAAAATTATCAACTCCTAATTAAGTTCTAAAATTCTCAAGTCCTAATTAAGTCCTATAGTTATTAAGTCCTAATTAAGTCCTAAAATTATCAAGTCCTAATTAAGTCCTAAAATTATCAATTTCTAATTAAGTCCTAAAATTATCAAGTCTTAATTAAGTCCTGAAGATATCAGGTTCTAATTAAGTCCTACAATTATCAAGTCCTAATAAAGTCCTAAAATTATCAAGTCCTAATTAAGTCCTAAAAATATCAAGTTCTAATTAAGTCCTACAATTATCAAGTCCTAATTAAGTCCTTAAATTATAAAGTCTTAATTAGGTCCTAATATTCTAATGTCCTATTTAAGTCCTAAAGTTATCAAATCCTAATTAAGTCCTAACATTCTCAAGTCCTATTTAAGTCCTAATGTTATCAAGTCCTAATTAAGTCCTAAAATTATCCAGTCCTAATTAAGCCCTAAAATTATCAGGTCCTAATTAAGTCCTAAAATTATCCAGTCCTAATTAAGTCCTAAAATTATCAAGTCTTAATTAAGTCTTAAAATTATCAGGTCCTAACTAAGTCCTAAAATTATCAACTCCTAAATAAGTCCTAAAATTATCAAGTCCTAATTAAGTCCTAAAATTATCAAGTCCCAATTAAGTCCTAAAAATATCAAGTTCTAATTAAGTCCTACAATTATCAAGTCCTAATTAAGTCCTTAAATTATAAAGTCTTAATTAGGTCCTAATATTCTAATGTCCTATTTAAGTCCTAAAGTTATCAAATCCTAATTAAGTCCTAACATTCTCAAGTCCTATTTAAGTCCTAATGTTATCAAGTCCTAATTAAGTCCTAAAATTATCCAGTCCTAATTAAGCCCTAAAATTATCAGGTCCTAATTAAGTCCTAAAATTATCCAGTCCTAATTAAGTCCTAAAATTGTCAAGTCTTAATTAAGTCTTAAAATTATCAGGTCCTAATTAAGTCCTAATATTATCAAGTCCTAATTAAGTCCTAAAGTTATCAAGTCCTAATTAAGTCCTAAAGTTATCAAGTTTTAATTAAGTCCTAAAATTATCAAATCCTAATTAAGTCCAAACATTCTCAAGTCCTATTTAAGTCCAAATGTTATCAAGTCCTAATTAGGTCCTAAAATTATCAACTCCTAATTAAGTCCTAAAATTATCAGGTCCTAATTAAGTCCTAAAATTATCAAATCCTAATTAAGTCCTTAAAGTTATCAAGTCCTAATTAAGTCCTAAAATTATCAAGTCCTAATTAAGTCCTAAAATTATCAGGTCCTAATTAAGTCCTAAAATTATCAAATCCTAATTAAGTCCTAAAGTTATCAAGTCCTAATTAAGTCCTAAAATTATCAAGTCCTAATTAAGTCCTAAAATTATTAACTCCTAAATAAGTCCTAAAATTATCAATTCCTAATTAAGTCCTAAAATTATCCAGTCCTAATTAAGCCCTAAAATTATCAGGTCCTAATTAAGTCCTAAAATTATCCAGTCCTAATTAAGTCCTAAAATTATCATGTCCTAATTAAGTCCTAAAATTATCCAGTCCTATTTAAGTCCAAATGTTATCAAGTCCTAATTAGGTCCTAAAATTATCAACTCCTAATTAAGTCCTAAAATTATCAGGTCCTAATTAAGTCCTAAAATTATCAAATCCTAATTAAGTCCTAAAGTTATCAAGTCCTAATTAAGTCCTAAAATTATTAACTCCTAAATAAGTCCTAAAATTATCAATTCCTAATTAAGTCATAAAATTATAAAGTCTTAATTTAGTCCTAAAAATATCAGGTTCTAATTAAGTCCTACAATTATCAAGTCCTAATAAAGTCCTAAAATTATCAAGTCCTAATTAAGTCCTAACATTCTCAAGTCCTAATTAAATTCTAACACTCTCAAGTCCTTATTAAGTCCTAAAATTACTAAGTTTTAATAAAGTCCTAAAATTATCAGGTCCTAATTAAGTCCTAAAATTATAAATTCCTAATTAAGTCCTAAAATTATCAACTCCTAATTAAGTTCTAAAATTCTCAAGTCCTAATTAAGTCCTATAGTTATTAAGTCCTAATTAAGTCCTAAAATTATCAAGTCCTAATTAAGTCCTAAAATTATCAATTTCTAATTAAGTCCTAAAATTATCAAGTCTTAATTAAGTCCTGAAGATATCAGGTTCTAATTAAGTCCTACAATTATCAAGTCCTAATAAAGTCCTAAAATTATCAAGTCCTAATTAAGTCCTAAAATTATCAAGTCCTAATTAAGTCCTAAAATTATCAATTCCTAATTAAGTCCTAAAATTATCAATTCCTAATTAAATCCTAAAATTATAAAGTCTCAATTTAGTCCTAAAAATATCAGGTTCTAAGTAAGTCCTACAATTATCAAGTCCTAATAAAGTCCTAAAATTATCAAGTCCTAATTAAGTCCTAACATTCTCAAGTCCTATTTAAGTCCGAAAGTTATCAAGTCCTAATTAAGTCCTAAAATTATCAAGTCCAAATTCAGTCCTAAAATTATCAGGTCCTAATTAATTCCTAAAATTATCAAGTCCTAATTAAGTCCTAAAATTTTCAAGTCCTGTTTAAGTCCTAAAATTATCAAGTCCTAATTAAGTCCTAAAATTATCAACTCATAATTAAGTCCTAAAATTATCAATTCCTATTTAAGTTCTAAAATTATCAAGTCCTAATTAAGTCCTAAAATTATCAACTCTTAATTAAGTCCTAAAATTCTCAAGTCCTAATTAAGTCCTAAAATTATCAAGTCCTAATTAAGTCCTAAAATTATCAAGTCCCAATTAAGTCCTAAAAATATCAAGTTCTAATTAAGTCCTACAATTATCAAGTCCTTATTAAGTCCTAAAATTATAAAGTCTTAATTAGGTCCTAATATTCTAAAGTCCTATTTAAGTCCAAAAGTTTTCAAGTCCTAATTAAGTCCTAAAATTATCCAGTCCTAATTAAGTCCTAAAATTATCAAGTCTTAATTAAGTCTTAAAATTATCAGGTCCTAACTAAGTCCTAAAATTATCAACTCCTAAATAAGTCCTAAAATTATCAAGTCCTAATTAAGTCCTAAAATTATCAAGTCCCAATTAAGTCCTAAAAATATCAAGTTCTAATTAAGTCCTACAATTATCAAGTCCTAATTAAGTCCTTAAATTATAAAGTCTTAATTAGGTCCTAATATTCTAATGTCCTATTTAAGTCCTAAAGTTATCAAATCCTAATTAAGTCCTAACATTCTCAAGTCCTATTTAAGTCCTAATGTTATCAAGTCCTAATTAAGTCCTAAAATTATCCAGTCCTAATTAAGCCCTAAAATTATCAGGTCCTAATTAAGTCCTAAAATTATCCAGTCCTAATTAAGTCCTAAAATTATCAAGTCTTAATTAAGTCTTAAAATTATCAGGTCCTAATTAAGTCCTAATATTATCAAGTCCTAATTAAGTCCTAAAGTTATCAAGTCCTAATTAAGTCCTAAAGTTATCAAGTTTTAATTAAGTCCTAAAATTATCAAATCCTAATTAAGTCCAAACATTCTCAAGTCCTATTTAAGTCCAAATGTTATCAAGTCCTAATTAGGTCCTAAAATTATCAACTCCTAATTAAGTCCTAAAATTATCAGGTCCTAATTAAGTCCTAAAATTATCAAATCCTAATTAAGTCCTTAAAGTTATCAAGTCCTAATTAAGTCCTAAAATTATCAAGTCCTAATTAAGTCCTAAAATTATCAAGTCTTAATTAAGTCTTAAAATTATCAGGTCCTAACTAAGTCCTAAAATTATCAACTCCTAAATAAGTCCTAAAATTATCAAGTCCTAATTAAGTCCTAAAATTATCAAGTCCCAATTAAGTCCTAAAAATATCAAGTTCTAATTAAGTCCTAAAATTATCAAGTCCTAATTAAGTCCTAAAATTATTAACTCCTAAATAAGTCCTAAAATTATTAACTCCTAAATAAGTCCTAAAATTATCAGGTCCTAATTAAGTCCTAAAATTATCAAATCCTAATTAAGTCCTTAAAGTTATCAAGTCCTAATTAAGTCCTAAAATTATCAAGTCCTAATTAAGTCCTAAAATTATTAACTCCTAAATAAGTCCTAAAATTATCCAGTCCTAAATAAGTCCTAAAATTATCAAGTCTTAATTAAGTTTTAAAATTATCAGGTCCTAATTAAGTCCTAAAATTATCAAGTCCTAATTAAGTCCTAACATTCTCAAGTCCTATTTAAGTCCAAATGTTATCAAGTCCTAATTAAGTCCTAAAATTATCAACTCCTAATTAAGTCCTACAATTATCAGGTCCTAATTAAGTCCTAAAATTATTAAGTCCTAATTAAGTCCTAAAGTTATCAAGTCCTAATTAAGTCCTAAAATTATCAGGTCCTAATTAAGTCCTAACATTCTCAAGTCCTTCTTAAGTCCTAAAGTCATCAAGTCCTAATTAAGTACTATAATTAACATGTCCTCATGAAGTCCTAAAATTATCAGGTCCTAATGAGGTCCTAAAATTATCAAGTCCTAATTAAGTACTAAAATTATCAACTCCTAATTAAGTCCTAACATTCTCAAGTTCTATTTAAGTCCTAATGTTATCAAGTCCTAATTAAGTCCTAAAATTATCACATCCTAAGTAAGTCCTAAAATTATCAGGTCCTAATTAAGTCCTAAAATTATCAAGTCATAAATAAGTCCTAAAATTCTCAAGTCCTAATTAAGTCCTAAAATTATCAAGTCCCAATTAAGTCCTAAAAATATCAGGTTCTAAATAAGTCCTACAATTATCAAGTCCTAATTAAGTCCTAAAATTATAAAGTCTTAATTAAGTCCTAATATTCTAAAGTCCTATTTAAGTCCTAAAGTTATCAATTCCTAATTAAGTCCTAACATTCTTAAGTCCTACTTAAGTCCTAATGTTATCAACTCCTAATTAAGTCCTAAAATTATCAAGTTCTAATTAAGTCCTAAAATTAACAAATCCTAATTAACTCCTAACATTCTCAAGTCCTATTTAAGTCCCAAAGTTATCAAGTCCTAATTAAGTCCTAAAATTATCAATTTCTAATTAAGTCCTAAAATTATCAAGTCTGAATTAAGTCCTAAAATTATCAAGTCCCAATTAAGTCCTAAAAATATCAGGTTCTAAATAAGTCCTACAATTATCAAGTCCTAATTAAGTCCTAAAATTATAAAGTCTTAATTAAGTCCTAATATTCTAAAGTCCTATTTAAGTCCTAAAGTTATTAAATACTAATTAAGTCCTAACATTCTCAAGTCCTATTTAAGTCCTAATTAAGTCCTAAAATTATCACATCCTAATTAAGTCCTAAAATTATCACATCCTAATTAAGTCCAAAAATTATCAGGTCCTAATTAAGTCCTAAAATTATCAAGTCCTAATTAAGCCCTAAAGTTATCAAGTCCTAATTAAGTCCTAAAGTTATCAAGTTTTAATTAAGTCCTAAAATTACCAAATTCTAATTAACTCCTAACATTCTCAAGTCCTATTTATGTCCGAAAGTTACCAAGTCCTAATTGAGTCCTAAAATTATCCAGTCCTAAATAAGTCCTAAAATTATCAAGTCTTAATTAAGTTTTAAAATTATCAGGTCCTAATTAAGTCCTAAAATTATCAAGTCCTAATTAAGTCCTAACATTCTCAAGTCCTATTTAAGTCCAAATGTTATCAAGTCCTAATTAAGTCCTAAAATTATCAACTCCTAATTAAGTCCTACAATTATCAGGTCCTAATTAAGTCCTAAAATTATTAAGTCCTAATTAAGTCCTAAAGTTATCAAGTCCTAATTAAGTCCTAAAATTATCAGGTCCTAATTAAGTCCTAACATTCTCAAGTCCTTTTTAAGTCCTAAAGTCATCAAGTCCTAATTAAGTACTATAATTAACATGTCCTCATGAAGTCCTAAAATTATCAGGTCCTAATGAGGTCCTAAAATTATCAAGTCCTAATTAAGTCCTAAAATTATCAACTCCTAAATAAGTCCTGAAATTATCAAGTCCTAATTAAGTCCTAAAATTATAAAGTCTTAATTAAGTCCTAATATTCTAAAGTCCTATTTAAGTCCTAAAGTTATTAAATCCTAATTAAGTCCTAACATTCTCAAGTCCTATTTAAGTCCTAATTAAATCCGAAAATTATCACATCCTAATTAAGTCCTAAAATTATCACATCCTAATTAAGTCCTAAAATTATCAGGTCCTAATTAAGTCCTAAAATTATCAAGTCCTAATGAAGTCCTAAAGTTATCAAGTCCTAATTAAGTCCTAAAGTTATCAAGTTTTAATTAAGTCCTAAAATTACCAAATCCTACTTAACTCCTAACATTCTCAAGTCCTATTTATGTCCGAAAGTTACCAAGTCCTAATTGAGTCCTAAAATTATCCAGTCCTAAATAAGTCCTAAAATTATCAAGTCCTAATTAAGTCCTAAAATTATCAAGTCCCAATTAAGTCCTAAAAATATCAAGTTCTAATTAAGTCCTACAATTATCAAGCCCTAATTAAGTCCTAAAATTATAAAGTCTTAATTAGGTCCTAATATTCTAAAGTCCTATTTAAGTCCTAAAGTTATCAAATCCTAATTAAGTCCTAACATTCTCAAGTCCTATTTAAGTCCTAATGTTATCAAGTCCTAATTAAGTCCTAAAATTATCCAGTCCTAATTAAGTCCTAAAATTATCATGTCCTAATTAAGTCCTAAAATTATCCAGTCCTATTTAAGTCCAAATGTTATCAAGTCCTAATTAGGTCCTAAAATTATCAACTCCTAATTAAGTCCTAAAATTATCAGGTCCTAATTAAGTCCTAAAATTATCAAATCCTAATTAAGTCCTAAAGTTATCAAGTCCTAATTAAGTCCTAAAATTATCAAGTCCTAATTAAGTCCTAAAATTATTAACTCCTAAATAAGTCCTAAAATTATCAATTCCTAATTAAGTCCTAAAATTATAAAGTCTTAATTTAGTCCTAAAAATATCAGGTTCTAATTAAGTCCTACAATTATCAAGTCCTAATAAAGTCCTAAAATTATCAAGTCCTAATTAAGTCCTAACATTCTCAAGTCCTAATTAAATTCTAACACTCTCAAGTCCTTATTAAGTCCTAAAATTACTAAGTTTTAATAAAGTCCTAAAATTATCAGGTCCTAATTAAGTCCTAAAATTATAAATTCCTAATTAAGTCCTAAAATTATCAACTCCTAATTAAGTTCTAAAATTCTCAAGTCCTAATTAAGTCCTATAGTTATTAAGTCCTAATTAAGTCCTAAAATTATCAAGTCCTAATTAAGTCCTAAAATTATCAATTTCTAATTAAGTCCTAAAATTATCAAGTCTTAATTAAGTCCTGAAGATATCAGGTTCTAATTAAGTCCTACAATTATCAAGTCCTAATAAAGTCCTAAAATTATCAAGTCCTAATTAAGTCCTAAAAATATCAAGTTCTAATTAAGTCCTACAATTATCAAGTCCTAATTAAGTCCTTAAATTATAAAGTCTTAATTAGGTCCTAATATTCTAATGTCCTATTTAAGTCCTAAAGTTATCAAATCCTAATTAAGTCCTAACATTCTCAAGTCCTATTTAAGTCCTAATGTTATCAAGTCCTAATTAAGTCCTAAAATTATCCAGTCCTAATTAAGCCCTAAAATTATCAGGTCCTAATTAAGTCCTAAAATTATCCAGTCCTAATTAAGTCCTAAAATTATCAAGTCTTAATTAAGTCTTAAAATTATCAGGTCCTAACTAAGTCCTAAAATTATCAACTCCTAAATAAGTCCTAAAATTATCAAGTCCTAATTAAGTCCTAAAATTATCAAGTCCCAATTAAGTCCTAAAAATATCAAGTTCTAATTAAGTCCTACAATTATCAAGTCCTAATTAAGTCCTTAAATTATAAAGTCTTAATTAGGTCCTAATATTCTAATGTCCTATTTAAGTCCTAAAGTTATCAAATCCTAATTAAGTCCTAACATTCTCAAGTCCTATTTAAGTCCTAATGTTATCAAGTCCTAATTAAGTCCTAAAATTATCCAGTCCTAATTAAGCCCTAAAATTATCAGGTCCTAATTAAGTCCTAAAATTATCCAGTCCTAATTAAGTCCTAAAATTGTCAAGTCTTAATTAAGTCTTAAAATTATCAGGTCCTAATTAAGTCCTAATATTATCAAGTCCTAATTAAGTCCTAAAGTTATCAAGTCCTAATTAAGTCCTAAAGTTATCAAGTTTTAATTAAGTCCTAAAATTATCAAATCCTAATTAAGTCCAAACATTCTCAAGTCCTATTTAAGTCCAAATGTTATCAAGTCCTAATTAGGTCCTAAAATTATCAACTCCTAATTAAGTCCTAAAATTATCAGGTCCTAATTAAGTCCTAAAATTATCAAATCCTAATTAAGTCCTTAAAGTTATCAAGTCCTAATTAAGTCCTAAAATTATCAAGTCCTAATTAAGTCCTAAAATTATCAGGTCCTAATTAAGTCCTAAAATTATCAAATCCTAATTAAGTCCTAAAGTTATCAAGTCCTAATTAAGTCCTAAAATTATCAAGTCCTAATTAAGTCCTAAAATTATTAACTCCTAAATAAGTCCTAAAATTATCAATTCCTAATTAAGTCCTAAAATTATCCAGTCCTAATTAAGCCCTAAAATTATCAGGTCCTAATTAAGTCCTAAAATTATCCAGTCCTAATTAAGTCCTAAAATTATCATGTCCTAATTAAGTCCTAAAATTATCCAGTCCTATTTAAGTCCAAATGTTATCAAGTCCTAATTAGGTCCTAAAATTATCAACTCCTAATTAAGTCCTAAAATTATCAGGTCCTAATTAAGTCCTAAAATTATCAAATCCTAATTAAGTCCTAAAGTTATCAAGTCCTAATTAAGTCCTAAAATTATTAACTCCTAAATAAGTCCTAAAATTATCAATTCCTAATTAAGTCATAAAATTATAAAGTCTTAATTTAGTCCTAAAAATATCAGGTTCTAATTAAGTCCTACAATTATCAAGTCCTAATAAAGTCCTAAAATTATCAAGTCCTAATTAAGTCCTAACATTCTCAAGTCCTAATTAAATTCTAACACTCTCAAGTCCTTATTAAGTCCTAAAATTACTAAGTTTTAATAAAGTCCTAAAATTATCAGGTCCTAATTAAGTCCTAAAATTATAAATTCCTAATTAAGTCCTAAAATTATCAACTCCTAATTAAGTTCTAAAATTCTCAAGTCCTAATTAAGTCCTATAGTTATTAAGTCCTAATTAAGTCCTAAAATTATCAAGTCCTAATTAAGTCCTAAAATTATCAATTTCTAATTAAGTCCTAAAATTATCAAGTCTTAATTAAGTCCTGAAGATATCAGGTTCTAATTAAGTCCTACAATTATCAAGTCCTAATAAAGTCCTAAAATTATCAAGTCCTAATTAAGTCCTAAAATTATCAAGTCCTAATTAAGTCCTAAAATTATCAATTCCTAATTAAGTCCTAAAATTATCAATTCCTAATTAAATCCTAAAATTATAAAGTCTCAATTTAGTCCTAAAAATATCAGGTTCTAAGTAAGTCCTACAATTATCAAGTCCTAATAAAGTCCTAAAATTATCAAGTCCTAATTAAGTCCTAACATTCTCAAGTCCTATTTAAGTCCGAAAGTTATCAAGTCCTAATTAAGTCCTAAAATTATCAAGTCCAAATTCAGTCCTAAAATTATCAGGTCCTAATTAATTCCTAAAATTATCAAGTCCTAATTAAGTCCTAAAATTTTCAAGTCCTGTTTAAGTCCTAAAATTATCAAGTCCTAATTAAGTCCTAAAATTATCAACTCATAATTAAGTCCTAAAATTATCAATTCCTATTTAAGTTCTAAAATTATCAAGTCCTAATTAAGTCCTAAAATTATCAACTCTTAATTAAGTCCTAAAATTCTCAAGTCCTAATTAAGTCCTAAAATTATCAAGTCCTAATTAAGTCCTAAAATTATCAAGTCCCAATTAAGTCCTAAAAATATCAAGTTCTAATTAAGTCCTACAATTATCAAGTCCTTATTAAGTCCTAAAATTATAAAGTCTTAATTAGGTCCTAATATTCTAAAGTCCTATTTAAGTCCAAAAGTTTTCAAGTCCTAATTAAGTCCTAAAATTATCCAGTCCTAATTAAGTCCTAAAATTATCAAGTCTTAATTAAGTCTTAAAATTATCAGGTCCTAACTAAGTCCTAAAATTATCAACTCCTAAATAAGTCCTAAAATTATCAAGTCCTAATTAAGTCCTAAAATTATCAAGTCCCAATTAAGTCCTAAAAATATCAAGTTCTAATTAAGTCCTACAATTATCAAGTCCTAATTAAGTCCTTAAATTATAAAGTCTTAATTAGGTCCTAATATTCTAATGTCCTATTTAAGTCCTAAAGTTATCAAATCCTAATTAAGTCCTAACATTCTCAAGTCCTATTTAAGTCCTAATGTTATCAAGTCCTAATTAAGTCCTAAAATTATCCAGTCCTAATTAAGCCCTAAAATTATCAGGTCCTAATTAAGTCCTAAAATTATCCAGTCCTAATTAAGTCCTAAAATTATCAAGTCTTAATTAAGTCTTAAAATTATCAGGTCCTAATTAAGTCCTAATATTATCAAGTCCTAATTAAGTCCTAAAGTTATCAAGTCCTAATTAAGTCCTAAAGTTATCAAGTTTTAATTAAGTCCTAAAATTATCAAATCCTAATTAAGTCCAAACATTCTCAAGTCCTATTTAAGTCCAAATGTTATCAAGTCCTAATTAGGTCCTAAAATTATCAACTCCTAATTAAGTCCTAAAATTATCAGGTCCTAATTAAGTCCTAAAATTATCAAATCCTAATTAAGTCCTTAAAGTTATCAAGTCCTAATTAAGTCCTAAAATTATCAAGTCCTAATTAAGTCCTAAAATTATCAAGTCTTAATTAAGTCTTAAAATTATCAGGTCCTAACTAAGTCCTAAAATTATCAACTCCTAAATAAGTCCTAAAATTATCAAGTCCTAATTAAGTCCTAAAATTATCAAGTCCCAATTAAGTCCTAAAAATATCAAGTTCTAATTAAGTCCTAAAATTATCAAGTCCTAATTAAGTCCTAAAATTATTAACTCCTAAATAAGTCCTAAAATTATTAACTCCTAAATAAGTCCTAAAATTATCAGGTCCTAATTAAGTCCTAAAATTATCAAATCCTAATTAAGTCCTTAAAGTTATCAAGTCCTAATTAAGTCCTAAAATTATCAAGTCCTAATTAAGTCCTAAAATTATTAACTCCTAAATAAGTCCTAAAATTATCCAGTCCTAAATAAGTCCTAAAATTATCAAGTCTTAATTAAGTTTTAAAATTATCAGGTCCTAATTAAGTCCTAAAATTATCAAGTCCTAATTAAGTCCTAACATTCTCAAGTCCTATTTAAGTCCAAATGTTATCAAGTCCTAATTAAGTCCTAAAATTATCAACTCCTAATTAAGTCCTACAATTATCAGGTCCTAATTAAGTCCTAAAATTATTAAGTCCTAATTAAGTCCTAAAGTTATCAAGTCCTAATTAAGTCCTAAAATTATCAGGTCCTAATTAAGTCCTAACATTCTCAAGTCCTTCTTAAGTCCTAAAGTCATCAAGTCCTAATTAAGTACTATAATTAACATGTCCTCATGAAGTCCTAAAATTATCAGGTCCTAATGAGGTCCTAAAATTATCAAGTCCTAATTAAGTACTAAAATTATCAACTCCTAAATAAGTCCTAAAATTATCAAGTCCTAATTAAGTCCTAAAATTATAAAGTCTTAATTAAGTCCTAATATTCTAAAGTCCTATTTAAGTCCTAAAGTTATTAAATCCTAATTAAGTCCTAACATTCTCAAGTCCTATTTAAGTCCTAATTAAATCCGAAAATTATCACATCCTAATTAAGTCCTAAAATTATCACATCCTAATTAAGTCCTAAAATTATCAGGTCCTAATTAAGTCCTAAAATTATCAAGTCCTAATGAAGTCCTAAAGTTATCAAGTCCTAATTAAGTCCTAAAGTTATCAAGTTTTAATTAAGTCCTAAAATTACCAAATCCTACTTAACTCCTAACATTCTCAAGTCCTATTTATGTCCGAAAGTTACCAAGTCCTAATTGAGTCCTAAAATTATCCAGTCCTAAATAAGTCCTAAAATTATCAAGTCCTAATTAAGTCCTAAAATTATCAAGTCCCAATTAAGTCCTAAAAATATCAAGTTCTAATTAAGTCCTACAATTATCAAGTCCTAATTAAGTCCTAAAATTATAAAGTCTTAATTAGGTCCTAATATTCTAAAGTCCTATTTAAGTCCTAAAGTTATCAAATCCTAATTAAGTCCTAACATTCTCAAGTCCTATTTAAGTCCTAATGTTATCAAGTCCTAATTAAGTCCTAAAATTATCCAGTTCTAATTAAGTCCTAAAATTATCATGTCCTAATTAAGTCCTAAAATTATCCAGTCCTAATTAAGTCCTAAAATTATCAAGTCTTAATTAAGTCTTAAAATTATCAGGTCCTAATTAAGTCCTAATATTATCAAGTCCTAATTAAGTCCTAAAGTTATCAAGGCCTAATTAAGTCCTAAAGTTATCAAGTTTTAATTAAGTCCTAAAATTATCAAATCCTAATTAAGTCCAAACATTCTCAAGTCCTATTTAAGTCCAAATGTTATCAAGTCCTAATTAGGTCCTAAAATTATCAACTCCTAATTAAGTCCTAAAATTATCAGGTCCTAATTAAGTCCTAAAATTATCAAATCCTAATTAAGTCCTAAAGTTATCAAGTCCTAATTAAGTCCTAAAATTATCAAGTCCTAATTAAGTCCTAAAATTATTAACTCCTAAATAAGTCCTAAAATTATCAAGTCCTAACTAAGTCCTAAAATTATCAAATCCTAATTAAGTCCTAACATTCTCAAGTCCTATTTAAGTCCTAAAGTTATCAAGTCCTAATTAAGTCCTAAAATTATCAAGTCCTAATTAAGTCCTAAAATTATCAATTCCTAATTAAGTCCTAAAATTATCAATTCCTAATTAAGTCCTAAAATTATAAAGTCTTAATTTAGTCCTAAAAATATCAGGTTCTAATTAAGTCCTACAATTATCAAGTCCTAATAAAGTCCTAAAATTATCAAGTCCTAATTAAGTCCTAACATTCTCAAGTCCTAATTAAGTTCTAACACTCTCAAGTCCTTATTAAGTCCTAAAATTACTAAGTTTTAATAAAGTCCTAAAATTATCAGGTCCTAATTAAGTCCTAAAGTTATCAAGTCCTAATTAAGTCCTAAAATTATAAATTCCTAATTAAGTCCTAAAATTATCAACTCCTAATTAAGTTCTAAAATTCTCAAGTCCTAATTAAGTCCTATAGTTATTAAGTCCTAATTAAGTCCTAAAATTATCAAGTCCTAATTAAGTCCTAAAATTATCAATTTCTAATTAAGTCCTAAAATTATCAAGTCTTAATTAAGTCCTGAAAATATCAGGTTCTAATTAAGTCCTACAATTATCAAGTCCTAATAAAGTCCTAAAATTATCAAGTCCTAATTAAGTCCTAAAATTATCAAGTCCTAATTAAGTCCTAAAATTATCAACTCATAATTAAGTCCTAAAATTATCAATTCCTATTTAAGTTCTAAAATTATCAAGTCCTAATTAAGTCCTAAAATTATCAACTCTTAATTAAGTCCTAAAATTCTCAAGTCCTAATTAAGTCCTAAAATTATCAAGTCCTAATTAAGTCCTAAAATTATTAAGTCCCAATTAAGTCCTAAAAATATCAAGTTCTAATTAAGTCCTACAATTATCAAGTCCTTATTAAGTCCTAAAATTATAAAGTCTTAATTAGGTCCTAATATTCTAAAGTCCTATTTAAGTCCAAAAGTTATCAAGTCCTAATTAAGTCCTAAAATTATCCAGTCCTAATTAAGTCCTAAAATTATCAAGTCTTAATTAAGTCTTAAAATTATCAGGTCCTAACTAAGTCCTAAAATTATCAACTCCTAAATAAGTCCTAAAATTATCAAGTCCTAATTAAGTCCTAAAATTATCAAGTCCCAATTAAGTCCTAAAAATATCAAGTTCTAATTAAGTCCTACAATTATCAAGTCTTAATTAAGTCTTAAAATTATCAGGTCCTAACTAAGTCCTAAAATTATCAACTCCTAAATAAGTCCTAAAATTATCAAGTCCTAATTAAGTCCTAAAATTATCAAGTCCTAATTAAGTCCTAAAATTATTAACTCCTAAATAAGTCCTAAAATTATCAATTCCTAATTAAGTCCTAAAATTATCCAGTCCTAATTAAGCCCTAAAATTATCAGGTCCTAATTAAGTCCTAAAATTATCCAGTCCTAATTAAGTCCTAAAATTATCATGTCCTAATTAAGTCCTAAAATTATCCAGTCCTATTTAAGTCCAAATGTTATCAAGTCCTAATTAGGTCCTAAAATTATCAACTCCTAATTAAGTCCTAAAATTATCAGGTCCTAATTAAGTCCTAAAATTATCAAATCCTAATTAAGTCCTAAAGTTATCAAGTCCTAATTAAGTCCTAAAATTATCAAGTCCTAATTAAGTCCTAAAATTATTAACTCCTAAATAAGTCCTAAAATTATCAATTCCTAATTAAGTCCTAAAATTATAAAGTCTTAATTTAGTCCTAAAAATATCAGGTTCTAATTAAGTCCTACAATTATCAAGTCCTAATAAAGTCCTAAAATTATCAAGTCCTAATTAAGTCCTAACATTCTCAAGTCCTAATTAAATTCTAACACTCTCAAGTCCTTATTAAGTCCTAAAATTACTAAGTTTTAATAAAGTCCTAAAATTATCAGGTCCTAATTAAGTCCTAAAATTATAAATTCCTAATTAAGTCCTAAAATTATCAACTCCTAATTAAGTTCTAAAATTCTCAAGTCCTAATTAAGTCCTATAGTTATTAAGTCCTAATTAAGTCCTAAAATTATCAAGTCCTAATTAAGTCCTAAAATTATCAATTTCTAATTAAGTCCTAAAATTATCAAGTCTTAATTAAGTCCTGAAGATATCAGGTTCTAATTAAGTCCTACAATTATCAAGTCCTAATAAAGTCCTAAAATTATCAAGTCCTAATTAAGTCCTAAAATTATCAAGTCCTAATTAAGTCCTAAAATTATCAATTCCTAATTAAGTCCTAAAATTATCAATTCCTAATTAAATCCTAAAATTATAAAGTCTCAATTTAGTCCTAAAAATATCAGGTTCTAAGTAAGTCCTACAATTATCAAGTCCTAATAAAGTCCTAAAATTATCAAGTCCTAATTAAGTCTTAACATTCTCAAGTCCTATTTAAGTCCGAAAGTTATCAAGTCCTAATTAAGTCCTAAAATTATCAAGTCCAAATTCAGTCCTAAAATTATCAGGTCCTAATTAATTCCTAAAATTATCAAGTCCTAATTAAGTCCTAAAATTTTCAAGTCCTGTTTAAGTCCTAAAATTATCAAGTCCTAATTAAGTCCTAAAATTATCAACTCATAATTAAGTCCTAAAATTATCAATTCCTATTTAAGTTCTAAAATTATCAAGTCCTAATTAAGTCCTAAAATTATCAACTCTTAATTAAGTCCTAAAATTCTCAAGTCCTAATTAAGTCCTAAAATTATCAAGTCCTAATTAAGTCCTAAAATTATCAAGTCCCAATTCAGTCCTAAAAATATCAAGTTCTAATTAAGTCCTACAATTATCAAGTCCTTATTAGGTCCTAAAATTATAAAGTCTTAATTAGGTCCTAATATTCTAAAGTCCTATTTAAGTCCAAAAGTTTTCAAGTCCTAATTAAGTCCTAAAATTATCCAGTCCTAATTAAGTCCTAAAATTATCAAGTCTTAATTAAGTCTTAAAATTATCAGGTCCTAACTAAGTCCTAAAATTATCAACTCCTAAATAAGTCCTAAAATTATCAAGTCCTAATTAAGTCCTAAAATTATCAAGTCCCAATTAAGTCCTAAAAATATCAAGTTCTAATTAAGTCCTACAATTATCAAGTCCTAATTAAGTCCTTAAATTATAAAGTCTTAATTAGGTCCTAATATTCTAATGTCCTATTTAAGTCCTAAAGTTATCAAATCCTAATTAAGTCCTAACATTCTCAAGTCCTATTTAAGTCCTAATGTTATCAAGTCCTAATTAAGTCCTAAAATTATCCAGTCCTAATTAAGCCCTAAAATTATCAGGTCCTAATTAAGTCCTAAAATTATCCAGTCCTAATTAAGTCCTAAAATTATCAAGTCTTAATTAAGTCTTAAAATTATCAGGTCCTAATTAAGTCCTAATATTATCAAGTCCTAATTAAGTCCTAAAGTTATCAAGTCCTAATTAAGTCCTAAAGTTATCAAGTTTTAATTAAGTCCTAAAATTATCAAATCCTAATTAAGTCCAAACATTCTCAAGTCCTATTTAAGTCCAAATGTTATCAAGTCCTAATTAGGTCCTAAAATTATCAACTCCTAATTAAGTCCTAAAATTATCAGGTCCTAATTAAGTCCTAAAATTATCAAATCCTAATTAAGTCCTTAAAGTTATCAAGTCCTAATTAAGTCCTAAAATTATCAAGTCCTAATTAAGTCCTAAAATTATCAAGTCTTAATTAAGTCTTAAAATTATCAGGTCCTAACTAAGTCCTAAAATTATCAACTCCTAAATAAGTCCTAAAATTATCAAGTCCTAATTAAGTCCTAAAATTATCAAGTCCCAATTAAGTCCTAAAAATATCAAGTTCTAATTAAGTCCTAAAATTATCAAGTCCTAATTAAGTTCTAAAATTATTAACTCCTAAATAAGTCCTAAAATTATTAACTCCTAAATAAGTCCTAAAATTATCAGGTCCTAATTAAGTCCTAAAATTATCAAATCCTAATTAAGTCCTTAAAGTTATCAAGTCCTAATTAAGTCCTAAAATTATCAAGTCCTAATTAAGTCCTAAAATTATTAACTCCTAAATAAGTCCTAAAATTATCCAGTCCTAAATAAGTCCTAAAATTATCAAGTCTTAATTAAGTTTTAAAATTATCAGGTCCTAATTAAGTCCTAAAATTATCAAGTCCTAATTAAGTCCTAACATTCTCAAGTCCTATTTAAGTCCAAATGTTATCAAGTCCTAATTAAGTCCTAAAATTATCAACTCCTAATTAAGTCCTACAATTATCAGGTCCTAATTAAGTCCTAAAATTATTAAGTCCTAATTAAGTCCTAAAGTTATCAAGTCCTAATTAAGTCCTAAAATTATCAGGTCCTAATTAAGTCCTAACATTCTCAAGTCCTTCTTAAGTCCTAAAGTCATCAAGTCCTAATTAAGTACTATAATTAACATGTCCTCATGAAGTCCTAAAATTATCAGGTCCTAATGAGGTCCTAAAATTATCAAGTCCTAATTAAGTACTAAAATTATCAACTCCTAAATAAGTCCTAAAATTATCAAGTCCTAATTAAGTCCTAAAATTATAAAGTCTTAATTAAGTCCTAATATTCTAAAGTCCTATTTAAGTCCTAAAGTTATTAAATCCTAATTAAGTCCTAACATTCTCAAGTCCTATTTAAGTCCTAATTAAATCCGAAAATTATCACATCCTAATTAAGTCCTAAAATTATCACATCCTAATTAAGTCCTAAAATTATCAGGTCCTAATTAAGTCCTAAAATTATCAAGTCCTAATGAAGTCCTAAAGTTATCCAGTCCTAATTAAGTCCTAAAGTTATCAAGTTTTAATTAAGTCCTAAAATTACCAAATCCTACTTAACTCCTAACATTCTCAAGTCCTATTTATGTCCGAAAGTTACCAAGTCCTAATTGAGTCCTAAAATTATCCAGTCCTAAATAAGTCCTAAAATTATCAAGTCCTAATTAAGTCCTAAAATTATCAAGTCCCAATTAAGTCCTAAAAATATCAAGTTCTAATTAAGTCCTACAATTATCAAGTCCTAATTAAGTCTTAAAATTAAAAATCTTAATTAGGTCCTAATATTCTAAAGTCCTATTTAAGTCCAAAAGTTATCAAGTCCTAATTAAGTCCTAAAATTATCCAGTCCTAATTAAGTCCTAAAATTATCAAGTCTTAATTAAGTCTTAAAATTATCAGGTCCTAACTAAGTCCTAAAATTATCAACTCCTAAATAAGTCCTAAAATTATCAAGTCCTAATTAAGTCCTAAAATTATCAAGTCCCAATTAAGTCCTAAAAATATCAAGTTCTAATTAAGTCCTACAATTATCAAGTCCTAATTAAGTCCTAAAATTATAAAGTCTTAATTAGGTCCTAATATTCTAAAGTCCTATTTAAGTCCTAAAGTTATCAAATCCTAATTAAGTCCTAACATTCTCAAGTCCTATTTAAGTCCTAATGTTATCAAGTCCTAATTAAGTCCTAAAATTATCCAGTTCTAATTAAGTCCTAAAATTATCATGTCCTAATTAAGTCCTAAAATTATCCAGTCCTAATTAAGTCCTAAAATTATCAAGTCTTAATTAAGTCTTAAAATTATCAGGTCCTAATTAAGTCCTAATATTATCAAGTCCTAATTAAGTCCTAAAGTTATCAAGGCCTAATTAAGTCCTAAAGTTATCAAGTTTTAATTAAGTCCTAAAATTATCAAATCCTAATTAAGTCCAAACATTCTCAAGTCCTATTTAAGTCCAAATGTTATCAAGTCCTAATTAGGTCCTAAAATTATCAACTCCTAATTAAGTCCTAAAATTATCAGGTCCTAATTAAGTCCTAAAATTATCAAATCCTAATTAAGTCCTAAAGTTATCAAGTCCTAATTAAGTCCTAAAATTATCAAGTCCTAATTAAGTCCTAAAATTATTAACTCCTAAATAAGTCCTAAAATTATCAAGTCCTAACTAAGTCCTAAAATTATCAAATCCTAATTAAGTCCTAACATTCTCAAGTCCTATTTAAGTCCTAAAGTTATCAAGTCCTAATTAAGTCCTAAAATTATCAAGTCCTAATTAAGTCCTAAAATTATCAATTCCTAATTAAGTCCTAAAATTATCAATTCCTAATTAAGTCCTAAAATTATAAAGTCTTAATTTAGTCCTAAAAATATCAGGTTCTAATTAAGTCCTACAATTATCAAGTCCTAATAAAGTCCTAAAATTATCAAGTCCTAATTAAGTCCTAACATTCTCAAGTCCTAATTAAGTTCTAACACTCTCAAGTCCTTATTAAGTCCTAAAATTACTAAGTTTTAATAAAGTCCTAAAATTATCAGGTCCTAATTAAGTCCTAAAGTTATCAAGTCCTAATTAAGTCCTAAAATTATAAATTCCTAATTAAGTCCTAAAATTATCAACTCCTAATTAAGTTCTAAAATTCTCAAGTCCTAATTAAGTCCTATAGTTATTAAGTCCTAATTAAGTCCTAAAATTATCAAGTCCTAATTAAGTCCTAAAATTATCAATTTCTAATTAAGTCCTAAAATTATCAAGTCTTAATTAAGTCCTGAAAATATCAGGTTCTAATTAAGTCCTACAATTATCAAGTCCTAATAAAGTCCTAAAATTATCAAGTCCTAATTAAGTCCTAAAATTATCAAGTCCTAATTAAGTCCTAAAATTATCAACTCATAATTAAGTCCTAAAATTATCAATTCCTATTTAAGTTCTAAAATTATCAAGTCCTAATTAAGTCCTAAAATTATCAACTCTTAATTAAGTCCTAAAATTCTCAAGTCCTAATTAAGTCCTAAAATTATCAAGTCCTAATTAAGTCCTAAAATTATTAAGTCCCAATTAAGTCCTAAAAATATCAAGTTCTAATTAAGTCCTACAATTATCAAGTCCTTATTAAGTCCTAAAATTATAAAGTCTTAATTAGGTCCTAATATTCTAAAGTCCTATTTAAGTCCAAAAGTTATCAAGTCCTAATTAAGTCCTAAAATTATCCAGTCCTAATTAAGTCCTAAAATTATCAAGTCTTAATTAAGTCTTAAAATTATCAGGTCCTAACTAAGTCCTAAAATTATCAACTCCTAAATAAGTCCTAAAATTATCAAGTCCTAATTAAGTCCTAAAATTATCAAGTCCCAATTAAGTCCTAAAAATATCAAGTTCTAATTAAGTCCTACAATTATCAAGTCCTAATTAAGTCCTTAAATTATAAAGTCTTAATTAGGTCCTAATATTCTAAAGTCCTATTTAAGTCCTAAAGTTATCAAATCCTAATTAAGTCCTAACATTCTCAAGTCCTATTTAAGTCCTAATGTTATCAAGTCCTAATTAAGTCCTAAAATTATCCAGTCCTAATTAAGCCCTAAAATTATCAGGTCCTAATTAAGTCCTAAAATTATCCAGTCCTAATTAAGTCCTAAAATTATCAAGTCTTAATTAAGTCTTAAAATTATCAGGTCCTAATTAAGTCCTAATATTATCAAGTCCTAATTAAGTCCTAAAGTTATCAAGTCCTAATTAGGTCCTAAAATTATCAACTCCTAATTAAGTCCTAAAATTATCAGGTCCTAATTAAGTCCTAAAATTATCAAATCCTAATTAAGTCCTAAAGTTATCAAGTCCTAATTAAGTCCTAAAATTATCAAGTCCTAATTAAGTCCTAAAATTATTAACTCCTAAATAAGTCCTAAAATTATCAAGTCCTAACTAAGTCCTAAAATTATCAAATCCTAATTAAGTCCTAACATTCTCAAGTCCTATTTAAGTCCTAAAGTTATCAAGTCCTAATTAAGTCCTAAAATTATTAAGTCCTAATTAAGTCCTAAAATTATCAATTCCTAATTAAGTCCTAAAATTATCAATTCCTAATTAAGTCCTAAAATTATAAAGTCTTAATTTAGTCCTAAAAATATCAGGTTCTAATTAAGTCCTACAATTATCAAGTCCTAATAAAGTCCTAAAATTATCAAGTCCTAATTAAGTCCTAACATTCTCAAGTCCTAATTAAGTTCTAACACTCTCAAGTCCTTATTAAGTCCTAAAATTACTAAGTTTTAATAAAGTCCTAAAATTATCAGGTCCTAATTAAGTCCTAAAGTTATCAAGTCCTAATTAAGTCCTAAAATTATAAATTCCTAATTAAGTCCTAAAATTATCAACTCCTAATTAAGTTCTAAAATTCTCAAGTCCTAATTAAGTCCTATAGTTATTAAGTCCTAATTAAGTCCTAAAATTATCAAGTCCTAATTAAGTCCTAAAATTATCAATTTCTAATTAAGTCCTAAAATTATCAAGTCTTAATTAAGTCCTGAAAATATCAGGTTCTAATTAAGTCCTACAATTATCAAGTCCTAATAAAGTCCTAAAATTATCAAGTCCTAATTGAGTCCTAAAATTATCAAGTCCTAATTAAGTCCTAAAATTATCAATTTCTAATTAAGTCCTAAAATTATCAAGTCTTAATTAAGTCCTGAAAATATCAGGTTCTAATTAAGTCCTACAATTATCAAGTCCTAATAAAGTCCTAAAATTATCAAGTCCTAATTAAGTCCTAAAATTATCAAGTCCTAATTAAGTCCTAAAATTATCAACTCATAATTAAGTCCTAAAATTATCAATTCCTATTTAAGTTCTAAAATTATCAAGTCCTAATTAAGTCCTAAAATTATCAACTCTTAATTAAGTCCTAAAATTCTCAAGTCCTAATTAAGTCCTAAAATTATCAAGTCCTAATTAAGTCCTAAAATTATTAAGTCCCAATTAAGTCCTAAAAATATCAAGTTCTAATTAAGTCCTACAATTATCAAGTCCTTATTAAGTCCTAAAATTATAAAGTCTTAATTAGGTCCTAATATTCTAAAGTCCTATTTAAGTCCAAAAGTTATCAAGTCCTAATTAAGTCCTAAAATTATCCAGTCCTAATTAAGTCCTAAAATTATCAAGTCTTAATTAAGTCTTAAAATTATCAGGTCCTAACTAAGTCCTAAAATTATCAACTCCTAAATAAGTCCTAAAATTATCAAGTCCTAATTAAGTCCTAAAATTATCAAGTCCCAATTAAGTCCTAAAAATATCAAGTTCTAATTAAGTCCTACAATTATCAAGTCCTAATTAAGTCCTTAAATTATAAAGTCTTAATTAGGTCCTAATATTCTAAAGTCCTATTTAAGTCCTAAAGTTATCAAATCCTAATTAAGTCCTAACATTCTCAAGTCCTATTTAAGTCCTAATGTTATCAAGTCCTAATTAAGTCCTAAAATTATCCAGTCCTAATTAAGCCCTAAAATTATCAGGTTCTAATTAAGTCCTAAAATTATCCAGTCCTAATTAAGTCCTAAAATTATCAAGTCTTAATTAAGTCTTAAAATTATCAGGTCCTAATTAAGTCCTAATATTATCAAGTCCTAATTAAGTCCTAAAGTTATCAAGTCCTAATTAGGTCCTAAAATTATCAACTCCTAATTAAGTCCTAAAATTATCAGGTCCTAATTAAGTCCTAAAATTATCAAATCCTAATTAAGTCCTAAAGTTATCAAGTCCTAATTAAGTCCTAAAATTATCAAGTCCTAATTAAGTCCTAAAATTATTAACTCCTAAATAAGTCCTAAAATTATCAAGTCCTAACTAAGTCCTAAAATTATCAAATCCTAATTAAGTCCTAACATTCTCAAGTCCTATTTAAGTCCTAAAGTTATCAAGTCCTAATTAAGTCCTAAAATTATTAAGTCCTAATTAAGTCCTAAAATTATCAATTCCTAATTAAGTCCTAAAATTATCAATTCCTAATTAAGTCCTAAAATTATAAAGTCTTAATTTAGTCCTAAAAATATCAGGTTCTAATTAAGTCCTACAATTATCAAGTCCTAATAAAGTCCTAAAATTATCAAGTCCTAATTAAGTCCTAACATTCTCAAGTCCTAATTAAGTTCTAACACTCTCAAGTCCTTATTAAGTCCTAAAATTACTAAGTTTTAATAAAGTCCTAAAATTATCAGGTCCTAATTAAGTCCTAAAGTTATCAAGTCCTAATTAAGTCCTAAAATTATAAATTCCTAATTAAGTCCTAAAATTATCAACTCCTAATTAAGTTCTAAAATTCTCAAGTCCTAATTAAGTCCTATAGTTATTAAGTCCTAATTAAGTCCTAAAATTATCAAGTCCTAATTAAGTCCTAAAATTATCAATTTCTAATTAAGTCCTAAAATTATCAAGTCTTAATTAAGTCCTGAAAATATCAGGTTCTAATTAAGTCCTACAATTATCAAGTCCTAATAAAGTCCTAAAATTATCAAGTCCTAATTGAGTCCTAAAATTATCAAGTCCTAATTAAGTCCTAAAATTATCAAGTCCTAATTAAGTCTTAAAATAATCAAGTCCTAATTAAGTCCTAAAATTATCAATTCCTAATTATGTCCTAAAATTATCAATTCCTAATTAAGTCCTAAAATTATAAAGTTTCAATTTAGTCCTAAAAATATCAGGTTCTAAGTAAGTCCTACAATTATCAAGTCCTAATAAAGTCCTAAAATTATCAAGTCCTAATTAAGTCCTAACATTCTCAAGTCCTATTTAAGTCCGAAAGTTATCAAGTCCTAATTAAGTCCTAAAATTATCAAGTCCAAATTCAGTCCTAAAATTATCAGGTCCTAATTAATTCCTAAAATTATCAAGTGCTAATTAAGTCCTAAAATTTTCAAGTCCTGTTTAAGTTCTAAAATTATCAAGTCCTAATTAAGTCCTAAAATTATCAACTCATAATTAAGTCCTAAAATTATCAAGTCCTAATTAAGTCCTAAAATTATTAAGTCCCAATTAAGTCCTAAAAATATCAAGTTCTAATTAAGTCCTACAATTATCAAGTCCTTATTAAGTCCTAAAATTATAAAGTCTTAATTAGGTCCTAATATTCTAAAGTCCTATTTAAGTCCAAAAGTTATCAAGTCCTAATTAAGTCCTAAAATTATCCAGTCCTAATTAAGTCCTAAAATTATCAAGTCTTAATTAAGTCTTAAAATTATCAGGTCCTAACTAAGTCCTAAAATTATCAACTCCTAAATAAGTCCTAAAATTATCAAGTCCTAATTAAGTCCTAAAATTATCAAGTCCCAATTAAGTCCTAAAAATATCAAGTTCTAATTAAGTCCTACAATTATCAAGTCTTAATTAAGTCTTAAAATTATCAGGTCCTAACTAAGTCCTAAAATTATCAACTCCTAAATAAGTCCTAAAATTATCAAGTCCTAATTAAGTCCTAAAATTATCAAGTCCTAATTAAGTCCTAAAATTATTAACTCCTAAATAAGTCCTAAAATTATCAATTCCTAATTAAGTCCTAAAATTATCCAGTCCTAATTAAGCCCTAAAATTATCAGGTCCTAATTAAGTCCTAAAATTATCCAGTCCTAATTAAGTCCTAAAATTATCATGTCCTAATTAAGTCCTAAAATTATCCAGTCCTATTTAAGTCCAAATGTTATCAAGTCCTAATTAGGTCCTAAAATTATCAACTCCTAATTAAGTCCTAAAATTATCAGGTCCTAATTAAGTCCTAAAATTATCAAATCCTAATTAAGTCCTAAAGTTATCAAGTCCTAATTAAGTCCTAAAATTATCAAGTCCTAATTAAGTCCTAAAATTATTAACTCCTAAATAAGTCCTAAAATTATCAATTCCTAATTAAGTCCTAAAATTATAAAGTCTTAATTTAGTCCTAAAAATATCAGGTTCTAATTAAGTCCTACAATTATCAAGTCCTAATAAAGTCCTAAAATTATCAAGTCCTAATTAAGTCCTAACATTCTCAAGTCCTAATTAAATTCTAACACTCTCAAGTCCTTATTAAGTCCTAAAATTACTAAGTTTTAATAAAGTCCTAAAATTATCAGGTCCTAATTAAGTCCTAAAATTATAAATTCCTAATTAAGTCCTAAAATTATCAACTCCTAATTAAGTTCTAAAATTCTCAAGTCCTAATTAAGTCCTATAGTTATTAAGTCCTAATTAAGTCCTAAAATTATCAAGTCCTAATTAAGTCCTAAAATTATCAATTTCTAATTAAGTCCTAAAATTATCAAGTCTTAATTAAGTCCTGAAGATATCAGGTTCTAATTAAGTCCTACAATTATCAAGTCCTAATAAAGTCCTAAAATTATCAAGTCCTAATTAAGTCCTAAAATTATCAAGTCCTAATTAAGTCCTAAAATTATCAATTCCTAATTAAGTCCTAAAATTATCAATTCCTAATTAAATCCTAAAATTATAAAGTCTCAATTTAGTCCTAAAAATATCAGGTTCTAAGTAAGTCCTACAATTATCAAGTCCTAATAAAGTCCTAAAATTATCAAGTCCTAATTAAGTCTTAACATTCTCAAGTCCTATTTAAGTCCGAAAGTTATCAAGTCCTAATTAAGTCCTAAAATTATCAAGTCCAAATTCAGTCCTAAAATTATCAGGTCCTAATTAATTCCTAAAATTATCAAGTCCTAATTAAGTCCTAAAATTTTCAAGTCCTGTTTAAGTCCTAAAATTATCAAGTCCTAATTAAGTCCTAAAATTATCAACTCATAATTAAGTCCTAAAATTATCAATTCCTATTTAAGTTCTAAAATTATCAAGTCCTAATTAAGTCCTAAAATTATCAACTCTTAATTAAGTCCTAAAATTCTCAAGTCCTAATTAAGTCCTAAAATTATCAAGTCCTAATTAAGTCCTAAAATTATCAAGTCCCAATTCAGTCCTAAAAATATCAAGTTCTAATTAAGTCCTACAATTATCAAGTCCTTATTAGGTCCTAAAATTATAAAGTCTTAATTAGGTCCTAATATTCTAAAGTCCTATTTAAGTCCAAAAGTTTTCAAGTCCTAATTAAGTCCTAAAATTATCCAGTCCTAATTAAGTCCTAAAATTATCAAGTCTTAATTAAGTCTTAAAATTATCAGGTCCTAACTAAGTCCTAAAATTATCAACTCCTAAATAAGTCCTAAAATTATCAAGTCCTAATTAAGTCCTAAAATTATCAAGTCCCAATTAAGTCCTAAAAATATCAAGTTCTAATTAAGTCCTACAATTATCAAGTCCTAATTAAGTCCTTAAATTATAAAGTCTTAATTAGGTCCTAATATTCTAATGTCCTATTTAAGTCCTAAAGTTATCAAATCCTAATTAAGTCCTAACATTCTCAAGTCCTATTTAAGTCCTAATGTTATCAAGTCCTAATTAAGTCCTAAAATTATCCAGTCCTAATTAAGCCCTAAAATTATCAGGTCCTAATTAAGTCCTAAAATTATCCAGTCCTAATTAAGTCCTAAAATTATCAAGTCTTAATTAAGTCTTAAAATTATCAGGTCCTAATTAAGTCCTAATATTATCAAGTCCTAATTAAGTCCTAAAGTTATCAAGTCCTAATTAAGTCCTAAAGTTATCAAGTTTTAATTAAGTCCTAAAATTATCAAATCCTAATTAAGTCCAAACATTCTCAAGTCCTATTTAAGTCCAAATGTTATCAAGTCCTAATTAGGTCCTAAAATTATCAACTCCTAATTAAGTCCTAAAATTATCAGGTCCTAATTAAGTCCTAAAATTATCCAATCCTAATTAAGTCCTTAAAGTTATCAAGTCCTAATTAAGTCCTAAAATTATCAAGTCCTAATTAAGTCCTAAAATTATCAAGTCTTAATTAAGTCTTAAAATTATCAGGTCCTAACTAAGTCCTAAAATTATCAACTCCTAAATAAGTCCTAAAATTATCAAGTCCTAATTAAGTCCTAAAATTATCAAGTCCCAATTAAGTCCTAAAAATATCAAGTTCTAATTAAGTCCTAAAATTATCAAGTCCTAATTAAGTTCTAAAATTATTAACTCCTAAATAAGTCCTAAAATTATTAACTCCTAAATAAGTCCTAAAATTATCAGGTCCTAATTAAGTCCTAAAATTATCAAATCCTAATTAAGTCCTTAAAGTTATCAAGTCCTAATTAAGTCCTAAAATTATCAAGTCCTAATTAAGTCCTAAAATTATTAACTCCTAAATAAGTCCTAAAATTATCCAGTCCTAAATAAGTCCTAAAATTATCAAGTCTTAATTAAGTTTTAAAATTATCAGGTCCTAATTAAGTCCTAAAATTATCAAGTCCTAATTAAGTCCTAACATTCTCAAGTCCTATTTAAGTCCAAATGTTATCAAGTCCTAATTAAGTCCTAAAATTATCAACTCCTAATTAAGTCCTACAATTATCAGGTCCTAATTAAGTCCTAAAATTATTAAGTCCTAATTAAGTCCTAAAGTTATCAAGTCCTAATTAAGTCCTAAAATTATCAGGTCCTAATTAAGTCCTAACATTCTCAAGTCCTTCTTAAGTCCTAAAGTCATCAAGTCCTAATTAAGTACTATAATTAACATGTCCTCATGAAGTCCTAAAATTATCAGGTCCTAATGAGGTCCTAAAATTATCAAGTCCTAATTAAGTACTAAAATTATCAACTCCTAAATAAGTCCTAAAATTATCAAGTCCTAATTAAGTCCTAAAATTATAAAGTCTTAATTAAGTCCTAATATTCTAAAGTCCTATTTAAGTCCTAAAGTTATTAAATCCTAATTAAGTCCTAACATTCTCAAGTCCTATTTAAGTCCTAATTAAATCCGAAAATTATCACATCCTAATTAAGTCCTAAAATTATCACATCCTAATTAAGTCCTAAAATTATCAGGTCCTAATTAAGTCCTAAAATTATCAAGTCCTAATGAAGTCCTAAAGTTATCCAGTCCTAATTAAGTCCTAAAGTTATCAAGTTTTAATTAAGTCCTAAAATTACCAAATCCTACTTAACTCCTAACATTCTCAAGTCCTATTTATGTCCGAAAGTTACCAAGTCCTAATTGAGTCCTAAAATTATCCAGTCCTAAATAAGTCCTAAAATTATCAAGTCCTAATTAAGTCCTAAAATTATCAAGTCCCAATTAAGTCCTAAAAATATCAAGTTCTAATTAAGTCCTACAATTATCAAGTCCTAATTAAGTCTTAAAATTAAAAATCTTAATTAGGTCCTAATATTCTAAAGTCCTATTTAAGTCCAAAAGTTATCAAGTCCTAATTAAGTCCTAAAATTATCCAGTCCTAATTAAGTCCTAAAATTATCAAGTCTTAATTAAGTCTTAAAATTATCAGGTCCTAACTAAGTCCTAAAATTATCAACTCCTAAATAAGTCCTAAAATTATCAAGTCCTAATTAAGTCCTAAAATTATCAAGTCCCAATTAAGTCCTAAAAATATCAAGTTCTAATTAAGTCCTACAATTATCAAGTCCTAATTAAGTCCTAAAATTATAAAGTCTTAATTAGGTCCTAATATTCTAAAGTCCTATTTAAGTCCTAAAGTTATCAAATCCTAATTAAGTCCTAACATTCTCAAGTCCTATTTAAGTCCTAATGTTATCAAGTCCTAATTAAGTCCTAAAATTATCCAGTTCTAATTAAGTCCTAAAATTATCATGTCCTAATTAAGTCCTAAAATTATCCAGTCCTAATTAAGTCCTAAAATTATCAAGTCTTAATTAAGTCTTAAAATTATCAGGTCCTAATTAAGTCCTAATATTATCAAGTCCTAATTAAGTCCTAAAGTTATCAAGGCCTAATTAAGTCCTAAAGTTATCAAGTTTTAATTAAGTCCTAAAATTATCAAATCCTAATTAAGTCCAAACATTCTCAAGTCCTATTTAAGTCCAAATGTTATCAAGTCCTAATTAGGTCCTAAAATTATCAACTCCTAATTAAGTCCTAAAATTATCAGGTCCTAATTAAGTCCTAAAATTATCAAATCCTAATTAAGTCCTAAAGTTATCAAGTCCTAATTAAGTCCTAAAATTATCAAGTCCTAATTAAGTCCTAAAATTATTAACTCCTAAATAAGTCCTAAAATTATCAAGTCCTAACTAAGTCCTAAAATTATCAAATCCTAATTAAGTCCTAACATTCTCAAGTCCTATTTAAGTCCTAAAGTTATCAAGTCCTAATTAAGTCCTAAAATTATCAAGTCCTAATTAAGTCCTAAAATTATCAATTCCTAATTAAGTCCTAAAATTATCAATTCCTAATTAAGTCCTAAAATTATAAAGTCTTAATTTAGTCCTAAAAATATCAGGTTCTAATTAAGTCCTACAATTATCAAGTCCTAATAAAGTCCTAAAATTATCAAGTCCTAATTAAGTCCTAACATTCTCAAGTCCTAATTAAGTTCTAACACTCTCAAGTCCTTATTAAGTCCTAAAATTACTAAGTTTTAATAAAGTCCTAAAATTATCAGGTCCTAATTAAGTCCTAAAGTTATCAAGTCCTAATTAAGTCCTAAAATTATAAATTCCTAATTAAGTCCTAAAATTATCAACTCCTAATTAAGTTCTAAAATTCTCAAGTCCTAATTAAGTCCTATAGTTATTAAGTCCTAATTAAGTCCTAAAATTATCAAGTCCTAATTAAGTCCTAAAATTATCAATTTCTAATTAAGTCCTAAAATTATCAAGTCTTAATTAAGTCCTGAAAATATCAGGTTCTAATTAAGTCCTACAATTATCAAGTCCTAATAAAGTCCTAAAATTATCAAGTCCTAATTAAGTCCTAAAATTATCAAGTCCTAATTAAGTCCTAAAATTATCAACTCATAATTAAGTCCTAAAATTATCAATTCCTATTTAAGTTCTAAAATTATCAAGTCCTAATTAAGTCCTAAAATTATCAACTCTTAATTAAGTCCTAAAATTCTCAAGTCCTAATTAAGTCCTAAAATTATCAAGTCCTAATTAAGTCCTAAAATTATTAAGTCCCAATTAAGTCCTAAAAATATCAAGTTCTAATTAAGTCCTACAATTATCAAGTCCTTATTAAGTCCTAAAATTATAAAGTCTTAATTAGGTCCTAATATTCTAAAGTCCTATTTAAGTCCAAAAGTTATCAAGTCCTAATTAAGTCCTAAAATTATCCAGTCCTAATTAAGTCCTAAAATTATCAAGTCTTAATTAAGTCTTAAAATTATCAGGTCCTAACTAAGTCCTAAAATTATCAACTCCTAAATAAGTCCTAAAATTATCAAGTCCTAATTAAGTCCTAAAATTATCAAGTCCCAATTAAGTCCTAAAAATATCAAGTTCTAATTAAGTCCTACAATTATCAAGTCCTAATTAAGTCCTTAAATTATAAAGTCTTAATTAGGTCCTAATATTCTAAAGTCCTATTTAAGTCCTAAAGTTATCAAATCCTAATTAAGTCCTAACATTCTCAAGTCCTATTTAAGTCCTAATGTTATCAAGTCCTAATTAAGTCCTAAAATTATCCAGTCCTAATTAAGCCCTAAAATTATCAGGTCCTAATTAAGTCCTAAAATTATCCAGTCCTAATTAAGTCCTAAAATTATCAAGTCTTAATTAAGTCTTAAAATTATCAGGTCCTAATTAAGTCCTAATATTATCAAGTCCTAATTAAGTCCTAAAGTTATCAAGTCCTAATTAGGTCCTAAAATTATCAACTCCTAATTAAGTCCTAAAATTATCAGGTCCTAATTAAGTCCTAAAATTATCAAATCCTAATTAAGTCCTAAAGTTATCAAGTCCTAATTAAGTCCTAAAATTATCAAGTCCTAATTAAGTCCTAAAATTATTAACTCCTAAATAAGTCCTAAAATTATCAAGTCCTAACTAAGTCCTAAAATTATCAAATCCTAATTAAGTCCTAACATTCTCAAGTCCTATTTAAGTCCTAAAGTTATCAAGTCCTAATTAAGTCCTAAAATTATTAAGTCCTAATTAAGTCCTAAAATTATCAATTCCTAATTAAGTCCTAAAATTATCAATTCCTAATTAAGTCCTAAAATTATAAAGTCTTAATTTAGTCCTAAAAATATCAGGTTCTAATTAAGTCCTACAATTATCAAGTCCTAATAAAGTCCTAAAATTATCAAGTCCTAATTAAGTCCTAACATTCTCAAGTCCTAATTAAGTTCTAACACTCTCAAGTCCTTATTAAGTCCTAAAATTACTAAGTTTTAATAAAGTCCTAAAATTATCAGGTCCTAATTAAGTCCTAAAGTTATCAAGTCCTAATTAAGTCCTAAAATTATAAATTCCTAATTAAGTCCTAAAATTATCAACTCCTAATTAAGTTCTAAAATTCTCAAGTCCTAATTAAGTCCTATAGTTATTAAGTCCTAATTAAGTCCTAAAATTATCAAGTCCTAATTAAGTCCTAAAATTATCAATTTCTAATTAAGTCCTAAAATTATCAAGTCTTAATTAAGTCCTGAAAATATCAGGTTCTAATTAAGTCCTACAATTATCAAGTCCTAATAAAGTCCTAAAATTATCAAGTCCTAATTGAGTCCTAAAATTATCAAGTCCTAATTAAGTCCTAAAATTATCAATTTCTAATTAAGTCCTAAAATTATCAAGTCTTAATTAAGTCCTGAAAATATCAGGTTCTAATTAAGTCCTACAATTATCAAGTCCTAATAAAGTCCTAAAATTATCAAGTCCTAATTAAGTCCTAAAATTATCAAGTCCTAATTAAGTCCTAAAATTATCAACTCATAATTAAGTCCTAAAATTATCAATTCCTATTTAAGTTCTAAAATTATCAAGTCCTAATTAAGTCCTAAAATTATCAACTCTTAATTAAGTCCTAAAATTCTCAAGTCCTAATTAAGTCCTAAAATTATCAAGTCCTAATTAAGTCCTAAAATTATTAAGTCCCAATTAAGTCCTAAAAATATCAAGTTCTAATTAAGTCCTACAATTATCAAGTCCTTATTAAGTCCTAAAATTATAAAGTCTTAATTAGGTCCTAATATTCTAAAGTCCTATTTAAGTCCAAAAGTTATCAAGTCCTAATTAAGTCCTAAAATTATCCAGTCCTAATTAAGTCCTAAAATTATCAAGTCTTAATTAAGTCTTAAAATTATCAGGTCCTAACTAAGTCCTAAAATTATCAACTCCTAAATAAGTCCTAAAATTATCAAGTCCTAATTAAGTCCTAAAATTATCAAGTCCCAATTAAGTCCTAAAAATATCAAGTTCTAATTAAGTCCTACAATTATCAAGTCCTAATTAAGTCCTTAAATTATAAAGTCTTAATTAGGTCCTAATATTCTAAAGTCCTATTTAAGTCCTAAAGTTATCAAATCCTAATTAAGTCCTAACATTCTCAAGTCCTATTTAAGTCCTAATGTTATCAAGTCCTAATTAAGTCCTAAAATTATCCAGTCCTAATTAAGCCCTAAAATTATCAGGTTCTAATTAAGTCCTAAAATTATCCAGTCCTAATTAAGTCCTAAAATTATCAAGTCTTAATTAAGTCTTAAAATTATCAGGTCCTAATTAAGTCCTAATATTATCAAGTCCTAATTAAGTCCTAAAGTTATCAAGTCCTAATTAGGTCCTAAAATTATCAACTCCTAATTAAGTCCTAAAATTATCAGGTCCTAATTAAGTCCTAAAATTATCAAATCCTAATTAAGTCCTAAAGTTATCAAGTCCTAATTAAGTCCTAAAATTATCAAGTCCTAATTAAGTCCTAAAATTATTAACTCCTAAATAAGTCCTAAAATTATCAAGTCCTAACTAAGTCCTAAAATTATCAAATCCTAATTAAGTCCTAACATTCTCAAGTCCTATTTAAGTCCTAAAGTTATCAAGTCCTAATTAAGTCCTAAAATTATTAAGTCCTAATTAAGTCCTAAAATTATCAATTCCTAATTAAGTCCTAAAATTATCAATTCCTAATTAAGTCCTAAAATTATAAAGTCTTAATTTAGTCCTAAAAATATCAGGTTCTAATTAAGTCCTACAATTATCAAGTCCTAATAAAGTCCTAAAATTATCAAGTCCTAATTAAGTCCTAACATTCTCAAGTCCTAATTAAGTTCTAACACTCTCAAGTCCTTATTAAGTCCTAAAATTACTAAGTTTTAATAAAGTCCTAAAATTATCAGGTCCTAATTAAGTCCTAAAGTTATCAAGTCCTAATTAAGTCCTAAAATTATAAATTCCTAATTAAGTCCTAAAATTATCAACTCCTAATTAAGTTCTAAAATTCTCAAGTCCTAATTAAGTCCTATAGTTATTAAGTCCTAATTAAGTCCTAAAATTATCAAGTCCTAATTAAGTCCTAAAATTATCAATTTCTAATTAAGTCCTAAAATTATCAAGTCTTAATTAAGTCCTGAAAATATCAGGTTCTAATTAAGTCCTACAATTATCAAGTCCTAATAAAGTCCTAAAATTATCAAGTCCTAATTGAGTCCTAAAATTATCAAGTCCTAATTAAGTCCTAAAATTATCAAGTCCTAATTAAGTCTTAAAATAATCAAGTCCTAATTAAGTCCTAAAATTATCAATTCCTAATTATGTCCTAAAATTATCAATTCCTAATTAAGTCCTAAAATTATAAAGTTTCAATTTAGTCCTAAAAATATCAGGTTCTAAGTAAGTCCTACAATTATCAAGTCCTAATAAAGTCCTAAAATTATCAAGTCCTAATTAAGTCCTAACATTCTCAAGTCCTATTTAAGTCCGAAAGTTATCAAGTCCTAATTAAGTCCTAAAATTATCAAGTCCAAATTCAGTCCTAAAATTATCAGGTCCTAATTAATTCCTAAAATTATCAAGTGCTAATTAAGTCCTAAAATTTTCAAGTCCTGTTTAAGTTCTAAAATTATCAAGTCCTAATTAAGTCCTAAAATTATCAACTCATAATTAAGTCCTAAAATTATCAATTCCTATTTAAGTTCTAAAATTATCAAGTCCTAATTAAGTCCTAAAATTATCAACTCTTAATTAAGTCCTAAAATTCTCAAGTCCTAATTAAGTCCTAAAATTATTAAGTTCTAATTTAGTCCTAAAATTCTCAAGTCCTGTTTAATTCCTAAAGTTATTAAGTCCTAATTAAGTCCTAAAATTTTCAAGTCCTAATTAAGAGATTAATTTTCTGCTAAGCGTATATAAGCTAGCACAAAATTTGGTTTTAGGATTTTTAATTTTTGAAAATTGGAAAATTTTTAAAATGTGTTAACTGCCAAGAAAAACGAATAATGACCGAAATATTAACATTAGTGAAAAGTACCATAACAGTTAAATTTTGTGCTAAGCGTATATAAGCTAGCACAAAATTTGATTTTCGCACTTTTTAAGTTTTGAAAATTGAAAAATTTAGAAAATGTGTTAAATCACAAAAAGACCAATAGTTACCAAAATATTAACATTAGTGAAAAGTTTAATAAGAGGTTAATTTTCAGCTAGGCGTAAATAAGGTGGCACAAAATTTGGTTTTAGGATTTTTTAATTTTTGAAAATTAAAAATTTTTAAAATGTGGTAACTGCCAAAAAAACGAATAATGACCGAAATATTAACATTAATGAAAAATTCCATAAATGTTTAATTTTGTGCTAATCGTATATAAAGTAGCACAAAATTTGGTTTTAAAATTTTTGTTAATTTTTGAAAATTTAATAATTTTGAAAATGTGTTTAGTAACAAAAAGACGTGTAATGACCAAAATATTAACATTGTTGAAAAGTTTCATAAGAGATTCATTTTGTGCTAGGCGTAAATAAGGTAGCACAAGATTTGGTTGCAGGATTTTTTAATTTTTAAACATTTAAAAATTTAGAAAATGTGTTAATCCCAAAAAGACAAATAATGCCCAAAATATTAACATTGGTGAAAAGTTTAATAAGAGATTAATTTTCTGCTAGGCGTAAATAATCTGGCACAAAATTCGGTTTCAGGATGTTTTAATTTTAAAAAATTTAAAAATTTAGAAAATGTGTTAAATCTCAAAAAGACAAATAATGCCTAAAATATTAACATTGGTGAAAAGTTTAATAAGAGATTAATTTTCTGCTAGGCGTAAATAAGTTGGCACAAAATTCGGTTTCAGGATTTTTTAATTATTTAAAATTTTAAAATTTTGAAAATGTGTTAATTGCCAAAAAAACGAATAATGACCGAAATATTAACATTAATGAAAAATTCCATAAAAGTTTAATTTTGTGCTAGGCGTATATAAGCTAGCACAAAATTTATTTGAGGATTTTTTAATTTTTTAAAATTTAAAAATTTTGAAAATGTGTTAAGAGATTCCTCTGATTTTTTTTTTAAATATTGAAATTTATTTTTTTTCTTTTTCTGAAAGTATACATTTTTTAAAAATTGGTGCGCGACCACTTGGGTTGACATAAAATGCTTTGACTGTAAAGTAATATTATTTTTAAAAACAATAATTAAATGTAATTTTACCTTTTAGATTCGCGTAAATGTTCCTGTTCATCTTTGATAATTAAAAATTGAATTAATTCTGCATCAATGTTACAGTTTTGTTCCAGCCACAATGACATGTCACAATTTTTTCGTTTTCTCAGTTTGCAAACTGAAAATAGTCATATGTTTGTTCTTTTGTTTTGAAACGGAATTTGAACATTGAAAATTTAAAACTGTGATATTACGATATAAAAGAGAGAGAGAGTGAGAGATTAACAAGAGATTAATTTTGTGCTAGGCGTATATAAGCTAGCTCAAAATTTGGTTTCAAAATTTTTTAAATTTTAAAAATTTTAAAAATTTGAATTTGTGTTAAGTCACAAAAAGACGAGTAATGACCAAAATATTAACATTGGAGAAAAGTTTCATAAGAAATTAATTTTGTGTTTGGCGTAAATAAGGTAGCACAAGATTTGGTTTCAGGATTTTATAATTTTTGAAAATTTAAAAATTTAGAAAATGTGTTAAATCCCAAAAAGACAAATAATGCCCAAAATATTAACATTAGTGAAAACTTTTATAAAAGATTAATTTGGGGGCTAGGCGTAAATAAGCTAGCACAATATTTGGTTTCAGGATTTTTTAATTTATGAAAATTAAAAAATTTTGAAAATGTGTTAAGTCCCTAAAAACCGAAAAATGACCAAAATATTAACATTAATGAAAAATTTCATAAGAGTTTAATTTTGTGGTAGGCATATTAAGGTAGTATTATACTTTGTAAGCTGTCAAAGATGAATTTAAAAAATAATTTTTTTCTCGGTGATAATTTTATTTAAAGCAATGAAAGTTTTTGTATCATATTTTTGACATTTTTGTCTGTCAAAAATAAAAAAATAAAATTTTTTTACTGTGCCTGTTTCATTACTAGAGGGCGCCAAAGTCAAGATAAAAAAATAAACTATAAATCGGCGGACAAGCTACAGCCTCACAGAAACATCCGATCTAAAAAATTAAAATGTGGTTTTAAAGCTGATACATGTGGATAGGCATCCCCCTTAACCCTGATAAATAATATAAATGGCACCAACTTAAAAAAAAATCACAAAAAATTAGTAGTTTTTTGTTGTCATTTTTGAGTCGTTAAAGAACAAAAAAAATAAAGTAGACAATCGGATTTAGGGGGGATGCCTGAAGGATTTCGTAACGAAGAAATTGATCTAAGGTTTTTTAAAATCGATTAAATAGAACTCGAGTTATGCTGTCCGCCAGTTTAAAAAACATAGTTTTGAGAAAAACGCGTTTAAAGTTTTGTGTGTAATTAGCCGATGTGCATATGTATAACTTTGATATGTGTATAACTTTTTTATTTCTTAGAATTTTAATCTGCAATTCGGGAATTATATTCTTGAGGTAATGTAGACCACAAAAATAAAATAAAAAAACAGTCGATTTTTTGATCGATGCAAAGTATAATACTACCTTAAAGCTAGCAGAAAATTAGTTTTGCCAAAATTTTGATTTCTGAAATTTTAAATAGGGGTCGTTCACAAACTACGTCACACTGTTAGGGGGGGAGGGACTCAAAGAAAATGTGACATCACATTAAACATCACCTATTCTACGATTGGAACACCAGAATATTATTCTTACAAGTATTTATTTTTCAAATGCAAAGAATTGAATTTTAAAGATATTAATAACAAGATTTAAATTAACCCTTAAACTGTAACGCTGGGTCACTTGTGCCCCCGTCAATTTTAGAAAATTGAAATTTGTTCAAAATTTGTATTTGATTAAACAATTGTATTGTTTAAACCAATAAGCTTCACAGGCATCACTTATTTTTCCTAAATGTCCCCTATTTTGCGATCAGGCCCTAAAAGTCCCGTATTTAGACAATTTTATCCTAAAATCCTCTATTTTCCACGAAAATATATTTAAAGTCAAGGTATCTAGAGATTTTCAATTATTTTCAATATTGTTTAAATTTTTATTATTTTTTCAATCTTCAATTATTTCTATTATTTTTAAATTATTTTTCCAATTTGTAATTTATTAAATCATATTTCAATAAATTTCCTCAATTTTCCATTATAATTTAATTTCAATTATTTTTTCCACGTATTAAATATTTTCAATATTTTTCAATTAATTTACAAAACTTGCAATTTTTATTTTTTTGCATTCTAATTTTTTCATTATTTTTTCATTGTGGTTATCATTTTTCAGTTATTATATTAAATGTAAAAAATATTTTGTAATTTTATCAATTATTTTTCATAAAATTTATAATTACTTTCGTTATTTTGTAGTTAATTTTCTAAATTTTTAATTATTTATCTCAAATTTCAATTATTTCTAAAAATTTATTCTTATTTTTGATATTTTTCAATTATTTCCTTTAATTTGATATATATTCTGTAATTTTTTTCAATTATTCTTCTCAACTCTCGATTGTTTTCTTCAATTGTCAAAGATTTTCTTAATTTTCATTTCTGGAATTGTATTTTTCATTAGTTTTTTTTTTTTTAAATTTCAGTTATTCTTGTAATTTCAATTATTATTATTATTTGTTTGATCATTTCAATTATTGTCTTCATTTTCAATTCTTTCGTTATTTTTTCAATTATTTTAAACAATTTTTCAATTAATGTATTAAATTTTCTTTCTACGCCAGTTTGGAATTGTATTTCTCATTTTTTATTAATTTTTTTCCCCAAATTCCAGTTATTTTTCAAATTATTATATTTTTTTTTACTTTTCAATTATTTTTTAAAAATTTTCAATAACTTTCTTCAAATTTCAATTATTTCATTAATTTTCCAATTATTTTAAACAAATTTTCAATTAACGTATTAAATTTTTTATTTTCTACTCCAGTTTATAATTGTATTTCTCATTTTTCATTAATTTTTCCCCACCAAATCTCCAATTATTTTTGTAAGTATTATTTTTTTCTTTTATTAATTTTCATTTTGAAATTGTATTTTTCATTAATTTCTTTCTAAATCTAAGTTATTCTTGTAATTTCAATTTTTATTAAATTTCTCAATTATTTTTCAAAACTCTGCAGTTATTTTCTTGAAATTTCAATTATTTCAGTAATTTTTCAATTATCTTAAACCATTTTTCAATTAATGTATTGAATTCTTTACTGTACTTTGTAATTGAATTGTTTAATTATTCGTTTCCAAATTTCAGTTATTGTTGTAATTTTGATTATTTTTTAAAATTTTTCTTTTATTTGTAACTTTTATTTTCTTCATATTTCAATTATTTAGTTAATTTTTTAACTATTTTAAACAATTTTTCAATTAATGTATTTCATTTTTTAGAACCTTTTCTTTGATTTTTTCGATTTTAGATTACTTTAATCATTTTTCAACTTGTTTCCTCAATTTTCAATTATTTTTCTCAATTCTCAATTGTTTTCATCAAAATTGAATTTTTTTCTATTATTCTCATCATTTTTTAATTAGTCTTTTCAGTTTCCAATTATTGTCTTCAATTTTCAGTTGTTTCTATAATTTTACAATTATAAAAACAATTTTTAATTTATTAAATTATTTTTAAATTGATTTATTAAATCTTCAATTATTTATCTCAAATTTAAATTCTTTCTTCTAATTTTTATTAGTCATATAATCTTTTAATTGTTTTTTGTTACATTTTTAATTATGTTCATCATTTTTTTAATTAAGAGTAAGAGTAAGACTTGTTACCGATCCCCTCTGTGAGCAAAGAAGAAACCGATTCAAAGATGGGGGGGGGCGATTTATTTTTGAATTCTGATGTCCCCCCTGTCGGAGGGGGGGGGAGAGTGATTTCGGGAGAGTGGGTTACTCGTCGAGCGAGCCGGATGAGATGTTTAGAACATCCGGGTCGTCCTCAGAGACTCGGCGGGCTGGGGCCGCTTGTGGTGGCTCGGTGAGAGCGAGAGGGGGTTTTCGCCTGGGATCGAAAAAAGGAATTCGACCCGTATACCGGCGAGGAGGGGAAAGCGCGAGTTTTGTCGGGGTTCTCCACGCTATTCTGGCGTACTGGCGTCGTGGAGGGGGGATCACTGGGGTCACACAAAGCGGAGGTAGAACCAAAGACGGTCGAGGGGGGGATAGAACCAATGCTGGCGAGGGGGGCAACGTACTCGAGGCTTTCCAATGCCTGCTGCAACTGATCCTCGGACTCAAAGTGCGGACGACCCTCCGCCGGTGCTGGGCCGGCACTGGCGGCTAACTGGCGTTGCTGACGTCGCTGCTGCTTCTGGGCCTCCCTGAACTGCCGACCGCGAGCGCGCCGTTGCTCCCGATTCCGCTGACTCCGGACACGGGGCATAGGGGGGCGGTTACGAGGCGGAAATGTAGCCACGAGTATCCTCCGACGGTAGTCAAATAAGAGACGAAGTCCCCAGCACTACCGTTGTCGAGAAAGACAACCCTGCTGAACTTTCTCCCCCGGGCCTAAACAGGTTACAGAGAGAGAAAGACAACCCTAGTAATTTCTCTCCCGGACCTAAAGCAGGTTTCAGAGAGAGAAAAAACACCCTGACTTATTATCTACGCTACGCGCTAACTCGACTGTGAGTCACGGCCTGGCGTGGCCAAGCGTGGCCAACCTGCGAGCCTAGCGGCGAGCCAGAAACTACATTATGCTAATTTTAGTAATACGTGAAAAAGTAAATTTTAAACTTAATAATCGTAAAGTACATTAAAAACTGAGATTATACATATAATTTATATTGAAATCGGTCTATCCTAACTGAAAATATTGATAAAAAGGCGAAAATCAACGGTTACGAGTATCCGGGAAGCGCGCGCGAGCGTTAGTGGGGATGCCGTGGGCCGGGCCACGGAGCGTAAGAGAGAGAGAGAGCGAAAACGAAGGCAGCGGATTGGTCGACGCCGGGACTTGTTTTCTCTCTCCGTCTTACACATAGTGGTTGATACGTGTGTACGCGGTAATATGTGCATTGGCGTGTTCCTGTAGTGGTGACCAGGCGCTGCCGAATACTCGCGCGCGTTGTTTGTCGCGCAGCTAAATAAGTTTAAAAAGAACAATAATAATAATAAAAATAAGGTTAATTAAAAATAGAGATAAAAATAATAAAGTAAATAAAAGTAATTAATAATTAAAAGTATAGGGAACCCGGGGCAAGTCACAATGCAATCTTTAAGGCCGATTTTTCTTAGATTTTCTTGTTTCTCGAGTATTATAAGAAATACTCGAAAAACAGAAAACCGTGGAAAGAGGCGAACTGTAACAGACTTAAGCTTAAGGGTTAAAATAACACTTTCTTGAAATGTATGTATTTAAATTAATATGCAATAAATAATAATTAATAATCATGTTGCTGTTTTCTATATAGGTAATGTAAATTTATGAAATTTATACTTAAAATATTTAAAGGGAGGGGGGGTCACCAAGTATTTGACGTCACACTGAGGGGGGTTTTGTATTTTGTGACGGTCTATGATGAAGGGGGGCGGGAGGGTATAAAAAGAGGTTGAAAATAGTGTGACGTAGTTTGTGAACGACCCCATAGGTATTTGTAAAATGTGTTTGTCCCAAAAATTCTTAAAATTTTCAAAAAACGTGATTAATGCCTAAAGAATTGTGATTGACGATACAGTTTATAATAGTTTTTTTGCCTGATATTTGTACCTTATAGGTTTTTGTTGGTATTTTACGTTTTAAAGACAAAATTATTTTGTAAGGCCCAAATTTTAAAATTCATTTTTGAGCCTTAATTTTTCAATTTTTAAGCTATAGTTTCCGGCACGAATTGTTTTAATGTTTGATGTGCCTAGAAGAAAATTTTTTATTTAAAAAAAAAAAATTTGCTTTTTGTGAAGTTAAATATTTCTTTTTGTGGCACAATATTCTATATATTTGTAAATTTTTAACACAATATTTCTTTATAGATATTTAGAAATTGCACTTTTGGGCCTTAAAAATATTTTTTCAAATTGTTACCCTTGATTTTGTTATTTTCAAAAAATGTTTTGCGACACAAATTGGCACAAAATTAGCACCAATTTAGCACAATTTTTTTTTTTTTTAAGAAGAACATGGCGTTGTCAACTTCTTCCCCATACAAGTTAACTTAACTTTTGTAGTTAAACTTTGATTTCACATTTCATTTTTTACTGTGTATAATTGAGTGCTTTGTTCACTTAAAAATAAGAAATTCAACTTTTCTGGACAAATACAAATGATTTTTTCGAATCTTTAAGGATAATTATAGGTTTTTTTTGCATTTTCTTATTATACCTAAAATAATGTTATTATTAAAAACAATAATTAAATGTAATCTTACCTTTTAGATTCGCGTAAATATACGCTTATGTAAACCATAAAATATTTATCACATAAACTGAAAATTAATTTGCGATTATTAAAGAAATTCCAGATTTATAAGAAAACAATGATTTTTTTTTAATTGTCCTGGAATTTTTCCTAAATTTGTTCTGGAAAACCTGGATAAATCATGGAATTTTTAATGCAGACTTCTGTAGCAACCATGAAATTTTCCAACAGTAGAACATAGGAAAAAACATCAACGAAGGGTTATCTCGGAAGAAAGGAAAATAATTTTTCGAACTTTGAAATAGCTTCTTCGAGATTCTGAGCCTCAGGCAATGAGTCCCCATGTTTCATCATGATTTTTCAAAGTAGACTCTCCACCTAAACATTTTTCAGGCAAAAAAAATTAAAAAACGATAAGATATAATCTTCAGATTTTTCAGATTTTCACAATAACATTTTTGCTTTCCTGGTCACAAGGTGCTGCGTCCCGTATTATAATATTATTTTTCTAATGCAGGTGAACCTTCAAAAGATTTTTCGAGCAACTCATGCAATCAAAAACCGTCAACGAAGAAAATAAAATTTATTTCGCAAATCAGACTAAAATATTGATCAGGACAAGCATTTGTGAAGTAAACACGAAAAAATAAATTATAAATATTTTTCCATATTAAAAACAATCATATCGTCTTCCTAATCACCGGATTCCATTTTCCAAGTTCTCATCAGAGTATCTAATGCAGACTTCCTTTCTGAGAAATTCCAACCAAATCCAACCAATTTCAACCAGCAACGAAAAAAATGAGGTAAAATCTATCCATTCTCCTTTACTGTCAAAAAATTATTTTCGCCATCCAAGACACAAATTGTCGCGTTCCGTTAAAAAATATTTATTTCCTAATACAGGTGAACTGTCAGATGAATTCTCAAAAAGGGCATGAAATGAAAAAATGTCTAACTTAAAAATAAAATTTAATTCGCCGATCAGACCAACTTCGTGATTCTGAAAACCGAATGCTGTAACCAAAGATCATACCAGGGTTTTTCAACATAGATTTTCCTACGCAATATTTTACCATCCAAGCATATTACTAACAACAGTCAAAGTAAAAAAAATTTTCAATATCGAAAACATCAATATCCTCATCCTGGCAATCAAAAGCTACGTCCTAAAATTTCATCACAGTATTCCAATCTCTATTCTCTTGCAGAACATTTATCCAAAGGCAAAAAAAATGTGAAAAAAATTTAAGGTAAAACCATTTTATGTATATCAAATATTACCACTAACTTTTTTAATGTCCCCCCAACAAGTGTCGCATTTCATAGCAGAATCTTCGAAAAGAATCACCATTAGAAATACATCAAGAAAGAAAGTCGAACTTCTCTCCACAACCATACAATTCTAATGATCACCAACAATTAAAGCAGCGTGTAAAGGTTTTATTAGAGCTTACCAGAGGATCCAAATATTGAAGTTGCTTTAAAAATCCATAAAACTTTCTCATTTCGGTCTTGAACTTTTTTCCTTCATTGTCCAAACCTGAAAACTATTATTATATTATTATGGATCAAAAAATGACGTAATTTGTGTAAAATTTTCAGGGTCAATTGTAATTTTTAACTATTGAATCTAGATGAGGAAGTACATTTAGTAGAGAAAACTGTTATTTATAAATCAAAAAGAGAATGAATTTTACTTTTTAAAATTTATTTTGTTTTTCTTGTAAATTTTCTGCTTGGTTTTTTCGTGCTTTCTAAATTTTTATCTTTAGACTTTCTCGCATTTTTCTTTGGAAAAGTATCAAATTTAGAGTCAAGGGAAAACTGCTTAAATTGTAGTTTTCCGTCTTCAGTAGGCAAAAATGCATGGTACATTAATGTACCCGGTATAGTTACTGCATTTTGGAACCGTTTTGTAATAAATTCCTCGGACAAGTCTTGAATTTCTTTACTCAAAAAGAAAACTTCAGTTTCTTTGCAAGATTTTTTTGCCCACTGGTATAAATCTTTAGCAGTTAGAATGTGCTCTTTTCGAGAACATTGTAGACTAGCTCGTGCTGCACCTCTCTTTAAATTTGCTCCTATGCCATCGCAAGCTACTTTTCCATGAGCTGTAGCATGAAAATGCCACTCAGCGTGAATAACAAAATCTTTTTTGTGGTTCAACAGGTTAACAAAGTTACTTTTATTTTTAATGTGTTGACTTGCTCCATCCGTAAAATAATATATCTATTTAACTTCATCAAAATTATTCTGAAGATAGTCTATTAGAATTTTTTGATAACTATAAACAGCACAAGTTTCATGAGCTAAATTATCAGAGATAATGGCCATACTTTTGTGCTTAATTTCATTAACTTCTTTGTAATAGAATACAATAGTAAAAATAGTTGCTTTATCATTGTTCCAGTGGAACGATTGTGTGGAATTCTGAACTACAAAAGCATAATTCTCTGCAAAATTAAAGCAAACCATAAATTCTCCAGGCAACAACTTTTTTTTCAATTCATTTATGAAGCTTGATTGCTTTTTTGCAATGAAGTCGTGGATTTTTAATTTTTTCAACCGTTCACAAAAGTGTTGTTGAACCTGGACATTCTTCACAATTTCCGATAAAACACGCATTATTAGGATTTGAGCAAACAATGGAATTAATGCAATCCTGAAAAGTTTTTAGATGCAACTCTGTGCCTTCTGTTAAATGATTAATATTTATGTCGTCCAACATTAACTTAACTCAGATTCCATTTAAAATTGTGAATATAATTTTTGAAGATTTCACAGAAGTAACCTTTTTTGAACATGGATACGTTTTCCATCATCTTGTTTTACAGACAAAAAATCTTTTGCCAGGCATCAATCGACTTATGTCATCACGTTCATAAAAGGCCTTAACAAGAGATTCTGTATCGAATGATAAAGCATTTCCTTTCTTACTTTTTGGGGCAGTTAGAATACCAAATTCATTCACAAGCTCTTTAGCTTTTCTAGCCTGACGCTCTTTACAATTAAATTCAATCATTAATTCTTGACGACTCCAATTCTTAGGCCCAAGAGTAAGCAAAAGAATTTGTTCAGATTTACTTTCTGAATTTTTAAATGTCTCTTTTATTTGCTCAAGAACAGCGACACCTGCTTCCTGATACTTATCATTGTATGTGTTTAATTCAATCATTTTATCTGCGTTGGGCAATTCATAGTCAGGATCAGTAACAGTTTTTTTAAACTGTTCATTTTCCTCAGAATAAAAATATTTTCAACATTTTCTTTAGATATTTGCAAATTAGAATCTAACTTCTTCAAGTCAAAACTGCACTCTGTGCAAATTTTTGATCCTTTTAGTATTTCAGGATAGATTTCACGTAAATTTTTAGGAAATGGACGCAACTTAGTTTTCCTGCTGAGCGAGATTTTTTTTAAAGGATTCGCACATTGATCCTGCCAAACTTTGTCGACACTCTTTGATGCCATAGCTTTTATACTATCTAAAGTATACAAAAGAAAAGAGGGAATCTATAATAAAAGAAAATAAAACAAAAAGTTAAACAGATAATAAAACCGAAAAAAAGACCACTTAAAAACTAAAACATAAAAATGGAATTTTTTCTGCAAAACCGAAAAAAATTTACAAGAAACCTTACCTGTTAAAGTATCCAAACTGTAGAAAAATTCTCGAGAACAGAAGTTCTCAAGATGTTAAGAATTAAACAAATATAAAAAAAAACAAATCCCTTGAAATCTAGAATTGAACTAAAAAAATTCAACTAATATACAAAAAATTTTACAAGAAAACTTACCTGCCAAAGTATCAATACTGTAGAGAAACTCTCGGAAATATAGTGTGTGCGCATTTGCTACTTATATAAAGATGTTGCATGCTCTTGCTTATAAGAATAACTGAAACGAGCAACCTAGCGGCTCTAATGGAAACTAAGTCAATTGGCTGGAAGTTCAAAACCCTAGAGATATTATATATCTTTTTCTCAGTATATATTTTTCAGTACCTAATACCAACAAAATGATAATTCTATAAATAATAATTAACAACTTAATTTAATAGTCATTTAAAATCGATGAACTTACTTTTTTTATTTACATAATTACAATAAAAGTAAAAAATTCAAATTAGTTAAAAGAGTAATTCAATAGTAAACTATCCGTCATGAATTACATTAGTGAACTTTTGACAATAATAATAAGTAATTATTTACTAATTAAAAAGACCCGATTTTGTTTGAATTTTGGCTTAAAGTTAATTTTTAAAAATTTTGCTATTTTTCGAAAATTTTTAAATATTAATTTTAGGCTACAATTGAAACCAATTCGGATCAGAGAGACCATCCTAATGACATTTTAGGCAATTTTACAAAGTTTCGTGACAAAATATTCAATATTTTAACAGAAAAGTTACGGACAAATTTTGCCTATACCAGTGACGTCATGATCCATCACATGCCCTTAATATCTCAGAACACCAAATCAAATCTATCGTTTGGACTCCTTATTATTTTATTTTTTAAACTGTTTTTAATAGGGTGATTGTGGGTATTACTATACGTTTTTTTATTTCATTCATTTTCAAGGAAGCAGTTTAAGGCTTTAAAGTGCATATTGTTCCCTAACTTCTTTGTAGGTCAATATTTCCTTTTTTATAAATTGAAAAAGACCTACAATTGAATAAAAAAGCTTAATTTTCATTTAAAAAAATATATATTAAAGAAAATGTACTTGCTGCTATTACTACGACTATGCTTCTATTACTACGCATGCATTTATTACGTATGAGTTATTTATTACAAATGAACATATTATTGCTAATTAATTATTCTAACTTTTAGTTAAATTTGAAAACATTAACACCGAAAAGAGGTTAGGAAATCTGTCAAACTTAATTCCTTACAGTAGATGTATTATAACCTCCGAATAACAGCAGCACCATTTTGGTGTCGCTCCTGCACTATTTTGGTACATATATTGTACCAAACGTGTTCCCCAGGACGTAAGACTGTTGACGCACTAAACTTTGGTACGGCTTCCGTACCAAACTGAGACAGCTCTTTAAGTCTTTACCAAATTTTAATCATCTATCTATATCGGTCATTTCGAACGTACTGTGTACTAAACTTTTTTCGGTAAATGAAACTCTTTCTCAGCTTGATGACACCAATGTATTGAAATCAACGCATATGTTGAAAGTGGCCGATGGCGGCGCTGGAGGTACTCTGTGTGCGGGATTTAATTAAAATGCATGGGGAAACACACAAAAACTTCATTTTCGCTTATGAAAATTAATTTAATTGTACTTTTTTTTATATGATATTATTCTTGGAACTTTCGAATTATTTTGCAACATAATTCAATTCAGAAAAGCGTATAATATTTTATTTATAATGAAAACTGTGTTCAGATTCTTGGCGGGAAATTTAAATTAAACATTTTAAAATTATTTTTTTGTATTTATAATTGATTATTTGATAATAATTTGCAATTTTAATAGCAATATGGTAAATAATTTCACTTTTGATATTTTATCGAATGTGCAAAATTTATCGGCCACTTTCAACATATGCGTTGATTTTCTCGGGATCCAATACAGGCCGTGTCAAGACCAAAGCACAACGAATACGGTTACGGGAGCAAGGCATGGGATAATAAAGGACAGAGACTAAGAAAAATATTTTAAAATCTAGGAAATTAGTTGAAGATTAATAAAAGTAATAAAAAGTCGAAAAAAATATTTGCAAAGTAATAAAAATAATACAAAATTGAAGATAATAATTTTAGTTTATTAAAAATAATTGAAAAAATTACAACATATAGTTATAATAAAAGAAACTTATTGTAGAATAATAAAAATAAATGTGAATTGACAAAATAACTGAGATTAGAGATAAATAATAAAAAAAAGTTAGGGAATTTATTAAAAACTATTTAAAAATGACGAAAACTAATTTAAAAATGATAACAATAATTGAAAATTGGAGAATTTAATAAAAATTTGTGAAAATATAATTATAAAAATTACAGAATATATTTGAGATAAACAAGACTAATAAAAAAGGATAAAAACAATTGGAAACTAATGTTAATTATGGAAATTTAAGAACACAATTTGAGAAAATTACAAAATTTATTCGATGTAAAAGAAAGTGATTCAAGCTCCAAGAACATCATTGAAATACTTGAAAAATACAAAAAACAAAACTCATTTTTTGTAAAAGTAATTAAAAAATGACTAAAGAAATTGAAAGTTGATTAATAAATAATGAAACTAATTTGATATTGAAGGAAATAATTAAAACTAAAAATGTTTTATTTGAAAAAGTAAAAGAAAATAATTGAAACTTGCAGAAATTTGTAATTTAAAAATCAGGGGGAAAAGTAAAAAATAATGAAAATCATTAAAGAAAATTTTTGAAAAATGATAAAAACAGTTGAAACTTGTGGATATTAATTGCAATAATAAAAAAATAATTTTACAAAATACAGAATATTTGTAAAGTAAAAGTATTACAAAATTATTTCAAGAACTTTAAATTTAGGAAAATATTTTTTTTTCATTTGCATTATTTTTACAATTTTTATATTATGTTGAATCTTTGTTGATTAACTCTGAAAATTTTAATAATATATCTACAATTTTCATTTTCTTTAGTAAATTATCGATTTTGATTACAACATTATAGAAATAATCGATAATTTATTAAAGAAAATAAAAATTTCAGATATATTATTGAAATTTTCAGAATTAATCAACAAAGATTCAACATAATGTTATGTCCTAAGGGGACAATTTACAGATACAAAAATCTTTATTATTTAAAATCCTGTTTTATTTACGAAGCAGAAGGCTTCGAACTAAGGGAACAGGAAAGGAAGGTGTTTTGAACAATGTATAGTATAGTTAAGTTAATGTTTTATTTTCAATTGTACAAAGAGAAGAATCCTGACAGCTGAGAGAAACAATCTTGACTCGAGGATTTGGTAATTCACTGAAACAATAAATGTTTGGTTAAAATGGAATAAGGTATACGAATGGATAGGAACAACAAATTTTTGTACATGTCTTACCTTGATATGTATATTGTAGTGGATCTTGTAGACGAGAAACAGTGATTTAGAGAGGCAGGTCAGTTCGGGAAGATTACACTGCGTTATCTTACACCAGTACAAGTGGAGGCGCTATGCAATGTCAGGCTAGAAGGCTGGCAGAGGCTGACTTCCTTGTCCTCGGTGGATGATTTTATCAGGCGATGCGGGTCAAGACCTTAGATAAAATTTGGAGACTCGGAGAGACGTGAATCCGGAGCTCGTAGAAAGAAAGCCGAGGAGTTGATAATTTGTATTTTTCGGGATGAATTGATGCGGACTTCGGTTTCGTCTGACAAACTAACTAACAACTGACTAACTATTGGGTAACTACTGCGTAACAACACTGAGAGACAAAACTAAAACATAGACTGAGCTCGTGGTGGTCCACAGCCACTATTTATGTAAAAATCCCTCAATTTTCACTCCTCAGTATTATACATTACGCAGCTTCCCCTTGTTTCCTCCAAAAATGTACATTGAGTTTTAAGTTCTCCCTTTCTGCTCGAATACAATATTTCTATCCACCGTTGTCATTCTCTTCTTCGCTTGATTACAATATATTTTTTTTCACGATTGTCATTCTCTTCTTCGCTTGACTACAATATTTCTATCTACGGTTGTCATTCTCTTCTTCGCTTTTCTACAATATTTCTTTCCACGGTTGTCATTCTCTTCTTCGCTTTTGTACAATTTATAAAATAGTGAATTTACAATATAATTATTATTGATGTTTATAATAAAGAAAGTGTACTAGGTCACGATGACGTGACACCTCCCCCCTTTTAAATTCGGAAAATGGGAATGCAAGTGATAATTTTCCGAATTCAAAGATTGAGTAAGTTTAGAATATTCCGAATTTAATGATCTGAGGGAGTATGTCACTTTAAAGATTGTGTGACGACATATTAACAATCTTTAGAGAATTTTACAAAATACTGGAAACAATAATATTTATTCGAAGACAGTAATGTTAATAACATTCAAGCTTAAATATTGTAGCTTGAAGTAAGAGAGAGAAAAGAAAAAGAAAAAAAAAATAAAATAAATAAATAAATAAATAAATTGGCATGTGTAATATTTTGTTGGAGTTGTTTTCGAGGCAATTGAATCTTAATCTTTTACATAAAAACTAGAGATAGTATTTAATTTGATCATTTATTTTATTAACATGAAGAGAGTAAAAATTGTCGCAGTTAAAAAAAAACGCGTACATTAAGATAACACGAGTATGTTCGCTTGCGTACGTTTGGACGCTCCTTCCCCCTTTATGAGAAGAATACGAAAGAGGAGCTTGAGTATTCGATAAGCGATAAATTTACGGAGTATTTCGTATATTTATAATATAAGTGAGATGACATGATAATTTATTACTTAGCGTCAATTTTTTTTAGAATTTGATAACATTGTGTTGAATATCGTTTACTAATTAGAGAAAGAGGAAGATAGATATAAAGAATTTTAATATTCTTTGATTCTAACTATTTATGACAATATTATCATTATTATGAGTAGATCGGTCCAAATAATAATTTTCCCAAAAAATTCTTTTGAGAATTTCGAAATGTTTTTCGATTCTAATATTTTCGAAAAAAGTACCATCAGAGTAGTGTGCTCAAATATTAATTATGGAATGCTTGTTTAATTAAATGTTTTGCATAAAAATCTAAAGCCATTGTCAGAACAATATAACAAAGCTTAAAAAAAAAAGGAATTATTAATATATTCGACGTACATTGGTCGAGGTGGCACATTAATAAAATTTTGTAAAGAAATTAGTTAATTTGTTCGATATTTGTTAATATAGTGAATATAATCATTATAACTAGATTTTATAAGGCGTAGTATACATTTTACTAGATTATATTAGGTAAAAGTATTTGTCATATACATTTAGTCCTGAAGTAGTATACAAATTTTACTGTTTATAATACTGCTTTGTAATGAAAGTTTCAATGAAAGATACTATCTAAATAAGATTACAATAATATACCTCTCCCGGAGATATAATTTTGATATAATAAACATGAAATTGCTATAAGTTTTGAACACTACAATACTGCAAGCGATGCAGTTTAAATGAACAAACGTCTAAAATAGCGATCAATAACAATTAATTCTGATAAAATAGTTAGATAAAAATGTCAAAGTGTTTGATATTTTGTATTTGAAATTATTTCAAAGAGTTTAGGATGTTCTTTTTTTTTTTAAGTTTTAACATAGCTTATGTATGCCTCCAAATAAAAAAAAAAATTAATTTTGCAAATGACGGGAAAGACATAGATCTTTTATTGAAGAATAATGCAAAAAGAAATCGAGTAATGATTTTCTCGATTACCTGTGAATAATTACAGTTACTCGTACATTGGATATCATTTAGAACAGGCTGAACTGTATGAGCAATTTGGTAAAAAAATATAACCTAAATTAAAAAGCATTCAAGTCAAGATCATAAATGCACGTTTAAACGACTTATTAATAGATTTACAGAAATATTGACGCTTATTACTTTGAATCGTTCTGAAAGCTCACTTAAATTAAATAAGTTAGAACAATTCTTAAAAGACAATATAAGTGTTTTAACTGATCATAGAGCACGCAACTGTCTAGATATTATTTCGATAGCTCTGTGTTCTGGAGAGGATAGATTTGTGTTGGACCAAGCACAAAAATTGGCGAATGAAAATCTGTTGACTTTCATTTAAGTCGTAAAAAGGTTTTAGAACATGAAAAACCATTACTTTACTGTTCTTAAAAGGATTACATTTTCGTTTTTCGAGACTATTAGTACTCTTTGTACAACATTCCCTTGGTTACGAAAGGTGGCCACATTGTTAAAAGGAACTTAAAAACGGAAGTACCTATTTATTTTTACTTCTTGCACCAAAAGATTATGATAGAGATTTATTACACTCACACAGAGATAATAATAGGAGTAAATTATTGACATTAATATATGTACTAGATTAGGATAATTGTGTTAAAGTGCCTGTATACACATAAAAGGACACAAGGTTTGTGTTTGATTAATAAATTTTGTGATTTTAGCACACATATTTCAACTAACATTGTTTATGATTTCATAGGTTTTCTTAGTAGAAGGTAAATATTATGATTATATAATTCAATATTTTGCATATATGACTGCAATAATTTTATAATTAAATGAATTTATGGTTATATATAGGTTATTATTTTTCAATGAAGATATAAATTTATAAGTTCATATTACTTTGACTAGTTGTGACTCGTCGCATTTAGTCCTATATGAATAATTATTATTGAAAATTAATTAAGTAATGATACGCAGGAGCTTTATAATATAATATTGATTGTTGTTTATTATTGTTGCTGAATTCTAGCGTAAAGATATCTAGAAGCACATATAGAAGTATAAATTATTACATGTTACATAAGGTGGATATAGAGTTAGTTAATCTGGATTACTTTTTATTGTTCCCGAGTTTATTTATTGATAATAGAGCGAATGCTATTTAATTCAAATATATTTAAAATGCTTTATTATGCGTCTCTATTTTTACGCTCTAGAATTCGGTCCCAATCCATGTAGTCCTTATTTCTTTTTTTTCCGTTACATCTAGAGGCTGTGTGAAACCTTGAGTAGCACCTTTGACATGAATTTAACCATTTAAACAATTTTGTTTTTTCAAGATTTTCGTTTTGAATTAATTCACTTTCGGTATAAGACTCAATAAATTCATATCTTCTCAGAATCCTATCAAACATCTTTTGGGCTAATTCTTTTTTGGTCTCTATAATTCTATCTTTATTTCGTACGACTATTTTCAGATAGTCTGTCTCGATTGTAATGGAGCAAGACGCGATTTCCGTCATTCCCATCGGATTTGGTATTATGTAATGTGGTTTTGAAAAGCCGTATTGAATACTCAGATTCTCTAATTTTGTGATTGGACAGTTGATATTTGTGTCCATCTAAAAAAAAAGAAAATATTTGTTTTTGTCAATAACTATATTTAATTATATAGTTACTTGTGTAACGATGTTCAATCTTAATTTGGAGAGTAATTTGCAAAAAGAATTCTAGAGAAAAGAAGCGATAAGATTGAAATTCGTTTCTAAGAAGTAATAATAAAAGTGGGGTGTTTAGGGCAGAATTACCAAGAAGTTATATTTCAGCTACTTGACCTATGGGTCATATGAAAACAATTTAAAGATTTGGCGCAAAAATGGACCATAAATTTTCTTATTTTAGATAATAAAATATATTTATTTTATCTCCCACTATTTTGTTCTCTCAGCTTCCTGTATTTAAAGAATTAGATTTTGATTTTTGACTTAGTTGTTTCTAAATAGTCGCAGAGATTTTAACATGAGCAATTTACAAGAATTTGATAATATTTTTGCGGGAGTAAGTGATGAAGCGTTTCGTCAGATAATGCGTGGGGTAGAAAGTGAGAATGTACCTGCTTTTGATTTTAATGTAATTGTTCTGGATAATGGTAAAAATTCTGAGAACTTGGTGAAAGAAACTGAACATGAGGTATTGAACTGTGATTATGTTGCTATCGGAACGCAGTGTATGGGTGCTTCTGGAGTCGTACAAGAGAGTAATGATATTTCTGACGAAAATGCGATGGTGGGAAAAACAGATGAAAAGTTGTCTCAAAATATTATAATGGATTCTAAGCGGCGTATATCTACTGAAGATTTTAATGAGGGTTCTGATTCTTCTATGGCAATTATAAAAAAAATGGCTTTAGAAGTTCCCGCTGTTGACTATTATCAGTGTGGCGCATCGACTACGAGTAGTTCTGTCAGTTATCAAGAATTATTTCCTTTGGAAAAACCGGATGTTTTGAGATATGGAATGACTCATAATCTGAAGAAAAATTTAAAGACTTTAGAAACTCAAGAGAAAATTGTTTTTGATAATATAATTTTAAGCAAAGTTAAATTGGAATATGTTTTTCCTTTATCAAGAGGTGACAGGGTTGGAAAGCCTATAAGTAACTATCAAATTTGGAGGGAACGCAAATGTGGAAAAACAATTTTTTGTTATTTTGGTGGAAAAAAAGTATATCTGCCGAAGTGGTGGAGTTGTTTTCAAAGGAGAATTCAACAGTCGATATATAGTCAGTTGAAAGAACAGGTGGATTTTCAAGGACTGTCTGGAGTATTACTATTGGATAACCTTTTTTGCATTATTGATGGAGATTCATTGAAACAGGTAATTTAAATCATTTACTTGATGTTTTAATGTTAATTTGGGTAGTTTAAAAAAAATTTTTTTTTTTTTTTGTTTACTTTTCAATAAAGGTATCTCAAATTTTAATTATTTGTTCAATTTTAATTCTTTTTATTATTATTATTATTATAATTTTTAATGTTTTATTATTTTTCAATTAAATTTCTAAATTTTCAGTTATTATTTCAAATTTAGATTATTGTAACCAGTTTTCTATGTTTTAAACAATTTTTCAATTACTTTCCTTAATTTGGCATTATTTATTTATTTATTTATTTATTATTTTCAATTATTTATCCGAAATTTCAATTTTATTCACCAATTTTCGTTTTTTTCAAAATTTTTTTTTATTATTATTATTATTATTATTATTATTTTTTTTTTAGTAATTTTGTAATTATTATTATTATTACTTTTTTTTATTTATTTATTTTTTTTTTATTTATTTATTTATTGTTTTTAATTTTTCATATTCAAATCTTTTTTATCATATATTTCAATCTTAAATTATTTTTATCATATTTAAATTGATTAATTTAATTTTCCATCAATATGATCATTTGTTAAAATTATTTTCGGAGTTTTAATGTTGGAATTTAATTGTGTTTTAGATTAGTTATACGGATGTTGTACATGTGGGGAGATATAGATACAAGAAAGAATCACCTAAAATCAAACTTGATGACGCGGAGTTTTTCTTACCAATGAAATACCTTGGTATCCCGGAAGCTTGTCTGATGGAGATAAAAACGAGTTTAGTCGATGCTCTACAAAGGTCCAATTCCAATTTTATCAGCAAGGGAGTGAATTTTAGAATTGAAGGGTTTTCCATAACTGAGGTGGTCGCACAAGTTTAAAAATAATGATGTAATTATTATGTATTATTATAAAACAGGTGTATTTGAGAATATTAAAATTTGAAAATAAAATAAATAAAAGGATTTTGTATAGATTTGTTATTAAAGTTGAGGATTTGAGAGAACAAAATTTTTAAAATATGACAAAAAGTTTTTTTTTTTTTTTTTTTTTTTTTTTAACTTTTGGTATTCATGTGGAAGAGGAAGAGAGAAAGAAAGTTTGAGTTTGAGATTTTCGGATCAATGGAATAAATTGGGATTCAATGTTGAGATGAAATTATTAATAATGGTTTGCATGCTATTTCAATATTTCTTTTTATTTTTCATGCTGTTAATGATTTTGGATAATGGATATTTCTAATTAAACTATTTCCATTTAATCGAAAATTTGGTACGAAAATATTGTTATTGTTTTCATGCTTCTTCTATTATAGTGTCCAATCTGTTCATAGGATTTGTTGTTATAAAGGGAGTTGCATGATATGAGTATGGTATATCGTAAGTATGCTGTGTAGTGGAAGAAGCTATATGTCTGTGCCAATAATCTAAATCTTGTATTTTGTTGTTTGAGATTTTATAAGAAATTATTATTAGTATTATAATTATTAAAGCAATGATTGAAGAAATTATTATAAATATTGACTTGTATGTGGTATAATGTAATTCGTTTTGATTTTCTTTGTAGATAAGAGCTTTAGTTGTTTGAATAAAATTTTCTAGTTGTGTGATTGAAATTTGCTTTTCTTTAGAAATATATTGTTGACACAAAGTTAGAATTTTCTTTACGGAGTATGAATCTTTTTCAACAAATTCGACAAGAAATGTACTAATTGGTTGTAACAGCGGTGCGTGTAATGAGAGATCTTTAAGGTTGGATACAAAGTTGCTCGAAAGGAATGGTAAAGAAATTTGTTGATTCAGGATGCAGTTGGATTTTAATTGTAATTTTCCATTTCCTATGATGATAAATGAAGATTCTGAACTGACGGAGCAAGCCATTTGTATTAATTGTTTTGGTTGTGATATGTATAACCATAAATTATTTTGGTGTAAAGGTATCCACTGGGGGTTGGATTCTAAGCTGATTTTATAATTGCAATTTTTTGGTAGTCCCTTAAAAAATATTGAGCTTTCGCAAATTGGGTTTGATGTTGATGATTTTATTTCCAAGGGAGGTTTGCAAGTAAGTTCTGGTAGTTGTGTTATACATGATTTAAACCATTCTGTATTGTAGGAAAAATAGGTGGTGTTATCTGATGAAAATGCTATGTGCTCATGTTTGGGGTTAATGTCGATTATGGTTTTAAAATTTTTGTTCCATTTTTTAGTACCTGTGATGGAATGCACTTTGAATAAATAATATTTATCGATAGATAATAGTGGAATATTTGATATAAAAACCATATATTGTTTAATATGATGTACCGAGATATCTAAAGGTTTAAAAAAATTTGGAAATGGTGCATTGTTAGGCAGATATGCTTTATGATTTGAATTTAGTATATCTTGATATGCGAAATTATATTTTTTTGATATTAGGGGTGGATACCAAATATTATTAGATGCAAGAATAAAGGCTTGATAAAGATTTTCCAAGGTGAACAAGTACTTATCTAAAAACGCAAGGATGGTGATTAATTGATTTTCTAAGGATCCTTGTTGTATGGTTGTTTCGTTTAATCTCTCAAAATCATCTAATATATCATTAAATGTTGAAGGAAAAAGGTGAGAGGAAAATATATCCCATCGGGATTTGCGATAACCATTTCGTTCCAGATTAACAATTATTTTTTGTGTCTCTGTTAAAGTGTTACTTGTTTCGAGTGAAACGTGATTCGATGCTTTTACTACATTATTTACAAAAGTTTGAATTTGTTGGTTAATTGTATTTATTTTGACATTTCTGATGTTAAATTCCAATTGAAAACAATCCGTGGAGTTTTGCATAGTTTCACATTGCGTTTCTAGTTCTAGAATTTTTTTATAAAGTTTATCTTCGATTTCTAATATTTCAACTAAGTTTACATATGCTAAAATTTTCCATTTTGAAATTATTAACCTGGACGTGCCTAAATGTTCGAAATATAGTGCGGGGTTTTGTGAGTAAGGGGAATTGGAAAAAGGTGGATTAATTTCTGATAGGGCTGAGAGACTAGTTAAGGAAATCAGAAATATTTTAAAAAGAGAATTTACATCCATTTTAATTCCTTTTGAGGTTTACCTGGAACAGAGAGAAAATATTATTAGTTGTGTACAATATACTTGAAAAATAAGGTGTCAGAATATCATTTTTTATGATCGGTTTTGTTGCTTATGAATTTCATGCATGATTTTGATTTTCTTAATTTTTTAGGTATTATTTTACAAGCATTTTTTTGAAAATTTGGTTGGAAAAAAGGGATTTTGATATGTAATTTTTTGTTTTGATTTTGGGGAGTAGATTGAGAAGGAAGATCTGGGTTGAAAGTTTCTATCGTGTCTTGTGCTTGTGTATGTGAAAAATTAGTCAAGGATAATGGGTAGTTGTTTGGTAGGGATGCTGTACTTAGTGTTGGTGTATTGTGTGTTTCAGCGTAGCATAAGAAATTTTGTTGATTCTGATAGTAAGAAAAAGGGTTAGGTATTAAAGGAAAAATGGAATGGATTGTTGTTATCATATTGGTGATTGCTTCAGAATAGGCGTTCAAAGGATTATACGAGGTTATAGTTTTTTTACATTCGTTAATTTTTATGATGACAATAAAAATGGATTTTTTGTCATTTAATTGGATTTGAAGAAAATTAAAGGTAGGATTTGGAAGTTTATGCTCGTAACATAATTTTTTTAATTCAATAAGTTTAAAACAAATGTCAGCAGATTCTAGTGTTTTAAAATTTTCTTTTTGTAAAATTTCAAAGAGAGTTTTAGCAGCATTTTGCTCCAATTTAGTTGGATTTATTCCGGTTGTAATTAAGGTTTTATCCATAAATTTCAGAACACAAGTATATGCCAAGTTATCCTTATTCCGATTTTTCGTGATTTCAAAATGAGGTAAAGGATAGGAGTTTTTAATTAAAAGGTTGTGTAGGCGTGTTATATGACAGATTTCAAATTTTGTTAGATTTTTATACGTGAACGACATAGTTATTTTCGATGTTAGGATTTGGATAAATTTGACGTAGTTCAGGATTTTCCCAGTTACCTTGTTTTTCTGGTTCAAGGTTTTTAATTTCTGGTGAAAGCGGTGCAGACTCTACTTTCCTACGTTCTATTTCATGCGTTGAGGATTCTTCTGGATTTGGTGCGTTTCTACCTAAGTGCAATAATAAATTTGTAACAGAATCCCAAAAAGCGCCTAATAACTTAAAAGACCAACCAAATACACTATGCAATGCATATCCATGAATAAAAGTGTCGGCTATCATTTTAATACAACGAATAATGATAATCACACCGATCAAACCAGCGCTAGCAGTACCAAAACTTGTGAGAATGGACCAAAATTTTCCCCAGGCTGAGGATGCAATTTTGTTTAAAGTTTGTTCATCCATAAAATTCATAATAGATAATTTTTGGTTTGCAATATTGTGTCCAGAAAATCCCCTAGCTAAGGTATTTAATATCATGGGTTTTTCCGCGGGGAACATTACATGTTCGCGTAGTTTTTCTAAATCTGATTGTGAATAAATCCCACTAGTTGCTAATGACGCTGGGTTGGTATATTTCCATGTGTGATTTTGCATGGGTTGTAATATTTGAGGTGGGAAAGATTCAACTGGGTTTGGAGAAATTTTATACCATGTTTCGCCGATTTGATACATGGTAGGTACAAACGAATTACAGTCGACTATTGTACCCTGATTGGTTAATATATGTGTTCGTGGGCTAAGAAAAAGGCTCTCATTACCTTTGAATACTGGTAACTGTTGGTAGCACTGGTCTACTTTCCTATAAGCTACTTCTACTTGTACACATTTGACTATATGTACTACTTCGCCTGCTACTACCGACATGTAACCAGGCCCTTTCATTAAGTGAAGTGCAAATTCATCAGGTCCTTGGGTTGCAAGGATCAGCGAATTTCGGAATATTTCTTGTTCTAATTTGCAACGCTGATACATTATATTTTGATATAAGGTGTTTATTTGGGTTCGAATATGTCTTTCGACATAAATAAATTTTGAGTTTACATATAACATCATATCCAAAGCTTCGATTTTTAGTTCTTTTCCTTCTAAGAATGGTCGTCCTTTAACGGTTTCAAAAATAAAAAGTTTAGGATGTTCAGTACGGTACAAAACATATTGACAGATTGCAAATTGACCTTTTTGGCTTAATACAAAGGTAATTTCTTTTGTTTCTAAGGAAAATAAGGTTTCATCTGTTTCTTCATCTTTTATTTTATTAGCAAAACCTTCATAAAGTAATGAGTATTTATTAAATTGACAAATATCTTTAGGTAAAGGGTGCCAAAATGAAAAACCGTTATCATTATCAAAACAGGATGTGTCAGACAAAGGACATGATATTCCTGAACTTAAACGTACCCTATCTGTTTCTAAATCAGCTATTGCATATTGTTCTGCTAATGTTATTTTTATGGTTCCTTGAACAACAACGCCTTTCCAACTACCTAAAGGGTCAATATAACTTACACCAGTACATGCTCCATTTCCTTGAATATCTCCGGCGAATGTTGCGCTTTTGGTAAGGGTTTGATTCATTTTTAATTCATGCGCTATTACCTGTTCATTGTGTTTGTAGGTCCTGGCATTATGTATTTCTCTGCAGGATTCATGCGAGATTTCATGCAAATATTCTGCTACTCCATTTTCTACTACAGACGAATGAGAATGCATTCCACAATGATAAATAGTGCGTTTAATTTCTATTTTACATTGGATTACCTTTATTTTAGTAATTCCAGTAAATTGCATCAATTGTATATATGTTTCCGTCGTATTGGGCTTACCCTTTGGTGCCTCACAATTTCCCACATCGATTAACGATAGTGTAGTTATGTTCAACCGGCTAGAAGCGCAGTCAAATCCAAGTATACCGTAAGCAGGTGTCATGAAGAACAAAATCCCACTTACGATTAAAAAGATGAGTTGTGTTATTCCCATCTTCTGAAATGTGAGGGGTTGTTTATTTAAATTTTTGCACTTAATAATCAATATTATATTAAATAAATTATATTTAATTGATAATGTCTGCGTCTCTGGCTTCTCGGTAGCCAATAATACCAGTATCTAAACCGATCATATTAGAATAGTTTTGGTTGATTATATTAAAGGGTACTTCTTTTCCGTTTAATGTCAGAAGAATCCATCCTATTGATTCTATTAAACAACCGAATATAGAATGACAGTCTGGAATTGCAATGTAGTTACAATCTTGGGTAAGGACCGATTCAGAAACATAGCTATGCTCAATATCTATATTAACGTCGAATAGTTCTTCTTCATAAATTAAATATTGTGATTTTACTATTTCTTCTAATGGCATTGCGGAATGGTGAGCAAAGTCGTACATACTTACAACCATTTTGATTTGTTTCTCAAGTCAAATAAGTTTAATATTGTAGATTTTGCCCCCCTGAAACAAAAAGGTAATTTTCCCAATTGATATCTTCGTTAATGTTTTAATCTTGATTAGAATGTTGAATATGCGACAGTCTAAGTCTATTAATGTGAACGATTTTGGGTCCTTTGCTTAATTTTATTTTAATGTTTCCCTTGCCTAAAATTTCCAAAACTTCGTGTGGACCAGTGTATTGATCGCCTAATTTACTAGGTTAGGTCCTTGTAAAAGAAATACACTATCGCCAATTTTAAAATTTTGCGGGTTGATTTTTCTATCATAATATATTTTTGATTTTTCTTTAGCCTCAATTGAATTTTCGCGAGCTAGAGATTGTATTGCGTGTAATTTAGTTACCAAATTTACCAAATAATCATCATAAGTTTTTAATTTTTCTTCGGGAAGTAAAGGTAGGCTCGAAGGTAGTCTGGCTAATCGACCAAAAACTAATTCATATGGAGTGCATTTAGTTCCTTCATGAACGCTAGTATTATATGAAAAGGTTGCCAATTCTAACCAATCGTCCCACTGAGAATGTTTACTAACAAATTGTTTTAAGTATTCTGCCAATACATGGTGCGATCTTTCTAATGATCCATTTGATTGTGGATGGAAAGCAGTGGTTTTAAATTGTCTAATGCGAAATCTTTTTGCTACTCGTTTTAAAAGGTTGCTCAAAAAGTCACGGCCTTGGTCTGTTAAAACAGCCTTTGGTGCTCCATAAATACAAATAAACTTTTTAATAAAGGCATCAGCGATAGTACTAGCTTGATGATTTGGCAAAGGTATTGCTAGGGAATATTTAGTCAAATTATCTTGAATCGTAAGAATGTATTCGTTTCCATTTTTAGTAACAGGCTTTAAAGGACCTACTATATCTAAACATATTTTTTCAAAAGCAATTCCAGGTGTGTCAGTGATAACCATTGGATTTTTGGTTTTTACGCGAACAAGTTTCTTTAATTGGCATTGTAAACAAGTCTGTATATATTTTTGAATGTCCAGTTTCATATTTTCCCAAAAATATTTTTGTCTGATGCGGTTGTAAGTTTTGCTTACCCCTTTGTGACCGCCTAATGCTGAAGAGTGGGCTTCTTCAATTAAAATTTTTCTTTGTTCATTTGTTGCATATTGAGTATAACCATTACAAATTATTATTATAGTGCTGCAATTTTGAAAAATTTCTCGAAACATTAAAATAATTTCATTCCAATTTATATGATATATAATCATAGTTCTAGCAATGCTTACAGACCGAAGTTTTAGTTTTTCAACTAGTGTTTTAAAAGATTGTATGGAAGATTTTATATTTTTATGCATTTCGGTTAGGCTAGCGCTAGATTCTGAGATAATTGGTAACGCAATATGATAAAAGTTTCCTTTCTTAAACTCTTTAGCTTCACCTATTTCGAGATTTTTAAACTTAGGTAATTCATTTTGCTTAAACAGGCTCTTTGAACCATTATCCTGAGGTACGCATGTCGTTGATAAAAAGTATACATAGTTATCCTTTCTCATTCTTAATTGATCTTTACATTCAACAATGTTTCGAGAATGGATATTATTATCAGAAGTAGAAGGATTATCTAAGGGTGGGGGTTCGGGTGGGGGACGTTTGTTACTTTCTAAACCGAAATTAACTTCTTCTATATCGTTGTCTACATCATTTATATTTTCTTTGTTTTCTTCATTTTCTTCATCTTCTACAATATCTTCATATTTTTCAAAATTTTCACTTTCTTTGATTCCTTCGATTTCTTTATTTTCTTCGATTTCCTCAAACTGGTCATCAGAATTAAGTACTTCATTTTCTTCATAGTTTTCAATGCTATCATTACTGTCACTAAAATCTTCATTATCTTTATTAATTTCATAATCTTCATACAGGTTCCTCGGTACCTCATAATTGTCATGTTGAACGAAATATTCTGGATCTGAGTCTTCACTATCTTTATTTTCTTCATTAATTAAATTCTTCTTGGGCCTACCCCTTTTTTTCTTGATTGACGTACTTGCTTTATTGTCAGAATTTATTTTACGCGGTCTTCCTCTTTTCTTCTTTACTTTTGATTGATTTTGATTTACAGATTTTTGCGTATAATCAGGATCAGAATCTTCATCAGAATTTTGTAAATTTTGCGAAATTTGATTTTTATCTTGAACTTGAATTTTTTGATTTAGTAATTCGTCCTCATCTTCTTCATTATTGACCATGCAATCTGAATAATATTTTTTATTTTGACTTCGATTTCTTAGATTTCTCGTATTACTTAGACCTTGAAAATTTTCTTTGATTTTTACCTCTTCACTTTTATTTTCATCAGGATTAGATTTTTTTGATTTTATTTTCAGATTTTCGCGATTAATTTCACTTTCATTAGATTTATTGTACACAGATTTAGTATTTTCACTCTCTCGATTTTTCATTATTTCACATGATACAGTACTCGATTTTAGATTTTGATTTTCGCTTGAGTCACTTAACTTAGTATTTTTATATTTAGAATTATCACTCACTGGATTTTCATCACTACTTAGTTCACTTGATTTAGTATTTCCGGATTTAGGATTTATTTTCACTAGATTTCGATCACTTTTTAATTCACTTAGTTCAATATTCACAGATTTAGGATTTATATTCATTGGATTTTGTTTCTGACCCGACTTACTTGACTTAATTTTCACAGATTTAGTTTTTTTATTTACACTTGATTTAGTTGATTTAGAATTTTTATTTCTTGAATTTAGAACGCTTTCCTGATTCATATTTTCTTTAAACTTACTTTGTTTATTTTGATACACGTTTTTTCTTTGATTTAATTTTTTCAGTTTTCCTCTCGTTACTGTTTTAAAATCAGAATTATCTTCTTTGTTATATAATTCTTCGAAAGATTCATAATCGACTTCCTCATAACAATTTAAATTTTCCTCTTCATTTTCAAGATTTTTATCATTTTCGTCATTTTGATCATCGTCGACATCTTCATTTTTGTCATCATTGTCATTATAATTAATATTATTATTTTCAACTCCCTGATTAGATATCTCGTGCTCGTTTTCATTTGTATCTTTTTCTTCAAATAAGTATTCAAAAAGATTATCTATTTCATCCTCTTCTACTCCAATTATTGGCTTCACATTATCACTTTTATTATTAAATTTTCTTGGAATCATTCTTTTTGCGATATTAACAGGGTTTCTAGATAACGCGTCAGCGTTGACGTTCATTTTTCCGGCTTTATGTATCATTTCAAAATCATATTCCGATAGTTTAAGTTTCCATCTTGTTACTCGTGAACAAGGATCGCTTGAATTCTTAAACCATAATAAAGGTTTGTGGTCCGTAACAATTTTAAATTTACTACCATACAGAAAGTGCCTAAAGTGTAAAACACAATACACAATTGCCAAGGCTTCTTTATTATAAGTGTCATATTTTATCTCATGTTCATTTAAAGATCTAGAAGCGTAAGCAATTGGTTTGTCCTTCCCTATTTCCCCTTGAGATAAAATTCCGCCGATTGCGAAACCTGATGCGTCCGTAGTTAAAATAAAGGTTTGATCAAAATCAGGTCTTATTAGCAAAGGTTCTTCACAAAGTTCATCTTTCAAGTTTTCAAATGCTTTTTGTTGTTTATCACCCCATTGAAAAGGCATATCCTTTTTTAATAATTGATTTAAAGGTCCTGATTTCTTTGAAAAATTTTTAATAAAACGCCGATAATAACCTGCTAAACCCAAGAATTGTTTAATATTTTTAATATTTTTCGGAGTTGGGAAATCTCTAACTGCGCTGAGTTTCTTTGGATCTGGTCTTACACCATCCTTATCGATAATGTGTCCCAAATATACTACTTCCGGTCGAAGAAATTCACATTTATCAGGCTGTAATTTTAAATTAGCTACTTCCAAACGATTCATGAAATTATCAAATTTTTCTTGGTGTTCTTCTAAAGTGTTTGCAAAAATAACAACATCCTCTAAATATACAAATAATTCCGTCCCAATTAATCCGGATAGACACGAGTTCATTAACCTTTGAAAACAACTTGGAGCATTTTTTAATCCGAATGGCATACGATCAAATTCATAATGACCATAAGGTGTAGAAAATGCAGTTTTGTGAGAATCCTTTGGGCTCATTTTTATTTGATGGAAACCGGAAGCTAAATCGAAAACAGAAAAATATTGCGCATTTCCGAGGGTTTCAAGAACTTCATTTATATTAGGCAATGGGAAAAAATCAGTTATTGTTTTTTCATTTAATTTACGAAAATCAAGTACCATTCGCCATTTTTTATTACCTTGTGAGTCGTCCTTTTTTGGTACAATCCAAACAGGAGTGTTATACGGGGATTGAGAAGGTTTAATGATTTTATTTTTTAAAAGGTCATTTGTTTGTTTTAAAAGTTCTTCTTTATGTACAGGTGGAAATCGATATTGACGCGTAAATACAGGTTCCTCATCTTTTGTTGGAATATTGTGTTGCAAAACGTTTGTAGCTGTAAGATATTCGCCAGGTAAATGAAATCTTTTAGAATATTTTTCGATTAAGGTTTCTACATGTTTTAATTCTTCCGATCTTAAATGGTCTAACCGAAGCAAATCTAATATCTGTTCAACTCTTTCCTTACCTGTAATTTTTCTAAAAGCGTACTGTTCGTGATTCAAAACTGAGGTGGAAAAGAAACTATCTAAAAGTTTTTCTACTGAATTAGAATTGACGGGTTGTTGAATTTCATTATTTATTTTATTAAATTCTTCAAATTTTTCTAATTTTATTCTAGGTATTTGAATTTTAATTGGTTCGGATTGAGTATTCGCGACCTTAATATATGCTTTTCCCTGATTATTTTTTACTATTGCATTACCCATGAGGACACCTGGTTCTGTGGTTATTAATGGTACATAACCCTCATTCTCATCTGTATTTTCAATCATCATATACATGCCTGTAATTGATCGGGGTGGTAAAATTATTGTTTCTTGGGTTGAAAAAGGATAAAATTGACCATGAACTTCTAAGCATTTTTCCGCATAATTAATTTTTACATTGTTGTCAGTAAAAAATTCTGAACCTAGCACAGCTTCTTCCTCAACAGGAACTTCATCAGGTATTATATGAAATGTGGTTAAATAGCCGAAAATTTCTAATTTAACCTGACCTAAAGTATGTACAGGATGTTCATTAATTCCGGTGAGCTGTATTTTCCTAGAAGTGTTAACATGCATTAAAGAATTTATTTTTTTATTTTTGATTAAATTTAAGCCTGCCCCTGTGTCAATCATCATATGAACTGGATTTTGAACTTTTTTTATGTTAATAAATATTGATGGGATCATATTACCTTTACTAAAATTACACTTAACACTTTCTATTGATTTTTCAATTTCATTTTCAGGTGCATTTAATCCTGAGTTACCTGTCCCATTGCACCTTGGTTGGGACGGTTCTGTTCGTTTCCCTGATTATTTGGGGTGGGTGAAAATGAACGTCTAGCGTTTTCTTCGAATTGACTATTTTCTCTTGATTGATTATTTTCCCAAAATCGTCCATTACTTCTAAACTGACTATTATTACCCCTGAATTGATTACTATTGTCTTTAAATCGGTTATTATATTCCCTGCGTCTACAGTCTCTTAATAAATGCCCTGGTTTTTTACAATAATTGCATGTTAAATTATTTTTATTATTGAAAGATGAGTTTAAAGAATTTTGATAAAAATTTGTTCTAGAATTTTGTGATTGTTGCTGCGGTCTCCAAGAGTTTCCTCGTATTGGAGAAAAATTTTGAGCGCGTGGAGGGGTTTCCCATCGATTTTGAGAAAAAGGTAAATTTCCCCTATTTTGGAAGCCTCTTGTTCCATTCCATGGTGTAAAATTTCTACCCCGATTTTGAAAATTTTGGTTATTATTTAACCTGCGACAGGTGGCAGCCGTGTGTCCATTTAAATTACAAATTTGACAAGTTACTGTTTCTATCTTTGCAAATGTTACCTTAGATTCATTTGATTCATTTTTTGTTCTCCCCCTCCTAAGTTCATTACTGGAGTTTATTCTTCTTTCAACCTCAATTGACCTACTTGTGATTTCCTTAAAAATTAGTGTTTCTGGAATCCGAATTTCAATTTCTGGTTTTAACCCTCTCCGAAAACATTGAATTAAATCTTTTTCTAAAGATTCGATAAATGTTTTATCTAAAGTCCCCTTATTATTTAATCTATGAGCATCGTAAATTTGATCGGCAATTTCTTTTACGCGATTGGCATATGATAGGACTGTTTCATTTTCCCACATGTAAATATTACCTAGTTCCCCTTGTAACTGATAAACACTTTTCCGAGGTAAATAAATTTTTCTTAACTGGTCTGTTAAATCTTTAATAGTTTGAAAGGTTGAACCGTAAATTCCTCTTCTAGCTTCCCCCATTAATTTTCCGCGAATTAATTTAACTAAATTTTCCTCTACTTGGGGTGTTTCTGGTATCATTTGTTTTGCCTCATCGCATCCTTCTATAAAGGCTGAAAGGGAAATATTTTTACCATCAAAAACCGGTACTATTTCAAGTGCGTCTCTTAAAGACACCTGCTGGTTATACGGAACACTCATTATGTCTGAAGAATCGTCTGTTAAAAAATTATTGGTTTGAGATTTTTGCAAATTTTTGTTTGGGTCGCTATTTTCTGTATTAATTTGTACAAGGATTTTTAATTCATTAATTTCGTCAGTTTTTTCGTCAAAGGTGTTATCCTTTAAGGAGTTTCGCAAAATTTCTCTTAATTCACGAATTTTTTCTTGGCTAGACTTGTTTGGGGTGGAAAATTTTAAAATTTCGTCAGGATTAATTACTGTTTCGGCACCTTCATTACTTAAGAAACTAATAAGCTGTTTCTCATTATAATTATTTTCAAAATTATCAGTTACTGTATTCCTATTTTCTAAATTAATACCAGAGTTTTCGTTTGGATGTTCAGTTTGGTTACTGTTATTCCCTACTCTTTTATTCACAGGTGGTGAGTGGACAACCTTGGGGTTTGTGGCTTCCCCAAAATTTATGAATTTTAAATCTTTTTCCTGATCTGCTAGCGCTTTGGCTTGGCTTCGGGTTTGGCGATCACTACTCGCAATTTGTTTACTATTCATGAATAAAAATATAAAAAATGTACATGCAACAAAGGATTGTTAGTAACAAAGACAATTAAATTTTATCAATAATGTTCTCAGATTATTTCTCTCAGGTTTTTACATTGTTCAAATTCTTTTTCCTTTTGTTTCCCGGCCGATGCACCAAAAATTTAGAAATTGTTTCTGTTATGTCCTAAGGGGACAATTTACAGATACAAAAATCTTTATTATTTAAAATCCTGTTTTATTTACGAAGCAGAAGGCTTCGAACTAAGGGAACAGGAAAGGAAGGTGTTTTGAACAATGTATAGTATAGTTAAGTTAATGTTTTATTTTCAATTGTACAAAGAGAAGAATCCTGACAGCTGAGAGAAACAATCTTGACTCGAGGATTTGGTAATTCACTGAAACAATGAATGTTTGGTTAAAATGGAATAAGGTATACGAATGGATAGGAACAACAAATTTTTGTACATGTCTTACCTTGATATGTATATTGTAGTGGATCTTGTAGACGAGAAACAGTGATTTAGAGAGGCAGGTCAGTTCGGGAAGATTACACTGCGTTATCTTACACCAGTACAAGTGGAGGCGCTATGCAATGTCAGGCTAGAAGGCTGGCAGAGGCTGACTTCCTTGTCCTCGGTGGATGATTTTATAAGGCGATGCGGGTCAAGACCTTAGATAAAATTTGGAGACTCGGAGAGACGTGAATCCGGAGCTCGTAGAAAGAAAGCCGAGGAGTTGATAATTTGTATTTTTCGGAATGAATTGATGCGGACTTCGGTTTCGTCTGACAAACTAACTAACAACTGACTAACTATTGGGTAACTACTGCGTAACAACACTGAGAGACAAAACTAAAACATAGACTGAGCTCGTGGTGGTCCACAGCCACTATTTATGTAAAAATCCCTCAATTTTCACTCCTCAGTATTATATATTACGCAGCTTCCCCTTGTTTCCTCCAAAAATGTACATTGAGTTTTAAGTTCTCCCTTTCTGCTCGAATACAATATTTCTATCCACGGTTGTCATTCTCTTCTTCGCTTGATTACAATATATTTTTTTTCACGATTGTCATTCTCTTCTTCGCTTGACTACAATATTTCTATCTACGGTTGTCATTCTCTTCTTCGCTTTTCTACAATATTTCTTTCCACGGTTGTCATTCTCTTCTTCGCTTTTGTACAATTTATAAAATAGTGAATTTACAATATAATTATTATTGATGTTTATAATAAAGAAAGTGTACTAGGTCACGATGACGTGACAATAATATAAAAATTGTAAAAATAATGCAAATGAAAAAAAAATAAATAAATAAAATTGACGAAATATTTGAAATTTGAGAAAAAAATTTAAGAGTGATTAAAACATTAGAAAGTGGATGCAATAACTTAAATTTGAGATACTAAGTGAAAATATAGGAAATTTATTGAAAAATAATTAATAAATCTAATTAAAAAGTGAAGAAAATAATTGCAAAAATATAGAAGACAATAAAAATTGAAAAAAATAATTGAAAAACAAATGTTTATACAAATTTATTGCTAAGGTAAGAAAGCGCGAAACAGTATTTTAGCTTAATAATTATCTACATAGATAAAATTTGAAGAAATTGATTGCAAAATGATAAAAATAATAATTCAAAATTGAAGAAAATTATTAAAATTTGAGAAAAATATTTTAAAATCTAAAAAATTAATTGAAGAATCATGAAAGTAATAACAAATCTGAGAAAATATTTGCAAACTAATGAAAATAATAAAAAATTGAAGACAATAATACTAGTTTTTCAAAAATAATTGAAAAAATTACAACATATAGTTATAAATAATAAAAGAAAATAATTACAGAATGATGAAAATAATTGTAAATTGAAAAAATAACTAGAATTTGCGATAAATAATAAAAAAAATTTCGAAAATAAATCAAAAAATAATTTAAGACAAAAATTAATTGAAAATAAATTGAATAAAAAAATAATTGATAGAAATAATTTTTTATTTTATTGAATTTAAAAATTCATTGAAATGATGTTTTAAATTGTAAGAATCTAATTGCCTAATCTCTGATCACAATTAAGCAATTATTCTTAATTAATAAAACCGGAATTTTCAATTCACAAAACAACTAAATCTTTGAGACTTAAGACTTTAAAATCAAGGGCGCCAGCTAAATAAAGTTTAATCCATAAATTTCTATTATTTATTTAATTTTTATTTATTTAACACAATTTATTTTATTTTTAATTATCACTTTAATAACTCAAGAGCATGAAAGACTTCCGGGAATCAGGTTGCAGGTTCGAGGTTAGAAATGCCATTGTAAGATCAGATATTTTATAGTAAATTGCCTCAAGTACGGCAAACAAAATTTATTAATCAAAATAATACAATTTACATAAATTAGTTTTGAGAAATTTGTCTAGTCTTGACTCGATATAAACTAAATGCTGCTACCGGAAAGGGTAAGCACATGTTCCGGAAGTTCACAAGAATCATTAATTTACTCAAGAATTAACAATAAAACATAAGAAAAATTCTAGTTAATTAACAGAGAAAAATTTATTCTACTCAAATCTAGTATTTAAAACTGAGAAAAAGCACTTTTTAAACTAAAACCGAACTTTAAGCGAATCCCGGGATTCTAACCTAAAAATTGAAAAATCAGAAAACTAACACTTTTGGCCACTCTTTTGTGAGAAAAAAAAGAAAGGCTTACCTTCTCTACAATAGTTGATAGAACTTTTGCCATAGTTCGGTATTTAATAATAAAACATTTTTAAACAACTTAAAATATACAAATAAAACTTTAGGACAATGTGTCTTTTGATTTTATTACGATGACATTCGGAACAAGAGTGAGGAAACGGCGTCAGTATTTCTTTACTTCGATTTCTCCGACCAATCACGTAATTTTGGCTTCAGTCACGTGATCGTACGTCAGCCGAGTTGAAAAACCATTGAAGAGACTAGTTGTTGAGGAGCCCCGGCAGCTGCCATCACCGTGCACCGGAATAATACATTTTAAGTTGGGAAGAGATGCTCAAAACAACTAATTTCCATAAGAAAGGCCAACTCTCCTAAATCCTCGAGTTAGAGTCCACAAATGGTGCCAAACAAACAAAATTCCAAATTTTTTTGAACCATTGTGGCACTCAGAAAACTAGGCACCCACTGTCGATCCAGGCGCTCCGACAGCTGTCTCCCTCTGGCGGTCGGCGCGAAGTTCAATTCAAATTACGGACAAAGTTTTCCCCTCTTGTCCATTAAGTAATTTATTTGCTCATAAAACAAAGAAATAAATAAACGTAATTAATAAACAAATAAAAGAAATTATTATAGTGCTCTTTCCCAGGTATTTTGACTCCTGTTCCGAAATCAAGAAAACATACGCGAATTTTTGTGACGTACAAAATACCACGTCACAAAATACAACAAATAAACACTTTTTGTCTAATAAAGTATTTACAATTAGTAACATTTATAATAATCAACTTCAAACTGCCTAAAAAAAGTAATCTAATTTTTTTGGTTTTCTAATTTTTTTTTATTAAAAAAAAATATAAATAAATGTTGTGTCCCTCCAAGTTTGCGCTCCCCCCCCTGAAGACTGCGCCCGGTGCCATGGCTCCGACGGCGCCACCCTAGTTACGGCACTGCCCCCAGCTTCCCTATTAAAGATTAATTCAAATTATATTTTAGTCATTCAAAAGGCTACAATCTAAACAAATTGAGTTTTATTTTAATATTTCAAGTAAAATTTGTAATTATAGCAGTACGCGTAATAATACTTACAATCATCCTAAACGAGACTGAACGAGACCATTAATTTTAATACCGAGAACGAAACAATACAAAGCTTCACGACACTAACACTATACCGAGACGAGATTATCAACTTTTTTCCATATTATCTCAAGCGTAGCCCTAGTTAAAATGCGCAACAAATCATTTAATGAACGAATCAGCAGTATTTCATTTGTCAAAAGTAACTAATTCAAATTTAAAAAATAACAAGATAGTAATGCTTAACCTCTAAATACTAAATGTTAACATTTAAGATATTAAATTTTAAAATCTACATATTAAAGTTTAATATGTAGATGTTAACCCTGAACATCTAGATAGCTGTCCCAATGTTAAGTGATAAATATATGTTAAGCGTTAACATCTAGATGTAACGGGTAAACATCCATTTTTCTCAGTGTAAACTCTTTCGTTTTCATTAACATTTCATGTTAATTAGATTTGTCTTGATGAAGATCATAAAATTCGAGAAGATGTATGGGAATTAATGCAAAGAAAGAACGATTCGAAGTTTGTTAAGAATTTGATGGATCAATTGTGGCCAGGAAAGTTGTCAGCAAAATATTTTGACAAAAATGATAAAAGGATAAAGAAAGATAGAAATCCTGGTGTGACAAGAACACCTTTAAGTCCGAAAAAAATTGAAATAATATATGGTATTACTTATTAATTTATTTATTAATTTATTAACTTAAATAGTTATTTGTCAATTAATGATTATTAATGCTAAATTCTTTTCATTGTGATAAATCTAAGGACCTGAATACAAAAAATCGGGAAAATATGAGTTACACTTGTACAAAAACCGAAGGGTTCCGTTCCTCCATAATTCTTTTCAACTATATGAGCTAGAGATTTGAATTTTTGTCTAGAAAACTCTATGAAGACCATATTTACCAAAGTTTACTATAATCTTCGTGTAATCAGCACGTCAAGTTACATATGTTTATGGAATTTCAGAACCCTAAGTCAAAAACTTTGACCGCCAAAAGGGAGGACAGGATCATTTTTTAAATTTTTTTTCATAGAATCGTAGATTTTGGTTCTTAAACACTGTGAAGTTCGTTCTTAACAAAGTTCTCTATAATTTTCCTGTAATCTACCATTCAAGCTACATATGTGTACCAAATTTCAACACCTTAAGTCAAAAACTTTGTCCGAAAAGGAGGACATTATGTAAAAAATATAATTGTTCACACTTTCACTGAAAAATATTACATAAAAATATGAGTTTTCTAGTTCAAAAATGAAAATAATGCATTTGGACTAATTTTTTTTAGACTGTCTGTTGCATTCCTCCTTAAAACAATAAATCATACAGCAAAAACAAGCCGTCACGCTTTTTGAGACTGATGGCTTAACTTTGCAGTATGATTTCTCACTTTAAAGTTAGTTTGGGTCATACTCCAAAGGGAGAAAAGAACTAAATGCTATAAAGGTTTAATACTTTCCTTCACGAAGGAATAACAAGACTGCACTCACTATATAATCTTGAGACAAATGTCAGCATTTGGTTTAATGTAGTAATAAACTCAAACATTACTACGCTTGCGCAGTGTGCACTTACTATGGATATATCTTGATGTTCGATATTTGTTTGCATTAAGAACCATAACCTCAAATATCAGCTGATGTCTCGACTGCCGCCATAACAGTTCTTTCTCTCATTCTACTTTGGCGAGCGACGAAGATAGTGAATACACAATGCGCAAAGGCAGTAAATTTAGAGTTGTTACTACTTGTGAACCAGAACAGGCATTTGGCTTCAATCTGACTGGCTGGGTATACTGTAGTTCGGTATCCTTATTATTCCTTCGTGCTTTCACTGAGAAAATAAGTTGACTAAATATAACAAATTATTGATTAAATTTAGCCAACAGAGGTTGTTGCTATAGCACCTGCAAACCACTTTGTTTATTATTAGCCGATTAAATGCTACTGTTAACAATAAAGTTTGGTTGTGATCGCCGGTATCTTGTTTGTTTTGTTCAGAGTCCCTTAACCTAGAAATTGGCTAGAAGCTTATTTTCTCAGTGTTCCTCTGCGTAGATTTAAATAAATTAAATAGAGTTGTGTAGAATATTAATCGGTTTTTTTAATTTTTATAGATGCTCTTCATCATAAGATCAGCCTAACAAATAAGGTATCTGGGTCAAAATTGAGAACTCGGCTCAATGATACCAGAACCTTTATCACACAAAAGATCAGTGATGAGATCGAAACAGCAAAAAGCAGATCTAAGTTATAATTGAGGCTGGGTTATTATTATTTATTATTATTTTTGCATTAATTTCATTCGTAATTATCTTATTCCTTTATCTTTTCATTGCTCATTTTTACTTATATTCACTTATATTTACTTATATTCTATTCACTATATTTACGGTTGATCAAATTATTCTTTAAAAACATTTTGTTGTAATTACAATAAATACATGTATTAAAAAGTAAAAATTTCTCTTATTAACAGTTTTGGAAATTTATTTACCTTTTGAATGTTTATGACAAGGAATTTGTCATAAGCAAGTAGCAAAACATTATTCAAATTTTTAATATAAATAGAGAAATACTTTTGTTATTCAAATATCAAGATGTTAAAGAATTATTATTATTATTATTGTTATTATTATTACTGTAAATAGTTGTACAATGTTAATTTTACAATTTGCAATTTTGAATTATTTGTCTTACATTTGATAAATTGATTTTAATGTTTAAGTAAAATCTATTGACTAGTTGTAGATATTTTGAAAAACTCTAGAAATAAAATTAATTTTAATCAATAAAATTTTGGCAATAAAAAGTTTTTTGAGAACTAATCTGACCAATTAATCCATTTTATTCCTCAACATACAAAATTAATTTTGTGACGATCCCTGCTTAAAAGTATAAGAGTAAAAAATGTTTTCTTTTAATTTTTTAAAAAATGATATTATCTTAAGAAGAATGAGACCCAGAAGAAGTGATGTGGTTAGTATATTATTTATAAAATCTTAAAAAAGTGTGATTAGTCATGTTTCATAAAAATTGAAATTACTTTTGAAATAAAAAACATTTTTTTGTTCACCGTGCATAGAAAATCTGTCATTTCGTGTACTCAAGGCCGGCGCAAAGTGTTTCTTTTCCTCGGGTAGCACTCGCTTACTTTTGCGACTGCTGTTCGTGCACTCTCTGACATGAACTTATTATGCAGGTTCAGGCAAAATATATTGTTCCCATCCTGGGGAAAAATGGTGATTGTGACTATGTGGCGAGATTAGGGAAACTTTAGCGATTCACCCGCGACCTTCGCGTCAGGTATATTAAATCATAGAGGCTTACAAAAACTTCTTGCAAATTCTGCATAGCATCAAATCTTAAATATTTTACAAAAATGTTTTTGGTACAAAAAAATATCAAAATTAAAATTTTTCAACTTTTTTCGTCCAACTTTTACGACTTGTATTTTTAAAAAAAAATTACACTCTAATGACTACAACTAATACCAACTTTGTCGAAAATTACCTTTAGAATGAGTCTAAGAACAAAGAAAATGTAGATAATCTTCTTTATTTTAGAAGTAATTTCAATTTTTATGATACATTTTCAAATCAAATTTTGACAAGATTTTGTAAATGAAATATTAATCAAATCACTTCGTCTTGGTCTCATTTTTCTTAAAAATTTTATCATCTTTGACAATATAAAAAGAAATAAATTTTAACTTGCATAATTTTTACGTTTTAAAATGTCTTTCATTCCATTCAATACTAGAAATAATTCTCTTTCAGAACAATTTGTTAAAGTTTGAAAATTAAAACAGTTACTAAATAATAGTTATATACCTTTTGAGTAGCCAATGAAAATTCAATTACGCAAATAATGAAATAAGCTTTTCTGTGTTTTCTTCAAGATACCACAAGTTAAAAAGAAGAAAAGGTTTTTCGTAGGGAATTTTAATAAATTATAATCTGAATCATTGAAGGTTTCTACTTGTTATAATAGCAAATACGTTGCACGCCAGCTTCAGCTGAGAAAAGTAAAGTTCATATTACTAAATCGAGTATACACAAAGCTATCGTCAGACATGCTTTAACATTTGGAATACAATTTTCATATGAGCTACGGTTACAAAACTTAGCTGTAAATGTTAAAGCATATCTGACGATAGCTATACGTAAAAATAAAATACGGTCACTGAGTATATCGGTCATGATATTTTATTGTCAGGAAAAACTAGTTGATTCACATTAAGAGTTTTCTTGCGTAATGTTTTGCAAATTGTACATGGGAATTTTTGTCAAGAGTTGTGTTTCATATTCTTCTAAAATTTTCTTACTTGCATCAACGTTTCTTGAGACCTAGACTGTAATGTCACGAAATTTTTAGTGGAAGTTTCAGGATGTCTTCAAGAAATATTTTGTGCTTTGCACGTTGCTGTACAGTTAAGTATACTGATACAATATCTGTTTATGATTTTATTTATTTTAACTATATGTTTTTGATATAAAAAAAAAAATATTAAAAATTTTGATATGTATTCTAATGGTTTGAATTATAATAATATACGATATTAGATAAGTATAATCTGTAAATTCCGTAATGCTGAAAAAACAAAGTGTTGACTGTTACTAAAACAATATCCTTTCATTGAACAGCATCTTACTGAAAACGTACGATTTATTTAAATATAGCACGACGTATATTATTCATTACCATTCTTACAAAAGAAATTTATTCTAAAAACATTAAATAATTTTATACTTTTTGTAACCTAAATTTTCTATTACACGAATAAAACAATTTGAATATAATTTTTAATATAAGAAAAAACATAGGAACTTACGTAAAAAATTACATAAGAACTTACGTAAGAACTTATGTAAGACCTTTTGCCAAATGCACACGTAAGATCACACGTAAGTTCCTACATAAGAAACCACATAAGAACTAACATATGTTATTCGGTCGGATCTCACCTATGATCCTACATCAGATCCTACGTAAGGTTTTTAAATAGGGATCCCCAATAGCGTACCAATAGAAGAAGATGGTGTCTTAGGATCAGAATTTTTTATCAATAATAACGTTAATATTGATTATGCATTAAAATGTTTAGAAATTGAAGGTCAGAAATACTATTTTCAAAAAGAAGAATTAATATTAAATACTGAAAGCATTAATCAAAATTACTTAACCTCAATTGAAGAACCACACTTTGATAATTGCCAAATTAATAACATTACTGGCGAAGATAGAACTGAACAAATTAAAAAATTACTTTGACTAGATCATTTAGAATCAAGAGAATTATCACATGTAGAAGAGTTGGTTAAGAAACATGCAGAGCGATTTCAATTACCTGACGAACCACTTGAAGTTACACCCCTTTTAGTACATTTAACTTGAAGGACTCCTGGTGCATCCACCAGTAACACTGGACATTAATTGTGTTTAAAAGTATAAATTAACATTGCAACGAACTTTATTAAGCTCTTTCAACTCAAGTGTGGGTTAAAAAAAAGAAATTAACACTACAACGAACTTTAATAAACCCTCTCAACTCAAGTGCGGGTTAAAAGAGAAAATTAACATTACAACCAACCATATAATTTCACCTAACTTCAATCCTTTAAGTGAAACCCCCTTTTTAATACAAGTGCGGGTTATATCGTTGGACCCCTTTTCCTCATCAAGAATAAATTGAATTCTCCAACTAAGAGCTTTTTACCTACACGGATCAACTAAGGAAACTGTAGTCTATTTGGAGCTGACTTCTTTCAATAATTGATGGTGCCTTTCATTGTACCTCATCATCCTACCTGTCAGACCTTTCTGCTCATCCAGATTTTTGGGCCTTCATTTGGTCCATTCCAGCTTAAGAGGGCATACTCAAGTTACGAGAGGAAGTACTTCAAATTAGAACAATAGGTAAGGATATATTTTATTAAATTGATTCTTAAATCCCTTTTTAATCCTTTTCCTCTTCTAAATTAATCCTTTGTTTCAGAAGGATTTCCCTTTTATATTTGGAGAGGATTCAGATTTTCTTCCTACTGCTTCACCGAGGATTCTTCTTCTCTTACGCATTTTATGTATTATTTATCCAATAAATAGTAATTATCCTAATTTATTCAGTTTACATTCATAGCCTGTCCTTTAGCTCAAGGCCTTCAGCCTTGTAAATAAATCAGGCAATAAAAAATGAAGTTAGAGTTGCGTTTGGTCCCTTCAGGACATAACAGATGCAATTAACAAATTTTTGGTGCATCGGCCGGGAAACAAATTGAAAACAAACTAAATAAATGTATAAAGAGAAGAAAAATCTAAGCAGTAAATTTATCAAATAACAAAAACCAATTTTTAGAAAATCTGAAGAATCTACTTTTAATATATGTATGTGTGTATGCATGAAAAGGCAGTTACCAAAACTCGTATTATTACAAAATTGCGATTATAGGGTTTTTTTCACATTTATAGAAATAAAAGGTGTTCTGAATAAAGTATATAATAACAGTCATATTGCAAATTCTTCTTGAAAATTATTTTATTTTGAATTTAATCTTTTAAGTTTTAAAAACTAGGAACTTTAAAGAGAAATCAAAACGCAAATAACATTTACGGAAATTTCTGAAAACATAGAAAAATAGAAAATAAATTAATAAATTGAAAATTCTTTTTTTTAGTGTCAATTTAAAATTAGTAAATTTATCTAAAATTGAAAGAAACAAAGAGATATTTAATTCGCCGCTCGGAGGAGTTAAAAATCTTTTAGAATTTGTGAGGAGACGCCGCTCGGCCCCCAAATCACAAATTTGAAAAACTTTCAAAAATAGCAAATTTGAATAAATTTGAGAAAGTAGTTCTAAATATTATTTCAAGAAATCAATAATCAGGAAGAATTTTCAAGTTTCTTTGAAAAATTATTGAATCAATTTGAAAACAAAATAAAAAAATAGATTTATTAGTTGAACAAACGAATGTCTAAATTTAAATAAAAAAAAAAATATATATATATATATGTTGTGGGCAAAGCCCGGAGTGCGGGCAATCCGCGAAATGCCCGGCCACTCCGCAGTTTGCCCGAGCGTTTTTGGGCAAAGTCAGAAGTACCACTTTTATCTCGAGCTTTGCCCAATATCTGGCGGGCAAACTGCGGAGTGCCCAAGCTGCCTTGGGCAATGTTCGAAATCAAAAATTTGAATAACGAATTATGTTTCATGATTATTTATATTATTTTGTATGTTCTATTATTTATTATTATAATATTATATTTCATTATATACTCATGAAAACTGTTTAGAAATACCACATTAATAAGAATTAATAAATAAAAACTAATAGTTATTGGTAAGTTTATATTTATTTCTTTTAATTTGTTTAGTTTCATAAGATGAAATTAATAAATTATTGTAGGGTAAACCAGACAGTTGTTGGCCACCCTATAGTTGTCGGCCACCTTACAGTAACCGAGAATTTGTACTTTACTTGAAGAACCTTTGCGTGTACAAGACAACTTTAATACTGAGGACAATTAACAGAAATGACTAATACCAATCAAATACCATTCATAACGTTATTAGACAAACTGACGGTCTTCTAATACATTTTGTAAACAATACATCACAATCAAACAGATTTTACGTTAAAAGAAATAAATATAAACTTACCAATAACTATTAGTTTTTATTTATTAATTCTTATTAATGTGGTATTTCTAAACAGTTTTCATGAGTATATAATGAAATACAATATTATAATAATAAATAATAGAACATACAAAATAATATAAATAATCATGAAACATAATTCGTTATTCAAATATTTGATTTCGAACATTGCCCAAGGCAGCTTGGGCACTCCGCAGTTTGCCCGCCAGATATTGGGCAAAGCTCGAGATAAAAGTGGTACTTCTGACTTTGCCCAAAAACGCTCGGGCAAACTGCGGAGTGGCCGGGCATTTCGCGGATTGCCCGCACTCCGGGCTTTGCCCACAACATATATATATATAAATTTATGAGATTTCTAGTCTTTTTAACACTCTCTTTAAATTCTGGGTTATGGAAATAAGTAAAAACGATATTAAAAATTTGATGAAACATTTACTGGGATTAATTAATAATGTTGAAAAAGTAGTTTTGCACTTAGATAAAACAGGACAATTATCAGCGGAAATCAATAACATATTGTATTTTTCTGAAAGCTTAGTTACAAAAGTAGAAAAAATAATTTATGGTGTCGAATTGACTAAAACTATTTCTTTTATTAAGAGCATTAATAAATTTACTATTGCCATTGAAAATTTAGCTAGTGGTTCAAATAAAATTATAAATAAATTATTTTATTAAATATTTAAAAATAGAAATTGGCAATATAACGAAATTTGTGATGTTATGACAGACCCAAAAGATGGGTATTTTACTAGAAGTAAGGCTAGAAATGAACCTTTAAATATACCTTATAAAGTTTGTCACAGTCCACCACCACCCCCCAGACAACCTATAAACGCGGAAAATCAAAATAAAATTACAGAAAATAAAATTAACGATACAACTTTATGTAGTCAATCTAGTTCAAAAACTATAGAGGATAAAACCGTTATTGACTCAAATTTAGTACAAGAAAATAAAAACCAACCCTCCAGTCTCAACACTGAGGAAAATCTCCTTGAAAATCCTAGCATTAGTAGTATTCACAAAACCCTTAGTAAATCTGAAGCTGAAAAATTAGAAAAAGAATTAGAAGAAGATTCCTTAGAAAGCGAAAATTTACACGATTATACTTTGACAGGATTTGGATTCGACGTTTTTAACTCAACGCCTATTGACGAGGATTTCGATCGCAAGGGAAGCTTAATTAAATTATCCCTTGAAACAGAAATTAAGAATATTGTAAAAATAGAAAAAACCAATTTAGATTTATTATTAAGTAAAAATTCCGTCACTACAATGTCACTACCAAATAATCAACAAGTTTTGCTTGGAGATGCGTTAGAACTTGTACCTATATTCGACGGAAGAAATATTCCTTTCACGCTATTTATAGAAGGATGTGAGGAAGCTAAACAAATGCTCCCCAAATCGCCTGCTGTTGAAGAAAATTTAGTAAAAATGATACGAGGAAAATTATTAGGAGAAGCTAGAAAAGGAGTATACGGATCTACATTTACCAAAATTGATGATTTAATTAACCAACTAAAGAAAATTTATTTACCCATCAAGACTGTATACCAATTACAAGGGGAATTAGGTAACGTTTGTATGTGGGAAAATGAATCGGTTATTTCATACGCAAATAGGGTAAAAGAAATTACGGATAAAATTTATGATGCTCATCGGATGAGCAATAAAGGAACATTAGATAAGCAATTCGTAGAAGGAATTGAGAAAGATTCTGTACGATGTTTTTTACATGGCCTACGCCCAGAAATCGAAATTCGTGTAAAGGAGGGAATATTGCTACAAGAAGTTACGAATAATGCATTAGAAGTAGAGCGTAAATTTAATGCATCCGCAGAATTAAGGAAAGGTAGAACCGCGACTGGAGAAACTAATAAAGCTAAAGTTACATTTGTAAAGGAAGAAGTAAAGATTTGCCAAATTTGTAATTTAAGGGGCCATACTGCACTCACTTGTAGAAAAAGACTTAACAATTTTCAGAATACTCCACGGTACGAGTACAGAAGTCCAAATCCGTCAAATCAACTAAATAGGGATTCCCAAGTTTTTAGGAACCCTCTTCAGCATAGACAACTGTTAAGATTTTCGCCCAGACCCCCGTTTAATACTATACCTCAAAATAACTTTAAGAGACCATACCAACCATCCTTTCCCCAAAATAATTTTCCACGACCTTTCCAGCGATATCAAGGAAATCAAAGTAATTTTCAGGCAAATCAATTAGTCGAAAATCAACCAATAATTTGTAATTATTGCAAAACTCCGGGGCATATGATTAGAGAATGTAAGAAAAGGGAGTACAATGAACGTTTTAAAACAATACAGTCAACACCATTACCAGCACCTGCAGATCAGGGAAACGAGGCAGCCCTACCCCTACAAGGTGCAATGGGGGAGGAATTAAACAATTAACCGCACCCTAAAATGAACTTAGAAATGAAACAATTGAAACAATACAATTCAATTGTACTAAAGGAAATGCGATCCCATCTATTTTTATTGATATTAAAAATCTTAAAACCCCAATATATATGATGATTGACACTGGGGCAGGTTTGAATTTACTAAAAGAACGAGTTTTAAACACTCTTACAACTATTAATAAAACTAAGAAAATTCAATTGACAGGTATTAATGAATATCCAGTATTTACGTTAGGACAGGTGAAATTAGAGGCTTTTGGTTACCTTACGAATTTTCATATAATTCCCAATGAAGTACCTATTGAAGAGGATGGAGTACTTGGTTCTGAATTTTTTATAGACAATAATGTTAAAATAAACTATGCTGAAAAACAGTTAGAAGTAAATAATCAATTTTACCTATTTTCACCTGGAGACACTGTTTTGTTACCGCCCAGATCAATCTCAGATTTATTTCTAATAGTAGAGAACAAAGAAAAGAAAACAGGTTACGTTCCACTTTTAACAGTTAAACCAGGTATATATTTAGGGAACGCAGTAGTAACTAACAATCAGGGAAAGGACTATGTTAAAGTCGCCAACACACTGTCAGACTCAATAAAAATTCAAATACCGAAAGTGATTTTGCAGGACTTTATAGAATATCAGGACGAAACTAAAATAAATCAAGAAACTAAACAATTAAAAAATGTATCAGTGGAAGAAATTATGGATAGCTTTTTAGATAAAGAAGAGTTGGATTTTAAATCAACAAATTTTTTTAAAATATCTGGAAGAGAAAGATCAGAGAAAATTTTAGATTTATTACGCTTGGAACATCTGAATATCGAAGAATTATCACACGTAGAATCAATTGCTTCTAAATATAGCGAAATGTTTCATTTACCAGGAGAATCACTTACAGCTACCAATGTCCTTCAACATAAGATTCCTACAAAGGACGGTGAACCAATTTTTACTAGACAATATCGGTTCCCACCTGCACATAAAGAAGAACTTTTAAAACAAACAGCCGAACTTTTAAAAAATGGTATAATAAAGCATTCTGAATCCCCTTATAATACACCTGTATGGATAGTGCCCAAAAAGGACGGTTCCCAGGGAAATAAAAAATGGCGTATGGTTTTAGACTTTCGCAAACTTAACGAAAAAACCCAGACCATTCATATAAAACCGCTTTTTCAACTCCTTATGGACATTACGAATTCGATCGTATGCCATTTGGACTAAAAAACGCACCAAGTTGCTTTCAAAGACTCATGAATGCTGTTTTATCCGGTTTAATAGGAACTGAATTATTTGTTTATCTCGACGACATCGTTATATTTGCAGATACATTGGAAGAACATCGAAAAAAATTTGATAGTTTAATGGAACGATTGCATGCAGGTAACTTGAAGTTACAACCAGATAAATGTAAATTTCTTCGACCAGAAGTTGTTTATTTAGGTCACATAATTGATAAAGAAGGAGTACGTCCAGATCCCAAGAAAACCACTGCTGTTAAAAATTTTCCTGTCCCAAAAACAGTAAAAAACATTAAACAATTCTAAGGATTAGCCGGGTATTATCGCCAGTTTATAGAAAATTTTTCGAAAAAATCCACACCTTTAACTCATCTATTAAAAAAAAATGTGCCTTTTAAATGGACAGAAAAACAGCAATACGCTTTTGGTTTATTAAAAGAGGAACTCTGTAAAGAACCTTTATTACAAAGACCTGATTTCGAAAAACCTTTTATTTTAACTACCGACGCATCTGGGTTTGCAATAGGGGCTATTTTGTCCCAAGGTATTATTGGAAAGGACAAACCTATAGCTTATGTTTCGAGATCCTTAAATGAACATGAAATCAAATATGACACATATAATAAGGAAGCCCTAGCTATTGTTCAATTTGTTGGTCATTTCAGACATTTCCTTTATGGCAGAAAATTCACAATTGTGACTGATCATAAACCTCTGTTATGGTTTAAAAATTCCAGCGACCCATGTTCTACAGTTACAAGATGGAAGTTGAAATTATCCGAATACAATTTCGATATTGTTTACAAAGCTGGAAAAATGAATGTAAATGCAGATGCATTATCGCGAAACCCAACTGATGAACTAATTACCAAAAACGTAATAAAAGATATGAGAAATTTAAGTCACGTAAATTTTGCTCATAATTTAAATTTCACGAAAAAATGTCAGCGTGCAACCCCAGAAAAGGAAGAAGAAAATGAAGCAGAAGATGAAGAAGATGAAGAAGAAGAAGAAGAAGAAGAAGAAGAAGAAGATAATGAAGATGAAGAAGAAGAAGAAAAATATGAAACAGATAATTTAATTTGCAATGAAGAAATTAATTATGATTTAATCGAAGGAAGATGTAATAATGATATAGATAAACTAAGTTCAGTAAAATTTCAAGGTAATCGATTTTATATGATTACTACTCGCGGTAAGTTAAAAGAATTAAAACAAAAAGAAACTGAGAAAAAACCTCAGAATCCAAGTTCTAACTCAAAAGTACGAAGTAAACGAATCAATAAAGATAAAATACTTAAAGAAAATTCAGGTAACGAATTAAATGAAATAGAAAATAATCAGGAAGTCTGTTCCACTTCTAAAACAAAACAAAAAAATCAACAAAGTTGTAAGAAGTTAGGAAATCTAAAACAAGGTGTAAATGAAAAATCTGATTTAGTTAAAGAAAATAACGCAAGCGAATCAATTCAAACTCAATAGGAATCAAGAAATCTTAGAAGTCAAAATACTAACCAAAAAATTAAAATTCAAGAAAACGAAAATTATCGAGAATTTCCAAATCAAGGTAAAAATGTTTAAAATCAAAATCGAAATCCAGTTCAAGTTGAAGAAAACGAAAATTATAAACAATTACTAAATCAAGATAAAGATATTGGAGATAAAGATCAAGTCCAGGAAAATAAAATTATTAAGGATAAAAATCAGAATTTTGTCCAAATTCATGGAAATAGGAGAAGAGAATCCAGTAGAATTCAGGAAAAGTTACGAAAATTAAGAAATCGAGAAGAAAATTTAGAACTTTTATGTAATAAAAATGACCAAATTTCAGGATATCAAGAAGAAGAATCCGATATAAACCCTGTTCAAGAAGAAGGGGAAATTTTAAAACAAAAAAGAGGAAGACCTCAAAAAAATAAAAAAGAAGTTATAAATCCAAATCCTGTAGTAAAGAAAAAAAAAGGTAGGCCTAGAAAAGAAATCTTTGATGAGGCAACTAATCGAAAACGAAAAAAGGAAAAATTAAAGGATGATATAAACAACGATTTAGATGAAGATTCAGATCCAGAATTTACAAAACAAAATGATCCTTATGATGAAAGATTTGAAAACAACGAAATCGATATCAGTGACGACAGTTCAGAGGATTATGACAATGAAGTTAGAATTGAAGAAACTAAAGATAATTACATTGAACCAAATATGAAAAATGAATTCGATAATCAAGTCCAAACTCCATTAAAAGAAGTACAGGATTTATTATCCAAAAATATATTGGAATGTAAGGATCAGTTAAGAATGAGGATAGATAATTATATTTACTTTCTGTCTACAACATGTGCACCATTAGATAATGGATCAAGAAGTTTATTTATCCAAAACGAATTACCACATTTTAAAAATCTTGATATTAGAAATGCAAAAGAAATTAAAAGAGGAAAATTTTATCAAATAGCTTTGCCAATACTATCTGAAAATATAGTAAGCTTAACGGAAGCAACAAATAATATAAAACAAGTGATACAATCTTTAAAAATTTTAGTCGAGAAACTCCAATTACGGTTGATAAGTTTTGCAAAAACAATGGAGGTAAATCATATTAAGTAGTTAGAAATAATTTCTATTCTCAAAGAAACATTTCAAGGATCAACTGTAAAAATTATAATTTGCAATGGGTATACGCAATATGCAACAAATGAACAAAGAAGAATTTTAATCGAAGAAGCACACTCTTTAGCTTTAGGTGGACACAAAGGTGTAAGTAAAACATATAATCGCATAAGACAAAAATATTTTTGGGAGAACATGAAAATCGATATTCAGAAATATATACAAACTTGTTTACAATGTCAATTGAAAAAATTAGTTCGGGTTAAAACTAAAGAACCAATGGTTATTACCGATACACCAGGTATCGCATTCGACAAAATTTCCATGGACATAGTTGGTCCATTACCTGCCACTAAAAATGGCAATGAATGTATATTAACTATACAAGATAATCTAACTAAGTATTCGTTAGCAATCCCATTACCTAATCAACAAGCTAGTACAATAGCTGATGCGTTCGTGAAAAAATTTATCTGCATTTTTGGATCACCCAAGGGAGTATTAACCGATCAAGAAACAAATTTTTTAAGCAATTTATTAAAACGATTAGCCAAAAGGTTTCGAATTCGTCAATTCAAAACAACATCCTTTCATCCTCAATCAAATGGATCTTTAGAAAGATCACATCACGTTTTAGCCGAATATCTAAAACAATTCGTAAGTAAAAATGCACAGTGGGACGATTGGTTGGAACTAGCAACATTTTCTTATAATACCAGTGTACATAAAGGAACAAAATGTACTCCGTATGAACTTGTATTTGAAGGATTAGCAAGACTTCCTTCGAGTCAACCTTTATTACTTGAGGAAAGATTAGAAACTTATGAGGATTATATGGTAAATTTGGTGACTAAATTACATGAAATACAATTGTCAGCGCGATCAAATTTAATCGAATCAAAAGAAAAATCTAAGACATACTATGATCAGAAAATTAATCCTCAACACCTTAAGATTGGTGACAGCGTATTTTTATTACAAGGACCTAAACCTTAAAAAATTGGGAGATCAATGTACTGGACCCCATGAAGTTTTAGAAATTTTAGGTAAAGGAAACGTTAAAATAAGAATGAATAAAACCACCAAAGTAGTTCATACAAATAGGTTAAAATTGTCCCATATTAAGCATGCTAGTACAGCCTAAAATACTAAAATATGTGTCCTTCGTATTTGATGTTATTTTAAAATACAAATAATTATGAATATGTATATATATATATATGTTGCAACAAAACTTGTTTCGGCTCCTGTTTCAGGAGATGTTGATCCAACTTATTAACGGTTTTTTAATAATAATCATGGCATCATGGGTGGTATCAATTCATGGAATAATAGGATATGACTGCGCTTCAAGCAGGTTGAATATAACAACATTATCACTACTAGAGGTAGGTGATTGTACACTACCCAAAACCAAAGTAAACTCAACCGAAACCTACGTACAATTAATTCAATTTAGTGGAGTCGCATCTATTAAAGTAATACAATGTAAGATTGAAATTAAACGAAATATTTTTTACTGTGGGATGCATTCTCATAGTTCTGCAGTAAGGAACGGTTATGCTGAATACTTACAAGAAGTTTCACATGAAACTTGTCAAACACTGCATGTAACTGGAGTCTATAAATATTCAGAAAACTTAATAATCTCAAATCTAAAAATAAATACTACTGGAGACAGACACAGTGTTACATTTGCAGGTAAAGTAAAGGACAATGGGGACTGTTCTGGTTCTAATTTTGCAGATCCCTTTGGAAGTTGGGAAAATGTTATTGTAACAGGAATAGTAACAATTAAACTAACCGTACATGAAACCTCAGTCGATTTAAATACAGATAAAGTAAGGTTAAATACTGGTGTCATTTGTCCTTTATCTCAGGGATCCTGTATAGATCAAGATTATGGTTATTCTTTTTGGGAACCACTACCTAGGGATATTTGCCATTTTCGGAAATATGAAGTATTGTACGAGGGACCAGCAATGAAAATTCAGGACAACAACACTCATGAAAATCTATACTCCTTTGTTTCACAAGATCTTACTTTTGTACTAGCCCAAACTGGACAATTTTCTATTTGTCAATATATTCTAATACGTACGGAACATCAAAAATTATTTATATTTCCAACTAGGAAAGGACACATCTTCTTAACCCAGAACACGGTAGCTATTCAGAATTTAAATATTTTTACTTACGTGAATACCAAATTCATTTATGTTGAGAGGCATATTCGCACTGAAATGAATAGACTCTATCACGATGTAATGTACCAGCGCTGCACTTTAGAAAGAGAAGTATTTAAAAACTCGCTAATTTTGACTACTCAAGCACCTGATGAGTTCGCGCTACATCTAATGAAAGGTCTTGGTTATATGTCAATTGTTTCTGGAGAAGAAGTGCATTTAGTAAAGTGTGTGCCAGTTGAATTAATACATAGAAAAGTAAAAGAATGCTATTTAAAACTCCCTGTTTTTAAGGGAAATAATTCTTACTTTCTCAGTCCTCGTACACATATTTTAACTACCACTGGTACTCAGGTTGAATGCAACGCCTTTGTACCTTCAATGTATTGGATTGGCGAAGCTTGGTACAGGGTATCCCCATATCCAGTAGAATCTATACCTCCAGAAATTATGATTATTATTAATTATTATGCTATCAATCGGTAGCACATCAAGGAATGTCAATATTAAATTTAATGGACGAATCGGTATTAGATAAAATTGCAGCCTCTGCATGGGGCAGATTTTGGACTATTTTTACGAGTTTTGGTGCAGCGAGTGCAGGAGTGATTGGAGTATTTTTTTTAATTTGTGGAATAAAGTTAATCGCTGATACTTTTATCCATGGATACGCTTTGCATAGTGTGTTTGGTTGGTCATTTAAATTATTAGGAGCTTTTTGGGACTCAGTAACAAATTTATTATTGCACCTTAGCAGAACTATACCACCTGCAGAACCACGTACACCTGCAAACGAAACTGTACCTTCTAATCACCCAGCTCCAACCTCAGAACCGCAACCCACGGATCCTAAATCACAAGGTAATTGGGAAAATCAGCAACTTCGTCAGATTTATCCTAATCCACACGTAGAAAGCAACTACATTGTGCACGTTTAATTAAAAGATTCAACATGAGTTCAATTTCCTATCACTCTCTTTTGCATGATTTTATTAAAAGAAATAAATTACCTTTTCCAAGATTTCAGTTCACAAATACTAACACGAGAGGATTTCCCGTATATACTTGCATTTTAAAACATTTAGACAAAGCAGTAATAGTTACTGGAAAAAGCATCCCTAATCTAGAACAAACTGCTTCTAGAACATTATTTACCCTTCTGGTAGGAAACGATATCTTTAACGAAGCTCTCACAAGAGAGATGGTAAAATTGCTGAAATTATGCAACCAGTTTCAGTTGCCAAACCCCACATACACATTTTTGCAAATTTTCATTAGGGCAGACACCCCAATTTTTAAAACTATTTTAAGAATTTTTAATTACCAAAAAACAATTGTCGCAGATCACCCTTTAAAGGGACAACTTGAGACAATTTTAGAAATGAATATGTATATACAACGGTTTGTAGAAAATTATAAACAAAATACAACCCTTTCGTCAGTTCTCTCTCAACCACCTAACGAAGGTAACCCTTCATCTATTAACCCTCAACCCTCTACAAGTAACGAACAAAACGAGCCTGCATCTAATCAACAAAATAGAAGGCAACAAAAGCCGGCTTATTGGAATCCGGGATTTACTTACCAAACTCCTACAAATTCTTCTTATATAACCAAAATCCCAACTAATTCAAATAATAGAACCAATCGTAGAAGATTAAGAAAATTAACACTTTGCACGAATTGTCCAACCTGTGGTTTTCACACTAAACAATAGCAAAATGTTCGATATAACTATTTGTTAAACTGAATATATACCTAATAAATCTGTATATCTGTTTCAGGTAAATGAAGTATCAACCAATGGACAACCTTCTAATTGTTATCTTTTATTTCACATTTTAGCTTTCATCTCCATTTTTACTCTTCATCTTTACACAAAAAGGCTTTGTACGCCAATCTAGTAATTGTTACCTTTTTCTCATATTTTACTTTCCTTCCTACTATTTTCAGTTCTTGATCTTTACACAAAATGGTTCTGTGTGCCAATCTAAAGATTATTACCCTTTTCTCATATTTTAACCTTTATCTCTCTTTACAATCTGATCTACCTTATTCGAACTCACCCTTTTCACAAAATCCAGGTTTGTTTTATGAGTATTTAGGCAAATCTAGATCAATTATAGATGAATGGCAAGTTGTAACATTTGTTAAGACCAATGAGATATTAGAAATCAGAAATGATATATTTGAAAATATATTAAAAATCAATTTTCAATGCAAAAACTTGAATTAATCATTAAATTGTCCAATGTTAGAATTTAATATACGTAATTTCCTCCAATTTTTGGATAAATACATTCTAGTATTGGAACACTTGCAAAAATCACTCATTTTTGCGTTTAATAACATCTGGTATCCATTTCTTCTCTCGCCTAATTTCAGATATGTTTATCAAGATATACAAATATCTAAACCCAACGCATATGTTCCTACCTACATTCCATTTCCTGATTTTCTAAAACCTACCCAAATCTCTCTATACCCAATGAATCAGAGCACAATTTTTGTAATCAATATACCATTATTATCATTAGAGAAATTCAAATTATTCAAAATACACCCAATAGAACTCTTAGCTGCAAAACACCTTTTAAAATTCAATCTACCAATTGGGAACCAATTTGTGAAACTTCAACTTTCCTGAATAATAAAACTGAAAATTGTAAACTCAAAATCTTTGCAGGAAATAATCCACAATGGATATCTCTGTTACAATTCAATTCCTGGATATATGTTATGCAACCAAGCCAATATTTAACCATTTCCTGTCTTGAAAACAAAGAAAATACTATATATATATCTGGCAATGGCAAATTACAAATCAAACCTACTTGTAAGTTAACCCAGCCTGAAATATTTCCCAGTTATTTTACTAAAACCACTTTAACTTTCACGAATTTATCTTTATATGTACCTATAATTCAGCCCTATGGAAACTTTATTATCCAACTTTTAAAAAATAATACACCTACAAATAAAAAAATCCTAATATCTTGTAGACAACTTATCAATAAACGAAAACAAATCTCTCTTTCAGAATTAGATGGTTTTATTCAAACATTAAATGATATTTCTGATAATGAAATCGAGCTTCAAACATTTTCAATATCGTATAACATTAATAAACAATTGTTTTATCCTGCTTACTATACTATTTATCTTTTTAATAATTTATTGTAAAATTAAAAGAAATAAACATAGAGAATTAACATACTGGCACAATCACATGAAGTCACTCTCCCCAGAGAAGTATCATGACTTACCATGCTCTTTACATGTATCACCAATAATTACTTTAAATCCACTCAATAGAATGGAAACAATAATTGAGGAAACTTAATATACTATCCTAAAATCAAGCTAACCTATTATAAATAAATATATAATAAATTATTTTATATAATAAATTATTCCTTATTATTTATTATTAAATAAATATCATTACTTGAAAATATTGATGACTTCATCCAAATAAATCCCCTGAAACTTTCCATAAAAGTTCCTGAGTTTTATTTCTGCGTCTTTTACGTAACGCTATTTAATAGTAAATTTCGTTGTAAAACACAACTAAGAAGAAATTCAAACAAGTAATAATAATTTTATTTTTTCATTTTACTTTCTTTATTTCTAAAAATATAAATAAAGTATAAAATTTAAAATATATACAATTAAAGTACAAATGTATTCACACTCACACACAACACACATTTTTATTTTATCCTCCTTTTCACTTTTGAAAACTCAAGCCTGTGTTCCCTTTCTATTCTTCTTCTTTCAAAATCTGTTGTCTGTAAACAATTCATTTATTCATTAGTAACCTAATCTTTTACAAAATAACGATAAATATACAAATAATAATATTACCTCCGTAATTACATTGTTTCTACATAGAAACATACTTTTTGCAAAATAAAAAAAATCTTGGCCCAATCTTTGGACCTTTATAGCCTCTGTTCCCATCTCCATAAAAAGTTCACAAGACATCCCCTGATAAGAATTCGGAAAAAATAGCATCTGTCCTTTAATTGCAAACGTCGGAAGACCAACATGGAGTCTCCGATGGCCAACGAATCTGATCGTGGCTGGATGAAGCTATAAATAAAATACCATAATAAATAAGTAAAATAAAATACGTATATAAAATATTAAAAAAATTAATTCTTAAATTTGAACAATAAAATTTAATAAAAAACAAATAAATAACCATAGTAACTATTTTTACCGAATCAATAACGTTTAATACTAAACAAATAAAATAAAATGTACTAAATTTAGATTTTTTTCTTTTTTTCTTCTTTTCAGAATTTTTCCTTTTTAAAATTTTATGATAACAAACATTTATTTACAAAAAGAAAGAGCAAAATATAGTAAAATAATCAATAAATAACAAAATAAGTAAACATATTTTTCTTTTTATTTACCCAAGTAAGCCTGTTGTCGATAATGGCACAATATCCATTGAAGATTTTGTAAGCCCCGTACAGCTTATGTAGCCCTATTTCACGGCAAAGTTTAGTATAAACTAGGACTTGAACTGAATTTTTCAAGTTAGCCCACCAATTTGGCACCCAAAAACTGCATTTTTCAATTTCTGCATAAATGGGTCTTCCCACATTCTTGGGCTCCCAGATATTTTTACTCCTAATTCTCTCCTTTTTTGGCACTATTACAGCAACTGAAAATTTCTCCGGAACTACTGATATACCTTCAGTCTCATTTTCTACACTCAACATTTCCACCTCTCTCACTTCAGACCTCATTACGTCTGAATCGAACACACCAGAATCTATTAACACCCCCATTCCTTTTATATAGTATTCATAATTTTCTGGTAATTTACCTTCTAAACAATTATTTAAATCAGTAAAAAGCCCAGTTTCTTCTGTATTTTCAAAATTTCTAACAAACTCCATGTTTCAAGTAAACACTTAAACTGATCCCATATAGTTTTGATCTCATATTTATATTAAAAAATATTGTAAAATCAGTAAAAATTTAAAATACATCTAAGACTCATAATCCCATAACTAGCTCATATATTGCTTATTTTATTTGAAAACACTTTTAGAAAAAAAATCTTCTATTAAGCAATACCATGCCTACAAAAATAATTCTGTTTTTCAACTATTAGTTTATTCTTTATGAGATCCAAATAATCAAGAGACCAACAATACTAAAGAAATTTTGAATTAGCTAACCTTGCATTTTTACTACTAGTCTGAATCTTTACGAGACTCAGATAAACCCTGGTTCAACTTCCTCGACCTCGTCTCAAATTTGACTCGGCATCTCTTTCCTAATCCTATTTCCTATCTACCTTTTTTTTTTCTTAATATCGAAAAATTGAACTTCGTTAAAAATAAATATTAACTCTTATATAATTTGTATATAGGATGAATTCAAATCAAATCTGCCCGGTGACAAAATTAGAAAATTTAACAGCTGAGTATGGATTTTCAAAACCAAAGTATATTTTACCAGATTTAGTAGCAAAATGTCAAGTTCAAAAGAACACCGATTTTATCGAAGTAATAATGCATAGAACACAATGCATTAAAGAAAGTAAAAAGGAAATCGCAGAAATCATGTTAAAAAGATTGATAAACCACTATGAATTTTTTGAAAATTACGATGAAAAAGACTTAAATGACAATGGAAATACAGAAAAAATCAAAGTATTTAAATGGTTAACGACGTGTGAAAGATGTTATTCTAGATACCACATCGCCAAATATTGTAATAGAACGAGACATAACGAAAAATATATTGAATAATAACTATATAAAATAAGATAAATTACTTCATAACGTAAATTAGAGAAATTAACATATTTTTAACCTACAATTTTATTAATGGGAATGTTTTACGCTTGATTAAATGTTTAATGTACTAATGTTTTTAACTATAATATTTTGATTATAATAATAATTAATGTCTACGAAATATTTTACAAATAACAAAATGTGTATTAAATGTATTAATGTTTTCAACTTAATTATTTTGATTATAATAATTAATGTCTACTAAATATTCAAAAATTTACAAAATATGTATTAAGTGTATTAATGTTTTCAACTTTAATATTTTAATTATAATAATAATTGATGTCTACAAATGTTTAAAATTAACAAAATGCGTGTTTAATGTACTAATGTTTCATCTTTAATATTTTAATTAAAATTAATCATTTATAAAATATTAATCGACTTATGAATTATATTAGATTATACACGTGAGATATGTTAAATTGACATAAAAACATAAAAATTATACTATATAAAAATATTAATCGACTTATATTAGATTATACACGTGAGATGTGTTAAATTGACATAAAAACATGAATATTATACTATATAAAAATATTTATCGACTTATATTAGATTATACACGTGAGATGTGTTAAATTGACATAAAAACATTAATATTATACTATATAAAAATATTAATCGACTTATATTAGATTATACACGTGAGATGTGTTAAATTAACACAAAAACACGAATATTATACTATTTAAAAATTTTAATCAACTTATGAATTATATTAGATTATACACGTGAGATGCGATCAAATAACATAAAAACATTAATATCCCAAGTAGAATCTAAACTAGAATCCATCCATGGCCCATCTATGGAAGCCATTTTCCATGTGTGGGCCATACATGGCCGCCATGCATGGCCCATACGAGTTTTGTAACATTACGCCGCAGTTTTGCCCGACATCCTAATTTTAAAGAGATTACACATCCTGGTCGTTTCTAACGTCCATATTCTATCCTGCGTTGTCCAGGTATCGAAAAAAACAACTTTTATATAAATAAAGGAAACCCTGATCAGGGTACTATGCACTAGGTACTAAAACAACATCTTCTTCTGGCATTTCCTGTTCAAAATCATAGCAAAAACAACATCCATCGGGTACCAGTTGATGCCGTCATCCTAACAATTATTTAAGGTGATCTAGGTATCAAATTAACATATTCTCCAAGAATTTTTTCAGGAAATTGTAATTTTATATTATTTCTAATGTGTTTAAGTGGATGCCGTCATCCTAATACATTAATACAGTGCTCTAGGTGTGAAATCAACATCTTCTCCTAGGAAATTTTAAGAAGACTAAAAATGTATAACTTTTTTGCATTTTTAAAAGGATGTCGTCATCCTGACAAATAATTATATTAATCCAGGTAATTATAATGTCATTTCTTCTGGGAATTTTAGCTGAAAATTAAAAAGTATATTTCATTTATCATACACAAAAGATTCCCGACATCCTAACAAATCGATCAACTGATCTGGGCGAGGATCTAGGTGTGAAATCAAAATCTTCTACGAGGGATTTTTCAGGAAACCTGAAGATCATATCTGTTTTGAAGCATTTGTGCAGATATGACTTCATCCTGATACAATGTTTATTAATCTATGCAATGATTACTCAAAGTGTCCGTTTTGCTTCTCGGTACATAAAGTTATAATATTTTTATTTAGAGGTAAATTAAAGTAAATTTCTGTTAGAGGTAAATTAAATTAATAATAACGGTGTGTTTGTTTTGTCCTTAAAAATTGTATTTAAATGCATCATCAAGAAACTAAAACCTGAAACAATCCTAACGATTCAGGTTTGTAAGCATTGAGTTGTCAAATAGAGGGTTATGTTGAAGGGTTATGTCAAATAGGGATTTATATTTTCTCTTTTCTTTACCTTGTACAACAATTTTTTACAAAAAAAAGTTAAAATACTATTCTTTTTTTAATATCCATCTGATTCTGATATTTTTTTCAGATATATGCGTTCAAAAAATAAAATAAAAAATAATATTTTCCAGGAATTCCTGCAAAACATTAACATTTATAAACGATCCACTATTTATAAAAGGTAATCTTCTTAGTTTGTTCTTGAGCTCTAAAAGTAAAAAAAATATTCTCCATAAAAAAGTAAAAAACATTATTATCTTTGTAGTGGTATTTTAAAGAAATGATGTTGATTTTATATTAACCGTCGCCGACATCTAAAAAGCATGTATTAAATTGAAATGGATGCACATCAAAACTAATAAATACGGTTAAAACACTAGTTTTAACCGTATTTTTATAAGAATTTATAATACAACTTAAAAATAAGAAAATAAAATTAACCTAACCCTAATTGACAACTCAATGTTTACAAACCTGAATCGTTAGGATTATTTTCGGTTTTAGTTTCATGATGTTGCGTTTATATACAATTTTTAAGGATAACTCAAACACAACGTTATTATTAATTTAATTTACCTTTAATAGAAATAAAAGTATTCTAACCTTATGCTCCAAAAAGCAAAACGGACAATTCAAATAATCATTACATAGGTTAATAAACTTTGTGTCAGGATGAAGTCATATCTGCACAAATGCTTCAAAACAGATATGATCTTCAGGTTTCCTGAAAAATCCCTCGTAGAAGATTTTGATTTCACACCTAGATCCTCGCCCAGATCAGTTGATCGATTTGTTAGGATGTCGGGAATCTTTTGTGTATGATAAATGAAATATACTTTTTAATTTTCAGCTAGAATTCCCAGAAGAAATGACATTATAATTACCTGGATTAATAAAATTATTTGTCAGGATGACGACATCCTTTTAAAAATGCAAAAAAGTTATACATTTTTAGTCTTCTTAAAATTTCCTAGGAGAAGATGTTGATTTCACACCTAGAGCACTGTATTAATGTATTAGGATGACGGCATCCACTTAAACACATTAGAAATAATATAAAATTACAATTTCCTGAAAAAATTCTTGGAGAATATGTTAATTTGATACCTAGATCACCTTAAATAATTGTTAGGATGACGGCATCAACTGGTACCCGATGGATGTTGTTTTTGCTATGATTTTGAACAGGAAATGCCAGAAGAAGATGTTGTTTTAGTACCTAGTGCATAGTACCCTGATCAGGGTTTCCTTTATTTATATAAAAGTTGTTTTTTTCGATACCTGGACAACGCAGGATAGAATATGGACGTTAGAAACGACCAGGATGTGTAATCTCGTTAAAATTAGGATGTCGGGCGTAATGTTACAAAACTCGTATGGGCCATGCATGGCGGCCATCTATGGCCCCCGTTTGTAAGTATGGCAAAACTGTGGCGATTTCTACTTAGGATCGAGTTAAAATCTAGTCAAAAACAAAAAACAAAAAAAAACAAATATATAAATAAATAATAATAATTATTATTATTTTATGAATCAGGTAAAATCCGAAATCTTGATTAAAAAAATTTTTTGTGTTAAAAAAAACAAACAAAATTAAAAACAAAATTAAAAGCAAAAGACAAAAACAAACAAAAAATTAATAATAAAAAAATAACTAATATTATATCTGGATTTTACTAATTCATAGTAATACTTCTTTCCTTGTAAGATACAAATATTAAGATATTAAGGCATTTCTCTAATCAAACAAAGTATTGTTTTTAACCCAGTATTGGCAGAATGTTACGCCAGTACTGAACATACGTAATAACAATGTTTAAATTCAATTACCTATATTTCACCATTATTAACATTATTCATGTCATTCTTAAATATTGTTTATTCAGAATTGCGTCAATCTTAACTAAATTGTTTAAAAAAAACAATGTACTTATTTCTAAAGTCATTAATGTCCGTATTATATAAATAAGACATTTTAACCATCATTACCAAATTGTATTTTATAATATTTTCCAATCTTAAGATATATCTTGTTCGTATATCTCAATTTTTCTAAAAAATGGCCTAAGTAGGAGTGAATATAATTATCTACTAGTAATTTTGAAAAGTCATTATTACATTGTCTTTCATATTGTTCAATAAGAACTGAAGTCATACGACTATCTTAGAATGTAAAATATCCTAAATTAATTATTTTTCATTCATTAAAAACAGCAAATTACTGGTAATAATATACTTTGTTCATTATTATAATTGTTATTCAAACAGTTTTTATTAAAATAATTAAATTTTATAGTAATATTATAAAAAAAGTAATGAAAAAGATATATATATTACTCATAGAAACTTGCTTTTAAAAATATATAACCAAAAATAATAATAATCATTTATTTCACTTATATTTATAATAATCAAATACTTTGCGTTTCACTTAAATATTTAATTTTAAGGGGTGGTGGAGCATCTATTTTAACGCATAAATTATTTTTAATACTAAAAACTGTTTGCCTATTCCATATAGAGTCTATCGCTCTATCAATATAAATAATTGCCATACATTAATACGAAATTATCATTGTATTACGACTATGTAAACTTGATATTTCCCTTACAAATGATTACAAAATTTAAAATTAAAATTAATTTCGTAAATAAAAAGAAAATAGGGGAAAACTTTTTCTTTCCTTTTTCTCATAGCAAAGTAACCAAAATTTTTAATATATATACACACAACAAAAAAGGAAGAAAGTTCCTTTCTTTCCTTTTTTTTTAGGTGAAGAAGGGAAATGTCACGTTCTAGCGTGACCTATTAAATGTTTATAAAAATTTATACTTAAGATTATAAAATTAATAAATGTAAGAAGCATAAAATTTATATTTTATAAATCTGAAAAGTGAAATAATCTTTCTGAGAAAGAAGGGAAGCCCTCGTTTCTAAACACTATTATCATAAATTACGATAATAGCCTTGCCCGTTCAGCATAGTCGCAAGCCTTCTCGCGACGATTCGACACATGGGTGACGCATCCGCCTACACAGTAGCGCACGTTCAAGACGAGCGCCTATAGGACATGAGGGTGACACTTTTGCCACAAGCGGACACTCTCGACTTTCATGAGGGGTAACAGCTCGTCCTCTCGTACCACATGTACCCCAACGCAAGGACATGAGGGTGACTCCTCGCTACTCCGCAACCCTAATTTGTTCCCTCTTATTGGACATATATACGATTGGAAACCAATAAGCAAATCAGTCCTTCTTCTGCAATATCTAAGACCGAACCGCTGGACCAAGTCAGTCTTTCATTAACTCTTGTTTCAACCCGAATCGCTGGTCTAATCTTTTGAATTGAACTCTTTGTGAAACTATTTGTCATTTAACTTAAAGGACTCCTGGTGCGTCCACCAGTAACACTGGACATTAATTGTGTTTAAAAGTATAAATTAACTTCACAACGAACTTTATTAAACCCTCTTAACTCAAGTGCGGGTTAAAAGAAGAAATTAACTTTACAACGAACTTTATTAAGCTCTTTCAACTCAAGTGTGGGTTAAAAAAAAGAAATTAACACTACAACGAACTTTAATAAACCCTCTCAACTCAAGTGCGGGTTAAAAGTGAAAATTAACATTACAACCAACCATATAATTTCACCTAACTTCAATCCTTTAAGTGAAACCCCCTTTTTAATACAAGTGCGGGTTATATCGTTGGAACCCTTTTCCTCCTCAAGAATAAATTGAATTCTCCAACTAAGAGCTTTTTACCTACACGGATCAACTAAGGAAACTGTAGTCTATTTGGAACTGACTTCTTTCAATAATTAATGGTGCCTTCCATTGTACCTCATCATCCTACCTGTCAGACCTTTCTGCTCATCCAGATTTTTGGGCCTTTAGTTGGTCCATTCCAGCTTAAGAGGTCATACTCAAGTTACGAGAGGAAGTACTTCAAATTAGAACAATAGGTAAGGATATATTTTATTAAATTGATTCTTAAATTCCTTTTTAATCCTTTTCCTCTTCTAAATTAATCCTTTGTTTCAGAAGGATTTCCCTTTTATATTTGGAGAGGATTCAGATTTCCTTCCTACTGCTTCACCGAGGATTCTTCTTCTCTTACGTATTTTATGTATTATTTATCCAATAAATAGTAATTAACCTAATTTATTACGTTTACCTTCAAAGCCTGTCCCTTAGCTCAAGGCCTTCAGCCTTGTAAATAAATCAGGCAATAAAAAATAAAGTTAGAGTTGCGTTTGGTCCCTTCAGGATATAACACTAGTAACAGACCACAAACCATTAGTTTGGTTTCAAAATGCAAAAGACCTTTGTTCACGAGTTACTCGATGGAGGCTGAAATTATCCGAATATGAATTTGACGTTGTCTACAAAGCTGGTAAAATAAATGTTAATGCAGATGCATTATCACGCAATCCAATTGATATTAATGAAACAAACAATTTTTTCAAAAACAGAATATAATTATACTAATTTTCAACGATCAAATAAGAATTGTTATTATTATGAAGAAACAGACAGTGAAGACACAAGCGAAGATGAATTAGATGAAAAAGACTCGTATTACGAATATTCAAGTTTTAGTGAAACTAGTGAAGAATCAGACGACGATTTTCTTGAGGAAAAAGAAATAAACGAAGAAAAAACTAAAGAAAAAGAAGAAACATATTAAGACTCTAATGAAGAAACAAAAAAAGAAACAAAAGAAGAAACAAATGAAGAATAAAACAAAAGAAATTTAGTCACAGGATCTGACAATCAAGAAAAAAATAAAATTAAATACGATGAAAATAAAGATATAAAAAATATACAAGTTAAAATGAAGAAAAAATATTTCTACAAAATCTGAAAACAAATAACTTGGTAACAGAAAACCAAGCAGAAGAACAAAGCACTCAATATTTTATAACAAAAAATTATGAAGAAAATAATACAACTCAAAACAAAACATATACAAATTCCAAAATAAATGCTATGGTAACAAGAAACCAAGCAAGAAAACAAGAGAATCAAAATAATACAAACATAGAAAAAAGCGAAAAACCAACAAATATAAAGATCAACCAACCTAAAACCCCTTTGTCTCTACAAAGAGAAAGGCACAGAAAAGGAGAGAATTATTCTATGATAAGAAAAAAGAAAGAAACATTAAGCGAATAAACAAGAGAAAGCGAACATAGCGAAGAATCAACAAATATGAAGAATAACCAACCCATGAAACCTTTACCTCTTCAAAGAAAAAGAGGAAGGCCAAGAAAAGGAAAGAATTATTCTGTCATAAGAAAAAAGAAACCAGGTATAAGAAAAGCAAAGAAGTTCAGAAAATCTCAAGAAAATTCTTTTGATTCAGATCCAGTATTTACAACAAAACCATTAGTAAACAAAAAGAAAAATAGAAAACGCAGTCTTAAATCTGTATCATCAAGTGAAGAATACCTTTTCTCAGAAGACAGTGACGAAGACGCATTAAACGAAATATTGAAGGATAAAGAAAAAGAAGATATACAGCATTCATCGGATACAGAAAATCGACCACCACCAGAGCCCCCACCTGCAGAAATAAACATGCCAGATGGACAATTGATTAAAAACAACAATATTGTAGAATGCCGCGATCAACTTACTATGCGTAAGGATAATTACGCTTATTTCACCTTAATTACTGGAGAACCCAGGGACAATGGATCAAAAGCCCTTTCTAAAAGAAAAGAATTACCAAAATTGAAAAATTTATGTTTAGGAGAAGTTCACGAATATCGTCGTGGTAATCAGTATCACTTTGTATTACCTATCGAATAAGAAATTAAACATAATCTTACGGACAAACTTAAATATATTAAATCCTCAATTAATTCTTTATTTATAAAAGCTAAAAAGTTAAAAATTCGTTCAATTAGCATTGCAAAAACTTCTGAAATTAATCATATAACATGGAATGAAATTCTAGGGATTATTAATACTATTCTTGAAAATTCATCAATTAAATTTGTTATCTGTTTAGGAATAATAAAATACGCTACTAAAGAACAACAAGAACAATTAATAGAGTAAGCTCATTCTTCAGCACTAGGGGGTCACAAAGGAGTTTCAAAAAATTATAATCGAATTCGTCAGAATTTTTATAGGCAAAATATGAAATTAGCTATACAAAAATATATACAATCATGCTCAAAATGTCAAATTAAAAAACTAGTATGAGTTAAAACAAAAAATCCTATGGTCATCACAGATACGTCAGGCACAGCATTTGAGAAAGTCTCAATGGATATAGTAGGACCTTTACCTGTAACAGAGAAACAAAATAAATATATATTAACCATTCAAGATAATTTCACTAAATATTCTTTAGCTATTGCACTACCAAATGCACTTGCAAGTACAATTGCAGATGCATTTGTTAAAAAATTTGTTTGTATATTTGGCTCCCCAAAAGCTGTTCTTACCGATCAAGGACGAAATTTTCTTAGTGCTCTTATTAGAAATTTAGCAAAAAGATTTCGAATTAGACAATTCAAAACAACCGCCTTCCACCCTCAATCCAACGGATCTCTTGAAAGATCACATCACGTTCTTGCAGAATATTTAACACATTTTCTTATAATACTAGTATACACGAAGGAACACGTTGCACTCCATATGAATTAGTTTTTCGTAAATTAGCAAAATTGCCATCCAGCGAATCACCTGAAGACATCGAAAAGCTCGAAACTTACGATGAATACTTAATTAAACTTGTAACTAAACTACACAAAATTAGAGGTATAGTTAAAGAACATCTTGTTGCAGCAAAAAAAAATCAAAAATTTATTATGACAGAAAAAGCAACCCACAAGATTTTAAACTTGATGACGAAGTATTTTTATTAAGCGGACCAAAACCAAAGAAATTAGGAGACCAATATTCAGGACCATATAAAGTTTTAGATATATTAGGCAAAGGAAACGTTAAAATAGAAAGAAAAAATAAACCAAAGGTTATACATGTAAAGAGACTGAAGAAATCAAGAATAAATTCAAACACACATAAGTGAAACAAAAAATCTAATAACAATTAACAGAACATACTATTCATCTAAGAAGTAATCAAAATTATACTTTTAACTTCAAAGTATTAGTATTTTTTCTAAATAAATATCCTTTTCTTTGTTCTTTTCCCTTTTTTTTCTCTTTCATAAAAACTAACCCCTCTTAATTAGAAATATCATTTTACAGAAATGTCTGCCAGATCGAAGACATGGCTAGCGCTTATAATACTAATATCATGGAGACCATCAGTACAAGCCATCATTGGTTATGACTGTGGTTCAAATCAACTTAACTTCACAACAATATCTTTTTTGGAAGTAGCAGAATGTGACATACCTGAACCAAACAATGTAAAGTAGAAGTTGATAGAACAATTACACACTGTGGAGTATTTTCACATGCATCAGTAGTAAGAAATGGATTAAGTGCATACATTCATGATATTTCATATGATCAATGTAACACTCTACACCAAGGCGGAACTATAACATTTGGACAAGACGCAAAAATATCAAAGTTGAAGGCTAATCATACAACTTATCATAGTATATTAATAGCAGGATACACTGACACAGATGGAGGTTGCACAGGAGTTCAATTTACAGATCCATTAGGGACTTGGGACAACGTTTTTGTACAAGGAGTAGTAACTGTAACATTAACCAAATACTATGCAAGTGTTAATTTAAATACGGATCGAATCCACTTACAATCTGGTATCACATGTTCGCTCTCAGATACCAATTGTTTTGACATGGAAGGCGGGCAGACATTTTGGAATCCTTTACCTCAAGACATTTGCCATCTTAATAAATATGAAGTCTTATATGAAGGTTTCGTTAATAAGACTTATGAAAATAGTACTCAGCATACAGAAACAATTTATTCTTTTATGCAACTCAGGCGTTTTATAGTCACTTTACCTACCTATATAGGCGCATCCTAAGTTCTTCCTTATAGTCCAGCGGTCAATAAAGTGCCCATTATTACCCTAGGGCAATAATGGATACTTTATGGACCGCTCGCAGATCAATAAAGTATCCATTATTACCCTAGGGCAGTAATGGTTACTTTATTGACCTGCTGGGCTATATGAAAAAACTTAGCATGCACCGGCATAGGTAGCGTAGAGTGACCATAATACGCCTTTGTTGCATAAAGAATCGTATGTACCATGTGTCATAGGTGCGTCTTTCGTCTCGCGCGATATTTCCAAACTCGTCTCCGGCTCGAGCGACCTCGGCTTCGCCTCGGTCTTGCTCTCGCCTGCAACTCGTTGGAAATATCTGCGCTCGACTATAAAGACGCACTTATGACGCTTGGTGCATAATATACTATGAATACAGAAGATATAACCTTTGCAGTATCACAAAGAAATCTAAACCCAGTTTGCAACTTAATTATGTATAGAACAGAACACCGAAAATTATTAATTGTAGAAACCCAACCAGGAGCATCAATTTTACCAAACAAAAAACCTACTGTACAAAATATGGATCTTTTTTCCTACGTAAACTCTAAATTTGTGTATGTTGAAAGACACATTCGTACTCAAATGAAACAATTATACCATGACATATTAATTCAAAATTGCGAATTAGAAAGACAGGTTTTAAAAAATACTTTAACATTAGCAGTTCAAACCCCAGATGAATTTGCATACAACTTAATGAAAGGCCCAGGATATATGTCGATAATAGCAGGAGAAGTTGCACATATAATAAAATGCATTCCTGTTAAAGTAAAATACCGTGAAACTAAGGAATGTTATCTACACTTACTTGTTCATAAGGGAAACGATACACTCTTCTTAACACCTCGAACACACAAAATAACTTCTAAAGGAACTCAAACTAATTGCAATTCTTTTATTCCATCAATGTACTGCTTAGGCCAAAAATGGTACAAAATGCTTCCTAACCCAATAGAAACAACTAACCCCGCGACTATTAGACCCCTAACAAGCGCTACATGGCAATACACAAATCTTTATCATTAGCAACCAAAGGTGTATATTCACAATCCGATTTAAATAAATTAAAAGATCATATAATGTTCTCAGCAGAAAAACCAATGATTTTAAATAGGTTAGTTCGCGGCATGACAGGGTTACCCACAATTAATCAGGGAATTTCTTTAATGGGTTTACTAGACGAGAAAACTATGGAAAAAATTGCTCAGTCAACGTGGAATAAAATTTGGACAGTATTTTCCAGTTTTGGTACTGTCAGTGCGGGATTTATAGGCGTTGTCATTGTAGTACAAACAATTAAACTTTTAATCGACACATTTAAAGATGACTATGCCCTGTATACTGTTTTTGGATGGTCAATTCATCTTATTGGATCCATTTGGGATTTAGTTACTAATTTACTATTACACTTAGGAAAACGAGAAGAGCCGTCCAAGGAAGCCAAAAGCATAAACAAACCACTCCCTGACAATAATCAAAACCAAAAACCACTCACTACAACACAGTCAGAACCCGTACCAAAACAAGAACAAAGTAACAATCAGACAACAGAAACATACATATATCCGCAAGAACAACTAACACAATTAAATTACTGTTACATCCGAGCAAAGGCGAGGTTATTTAAAGTGATATTTAAAAATATCATTTATTTAAATAAAAAGGAAAAGCAACAATCTGGTTAGCTAGCGAAAGGCTAGCCTTTTTATTTATTTTTTATTAGGGTAAGTTTTCACTAACAGATCTAAGGGATCTGAGTCAATAAATAATCAAGTCATTATCTTTAAGACGTTTATTATAATAATTCACTTAATAATGGTAAAGTTACAAAGCAATAATCAAGTTTATTTTAACAATTTCACTAAGAGAACAACAATCATAATAATCTTCAATGTCTTGAGTTTTACAATGAATTAATAATGTAAGCTTTCGCTAAATGCCAGTATTGGGTCAATACTAACCAGTACTCGGAAGGAGTGATTCTAATTGATAAATTAGTTATGTGTAATATTATACCATCGAGAAATGGAAGCAAACTCGTTTAATCTTCAAATTAAGAAATGCCAGGACTGAGCCAGCACTAGACCAACACTGAAGTGAACATTTCCAAGTGATCAAAATAAATAGTTAAACAATATATAGGTAATAATTGATACAAGTAAAATGTGTGATTCTCAATAGCAATTGCCAGCACTGGGCCAGTATTGGCTTATACTGGCAAGCCGTGATACAGTTAATTTTAGGTACAATAATTAATAATATGTGGAATTATAAAGGTAATCATAAATCAGAATAAATAGTTAATCCGTTCGGCATATAATGGTAACAAGTTAGGTATAGTTTTAATTTGTTAAACAATAATCATATCATAAATAAATCGCAAGGTACTTACATAAGGTGTGCGGATTTTGTTGACAATTAGAATAGCGCAGGAACGAGGTAGTAACCAAGATATCGCTCAATCGATTTCGTATCGTTGATATAACTATAATGTATTACACTTCACACAAGCGATTTTTAATGTTATTTATCGTCGGATCACAATTAGTTGGGCACGATGCTCCCTATAAAGTCTAAGGTTATCACTTATGAATACCCGAGCAATATGTGATACAAGATGCCGCTTTTAATTTCGATTCCGACGGGTCACTTCGACGATATTACGCTTTTAAAGATACCGGAGTAAAAAACAAATTATTCTAAGTGTCGCTTGTATTTAAAGAAAATAGCTACCCTTTCCTAGGAACAGGCGTGTCTCTAATTTGAATGGTAGGAGGTAAAAAGAATATGATTCTTACCCTTTCCTAGGAACAGGCGTGTCTCTAATTCAATTGGTAGAAGATAAAATTGATGAAGCTTCAAAAAGTGCACGTGCACTCGCACTCGCGAATGACATTAATATCTTATAGTCTGTTTCCATAAATGCGGTATTTAGTATCGTATAACAGATAGACATATTCTCATAAACTTGTCTAGGATTTGTTTTGCTTATCTAAGGAAGAATGCACGTGTGATCTTTTACTAAAGTCACGTACATTCTTCGAGGTCGAAAAAATGTATGATATTAAATTTCCGATAATGTTTAGACGATATTATAAGAATATAATCTTTCATAAAACTGTGAAATCAGTCCATTGTCATCAGCTTGCGTTTTCTTTGGACTAGAATTTCATAGAGACTAAACAATGGATTTGTTTTATTCGCATTTGCAAATGTTGTAATTCCATCTATCCTTGCAGCTGTTAAAACATACTAAAAGAATTTGCAAAATTCGTGAATAAAATGTGAAATAATATACTGTCGAGTATCTTATCATGCAGCTGCAAGGATGTATTTTTTAGAAATATGAGAATTATGTGGTGTTATTAGAAAAAGATAGAAATTTTGGTTACTGGGATGTAACAATTACAGTCAAAGTAATCCATATCGCATTTAACTTAGCATGAAATCAGTAAGACCTACAGAAAAAGTGGAGAAAGCACTTATAACAATGGGTTTTTCACCTTTGAGATACACGTATGAAATTAAAAGAGATACGAATAATAGATTACTTTTCAAAATATCGGTATCGAATAAAATATTCCAGTATACCACAATGGAGCATGATCCGGATATGGTAAAGGAGCTTGTTGCACGTAGCTATCTTAAAACCCTACCAATCAACAAAAACATCCTTATAATATCCCTTCCTACCGTCGACGTCATTCGTGAACTAAAAAATATTTGTTTAAATTTAAAACTGCAAAAACCAAAGTATATTTATCTTTATTTTTGTCCAACTAAACGTAATCATATTATCACTTGTAAAGTTGAAGAAAACAAAGAAAATGGCATCGACAATATAATCAGAGAAGCCAAGATCCAGGCAACCTGTAGAATGATTCATAAACTACATAAAAAACAAAACAGATCGATAAACAATGTTACGGATGCAATGAATGATTTATCCTTACACACATCAAACAATCATCCTTCCACTAGTACTTCACAGCGAAACGAAGAAATACCTCCTCAATTACCACCAAGAAACAAAACTAGAACAAACCTTTTCCAATCCAGTAAAAGTAGAGCATGCCATCAACAAACAAAGTCGTACAAAAAATGCATGAATTGCCTTTATCGGGCTTTGAACCCTTATCATTTTGCATAAATATGATCTTTTTTTTTCTAGCATGTCACAGCAACCTCTCAACCTCACAACACAAAAATCTGTCGAATCATCCTCATCTCCTCGTAAAAATTGCGTATTTTCAAAACTACATAAAGATTTACCGTTATCTCATTTTAAACCAATAGAAGGACAAATAGATGTACTACAAATCTTACGTTATTTTACTCTTGAATATGGACTTTCAACACCGAACATTTCAATGGTAATAGACAAAAAAGAAACATTTTTAACAACATATACAGTATATACGTGTCAGTTGGAAGTAAAATGAAAAAGAAAAGAGCATATTCTTAAGTAGTAGCAGCTCAATACGCAGCGCTAGACTTATGGAAATTTTTTGTAAGAACTCACGATCTAATTGATGATGAAGATCCCTTTTTAGTCAATATTTCAAAAACGCAAGAAATAGGAACACAAACTGATCCTCGTCCTAAGTTAATACAATGGCACAACTGTTGCAGATATTGTTTATATCACGGTCACACTATTAAAAATTGTGACGCATTGAAACTAATTCGTAGATTTGAACCTCAAAAACCAGTATTCATTTTAGCACCAAACCCAAATTTACACAAAACAATTGAAATCTTACGCGCAAACTACTCAAATAGCAATATAAGCAACATTAAAGAAAGACTAATCTAAAAATTTCGTTTGTTTTAGTTACAAGTCTCATCAAGGCTCTACTTGCATGACCCAAAGACATTCCGAGGAAAACAAGATAAAATCAATTTCATTTATTTGTAATCTATTTTTCAAAGGAATGACCAGCACGCTAAATATGAAATTCGTTTCCATCCTTTTCACACTTCTTACTTTTATTATTTCTTCGCACTCTTATAAGCAAACAATTCTAACACCAAATTCCACCATTATTTTCGAATCTATGGGACTCATAACAGCTTTAAATAGACAAAGACACCTATTAAATTACATAGAAATTTATGAAATTTAAAGATTTGGTCGATTAATAATTCAAACCTTTAAAGAAGTAACCGAACATTGTTCAAACTCATGTCCAAAAGATTTTATCAAAGAAGAAATAATGAACAAAGAAAGAGAACTAATATCAATTTTAAAGGATACCGAGAATATTTTATATAAAAGTACATTAAAATTAATCCCTAATAATCAACAATTTTATCACGTTCTGGAGAAAATGCACAACACAAACCTTACTGCAATAACCGAACCAGAGCAACAAATCAATGTTGTCCCAACTACCTTTTCTGAAACTTTCAATGACACTTTCCGAATCCAAGGCACACTAGAGGCTTTTAAAAATTGGCATATTAAAAATCTAAATCAAGAAGACAAATTTTACACACTATTTTCAAGATCATGGATTAGATATTTAAGAGATCAAATTTCTGATTACATAGTTTACATAAAAAAAATATTAAACATCCTAATATTAGCAACAAACAACAAATGGCATCCTATATTACAATCTTCAATCCCTAAAGAATATCTTTTTAACACTTTTTCACACGAATTTTCTCTCACAAAATTATTTAGACACTCAGAAACAGACGCTTTTACATATAAGAACAAATTATTTATCGCCCTTACAGTACCCTATTCAACACGATATAATCTTTTTAAAATGCATTCAATTCCAATGTTTAACACATTCAATAAACAACACCCTCTAATCACACAAATGGATTTAAAAAACTCACTTCTAGCCATATCTAAGGACAATAAAACTTATTTTCACCGGGATAAACCAAGTATAAAAAACTGCTACGAAACAGCATTTAGTAAAATTTGTCCTTTTTCATCTGATATTAAAACAATAGCCGACAATCATAGTTGCGAAATTGAACTTTTTATGAAGAAACAATCAAACTTATGTAATTATAACTGACAAACATTTCCTAAAGATTCATGGACCATATTAGAAAATTATCAGGCCTGGTTATATTCAATTCATTCTCCCACAAATATTAAAATTCGTTGTCCACAAAAAAATAAAATAGAACTGACTATCCAAAATAATGGAATATTAAAAATTGAACCGGAATGTGCAATAGAAATAAATTTTCTCATCTTACCTAGATTAACTAAAAGAAATCAAGAAAAACCATACCTAGTTATGAGCGAGGAAGACTTAGATACACTTAAAAATAATCACAAAGCTTTGTTCGAATTAATTACAAATCCTAACTTACACATTGATTATCTTTTCAATCACTGAAATAAAACCAGAAAAATTATTCCATTAAATAATTTAGAAGAAAAATTGCTTATTTTAGCAGAAGAACAACTACATACGAAACCAAATTTAGTTTCAAGAAAAGAATTTGATGACCTTTTTATCAATATAATGATAGCAGTAATGATAATAAATATTCTTCTATCCATTTTTTTAACATAAGCAGCCATTCTATATTATTTAATTAAGAAAAACTATTGACTAATTAAAACAATTCAAGAAAAAAAACAAATAACTCACCAAAGTATTGATATAGTTCAACAAGAAAATGCAATTCAAATTTTCTCTCCAACTTCAAATCGTAAAACAGTTCGCCTCGAAACTCATGTGTAAAAGCACACATTCGGACTAGTTGATTTAATATAAAATAAATATGTACATATTTACATTTCATCCTTTTAGAGATTATAAAGCAATCTACAAATAAAACATAAGTCTTAATTAATTCTTATAAAAAAAAACTACAAAAAATAATAATAATAATAATTATTATACAACAAGACGAACAAAAAGGACATCTATAAATAATTTTCTTCAATTATTAACGTTTCGAAGCTGAACCCAGCCTCCTCTTCAGAATTTTATTGTGTTATTTTTTAAAATACATTATATATAATTTAATTATTTTTTAAAAAAATTTTTGGATACACAATAATTATTTTTTCTTTTAAATTACATTAAAAAACATATAAAAATAAACTCACCAAAAACATATAAATTTCACAATCTCGTCAAGCCATCAACACATTATACAGTCAAAAAAATACGTCAAATATAAAGCATTTTATTTTTTTTATATATAAAAACGATTCCAACCGTCATTGCAGTCACAGGTTACCTTAAAAAATTATTTTACACATTTTTATTTTATTTTCAATTATTATAAAATTAAAAAAATAATTAATTTAATTGCATAGTTTTTCAAAAATTATTTACCATTTTCCAATAACACATTGCATATTGAAGTCAATAATTACAATAAATTTTTTTATAAAATTTTGTATTCAGTATAATTATTAAAGTTTTTTACTGTTTTTTAATTATAAAATATTAGCTTGCTTCAAAATTTGTTTCATTCCGATGAGAGAAGGTGGTAACCTTCCTCATGGAATAAATATTTAAAACTAATGAAAAGCAACCTATGGCTTTCAATAACAGTTAAAATTTTACAAGGTCGATCAACAACAAATGAACTCATTAGCAAAATTCTGGATCCATTTATACTCAGGAATAAAATCGAATAAAGAAAATTCTCTTAAAATTTTGTTAAATTAAACTATTGATAATATTTTTATATGAGTGATTAAATCCTGAAGTGTCGAACATTTTATTTATGCTATTATTACCCTCTTTTTTGATATAAAACATTTCTGCAACAATTCTTTTTCTTTCATTTTCTTCTCTATGTAATATTTCAATATTTGACCAATTAAAATTATGGTTTTCATTAGAATCATTTACTTTTAATAATCTATGTTTAGATAATACATTATAATATTTTTTACTTCTAATGAAATTAGATTCATGTTCTGATAGTCTTACTTTTAAAGCTCTTCCAGTTTGACCTACGTATGTACTATCACAATCATTACAATTAAGTTTATAAACAACGTTTCTATATTCAAGTTTTTCCAAAGAATCTTTTCCTAATTTAATGAAACTATTAAAAGACGAATCATTTCTGAATATCGTTCTAATATTATATTTTTTTAAGATTCTTTTTACTTTATAAGAAAGATTATTATGATAAGATAACGTAACAATATTATTTTTTTCAAAATCAAGTTCATTTTTATTATTATTATTGTTTTTATTTTTAATTTGGAAAATTCTTTCTTTTATATATTTGTCAATGAATTTACTTGGATAATTATTAATTAATAAAATTTCTGTAATTTTTATATGTTTTTTAATGTAATTTAAAAGAAAAAATAATTATTGTGTATCCAAAAATTTTTTTAAAAAAGATTTAAATTATATATAATGTATTTTAGAAAATAACACAATAAAATTTTGAAGAGGAGGCTGGGTTCAGCTTCGAAACGTTAATAATTGAAGAAAATTATTTATAGATGTTCTTTTTGTTCGTCTTGTTGTATAATAATAATTTGGAAGGACGTAAAAATTTGTATAATAATAATAATAATAATAAAATGTAACCTTACCTGTTTTAATTCATTACCAATTATTTGATAACGATGATTTCGGTAAATAAATGGTAATTGACAATTACCATCATTTTTTTCCATTATTATATTTCTTATTTGACATGCCCTATGCTGCAATCCTTTTCTTGTTAAAGAAAGCCAATCTTTTAGATAAAGTACATGTAGCGACTCATTAACCTTAAATCGCCTTTGTTTTAAAGAAAAATCTTCATTTTGTTTATTTTTTGCAACTTGATTTACTTTCACCTAAAAAGAAAAATCAATAAGTAAATAAAATACAAATATGTTCATTAAAACACATATACATACACATAAATGTCACATTAAACTTACTAATTTCATCGTTCCACATGTTTTTCGGAAAGTAAAAAACTTCCCACAAAAGTTAAACACTCCTTGTGATTTTTTTTCAATTTCTTTTCTAATACTATCCCTCAGAAAATGCTGTTGCTCAACTGGAAATTCAGTCCACCGACTAGGACCATATAATTTTTTATTCCCTGAATCCATAATATAGAATTTATTTTTGCAATCACGTACTGTCCAAATATCGTTACACCACTCTCCTGTAATATCCACAATTACCCTTGGTGTAACAGACTCATTTTGTCTCAGTTCATGCAAATTCGAACTATTAGTTTCAATTATACTATTCCCATTTAACTCCCGCAACACTTCTTGTACATGTCTATTATTGCTGGTATCAAGCAAAATGGCATCTAAATCCATTTCAAAATCTAAGTTTACATTTTCACTTACCCTATCGCTGACTAGCCTATCAAGCTCGTCTACCGAAGCGCTTGCAACAACTTCCTCATCTAAATCCTCAATATCTACATTATTAAATAAATTACTAAAATCACTAGCCATTTTTTCCCCTAATTTTCTCTTTCCTTTAAGAAACACTCTTCGTAGAAAAGTAAAACGATGACTGAAACCCTTTAAAGACATTTCTTATTTTCCTTCTACTTTTCCCTTTTTTCCTACTTTTTTTTTTTGGCAAAGTTAAAATTCTCAAGGATTTCAACAAAAATCAAAGATTCTCAAAACACAAAAGTTTTCTTCACAGTTTGAAAATAGACGAAAGTACCCCTTTTTTCTGTTACGTCTTTTAAGTCAAAGTTAAATGGACACAGCACATCCAAGAGGAAAAATCGAAGGATAATAAAAAAAACAGCTCTCGCACACCAGTCCTTACCTTACCCCTAATAAAGTAATAAATCTACTCACCATTGACGCTTCACCTTTCGTTCCTCTAAAATGCATGTTTACATCTTCACAGGTTTCTCCTTTCCCTTTTTTTTCTCTTTCTCTAAAAAGACTTGTTCATGAAAATACAAGAATTCACTATCCGAATTTCTCGCTACAAATATAACTTAGTACAATTGAACCCACCGCGATCAAAAGGGCTTACGCTTGACTTTCGTTGGCCTCTCGTACAGCGAGTCTTCGGCTGCGCCAGGGGACCTGCGCACTCGTTCATATGCCCTTTTGATCGCGAACGGTGCAATTTAGCAAGAACTTTTGAAACAGAAACTTCATAAAAAAAGAGCATGAAAATTACCTTCTCAATAAATATAAATAATTATATTTTTGATATCACTGTTTTAAAAAAAAAAATAATAATAATAATAATAATAGAACGAATGAATGAAGCAACATAAAGTAATCAGTTTTATATTTTTTGCATGAAATTAAATAAATAAAACAAAACGCATGTATAATCAAAATAGAAGAATAAATTACCTTTACTCATATTGTATTGCATTTTTCTAAATAGTAGTTATTCTAAATAGTAGTAGTCGTGTTATAAATGTAGATACCATTAATAGCCCTGCACAATTATTAAACGAACTTTCCATAGAGTATGATTTTTCTACGCCTGAATATGTGATGGAAAAAGTCCCATTCATATTAGCACCGAGAAATAGAGCAAATGGTAGATTATTCAAAAATGCAGTAGAATTATTTACAATTAGTAGTGAAGTTTCTACTAAAAAAGAAGCAAAGCATAACGCGGCGCTGAAAATGCTAATAGAATTGAACCGAAATTTCATATTCGTCGAACAGAATGGATTGCATGAACCTCGATTAGACATTGATATTGAAAACCGAACAATATTATTTAAATGGACAGGCGCATGCGAGCGATGTTTCGTTAGAGGGCATAGCATTTACGTATGCCGAGGGCCTATTAGAAATAAAAACTTAAGATAATAATTTGATTAATATACTTATATAGACTTATATTTTCCCTTCTTAGGGTTCCGTACCGTAAAACGGAACCCTATTAAAATCACTATGTGTGTCCGTTTTCGCACCCCTTCTAACTGCCGAAATCCAGCAAAAACCACTTTTTTGCCCTAAAATTGAAATAAATGACCATGTCCCCCCCCCTAATCTTCGAAACTACTTGACCTAGGATGCTGAAATTTGGTACACATGTGTAGATTTACGTGTAGATTACAGGAAAATTATAGAGAACTCTCGTAAAGACTGTCTTCATAGTGTTTACTAGCCAAAAAGTACGACTTTTTGAAAAAAATTCAAAAAAATGACCATGTCCCCCCCCCCTAATCTTCTAAACTATTTGACTTAGGATGCTGAAATTTGGTACACATATGTAGATTTACGTGTAGATTACAGGAAAATTATAGAGAACTTTCGTAAAGACTGTCTTCATAGTCTTTACTAACCAAAAAAAACGGTTTTTTGAAAAAAAAATCTTCCAAATCTTCCCCTAATCTTCCAAACTATTTGACCTAGGATTCTGAAATTTGATACACATATGTAGATTTACGTGTAGATCACAGGAAATCATAGAGAACTTTTGTAAAGGCGGTTTTCACAATGTTTACTAGCCAAAACCTACGATTTTTTTAAAGAAAATTCGAAAAAATGACCGAGCCCCCCCCTTTTAAATCGTTTGTAGTATTTGACTTGGGATCCCGGGAACAAGGGTTTATATATAATCAGATATATTTCAGATATCATCAGATATATTGTAGATATAATCAGATATATTTCAGATCTAATGATATATGATTTGATCTATTCAGATATAATCAGATATAATCAGTTATTTAAACATATATCTGCTTATATATATTTAGATATAATCAGATCTAACTAGATATATTTAGATATAATCAGATCTGATATTATATCTGTTTATATCTAGATAGATATCGCCTGATGTGAGGTCATATCTAACTAGATATATTTTAACATAGTCAAATCTGATATTATACCTTTCTATATCTAATTAGATATTGTCAGATATGAAGTCAGATATAATCATTTTGTTAACAGATTTAATCATATATAATATCAGATCAAACTATATCTAATAAAAAAATAATTTATTTATAATATATATAAATAATATAGTTTGGAATTTTTCAAATTTCAAAAATTTTTATTTTTTTATTAGATATAGTTTGATCTGATATTATGTATGATTAAATCTGTTAACAAAATGATTATATCTGACTTCATATCTGACAATATCTAATTAGATATAGAAAGGTATAATATCAGATTTGACTATGTTAAAATATATCTAGTTAGATATGACCTCACATCAGGCGATATCTATCTAGATATAAACAGATATAATATCAGATCTGATTATATCTAAATATATATAAGCAGATATATGTTTAAATAACTGATTATATCTGATTATATCTGAATAGATCAAATCATATATCATTAGATCTGAAATATATCTGATTATATCTACAATATATCTGATGATATCTGAAATATATCTGATTATATCTAAACCCTTTTTCCCGGGGATATAATCTACTTTTTATTTTATTAGTAATTTGCCGATTTCATTGAAATTAAATAAAAAATTCAATATAGTGCATTAAAATTTTGTTATTTGTTATAAGTTTTAAAATAATTTTAACTATATTAGTATATAAAGTTATAGAAAAATGACTTTGTTATTTGAAATATATATACAATTGCTATTGCATTTCAATCTCTATTTCATATAGTTAAAAAAATTATAGAGGTACGGAACCCTTCGACTTGGTACGAGTATAACTCGTACTTGCCCGATTTTTTTTCTCTATTTTCTAAATTTAGATGTTACCTGTAGAAAATAACATTGAAACCGGAGAAGAGGGTAACGGATGAAAAAGCGCTTTCATTGTAAGAAGAATTTTATCACTTTTTTACTGTATTGTAAAATGTACTGACTTAACAGTATTTTATAATGATTATAGCGAAAAATTGATATGTGAAAGTTGTTACGAGAAAAAAGTTTCGGACCAAGGAAAAATATTCTGTAAAATTTTTTACCCTATCCATTTTCCTATAAAAAATATTACTGACTCATATTGCAAAAGATGTCAAATACAATTATTTGGAATAATAATTCGAGCGAATTCGTGCAAAGAATACACCGTCTTTATTTTAAAACACCCAAAAATTTACCACGCAGATCTCCAAGGCATCTCTCCTGTTTATGATCCCAGGTACAGTGAAGCCTATGAACTCAATGGAAAAGAATACGATTCCGAGGCCGAAACTATCATTCTCGAATAGAATAACACAAATTTACAGACTAAAAAAAATATATAATTATAAAAATATCCTGTAACTTATATCGACAATTCCGGCTAACTTCGTTCTCCGACATTGTCGATTTTTCAAGAGGGGAGGTGTCATGTTACCATGACTATTAATTAATTAATTCATTCATTCATTAATATTTAATTAATATTTTAATCAAATTCTAGTGCAATAAATAATACAAATTTGTGTTGTTTTATGTTTACACAATTAACTTTTATTTAGTTAAGCGAACAAACAATTAGTTAAGTATAAATTATTATATTTGATTTCTTTAAACAAAATTAATTACAGAAATAACGATTAATTTTGTCTGATTTGTTTAAACAAAAAAATACATTGTTTAAACAAATTAAAATAAACAATGAAACAATATACATGGTTTCAATAGAAATAACCTTGAAATAAATTACAGCAGGGCCGCCGAGAGAAAATCCGGGCCCGGGACCAAATTTTTGCGGGCCCATGTCTCAAAACGAATCGATTGACCTATATAAAGTATATAATTGACTACAAACCCACGTAATAATTCATGATTTTTCATTTTTTTTCATCGAAAAATCTCGCGATTTGCCAAAAAAAATTTTCATGCTAAAAATCCAACCAAACGAATTATAAAATCATATTCCTTGTCTCAAAAAAAATCGAGTGACCTATATAACTTTTATATTTGACTAAAAACTCACGTACTAATTCATAATTTTTAATTTTTTTTATTGAAAAATCTCGTGTTTTGCCAAAAAAAAATTTCTTGCTAAAAATTCAAAGAAATGAATTTAAAGAATCATATTCCTTGTCTTAAAACGAATTGACTAAAAATAATTGACTAAAAACCCACGTAATAATTCATGATTTTTCATTTTTTTTTTTTCATCGAAAAATTTCTTTTTTTGCCAAAAAATTTCTAACAATTATTATTTTTTGACCACAGTTCCTTTTTCAAAAAAAATATTCTATTTTAAAACAGGAATATGCTATAAAAATTTTTTTTTATATTAATTATTCTATATACTATTACACAAATTTGGTTATAATAAATAAATAAATAAAGTTTTGGACGATAGAAAAAAAATATATATTTTGATTTATTATTATTTTATTATTATTACTTATTTGCATAAAAATAAATAATTAATTTAAAATTAAATTATTATTTTTTATATTATAAATAAATTTATTGCTTCCTCTATGAGGAAACAAATTATCTTGCTTCCTTGGAAGCGAAGTGTCCATGAAATGGAGAGAATTCACACCTAGTTTATAATTATTTTCATATTTTTAAAAGTAAATACGCTTATTTCTTTGTAAATTTATTCAATTTCTTTTCACACCTTGTCCATTTTTGCGAGATTTTTTACAAACTTACTTATTCCTTCATAACATTTTTAGATTTTCTTTATTTTCTTAAATTTATTGTTGAGCTTGTTTTTCAGTTTTTATCTTGTAATTACCAATTTTTGAAAACATTTATTTTGATGCTTTTATCTACATTTTTTTAATTTCTTAATTTTTTACTTTTTGGAAAACTTTTATTCTTTTATTTTATACCATGTAAATTTAATATTGTACTAAATATTTTCATTTGAACATGGTTCATCTATTTCATCGAATTTCTTTTCTTTAAAATTGTTTATAAATTTTTCAAAATTTTATTCATGCTTTTTTATTCAATTTGTCAAATAATGCTCTAATTTTTTTAATTTTAAAATTCTGTTCTCTTTAGTAATATATTTGAACGTTTTGGTAATTATTATCTTTGTAGTGAGTCTATCGAAGGTGTTTGAAATGTATTGGTATGTGTGTCTTGATAGGCACGAAAAGTTCGTTATCGATCGGAAAATGCGAAATCTAACGAACTTGAATATTCATGGATGGGAGAGAATTACGAGGAGAGAGACTTTTCTATCTAATTCGAACCACTCAACTACTCACAACTTTTAGTTCAGATTATAATATTAAATTTATATGATCATTTGGTTGAAAGTAACAATTATATTATTATTGTGAAGTGAAGTGCCACATTCGCGCAGTATTTAAGGAAGATTAAAGACCTTAAAGAATTAATTTCTCCGATGCCGAGTGTGGCACTTCATTAGAGGCTACCAACTAATCATATTGAACGGAGCAATATATTTTTGGCCTTTGGATCTTTGTATCCGGATTCAATTTCTTATCATCCTTCACGGAATTTTATCTATTGGATCGAGAAGTCTCTCTCTGTTTTTTTTAATTGGAAATCAATTTCTAATTATGACTGCAATCTGAGTGGATGATCCACGAAAAAGGTTCTGTTTTTTTATCAACACTGCAACTTGACTATCATTATTGTGGTAATGTAATTAATTATTATCTTTATGGCCTTTTATATGCGTATGTTACTGTGGAGTGACTGTTGGTTATAAAGAAGCGAAATTTATTCTATCTTCAAATTGTAATTTTATTTAAATATTAATTCAATCTTAGTGACAAACCTTTAATAGTAAAATTGAAAGTAAATAAATCAATAATTTATTATTTTATATAGTTGTGATTGTTAATTTATAATTGTCCTATTAAATGATTTTTAATTAAACTTCGCATATTATAAAAAGGAGAGATCACTTTATCGATCGTTGCGTTTTCATCTTTCTTCTTAAGGCTTTCAAAATTTCATCCAAATTTTAACCATAATATATTGTTCACGTAATTTGCTAAAACTTTTCCAATTATAAAGAATAACACACAGAATAAATAGAAAATATTACATTTGGTGCTCAACGTTTGGGACATAATAGTTCAGGACTATTATCTTTATTGTTATTGTCTGCTTATTGTTCGATTCCTATTATCTTGTTTGTGATTCGTCAAAGTAATTAGATATTAGAGAATTTATTTCGTATATTCGATTTCGAATTATAAAACTATTTTCTGAGCTTTTAAAATTTTGTAAATTTGTTTCTTGTATCTGATTTTAATTTATAATTTAGTTATTGTGAAAAAATTTATGAAGTCGAGTTGAATTGTTTCGTTTATTTAATTTCGAATTGTAAAGATTATTCTGCGAATTTATAAAGCTTTGTATGATTTGTTTCATATATTTAATTTTAATTGTAGAGTTATTTATTGTGATAAATTTGTGAGGTGATGAATTTGTTAATAATTTATTTTGTTTATATGATTTGAAATTGTAAAGGATTAAAAAAAATTGTAAGTAATTGTAAGTAAAATTGTAGAATTGAAGAATTCTTAAAGGGTTGTTTGTTGATTCGATTTCGAGTATTTAAAATTGTTTGGAGAATTATAAAATTGTAAATTTATTATTTTTTAACACGTAATGGATTCAGCCAGAAATTGGTCAGATAATTTGTATCGACTGAGTGGGAGTCATGACGGGTCTAATAGATTTGAAGCAAATGACGTGAGGGGTTATAGTGACGTTAACGTATTACGTTGGAAAATTAATAATTTAGAGAGTGAGGTTAAAAAATTAAAAGCTGCTCTTAATTCTTTATCTATGTCTAATTTTTCGAATCAAGGCGGTAATCAATTTGAAAATGGACCTGAATGGTCAAAACCAGTGCGATATGAAATGACTTTCTCTATATTTACAGGTGAATTGACAGAGGATCCTCAAGAATACTTGAGAGATATTGACCAATATTTGTTTTTTAAGAGAGTTCCGTTTAATTAAGCTCCTAAAATGATTCAAAGTTCGTTAAAGGGTTATGCGCGGACATGGTTTGATGCAAATAAATATGACATGTCAAATTTTTCTCAATTCTGTGATCGTTTTCGTGAGGAATTTTTATCATTGGATGTCCAGGAGAGATGACGTGATCGGTGGCCTAGTCGTAGATTTGATGAAAATAAAGAGACATTGGTTAATTTCTTTTATAATCAGAGAAGCGAGGGGTTGCGGATTCAGCCCCCGATGTCAAATTATGAAATTAATAGAATAATAATTTCACAACTCCCGTCTACCGTTCAAGTAGCTCTAGCGGGTTCCGATTTAACTAACTTATCGAGCACCGCCTAATCCGAAATTTGATAATAGAAGGGCAAATGAGGGTCGTCCAGCGTTTGATAATAGACGTGAAGAAAATAATAGTGCACAAAATACTAAAAATGGTTTTTATAATTATAATTAGCAAAATCGATCTAATAACTATCAAGCTGCGGGTCCATCAAATAATAATAAAAATTATGGTACAGGAAATCGATCTCATAACAAACCTAATACCGATAACTTCCGTCGTAACAATGTTGCCTCTATGGATAAACAGTCGTGTTCAAGTGATTCTACCAATCGTGACGATTTTTTTGGCGTTGGTTGTAATGTGGCGGCTATGGAGGGGAGCGTGAATTCGAATCGGAGGGAGCAAATCCATTAAATAATGAATTTGAAAATCAGGGAAACGAGAAAGTGACTCGCGAGGATTAGATCCTGCTCCGGGTCATGTTGAACCATTAACATATAAGGATCTAATTTTTGACGCTTTAGGTGAAGTAGATATTCCTAATATTCAGAGACGGGGATCGCGAAGTCCCAGAATTTCATTCGATTTAATGGGGGTTCCTTTATAGGCTTTGTTGGACACCGGGAGTCATGCAACATGCATTTCAAAGATTATGTTTGATAGAATCGAAAATTCTGTAGAATTGAAAAAAATTAAGGGACTATGGAAAGTAATGCCTGTTAGTAATCTGGCGGTTACGGCTGCGTTTGGAAAACGTGTGTGCAAAATATCTTTTCAGGTTTTCGTAAATATTAATATTGAAAAACAGAATTATCTACCAATATTGTTAGTGGTGCCAGGTCTGGCATATGATGTTATTTAAGGAACTGATTGGTTGGACGAGTATAGTGTAGATATTAGTTCCAAACGAAAAACTGTAACAATACGCGAATTTGAGATTTGTCAGCCGCAAGTCTCCTTTAATTCCCAATTACCTCGAGTTGCATGTGATTTGGATACGATACCAGTTAATAACGGAATTCATTTGATTAAACCAGCATCAAAGGTTGATCAAGATGAATTAAGTTCAGATGATTTGGAAAATGGCTTTGATACGATTTTATCAGGCGAATTTTTCAATGACTGTGACCCTGTTTCGGGTTTAAGTATTCGAATTGCATGTATAGAGAGAGTAGATACCATTGTAAACGATATTGAAGGATTGGATAGTTCTGAACGAGAAAAACTTAGGAATTTAATTTGTGAATTTGAAGACGTATTTTCTGACGAACCAGGGTTATTGCGTGATTTTGAACTTGACTTAAAGCTGACTAATTCCCACCCTGCCATTCGTACATCTTATCAGATACCAATTGCGTTTCGGTCACAAGTTATGGATGAATTAAAAAGAATGCCAAGTTCTGGTGTTATTGAAACAGCACCAAGTCCGTTTTGCATTCCGATTCGCGTTGTTTCTAAAAAAAATAATAGTGTTCGTTTATGTCTGGACGCTCGTCGTCTGAATAAGTACTTGATAACTGATAACGAGAGTCCGCCATCTATCGAAACGCTCTTACAAAGGCATCATGGTAAACATATATTTACGACCATGGACCTTACCCAGGGGTATCATCAGATTAAATTATCAGACAGATTTAAAAAATATACCGCTTTCGTGATCGAAGGAGGATGTTATGTATTTTGTCGTTTACCTTTTGTGCTAAAAATTGCGGGATCTGTTTTTGTACGAGCTATTAACTTAGTTTTTGCTGAAACATTTTCGGGTTTTGTTACCATCTATGTGGATGATATATTAATTTCATCTCCTGATTTTGAACAGCATCTGATTGATATTCGGAAGGTGTGTCTGCGTCTAAGAGAGGTGGGCTTAACTATTAATTTGAGTAAAACGTTATTTTGTCAAAAAGAGGTGCCGTTTTTGGGTTTTATCTTGACTAGTAGAGGAATAGAGCCTAACCCGGAAAACTAAAAGCCCTCCAAAATATCGCAACCCCTACCTCTCGTTTGGAATTGCAGAGGGTCCTGGGAGTATTCGGGTACTATAGACGTTTCGTTGTGAGTTATGCATAATATCTTGATCCTTTTCGCGAATTATTAAATTCAAAATTGCGTTTTGTTTGGACTGAGAAACATGGTAGAGAATTTGAGAGATTGAAGCAAGCATTTTTGGAAACAGTTACCTTGGATAATTATTTGCCAAATACCAGTTTTCGATTACAAACTGATGCTTCTAAAAAAGGAATTAGTGCTATTCTGTATCAGATAGATAATCAGGGTGATGAAAGGATAATATCTGTTATTAGTCGATGTTTAACGTCATGCGAAATTCATTATACAGCTACCGAGCTTGAGCTTTTGGCAATAGTTTTTGCTTTTATTAAATTGAGAATCTATTTGATGGGTCATTTGTTCTACATTTTTACTGATCATTCCGCGTTAACCTTTTTATTAAAGACACCGTACCACAATGCAAGACTAGTAAGATGGTCTTTATTTGTTCAGGAGTATATCTTTGAAATCAAGCATTGTAAGGGTCAAGATAACGTGGTGGCGGATTACTTTAGTAGATCTTTACCGGACGTGTATCTGAATGAAGGGGATGAGGATACGTTGGTCTCATGTTTGTCGGTCTATCGAGATGAAATCGAAAAACAATTTAATTTGAGTGGAAATAGTATTTGCTCTATTCAAAAAATTGATATTCCTGAATTGAAGGATATATTTAGATGGCAAAAAGATGATCGAGAAATCCGGGGGATTTGTGAACAAATGAATGAAAGCAATAAAAATCCCGCGTATTGCATATTGGATGATATCTTGGATTACCGGAAGTTAAATGATAAATTATGGAAATTAATGATTCCGTGCGAATTGCAGCGAAAACTTATAATTGAAATTCATGAAGGCATGGGCCATGTGGGTGTTTATCGCACTTATTACGAAATAAGTAAAACATTCTATTGGAAAGGTCTCCAGAAAGATGTAAAAAAAGTGGTCTTTTCGTGTGACTTATGTCAGCGAACTAAAGTTTCCAATTTGACAATGGAAGGACAATATATGCACGTGACCGCTAATCAGCCCAATAAACTCCTATGCATTGATTTTTATGGTCCTTTACCAAAATCAACGGCTGGAGTTCAGCACGTGTTGGTTGTCCTTGAAGCTTTTTCTCGATATGTAACTCTGTATCCAATAAAACGAGCAACTACTACTATTTCAATTATAAAGTTGAAAAAGTATTTTCTTGAACACGGGGAACCACAGCGAATTTTATCGGACCATGGAACCCAATTTCGATAAGACATCCGCAATCTAATCCGTCAGAACGCGTTATGCGAGAGTTGGGTCGTTTTTTTCGGACGTACTGTCATGACCAGAATACGCGTTGGGCAAGATATATTAATAAAATAATGGAGTATATTAATATGAGCGTTAATTCTACGATAAGGAAATCACAAATCCGATAAGGAAGATCGTGTCATCGCAAAATTTTTTCATATCTATTATGGACGTTTCATAGTTAATAAAGTGGTAAATTCAAACGCTTACGAGCTCTCTGAAAAAAATGATTTTTCAAAAATTAAAGGGACGTATAATCGCCTTGATTTGAAGGTTTATAAGAGTTAAAGACTAAGTATATATATATATAAATAATACTGATTAGACCTGTCATGATTTGAGCCGTGATAAATCAGAGAAAAATTTCATTAATTACAAATAAATTTACATTGTAAAAATTTACAAAAAAAATGTACGAATCTAAAAAAAAAAATGGAAATAAAGGAAGCAACATTAATGTTTATGACAAAAATTGTATATATTTGCAAATGTAATTTAAATGTGAATAATTTGTATGAATGTGCGAGAAACTGGTGTTGAGCGTTGAGCATTACCAGTAAATATAAGAATGATTGACAATTCTAATACTAAGGGAAAATAAATTATCATTGTCAAGAGGGGGATGATGTAGTGAGTCTATCGAAAGTGTTTGAAATGTATTGGTATGTGTGTCTTGATAGGCACGAAAAGTTTGTTATCGATCGGAAAATGAGAAATCTAACGAACTTGAATATTCATTGATGGGAGAGAATTACGAGGAGAGAGACTTTTCTATCTAATTCGAACCACTCAACTACTCACAACTTTTAGATCAGATTATAATATTAAATTTATATGATCATTTGGTTGAAAGTAACAATTATATTATTATTGTGAAGTGAAGTGCCAGATTCGCGCAGTATTTAAGGAAGATTAAAGATCTTAAATAATTAATTTCTCCGATGCCGAGTGTGGCACTTCATTAGAGGCTACCAACTAATCATATTGAACGGAGCAATATATTTTTGGCCTTTGGATCTTCGTATCCGGATTTAATTTCTTATCATCCTTCACGGAATTTTATCTATTGGATCGAGAAGTCTCTCTCTGTTTTTTTTAATTGGAAATCAATTTCCAATTATGACTGCAATCTGAGTGGATGATCCACGAAAAAGGTTCTGTTTTTTTATCAACACTGCAACTTGACTATCATTATTGTGGTAATGTAATTAATTATTATCTTTATGGCCTTTTATATGCGTATGTTACTGTGGAGTGACTGTTGGTTATAAAGAAGCGAAATTTATTCTATCTTCAAATTGTAATTTTATTTAAATATTAATTCAATCTTAGTGACAAACCTTTAATAGTAAAATTGAAAGTAAATAAATCAATAATTTATTATTTTATATAGTTGTGATTGTTAATTTATAATTGTCTTATTAAATGATTTTTAATTAAACTTCGCATATTATAAAAAGGAGAGATCACTTTATCGATCGTTGCGTTTTCATCTTTCTTCTTAAGACTTTCAAAATTTCATCCAAATTTTAACCATAATATATTGTTCACGTAATTTGCTAAAACTTTTCCAATTATAAAGAATAACACAGAGAATAAATAGAAAACATTACATCTTATTTATTCTTATTTTAATTTAAAAAAATGTCCGTAATCAGTTTAACTTTTTGAAAAGAGTTTCTACTTTCTTTAAATAATTTTATGTTACTGTTTTATTCTTGTGTTGTTTTTTTTTTTTTTAACTTCTTCTTCATTTCTATAATAAACTACTTACAAATAAACTTTTGGAGATTTCATATACTGATTATAATTTTAAAAAAATACGATTTAAATTTAAAAAATCAGATTTTTTTTATTTCTTAAAAAAAATCATTATTTTTATCAGCCCTGCTTTAAATACTTCTTGTTTACAAAATCCATATTGACGCCCCCCGTTAATAACATGTTTATTAAAAAGCCAACGAAATAAAATGTTAATTTAAAAAACAGTGGAAAATAATTTTTATTAATAATTTTGAAAGATATGATTTGTATTCAATTGTTTGTTTAATTAAATGTCTGTTGAAGTTGAGTGCCATAGAATGTTAATTGGGCCGAACGTACACTATAATGTTTATTTAATCAAATATATGCAATAACATTCTATTTCAATCTTCAATACTATATTATAAAGTTAATACAAGGATATATACGTAAAAGAGGTATTCTTTTTTTAATCTTGTACCTAAAAAGTACATTTCCACTCAAATTTTTTTATATTGTTTTAATTAATACTAGAAAAAAAAGCGCGCGCTAAAGCGCACGCCAAATTTTATTATTTCTTAAAATAATGTTTCATTTATGTATAATTATGTGAAATAAAGGAAATACATAATATAATAAAAAAAGAAAATTAATGATAAGAAGACATTGCAATAAATTGAAGTTGATGTGATCATTTGGAAATTTTGATTAATTAAAAATTAATTAAATAAAATAAAGATAAAGAACAAAATGAAGAATATGAGGAATAATTATAAAAAATTACGATATACCTAATACCATTTAAAAACCTTACTTTAAAAAGTTTACTGATCAACACTCTCTGCTCTTAATATTTCACAAGGAATATGGCTGTGCCAGTAGGCAGAAGCCCTTTAGTTCGGTCAGTGCGCGGTCATGTATTTTATTACTCTGCGCGCACCGGAAACAGCTGAGTGTGCGCAGAGTAATAAAATACATGACCGCGCACTGACCAAACTTAAGGCTTCTGCCCACTGGCACAGCCACCCACATCCCCCCTCCTTTCCATACAAATATAGCGAAGCTCTCTCTCCTGTATATAGTCTTCTTGCTTCTTCCAATATAACCAGTAAATAAATGTGTGGTAAACAGCGCTTTTAAAATTCAATAACAAAAACATAAGACTTTACTCGTTCAAATAGTTTATCATCTACTATAGTTTCGATTAACTCTTTTACATTTAAATGAAAGACTCTTGCAACTTGTCAGGTTTATTAGAAGCTGACTAATTAAGTAATAAATTTTCTTAAATTTCTTTTCATTTTGAACTACATGTCTTTGTAATAAATAAATCTGGTCTACCATGTAAAGCTACATAATGGTCATTGCATATTGATATTTTTTTAACATGTTACGAGGTGAATGTATAAATGTTGAAGGCAGTATCAACATCTTGACAACATGTTCATTATTTTCAATTTCTTGATTATCTAAATGATCAATTAATCCTTTGTAAATTTCACTTCTTAATTTTGTTTAATTATTTTTACAAAAATGTAACCTAACTTTTTCAACTTTGACATAATTATCAACTACCCATTGCTGAAACATTCTTCCACCATATAAAAATTGATTAAAGGTATGATCTCTTACTTCTATTTTATATTTTATATAAGCAGATCTGGACACAGTTTGATTTCTGTTTGGTTTGTCACTATCAGTACGAATCGTATCGAGACAATAACCCTTGGTTCCTAGAGGATAAAGTATAGGATATATCCAAGGTTCAACATTCGGATCTAAAAGACAATTGTTTAATCGATGCATTATAAATCGTTACATAAGACTCTGGTATTAAACCTTCAGCATTCATATTAAAAATAGCAGCAACTTTATTACACCTTTAAAAATTGTAAATTAAATTTTTTTTTTTGCTAACGCAGTTTCTATTTCAATGATCTCAAACACCATTAAAAAAGACTTTGTATATGCGTTACAATCTCTCAATAATTTAATAATACTAAATAATATATTCACATCTAAGTTGTCATGTTTGTTTAATCCAGTGGCGAACCGAGCATTGCTGGCGCCAGGGGCAATGGCGCCAGGGGCAAAAGGTGTTTTTTGCCGCTCCTTATTGAAAATTATTTTATCGATTTGCCGCCCCCAAATACATTGGGCTCGAGGTTGGCGCCCGGGGCGACTGTCCCCTCTGCCCCCCTCTAGATACGCTACTGGTTTAATCTATAGCATATTGCTTCTTCTGGATCTAACAGAAATAATTGACCAAAAGATGGATCATTATCAATTTCAGGAAATAGGAAATTGTTGATTTGATAATAAATTATTGTAAAGTCTTATATTATTCCTAAAATGGCCAGATATCTTATGAGATCCATCTAACAATTTTTTTAATTCCTGAGGGTATTTTTCTGAAGGGAACGATACACCACCATGACTGCAACAATATTTATAAATTAATTTCTTTTGAACATTTTCTTTCTCAGAAGGTTTAGCCTTACATGTTTTGCAAAAAAACGACATTTTACCAAAATAATGTTCGTTATAACTCAAAACATGTATGCTATTAATATTTTTTTTGCATAAGCAAAATCATGAACATCAATGATTCGCATAAATGTCTCAATTTTTTTACTTGTATGCTCCAAAACATCTATTTTTTCCTCATCGATTACGTTTCTTTTTAATTTTAATCTTTTACGTGATTGTTTTTGTTATTTTGCGTGACTTTTTTTATTTTCTCATCACAAATTCTTCTATCTATCTCCTGCATATCTTTTGAATATAGTATTTCATTATTTTCATTCCTAGCATGGCACATCTTCTGTTTCAATTTCAATCTTTGACGATAGCTTTTTTTAAATTTTGCTTTATTTTTTATTAATTTTCTGATTATACGTGTTAACAATTTTTGTCTGGCTCACTATTCTTTGTAATTTCTCATTATCATCTCCTTCATCTCCTTTAAGATACTTTAACTGACTTTCAACATTTTTTGATATTCTGCACGACTTTTTTTACTTGTCTCATTACAACCGCTAGAAATTATTAATTTGTCAGAATTATTATCTCTCTTTTCTTCTTTAACAGCAGTATCTATGTGTTTTTTTTTAGAAAAATTTAAATCTGTTTCACTACTTAAACAAACATCTTCCATAACTGATATTTCTGTTTCTTTGTTATCAATTCTTTTTCGTTTTAATTTCATCATTTCACTATATTCTTTCTGATATTCGGCTCTAGTTTTTCTACTTTTCTCATAAGCATTGCTAAAAAATATCTTCTTACTACTATTGTTTTTAATATTTTATAATTATTACCTTCTTTTACTGCTTCAATAGAATTTGACGCATTTTCTACATGTTTTTTCTTACAAACATTTATATTCTGTCACTATTTACACTTATCATATTTGTTATTTGTCTCTCTTTCCCATCTCTTCTTTTAAATTAGGTCTTTTACAATACATTTTTTCATATCTGGTACTGTTTTTTTAGTTTCTTAGTCAGGAATATTAACAACTTTTTTCTGTCCTATTTTTGTATGTAATAAAGGACTATTACTATCTCCCTTCATTTCTGTAAATCCGTCATTAGTTTGATAATCTAATTTTCTCTTCTGTGTCGCATCTTTTACATTCCTCACATGTAAATTATTGTTGTTTATTTACTCGATATTGCCAATTCGAAGTTTAAAAAATTTTGTAAAATTATCCGAAAATGAGATGACACATTTTTTTCAAACATCGTATACAAATAAGTTATTATGAAAGCATGATTATATACAACATTTTAAGGGGTTAGGTTTAAATGGATATAACCGGCATAAATATTTTCTTTAATCATCATTTAAACAACCTTCATTAAGACTATCATAAACAAAAAGTTCATTTCCATCATAGTAAGTGCAAATCCAGTGACCCAAAAGTCCATTTCCAGTTTTCCACTAAACAATATTTGATTATGTGACTTATTCTAGTTAATTGCTTTTATTTATTTCATCTAACATTTCTAAATATCCTGTAATTTGTTTTGGGAAACTACCACCTGATGCAAGTTCCAATAATTCCTGAAACTTATACATGTGATTGTCATTTAGGATTTCCCAATTACGAATAATATCCTAATCTTTATTATTTAAATTGAAATATCTCTTTTTTAACTAAGAACTCATTTTTCAGAAACAACTTTAAAAAAAATTAACAAAAAATGAATTTTTTATGACTCACGATCTAACTCCACAATGACCTCTATATATCCTACATGTCATCAAAGTATCTTTACACACTAAGTCTTAATGTTTTTTTGCTTCTGTATCTCATATGTTTATCTCATATCTATTTATCTCATCTCTTTACCTGATCTCTCTCATTGTTTCACATGTTTATCTCATCACATTGTCTCATGCTATTATCTTATATTTTAACTTCATTTCTCTCATTGTTTCATCTTTTTATTTCATATCATTGTCTTATGTAATTGTCACATGTTATTGTCTAATATCTTTATCTCACCTCTTTTATAGAATTATATTATTAACACTTATTTTACACTGTAACGACTCTTAAAAAACATTATAATTACCTTATTATTTATTAAACATTTACAATTAATTTATTTATAAAACAGTTACCAATCACTTGTTTAATAAATCCATTTTATGAACACTTTTAGCATTTCATAACACTAACTTTATTGAAAATAAAAAATTGTAACACTTTCTAAATATTGTTACTTTAGTCAACACGTTTTGCACACTTTCATTTTAATCACTGTCACTTTTCAAATTTAATTTTTAATGTATATTTACTATTAGAGTCACTTTATTACTTATTATTTATCACTTACAGTTCATTTCTTTAATAAACACTTTTTGTTTAACGTATTAAGAACTATTTAACACAAACTCTTAATAAACAATAAGCATATTAATACTATACACTTTCATATTAAACACATTTCTATTCTAAACACTTAATAAAAAATACACAATAATTAGCATTATTCGCTTCCACATTATACTTTTATACCACGCACTAATGTATTTATCTCTCTTTTCGTTAAAGCTCAAAAAATTTTTTTCTTTTGCAAAATCAATTATAACACTTATTATGCAAGGGTTGACTCGAAAACTAATGGGTTTATTTAGTCTATTGCTCGTATTTATAAAGAAAATTTTAAATTGGAAGAATATTTGAGTAATGAGGTAAAATTACAGAATATAATTTATTTTCTCTCTTTTCCTAAAGACATCAACCCTCAATATACAAGGGTTTGCTCTAATGATGATGACTTCCTGCAGGTAGGCTATTGTTTGTATTAAGAAATAAAATTTAAATTTCAAGGTAATTTGTATAATGAGCTGAGAGTTTCCTTTTCCGTAAACTTTTAAGAAATACTTTCTCTCCCTAAGCAAGGAACCAGGTATAAAATATCCTTTTTCGTTAACTGTTAACGCTTTTTCGTTTAACGCTGACCTTCAGTACTCGTTTCTTATATAGGAATATTTTTTTAGTTAAAAATATTAATACCTGAATTATTAATTAAAATTTGAAATGATTAATTAAAAATATTAAAAAAAGAATACCTCTTTTACGTATATAGCCTTGTATTAACTTTATAATATAGTATTGAAGATTGAAATAGTATATTAAGCAACAAGGGGTTAAAGGCAGCCATTTGTTTACGCTGATGTTCGTGTACGAGTGACAGTCGAGGGCGAAGCCCGAGACGTAAACGAGTACACAAACATCAACGTAAACAAATTGGATGACTTTAAACCCATGTTACTTACGATATTTTTTATTTCAAAGGCACAAACGTGGCGATTATAGATAACCTGATGACAGGGACTAAAAGTCATTCATTTCTTTTGATTATATAAAAATGGCGTCAATTTTTAACCAAGGGCAAAAAAACACACGCGCCATGCATCCTTTTTTGCCCAAGGGTAAAAATAGACGTCATTTTTATATAATCGAACAAATGAGTGCCTTTTAGTCGCTGTCTTCAGGTATCTAAAAGCGCCATTTTTGTGTCTGTGGGATAAAATAGAATGTTATTGCATATATTTGATTAAATAAACATTATAGTGTACGTTCGGCCCAATTAACATTCTATGGCATTCAACTTCAACAGACATTTAATTAAACAAACAATTGAATACAAATCATATCTTTCAAAATTATTAATAAAAATGATTTTCCACTGTTTTTTAAATTAACATTTTATTTCGCTGGCTTTTTAATAAACATGTTATTAACGGGGGGCGTCGATATTAATTTAAATGTTATTAATTAAAAAAAATTTTAACTTACAAATAATATTTATTTTAACAATAATAATTCTTTTACCTTTCCTCTTCCTTAAAGTACACTTTTTACAATATTTTAATAAAAATATTCTAATTTTTTTCTGAAACAACTTAAAATTTGAGGTTTTTAAAATAAGTTTATATTCACCCTGCTAAGAGTAAAAAGATAAAAAGGGAAAGAAATATGAGGATAGAAAAAGATTACACTTTTTCTATCCTTTCCATATATCTACTTTGCATTTTCAAAACACAATATCTTTCTATCTCTAAACTTCTACCTCTTTATATCTTTTCTCTATTCGCTTTGAATGTGTATCCGTTTCTATTCCCTTTCTAACATCTTCTAAAATAAATAAATCTCTTTCTATCTCTTCGTCCATCAACTATTTTTATCCCTTTCTATCCCTTCTCTATCCCCTTTCTATCCATCTATCTTTTCGCTTATATACTATTTTAAATACCCAATTGCTTTAGTTATTTTATATGGTAGTATATATATCTATATATACTAAAATTAATCTAATATTTAACGCGTATAATACTAAAAAATCGTCAGCTATGATGGAACGATCCCCTAACCTCGTGCGCATTAACCTAAGCACACTACCAACTGAGCTAACGAACGATACACTACAGATCACTCCTTTACTTGAGTGCCTTTATCACTCTTACTCCTACATCTTTTTATCTTCCTCTTCTATCTTTTTCTATCACACATAGTATTTATATTTTTGGAGATCCATACTGTAAATAAAGAGATAGAAATCTTATCACTTTTTATCTGTTCTTATCTCTGTTATAGAAAGAGATACAGAATCTTATCCCTTTTTATCGACCCCAAACCTCTTTCAATCTCTACTATAATCATAATTATCAGTCTTCACCATTAATCACCTTTTCCCTATAACTTTCAATCTTTAATCTTTACCATCCTTTTTCTTTCTATTGCCTTCAATCTCTTTCAATCTTTACCTTAATCACCATGACCAGCTTATCGCCATTAATCACATTTTCCCTATAACTTTAATCTCTAATCTTTATCATCCTATCCCTTTCTATTGCCTCCAATCTCTTTCAATCTCTACCTTAATCATAATGATCAGTTATCACCATTAATCACCTTTATCTTAACTTTTAATCTCTAATCTATACCTTTCTATCCCGCCCTATCCCTACTTCAATGGACATAGCAAGTTATCGCTTTTAATCATCTTTTTATATAACTTTGAATTAATGTCTAATACACGGTCTATACATGAAAGTCAGAATTTTTACAAAAATTAAATGTGTGACGAAAAACTAAAATTAAAGATCGCATACAAAAAAAAAAGAACTAGAAACAGAAGGTGAGAGGAGCAGTAATCAAGTATTGAGATTAACATTGGTACACGGCTCGCCGTTATGAACAATACACCTCAATCTTCGCCGAGAACATAAGAGCGAATTTCTTAATCGTCGCGCATCTGTGGCTGGAGAGTTGCCCCTGTTGTCCCTGTGTGATACTAGTTTCTAAGTAATTTAAAGTAAGTGCAATTCTCCATATTTTTCTACAGCGTATCAGTTTTCTTTTAATTGTTCGCCAAAGATGGAGGACAAGCTTACGACTGCCATCGAACATCTGATCGAGGAGATCAAAAAGCTTACAGACTCTCAGACTCAGCTTAGAAACGAAGTTCAAGCTTCTGTTAAAGCTTTAAACGAAGGGTCGTCTCTCATAACAACTCTGTCTTCTAAAATGACAAAAGTTGAGAGAGAGATGACAGGGAAGGATGCCAGAGCGAAAAATATAATTATTTTTAATCTCAAGCTAAGTGAAATTAAAAGGAAAGATTTATTCTCTGTTGTTCTTTCCTTATTTAAAAGTGTCGGTTTGGATATCCCTGATTTGGCCTTGGCCGACGTTTATATTTTGGAAAAATCGTCTCTCACATGTCCAGTCATCGTTAAGTTCATTGCCCCTCGTTGGGTTAAGTTGATATTTACAAAAGTGGGACAGCTGCGAGACAATAATATTGTTATTACTAACGATCGTTCCCCACAAGAAAGAGCAATCAGAAGAGAACTTATTAGTCAAGCACAAATCTTGCGAAAATCTAAGGCGGAGGTGGTAGTAAAAAACTCCACTCTTATTGTAAATGGCAAAGAAATCGACCTAAAGACCATTCATTCTCAAATTGCAAATGCTATGCAAAGACCCGCCACCCACTGTTAACAAGACGACAGATTCGAGCAAGGATTCTCCAAGAACACGCATAAACGCCAAAAGAGGTCGCCACCCCAAAAATGCATCGAGTAGTGACACCCCGAATAAGTTAATGGACAGCTTCTTGATTTCTGGAAATACACTTCACGAAATGGATGATTCAACACCGGATAAACGCTCCAAAGCTCCTAAACTTGACTCATAGCGATTGGCAACCCCCGATCTACCTTCTTTGGTGTCGCATAATTATCAACACTGGAATGAGGTTCCCTTTAATTTCCCTTGTTTTGAAATTTTCTTTTGGAACGTTCATGGATTTTCAAATGCAGAGGATATATTTGGCCTTTTGGGAAATAAAGACATATTGTGTGTTTATGAAACGTGGCTTGAGTCTGCTGTCTTCCTTCCTCCAGGACCCTCCAGAAATCTATTGGTGTTCCAGTCTTTTGCTTCGAGGGTGTCTACGAGAGGGAGAGCTAGCTGAGGTATCGTGATTGTATTCAACAAAGCCGAATTCTCAGCGGAAGAGTTATTTATTTTAAAAAATTATATATTTATTAAAGTTTTCAAATCGGCATTCTTTTTTATTTTTGGGTCAGTATATCTCTCACCAGATTTGGATTTAAACTTATTCTTTGAAAAATTTGAATATGTATTAAACTCAATTCACTCTAACTTCGCTGATTTGCCTATTTTTATTGGAGGAGACTTTAACTGTCGAATTTCAAATTTTAATAACCCTGACTACAATATTTTTAAGAATTCTACTCAATTTTTACCCTCTAGATGCTCTTTAGACTCTGCCATCTGAAATAAAGGCTAACTTCTAGTAAATTTTATAAAAGACTTCGAATTTTTTGTATATAATGGACGCAGTTTGAATGACTCTCCCGCTCAATACACATTTCACGGGCCAATGGGGAATAGCGTAATAGACCTTCTTTGGTGTTCTTTAAACTGTATTCCGTCTGTGAAAGATTTTCGAGTTCATAAACTTGAAACCATGTCTGACCACTACCCTATTGTTATTTCTATCTCACATGAATTGCCTGCTTCGAGTAGTAGTCTTAATAATTTAGATATGAACATTCAATATAAATTTACTTTTGACGCCTCTAAGGCTGTTTTATTTTGTGAAAGCATGAGATGGAAAAATGAAGTGTCAGATTTGGAAAAAGACGTTGATAAATTGAATGATTCACTTATTTCATCAATTAAATCAGTCGCTGTAGAGCTGGGCATGCGTAAGGATTTTCTTAAGAAATCTTCTTTTTTGTTAGTATATAAAAATAATAAACCATGGTTCGATGGATCTTGCCAAGCAGCAAAAAAAGAAATGTATTCCGCATTTAATTTATGTAAATTTAATCATTTTCAAGAATATTTTTATTTGAAGTATAAGTCTGCAGCGATATCTTATAAGAAAATTATAAAAAATAAAAAAACCGACTATGAAAATTTACTAATTAATGAATTGGCTACTTCACGAAATTCTGCTACCTTTTGGTCCATCGTAAATAAACATTGCTTTATACACAAAGTTACGAATCCAATTGATACTGCTGCTTGGTCTAATTACCTGCACGAAATATTCCCTGTTAAGCATGCGCCTACATTAGACCTGCAAAATGACTTCGACCCGTCACTTGATTATCAAGTATCCGAAGAGGAGATTAGGATTTGTTTAAGTAAATGCAAGGTCGCAAAGGCAGCTGGATCTGATGTCATTAATTACAGTTTTTTGAAAAATTTACCAGACAATTGGATTTTGTTCTTGGAAAACTTGTTTAATAAAATCTTAGACTCAGAATCCGTACCTAAATCCTGGGGTGAATTTAATATTTCCATGTTGCACAAAAAAGGCGATCTTTATGACACTAATAATTATCGACCAATTTCTCAAGTTAATTGCATAGCTAAAGTTTTTACCCAGTTATTATACGGCAGGCTCTCTAATTGGAGCAATATACATCAAGATATTCCCGAATTTCAATCTGGCTTTAGAGGGGGAAGAGGTTGCATTGACAACCTATTCTCCCTCTGAGCTACTATCCAAATTTTTCTTAGACACCCCAGGAGAGCTGTCTTCGCGTCCTTCATTGACTTTAAAAGCGCTTTCCCCTCCGTCGACCACGGTTTGCTATGGGAAAAGCTACAGAAAGTCGGCATCAGCTCTCAGGTAATCCGAATCATTGCGGATTTTTACAGAAATGCATCTGCTTGTATTAATTGTGATGGTACACAAACAAACTTCGTTAAGATCTCGCGGGGCGTTCTGCAGAGGGATGTATTGAGCCCTCTTTTGTTTTCGATTTTTATTCACGATCTGGAGCAATTTTTTATTTGTCAAGGCTGCAGAGGTATAGCTGTGAATACGATATGCGAGATTCTGTTACTTGCGTATGCCAACAATTAGGTTCTCCTCTCGGATACACCATCTGACCTTTTAAGAAAACTTGAAGCGTTGAGACTTTATTGCGAAAAAAACGACCTTACCATTAATGAAAAAAAAACAAAAATTGTAATTTTTCATCGTGGGGGTAACTCCTCAGTTCGCCGCTTTAAATCCTTCAAATGTGGAGACATGAAGTTTGAGGTTGTCGATCATTATATGTATTTAGGCGTCACGTTTTCAAATTCTTGTATTTTAAAAGAGGCAGCTAATGGGTTTGCTAGCTCAGACAACTCTGCAATAGGCGCAACTATGCAGGTAATTTACAAATCTAGGGCTGACTCGTGCCAATCATACTCTAGGCTCCTTGATAGTCTAATTATTAGCACTCTTCTTTATGGGGTTCAAATCTGGGGTCACGAGCATCTCGATTTACTTGAGAAAATTTAAATTAATTTCTTCAAGCGTCTTCTTTCTCTCCCGCGCTGCACTCCCAGTTACGCTATTCGACATGAGACCGGCAGACTTCCTTTATCTTTTACAATTCTCAAAAGAACACTGTCATGGCTTAACAAAATTTGTAATATGGATTTTTCTCGGTATCCAAGACAGTGTATTTCGTTTAGCGGAGCTGGCGATCGCGGGGCGAAATGAGGGAAGGCTGAACTAGTTTAGGCATATCAGACATTTTCTCAAAGAGTGTGATCTTGTAGACCGTTTTGATTCATGGAACCCATTACTAATTGTAGCTGAGTCTGATCTCATTTTGCAGAATTATGGAAGATTCTTGATAACCCGGGATTTGAACTCCAGAGACTGCTCAAGAAGCCTGGAAATCTGGCCACATCTTTCCTTAAAATTAGGAACACAAGATTATCTATTGGTCAGGATGAGACTAGAGATTAGGAGGTTATTCGCGCAATGTCGACTGAAAAGTAACCATTCTAATTATTTCTATTTAAATAATTCGACCCTTATCCTTGATCTACGAAACAATTACCGTTTCTGGAACACAAATCACCTTGACCTGCACCACATCCTTTCCGATTGCCCACATTTGAATGAAATTAAATCCATTAAATAAGCTCAATCACAGTCACTATTAACTTCACTTTTATTATTAATTACTCAATTTATTTATTTTAAGATTAATCACTTTTTAGTTTATCACTCAACAAATATATATACACAAAAAACTAACACATAATCCCACCTGTCACTTTATCAACAATAATACCGAACCCGATGTTTTCAGCACGAAGACATAACCAACATCTCTCAATAATATATATTTTCTACTTAAAGACTACTTAAGTAACTTTCATACGGCTACAAGCGGCAAACCAGGCAAAACAGCACAAACTATAGCAACTTCCATTTTAGTCAAACGCCCTTTCAGACAAATGGCCCATTACCAAAATATTTAAGTCACATGGGTCTTCTGTATTTAATTCTCCTGGACTAGTTGTGGCTGGAGAATTATTAAACAGCTCTGTATGTGTATATAGCTGTAAATCTAATTTCAGGAAATAAGTACCCTTTTTAAACTTTAAAATTTTTTTTTAATTTTGCACGGCACTATCGCTGCAACGTTGCCGCAACGTTGCAGCAATATTACGCCAACATTACACTGCAACGTTGCCACAATGTGGACATAAGCAACATTGAGGCAACGTTGCAGCAAAATTGCACGGCAATATTGCCAACATTGCAGTGCAATGTTGCTGCAATATTATTTACTATTTGGGAAGAATCAGTTAATTTACATTAGATCAACGTCGGCAAACAAATAGTAATTTGTGTTGAGTGCCTTCTGAGGGTGTTTCGCGGATTTAATTCTTCTAACTTTCCGTATGCCCGGCGTTTAGGTGAGGTTAGCTTCTGCGAAATCCCGGAGGAAAATTTCAACGCTAGCCTGGAATATAACTGCCACACTGAAAAAAAGGTTTGCTTAGCTGAACAAAAATTTTATTAGCTTAACCAAATTCTTTTGTTGATACACGCTCAACAAAATTATTTTGTTGTGCTAACAAAATTCTTTTGTTAATTATTTAGGGTAATTTCAAAAACAAAATTTGGTATAGTCCCAACAAAACTTTTTAGAGATTAAAAAATATTTTGTTGGCTATTATAATAAAGAAAAAGAAGTTAAATACAGATTCTGCAAAAGGAAATTCTAATATTGTTTTAATTTGTTAAATAAATGAATGTTTTTAAGTAAAAAATATTTAATATTTTTTGTATCTTACTGTGAAATATTCACTGTGAAATAATGTGTAGTTATAATAATACACGTAGATATTTCTAGGCATGAAATTTATTTAAAAACATGTGTGTTTATTTTTAATTTTTAAAATATTAAATGATAGTAGTTTCTTACTATTAAAAATAGAATTATTCCTTAATTATTTCTAATGTTAAGGACGTTGGATCCCGAAAGTTGACAGTAGCGTAGAAACACTTTTCCCTCCTTTGCTCGAAAATTTCCCTTTTATGGAATTTTTTTAAAAACACTGAACACTTTTTCAAAAAAAGGGCTATGGTCAAAAGTATTTGAGATAAGGAATTTTTTAAACATTTGTTTTATGCAAACAATTATGCGAGCGTCAAAATTAACTCCCGTTTTGACATTGCAAGATTATTCGTAAAAGATGGCCGCCGTTATCTCACTTGAGGCGCATGTCACGTAAGCCCGTGCCCAGCTGACGTACGGCGGCCATCTTTTACGGAAAATTTTGCAATGTCAAAACGAGAGTTAATTTTGACGCTCCTAGGCACATTTGTTTGCATATAACAAATGTTTAAAAAATTCCTTATCTCAAATACTTTTGTCTACCATAGCCCTTTTTTTGGAAAAGTTTCCAGTGTTTTTAAAAAAAAAGTCATAAAGTGAAAATTTTCCAGCAAAGGACAGGAATATGTTTCTACTCCACTCAACTTTATCCTTCCAACGTACTTAAATAACGTATTCTCCACAAAAAACAAGTATATAAAGTGAATAGTTTTATAGGTTAGGTTTAGATTTCTGAAAACAACATATTGTGCTTAAACGTATATTAACCTGCTACATAAAAATAGAAATATAAATTTACTCTTTTAAAAAACCAAAATATTTATTCACTTATATGACTAATTATTGACTTATGTATCATTCAGCAATACATTCTGTCACTTTTGTCACTAAACATAAAATCATAATTAAGTCCTTTTTTGTTATCTTTATAAAGCATATTTTATAGTTATATTTTTTAATTTCAAAAGTTAACTATTAGTTAACTTTGTAGACATTTGATTTAGTTATCACCCATTATACAGTATTCTTTTTTTTTGTTTTAAAAAACAAAAAATTTCAATTTATATCGATGTCTATATGAAAACCAGACGAGAACATGCGTCAAACAGGATCGCACAGAATGATTACATTGCTATTTGTTTTGGTGCAATAGGAAATTTACCAACGGCTAAACATTGGACCAATATTGTCAGGCAATTATTAACACAGCGTCGACATCCCAATATTTAGGTAATGATTCCTCATTTTGCGAAAACAATTAGCAAATCATTGGCAAATGTAAGAACTGCACAATTGGCTAAGTATTCCTCTGTGTTGAAAAATCAGACATCAGAAATAACATCGGAAATTTTATATATTTATTTATATATTGCCAAAAGTTATGGCATTTACAAAATTGACATTTTATATAGACATTTATCAGTTTTTTCTTTTAAATAAATTAATCGGAAATGAGAAATTTGAGAAAAGAAAAAGGTAGTACTTCCTGAATTCACTTTTGAAAACTGTAAAAATTATCAAGTACATGTGTGTGATAAATTCGTTTATTCATTTATTTTTCATAATTGTTAGAGAAATGTTGAGATAAATTTTGAGTGAAAATCATTTAATCTCTCATTATTCCAGGTAAGTCAGATTTTATAACAATTTTATACAAAATTTAGAAAATTTGTGAACTAGAACTAGAAAATTTAGTCTTTTACTTAGAGAACAAATAATTTACTTTGAATGCACACCTTTTGTAAAACCAAACTATTCTCATCTGTCACATGATGGATGACCCATTAAATCAGGTAAAATGTTGTCTCCGGCGGTCTGCACCTGCCTCAGCGCACCTGCTTTCATGTCTTTTACTCTATACAATTTTCATTCTAAACTAAATTAAAATTAAAAAAATTAACGCTAATTTTTTGATCTAGAAATTTAAATAAAAATTTTGACGTTTGGTATTTCTGTTAAATTGTAATTCTGGTATATAGAAATTCGGCTAAATAGATAATTTATTAAATAAAATTTCTGTGTTATACAAAATCTGTTAAATTATAATTCATTGAAGTAAACATTTTGAGAAATGAAAATAAGCTTTTATAAAAATTCTGATACTTAAAAGTTTGGTTATCTGACATTTGCATTAAACTATCAATCTGTTTAACGAAAATTAGGCCAAATAAAATTTCGGTTGGGAAAAATACATATTAAACTAAAATTTATACATTTAAAAATACAGTTAACTACAACTTCTCTTATTTCCAAATTAATGTTTACGAGAATTTTTATAATTGTCAATTTGATTTTGCAAATTTTTGTCTACATGCGCTTTCTTACAAATTCTAGTTCGAAAATACAAACATTGGGTAAAAGAAACATTCTGCCTTCTGAAATTATGCCTAACTAACTTTCTAGATAATCTTAATTAAAAGACAGATTCCCTTCCGAAATGTTTATTATGTGAGAAAGTAAATTCGATCGAAGGAAGGCAAATAAATAACATAAACAATGTTATTTTTTAATAGTCAGAATGATTTCTAGATAATCATTTAAGGGAACTGTCATACGTCTAAAACAAGAGTTTTATCGAAAAGCATGGCTTGAAGTTTGCAGTAAAAATTTAAAAGCTATTTTTTTGCTGTTCTGGCAGTCGGCTAAGCCAAAAGTCATTTAAGAAGAAGAAGAAGAAGAAAATTTAAAATCTACAGGTTGTGATATGTTGTAAGCAATAAAAAAAGTATTTCTTTTCAAAATACATATTCAGAGCAATAAATGATTGTTAATCTAACGTTTCGATAAATGTCTTAGAAAATTACGTGCAAGTGAAATTACTTTTTATTTTTCTGAGTAAATATTGTGTAAATTTTTCACATTTTTATTCTGATTTTACAGCTAGGATATGCTCTGAACATTTTCGCCCGGAGTGTTTTAAACCAAGAATTGCTTGATTCCTTTTCAGGATTTGACTTATGTCAATAAAATGATATTACTTTTATTCTTATATTACAATAATAAAAATATAAATTCAAATAAATAAAAACCTATTTTATACTATGTATGCTTTTTTAATATTTTAAAATGTATATTATATTTTTTAAAATATATAATTATAATCATAAATTGTATAAGATATAATAAGGTAATAATAATTTTTTTTTTACAAAAAGCTTGGTATCATTTTAAAGCTTAAGAATTTATCTTTCCAATGCATGTATTATTAGAGTTTTTTTGATAAAGTAAATTGTATTTTAAAATTGCTCTACGCGCTAACGTCTTTCGATAGTACTACAGTTTGAAATAGAATGTCCCATGCACTTTAAATCTATCGGCAATAGATTGGCGGCAAGAAGGAGAAATTGGTGTGGCGGCTGATTGGTTGACTTTTTTTTACTTGCGCGTGGCCAGACCATACTACTTGGATCATGGGATGAACCAATATTATCCCAATACTCAGCCAATTGTTTAAAATGTCTTAGACAAAGAATTTTTTTACTTTTGTGTGCCTGTGTATTATAAGCTTAAACAATTTTTTGTAAGACATCTACGTAACAATGCGTATTAAGGACGTTGGAACCCGAAGCTGAGAGTGGCGTAGAAACACTTTTTCCTCCTTTGCTCGAAAATTTCCCTTTTATGAATTTTTTTTTAAAAACACTGGACACTTTTTCAAAAAAAGGGCTATGGTAGACAAAAGTATTTGAGATAAGGAATTTTTTAAATATTTGTTTTATGCAAACAAATGTGCCTACGAGCGTCAAAATTAACTCCCGTTTTGACATTGCAAGATTTTCCGTAAAAGATGGCCGCCGCCATCTCACTTGAGGCCCATGTCACGTAGCCTGTGCCCAGCTGACGAGCGGTGGCCATCTTTTACGGAAAATCTTGCAATGTCAAAACGGGAGTTAATTTTGACGCTCGTAGGCACATTTGTTTGCATAAAACAAATGTTTAAAAAATTCCTTATCTCAAATACTTTTGTCTACCATAGCCCTTTTTTTGAAAAAGTGTCCAGTGTTTTTAAAAAAAATTCATAAAAGGGAAATTTTCGAGCAAAGGAGGAAAAAGTGTTTCTACGCCACTCTCAGCTTCGAGTTCCAACGTCCTTAAGATGCGGAAAATACCGCCACATACGCTCCTTAAGGGTTCGATTAAATCTTTCAACTATTAATGTTTTGATCGCGTACTTCACGAAATCTTATTTCATATTTTAGAAGACATTGTTGAAATTCTTTGTCTAGAAATTCTTTTCCCCTATCGCTTTGTACGCAAACAGGAACTTGTAGGTTGTATGCATCTTGACTTCTTAGCCATTCAACAACTTTTGCTCTTGAAACTTTGCCTTTTACAGCTTTGCCTAATTTTTCTATACCTGAATAGAAAGCTTCGTGCAAAGGGTCGTAGTATATTTTTTCCAGTATTTCCATGCTATTAGGGTGAAGTCTCATACGAAGGACTAGGGTATCAGTGGATTAGAATAGACTAATCGGATAATTGGTCACATTGGAAAGAATTTTCTGATTGGTCTATTCTAGTCCATTGATACCCCAGTCCTTCGTATGAGACTTTACCCATACTATTTCAGAAACAGAGACAGCCATTCACCTTTCTTATTCTCATCCCCTCCAACTGTCTCTCTCTCTCTCTCTCTCTCTCTCTCTCTCTCTCTCTCTCTCTCTCTCTCTCTCTCTTTTCACTGTCTGTCTTATTCTATTCTTACTGCGACTTCTATGCCAGCTTACTGCAGGAATATATTCTCTACTCTGCTGTGAGGTATCAGATAAGTTCTCATCCTCGGTCATTAAGTCGTCTAATGTAGGTATTTAAATACATTACACCCTGCCGATAGGATATACCTAAAATGTATCCAAAATATGACTGGTACGACATTTTTTAGTCACTGGAAGTCCAAAGGTGCGCGCTACGTGCGCCACAGAGCATCACATAAGTTTAAAATTTCATATCAAATTCAATATCAAAAATGTGTAGACAGTTGCTTAGACGAACGCGGGTGAGAAATCAAAATCAATCCCTTCTCCGCCGACATGTGATTCAACACCAAAAACTACGTTTAATTAATATTAATAAAAGTAATTAAAACTACGAACACTCAACATTTGATTAAATAGTATTTTTTATACCATAACTCCAATTTTAATAATCTGAGATTGGTGTATTCTTAATCAGCAACCCCAGAAATCCCTAATAACAAACTTTAAGGAGATTTAAGCAAATTTTGGAAAATATAATTTCGTTATTTTTTATTAAAATTTTACCAACTGATTATCGTGCTTATATAAACATACTATGTAACTTTCTATTTTGTTACATATAATATTAACGTTGGTAATCAAAACAACCTATATAAATTATTAATTTCTTAAAATGTATAAGAAACCACAGGTATAGAAGGGTTTAAAACCTACCTTTGAACGTAAATTAAAGATTAGTAAATAAAGAGGTCTACAACATTATGTTTTCATTTTCGTTGTCGTATACATTTTTTACTTAATCAAATATAAGAATCGCAACATTTTTTAATTAATTTTTTATTCGTTTAACAGTTGTAATTTCTGTAAATATTTTTTTTCCTATTTCCTGATTTAATTAAATATCTCAAAACCTTACAACTTTTTAAATTGCGAAAGGAAAAAAATTTAATTCATTTAATTTAAATCATTTCATTTGTATGATTGTTTAAACATCTAAAATTATTAAAAATCAACCTTTCATTACATTCAGCTAGAATCAAGTGCTTTTTTCCATTTATGGAATTAGTGGTTTTCTACTTATGAATTAGCGAGAAATCGGTTACTATTCAATAGTGAAAAATTTCACTACTTTTTAGTAGAAAGCTTCTAATTAATAATAGAAAACTACTAATCTAAAATTAAAATATCTATTAATTGCAAAAATGAATGTTTACTTTTTCAGTTAGTAGATATTTTACTTTCAAATTAGTAATTTTCCACTAACAATTAATAGTTTTCTACTAAATTACAAGGCAAGTGCGAGTCATTTCAATTATTTATTAGATATTTATTGTTTGAATTAATTAAATAATAACAAATTAAAATCATAATTATTGACTTTTATTAAAATTTAAGTATAAACTTAAGCATTTTTATAAGAATAAAAAATTTTAATTTAAAGACAAAAAATTCTTTTTCAACACGGAGAAAAATGCATTATACAAAAGTCATTGTCTTGGATTATTCAAAGAAATATCATACTGAATATAATTTGTATTATACCATTTATAATCTATAATCTACTTTTTATTGTTTTTAAATAATACCAAGTATAAATAATGGATTATAAGAATTATAATTTAAATTCAATTGATGTACAATTCCAGATTATTAACAGTCTAAATTTAACATACAACTTAACTACAACTTAACATTAAATCAAGTTGAAATTTATGAAGTTTAGAAAACTAAACAATTATTTTTTTAAAAACTAATTAAATACTATTTTTTTATTATATACTTTAATACTAAAATTCAAAAGTTAATTTATTAACCACTTCGGGAGTATGACGCCAGGGACATTTTTCATGTGGGGCACCTCTCCCCGCGGCAGGGAAATTGAAATCCACATGGGGCTACGTAAAAATTAAAATAAAAAACTGAAAACTTTTTTTTTCGCTCCTCACCCTGTTGTCAACAAACATCCTGTTTCAGGATGATCCGCCGAGGGTCATTTCTATGCGGGGGAGATTTGCACCCATGTGAAAATTAAAATTAAAAAATTGAAAATTTATTTTTGTCAACAAGTATATCGTATATTTTCAATTTTTTATTTTAATTTTCACATGGGTACAAGTCTCCCCCGCATAGAAATGACCCCCGTCGGATTATCCTGAAACGGGATGTTTGTTGATAAAAATAAGTTTTCAATTCTTTGATTTTAATTTTTACGTGGGTGCAAGTCGACCCCCTCCCCACATAGAAATGACCTCCAGTGGGTCATCCTGAGACGATATATTTGTTAACAAAAATAAGTTTTCAAATTTTTTATTTTCATTTCCATGTGGGGCACCCTTCCCCGGGTTTTTTATTATTATTTTATTTATTACCGTTAACCATAGTTAGTAGGTATTTAAAGTTATCTTTGTTGCTAGAAGTGAAATCCTACTGATTAATAAATAAACTAACTCATATTTTATAAGCCAAACTAATATCAGGTATAATATCAAAACTATAATACTAGGATGAGTTGTTTTATAATCCTGTTAATTATCCCACCGTCAGTGTTAAAATATTATAATTGGTATAATCCAGATTATACCTGTTATAATTCATTTTTCTCCGTGTATAAATTTTTTTTTATTTTTAAACTTTTAAAGTAATTTAAACATAAAAATAAATATTTTGAACAAAAAAATAATCTGGAACTGTGGAATATCGTAGCTGTTTAGAAAGAAAAAAAATTTTTTCGGTAAAATTTCAATTTTTCGAAGAAAATGCTTTTATGGTTTTATAAAAAAATCTGCATAAAATTACACATTTTTGCCAAATCCCAATCTTTCAGGATAAATACGCTAAGCTCTAGCATAGGGGTATTTTAGCATTTTTCAACTTTTCATTAATAACTTTCAAAACCTAAGTCCAACAATGTTCGCTATATTTTTCCTGTAATCTACACGTAAAAATACCTAGGTATGTCCCTCCCTAGGGAGGGGGGGACACGTTTGTTTAAAAAAAAACTTTTTCCTTAACAACGCTATGACCGTCAACTCCAATCATGTTCTCTATATTTTTCCTGAACTCTACTCTCGAAAATACATATGAGTACTAAATTTCAATACTCTAGGTCAAATAGTTTAAAAGATAGGGGGGGGGCACGTTTTTTTAACGTAAAGTTTTTCCTTGACAACGCTATAAACATCGCATTCAATCATGTTCGCTATATTTTTCCTGTAATCTACACGTGAAAATACATAAGTGTACCAAATGTCAACTCTCTATCTTAAATAGTTTGTCGGCTTGGGGGGGAATGGTTTTGGGCGACGGAGAAACGAGTGAAAACATAATGCTTTCGGATTTGACACTTCGTGTCCGGAACCCTGAAAATAGTGAAATTTTTCACTATTAAATAGTAACCGATTTCTCGCTAATTTATTAGTAGAAAATCACTAATTCAGATTTAGAGAGTAAACAATTTTAATATTTTTAAACAATATATTACAAAATATTTGTGTCCAAAATTTTTGCTCCTGGAATGAACAATTCCAGGGCGATATCTGCCAAACTATTGTACTTAGTGTGCTGAAATTTGGTATAAAAAATACTAAGAATCTGACACTTCTGACTTTAGATTCGTATTCAGCACGAAAAATTACATTGTCATACATTGTTTGAAGTTTCGGCAATGATACTTTTTTCTTGTGTGCCTGTGTCAATATTCATTTTATGCCGTAATTGTTAATTTCACATATTCATTAGATAAAGTTCATTCTTATTATATTACTATAATAACGACATAACAATATTCATTCAAAAAATATTTAATTTTAAAAGAAATTTAATTTTTTCGAAGATTTGAGTTTTAAAATTTTAATAATTCAATTAAATGGCCGCCGTAGTGTAGTGTCGTCTTTTGACGCTTCGTATTATTTCTCAATTTTCGGACGGTTTTTGCAGTTATCGTTGTTTAAAAATGTGTTTTGTGTGTGCACTAAGCTAACAACAACTTGCCAGGACTTTTATTACTTCAAGAAGGTGTGTTAATTGTACATATTTTATATTTTTGGAATCCCTTTATAAGTTTACAAGCTTCTTAAAGCAAAGTCGACAAGGTAAGAAAGTGTGAGAGACAGAGTTGAAAGATTTTGTGTCATACATCTCCTATGAATCATAGGTCTCTCTTCGCTTTACATGTCTTTACTCGTCTATCAGGCGATGATATCTAAGAAAGGTTGTAAACAAACGAACTTGCTTGATATACCAAGTACATCGAGCGCCGTGATTACAATAGGATCTCAGAATATTTGTTTCTCATGTAAAAATGATGCTGTAATAGTTATTGTTTTGTGTGCTCTTTTGAGGAACAATTTTCCATCGTGGATGTGCTAAAAAATGTTCAGATCTTTCTAGTGGCGCTTTCAGAAAGTGTTGTGGAATAAACTCTCCTAATTCGTCTTCCATGAGTATTGACACTTTTACCATGAAAGAAATTCGCAAAGTCATGAAAGAAGAACTGGATAGTTTCCGAAAGTCTATATCCAATGAGGTTAGTGCCAAATAAGCTGAGGACCTTAATAGCATTAATTCTTCTATTACTGCATTGTCTGATGATATCAAGCAACAGAAAGATCAAATTACGGTATGTGAGGCATCGATTTCGAATGTCACTCAGCGTGTTCAAAATTTGGAAACTAAAAGTGTTACTGCAGTTGAGGGTAATCCAAACTGGGAGATGCTTTTCTCTGCATGCCTTAGCGAATGTGATGCTCGTAACTCACGTAAAACGAACTTGATTGTTTTTGGTGTTAAAGAATCCGATCCTCAAAATCTAGAAAACTCTAAAATATTAGATTCTCAGTTTATAATTGAAGCATTAAATATATTGTCGGTAAATACAAAATCATATGAATCCGTTAAGATGTGGCGAATTGGATTTAAGTCTCAGGCTAACACAAAACCCAGACCCATCAAGATTTCATTATCCAGCAGTGGCGTATCCAGACTCGGTTTCTGGAGGGGGTCATACATGAGAGAGAAAGAGACAACACTATATCTCTCTCCCATGCAAATCCAAGTTAGCTCCTAGGGGGGTCATGACCCCCTTGATCCCCCCTTCTGCATACGCGCATGTTATCCAGTCCCCAAGAAGCAGACTTGATTCGCAATGCCTTTATGCAGCTCAAAGCCTCCAAGCAGTTACCTCCTACTCTCATAGATGTGATAATTACTCCAGATCGAACAAAACAACAAATAATAGAATTTCAAAAAATCAAGAGGGAATTATTAGAACGTGTAGCAGAGGGAGAAGAAAACTTGACAATAGGCTACCGTTGCGGGGTACCAGTCATCTTTAAGAAGCATATTCCATCAGCTCCAACATCAGCTCCCTGCCTACTGAAATGACCGTTAACGACCAAAATCGACAATTCGGACGCCTGGTGGGGACTATAGGAAACTCGTTGGATAGAACGAGAGTGGGGAGAAGTAACCGTAGGCGGAGGGTTAAATAATTAAGTTATGTGTTACATTCTTCCAGTTGACAAATTGACATTTTTTCTTTAGTATTAACATTGTCTTAGCAGTTATACATAAATACCAGCCTTCAAGCTTTCAATTACTGAATGTAACAAAGCAATGTTATTTTAATTTTAAAAAGGATCCTTTTGTTGATTTAAACATTCTTCTTACTATACTAAGTTGATCATGTTTATAGCATTAAAATTGTAGATTTTCTTCACCTATTATTAAATGCGAATTTGAAAGGAAAATTTTATTACTTTTTCTAATTAGCACAGGTTATAACAACGATTATTAATTTTTGTAAATTAACTTTATATGTTTTTTTCTTCTTTTGTCACAATATTCATACTATTTGTAGTGACCCATTTATGGTACATAACTGGACTGCGGGTGAAAGTAAATAAATAAATAAATAATGGTTTTGAAGGCAGAGAGGAAAAGACCATATTTTCCTTTAAAGCAAGACGCATGTGGCACTTTAAAAAAAAGGCATTTCGGGATCACATTTTTTCGGAATCAGGAGATCTGAAAACGTCGAGAAATGTGGGTTTTAGCAAAAGTTCAAAATCGCACAAATTTAAGACCTTCTCATTTAGGATGAGAATGCAAAAATAAATTTCTTCAAAATTTCCACAAATTCCTAGAAAAGTCAATATATTTTTATGCAGTTTTATTAGGGGTGATGAATAAAAGTAAAATAGAAGAAAAAACCGGGAGTTTATTCATTTTTTTGAAAATTAATAGTGTTTCTGTATATCATTTACCCATTTTATGTTCAATTTTTTGCATTTATAACGTGTAATTTGAGGATTTCAAGGTTCTTAGCAGTTAAATGGTTAATTTCTTGTTAATTTCTACTTAAATTGAGTAAGATGAGAATGCGTTAATAGTTTCCTGACCGATTTTTATTCCCCCCCCCCCCCCTTGCCACCAAGTAAGACTCTTATACAACTGTAAAACTTAAAAAATTCATATCTTTTTGAATTTGCGTTATATCGGAAACGTTTATAAACGAACTTTGTATGATTTTTCTTGTATACTTTAAGAAAAAAAAATCGGGCAAGTACGAGTTACACTCGTACCAAGTCGAAGGGTTCCGTACCGCTCTAATTTGTTTCAAGTATATGAGGCAGAGATTAAAAATTTTCCAACAGGAAACCATTTTTAAAAATATTTTTTATTATTCACTAAATAAAACTTTATTGGTACAAATTTTTAGCACTATAAGCCAAAAATTTTGCAGCTGAAGGGTCAGGGCCGTTTTTAGGATTTCGTGGTTCGGAACCGAAACCCTTATAGTGAGACTTTGTCGTCCGTCCGTCCGTCCGTCGTTCACAGCCAATAGCTGTCAATTTGAGGTTGTGTGCGAGAGAGAGGGAGATAGTGAAAGACAGAGACAGAAACATCCGAATGGTTCCGGAAACATCCGAATGAATCCAGAAACATCCGAATGATTCCGGAAACACCCGAATGTTTCTGGAAACAGCCGAATGGTTAAGGAAACACTCGAAAGGTTACGGAAACACCCAAATGGTTCCGGTAACACCCGAATGGTTACGGAAACACACGAATAATTAAGGAAACACCTGAATGATTCCGGAAATACCCGAATGGTTACAGAAACACCCGAATGGTTACGGAAACACCTAAATGGTTACGGAAACACCCGAATGGTTACAGAAACATCCGAATGATTCCGGAAACACCCAAATGGTCCTGGAAACAGCCGAATGGTTACGGAAACATCCGAATAGTGCTGGTAACACCCGAACGGTTACGGAAACACCTGAATGGTTACGGAAACACCCGAATAATTAAGGAAACCCCTGAATGATTCCGGAAACACCCGAATGGTTACAGAAACACTCGAATGGTTACGGAAACACCCGAATGGTTACGGAAACATCTAAATAATTACAGAAATACCCGAATGATTCGGAAAAAACACCCTAATGGTTACGGAAACACACGAATGGTTACAGAAACACCCAAATGGTTAAGAAAACACCCGAATGGTTACAGAAACACCCAAATGGTTAAGAAAACACCTGAATGATGCTGGAAACACACGAATGGTTACAGAAACACCTGAATAATTTCGAAAACACTCGAATGGTTACGGAAACACCCGAATGGATACGAAAACATCCGATTGATTCCGGAAACACATGAAGGGTTTTGGAAACAGCTGACTGGTTACGGAAACACTCGAATGGTTACGGAAACACCCGAAGGGTTCCGGTAAGACCCAAATGGTTACGGAAACACCCGAATGGTTACGGAAACACTCGAATGTTTGAGGAAACACCTTAATGATTCCGGAAACACCCGAATGGTTACGGAAACACCCGAATGGTTACGAAACACCCGAATGGTTACGGAAACAGCTGAATGGTTACAGAAACACCCGAATGATTCCAGAAACACCCGAATGTTTCCGGAAACAGCCAAATGGTTTCGGGAACACCCGAATGGTTTCGGGAACACCCGAATGGTTACGGAAACACCCGAATGGTTACGGAAACACCCGAATGGTTACGGAAACATTGAAATGGTGACCGAAACACCTGAATGGTTACGGAAACACCTAAATGGTTCCGGAAACATAATATATTATACAAGAGAAACTGAATTAGAGACTGAGAAAGAGAGGAGTCTAGTTTTTTACAATTTTTAGGGTTGTTTGTGAGAAGGAGGTTAGTAAGGATTAAGAGAAAGCCACGAAACCCTCAATTGTAGGAACATTGGTTCTGCTTTTTGTACTGTTTATTTAAATATGTTTTCAAAAAATAAGGAATAAACCAATTATTATTGAAACTGTTTTTTTAAAAAACACGAATTTTGGATAGTACATTGTATGAAGACGAACATTAACAAACTTCTATATATTTTTCCCGTAATCTACACGTAAATTTACATACATGTACCAAATTGCAGCATCCTAAGTCAAATAGTTTTAAATATTAGGGGGGGGGGACCTAGTCATTTTTCGAATTTTTTTTTTTTAAAATCGTACTTTTTGGCTAGTAAACACTATGAAGGCCACCCTTTCGAAAGTTCTCTATAATTTTTCTGTAATCTACACGTAAATCTGCATATATGTACCAAATTGCAGCATTCTAAGTGAAATAGTTTGAAAGATAGGGGTGGGACATGATCATTTTCTTGAATTTTTTTAAAAAAATCGTACTTTTTGGCTAGTAAACACTGTGAAGACCGCCTTTACGAAAGTTCTATATATTTTTCCCGTAATCTACACGTAAATTTACATATGTGTACCAAATTGCAGCATTCTAAGTCAAATAGTTGAAATGATTAGGGGGGGACATGTACATTTTTTTGCATTTTAGGTCAAAAAAAGTGGTTTCTGCTGGATTTCGGCATGTTCATGAGCTCGAATCGCGTTTTCCATATCATTTTCGTAAATCCAAGGTGAAATTACATATGTGTACTAAATTGGAAGTCTCTAGCTCATATAGTTTTGAAGTGAGAGGGGGTGCGAAAACGGACACACATAGTGATTTTAATAGGGTTCCTTTTTACGGTACGGAACCCTAAAAATTATAATTTTTTTTTAAATTGTAATTTTTTTGATTTTTGAAAATCTTCTATTTTTGACATTTTTTGTCCAAAATAGGTTGCTAACGAACTCGATCTGTATTTTTGGTCACTTAAAACGCATACCAAATTTCAAATTGATAGATGAATTTCTACTCGAGTTATTGGATTTCAAAATTTTTTACACAGACAGGCAGACAGACATACAGAAAGTAAAACACATTTTTTCGAAATCAGGAGATCTCAAAACGTCGAAAATATGGGTTTTAGCAAAAGTTCAAAATCGCACAAATAAAAGACCTTCTCATTTAGGATGAGAATGTAAAAATGATCATGTCCCCCCTCTTAATTTCCAAACAATTTGATTTAGAGAGTTCAAATTTGGTACCCAAATTTCCACGTGTAGATTACAGAAAAATTTTAGAGAACATGATTGTAGGGGTTGATCATAGCGTTCTTAAGTGAATAAAAAGATTTTTGAGTATTTTTTAGGGATATTAGCTAAAATCTCTTGATTTTTACTTGACAGGGCTATCACCATAACGTTCTCTAAAAGTTTCCAGCCAATCAGAAGGCTCCATTAGAGAGGCTACTTTCTGAGAGTCTGACAAATGCAAATTCGGTGAGTTGCGTAGTCGCTGAGTTGAAAGATCTCACAAATTATAGTTTGGAAAGTTGAATGTTTTGACAAATACATGTTCGGTGATTTAAAAATTCGGCCAACTGCAGATTTAGGGATTTAAGATTTCGCACAAGTGTTAGTTCCGTGATGTCAAAGTTCGGACAAATGAAAAATCAGTAATTTCAACGTTCGAACAGATGCAAGTTCGGGTAATTACATTTAAGCCAATTACAAGTTCGGTCGATTGGGTTTTAGATAAAATGCAGGCGATCCGATGCTTCGAGTTTTTTTATGATTGACAATTTTTTATGTTTGGGACGGCTAAAAATATAAATCATACGTTAAATTTAATTGTATGTATAAACCGCAAGTCTCCAGCTTTATTTTTAAAAAAGTTAAAGTAATAGAAAGTTAGTAAATAATCGCAATAATTTGTTTAAACAATACCGGTGTAGAAATTGAATCTGGGCCCTAGCCAACCCACTGACGGGGAGCCCAGATGTAAGCTATAGGCATTGTTCGGGCGGCTAGGTGGCTCCTGACCAGAAGTGTTCCCATGTTTTATATGAATGAGTATCTAGTAAAAATATCGAAGTGCCAGACTACAGCTCGACCATAAATGTCAGGAGTAAAAAAAAGCTTTTAAACATCAGTGCATAAATTAGAGTTAATGGTGGACACCTACTACATGAAAATTAACCTTAAATTGTGAAAATCGACTTCTCTAAAGTACCTAAGTAACCAACCGATGTCCAGGTCATCTTAGAGAAAACTTCTTTATGGAAGTTAACTTCAAAATGTAAAAATTGACATCTCAAAAGTGCACTAGTAGTCAACCGATGTCCAGGTCATTTCCCGTCAACTTTTTCAGGGAAGTTAACCTTAAATTTTTAAAACCGACTTCTTTGAACCACCTAAGTACCCGACAGATGTCCAGATCATTTCCGTTCAACTTTTTCAAGGAAGTTAACTTCAAAATGTAAAAATGGACTTCTGTGAAATACCTAAGTACTTAACTGATTTCCAGGTCATTTCCTGTTAACTTTCCGGGGAAATTAACATCGAAAAGTAAAAACCGACTTCTCAGAAGTAACCAAGTATGAAACCAATGTCTAGGTCATTTCTATAATCAATTTCTCCAGCAAAGTTTATTTTAAAATGTAAAAAATGACTTCTCAGAAGTATCCCAGTATTAAACCGATGTCCATCCCAAGCAGCACGTAATATTGTCTGAATGTCGCAGTGATATTATACTGTAATGTTGGTAATATGACGGGACAATATTACCGCGATATTGAGGTAATATTGAAATGTCCGCATCAAGGTAATATTACAAGTAATATTACAGTGGTATTAATGTCATATTTCAAGTACTCTTTGGTAAAACATGAAGAACACTTTCTGATATATATTAGAAGTGCTGAATGGCCGAGGAGTACAATGCGTATTCATGCCGTTTCGAACCTTGCATGTTCGATCTCTGGGTGAGCCTAATTTTTTTAAAATATTTTATTTAATGTAAAATAAATTTGTAATATTACCTTAATATCATCGTAACATTACCTCATTATTACGGTAATATTGCTGTAATATTACTTGTATTATTACTTGTAATATTACATTAATATCACTGTAATATTACTTGTAATATTACCTTGAGGCGGACATTTCAATATGACCTCATTATCGCTGTAATATTGTCCCGTAATATTACCAATATTACAATATAATATCATTGCGACATTCACTCAATATTACGTGCTGCTTGGGACGTCATTTCCAATTAACTTCTTCAGGCAAGTTAACTTAAAAATGTAAAAATTGACTTCTCCTAAGAACACAATTAGCCAACTGATTTCCACATCATTTCCGTTAAACTACTTTCTGAGAAGTTAACCTTAAAATTTAAAAATCGACTTCTCTGCACCTAAATACGCAACCGATTTCTGGGTCATTTTCTGTTAACTTTCCAGGGAAGTTAACCTCAAAATGTAAAAACCGACTTCTCTGATGTACCCAAGTACACTATCAATGTCTAGGTCATTTCCGGTACACTTTTTCAGGGATGTTAATCTCAAAATGTAAAAATTGACTTCTCACAAGTACCCCAGTACTCAACAGATGTCCGTGTCATTTTCGGTTATCTTCTTCAGGGAAGTTAACCTTTTATTGTAAGAATCGCCTTCTCAGAAATACTTAAGTACCCAACCGATTTCCAGGTATATTTCTGTCAACTTTCTGAGTAAGTTAACTTCATGATGTAAAATACGCAACTTTGAATAAATTATCACACCGACACTCCAAAAAAAATGTGTCATTTTAAGACGTTTGGTTCCCATAATGAAAACATTTAAACTTATGCTACCCTGGAAAAAAACTTATTGAATAAAACCTCTAGTAAATTGGAGTTTGAGGTTAACTTCCCTGAAGAAGTTTACCGGAAATGACCATATCGGTTGAGTACTTGGGTACTTCAGAGAAGTCGGTTTTTACATTTTGAGGTTAACTTCGCTGAAGAAGTTACCGGAAATGACCTGGACAACTGTTGGGTACTTAGGTGGTTCCAAGAAGTCGGTTTTAAAAATTTGAGGTTACCTTCCTTAAAGAAGTTGATCTGAAATGACCTGGATATTGGTCAGGTATTTAGGGGATTCCGAAAAGCCGGTTTTTTTATTTTGAGGTTAACTTCCCTTGAGAAGTTGACCAGAAATGATCTAGACATTAGTTTCATACTTGGTTACTTCAGTGAAGTGGGTTTTTACATTTTGAGGTTAACTTTCCTGGAGAATTTGACCAGAAATGACCTTGACATTAGTTGGGTACTTGGTTTCTTCAGAGGAGACGGTTATAACAATTTAAGGTTAACTTCCCTGAAGAAGTTGACTGGAAATAACTTGGACATCTGTCGGGTACTGAGGTACTTTAAAGGAGTCGATTTTCACAATTTGAGGTTAAGTTCCCTGTAGAAGTTTACCGGTAATGACCTGATCATCAGTTGAGTATTTGGGTACTTCAGAGAAGTTGGTTTTTAAATTTTGAGGTTAACTTCCCTGAAGAAGTTGACCGGAAAATTAGATACACTAAGGGGGAAGTCTCATACGAAGGACTAGGGTATCAGTGGATTAGAATAGACTAATCAGATAATTGGTCACATTGGAAAGTATTTTCTGATTGGTCTATTCTAATCCATTGATACTCTAGTCCTTCCTATCAGACTTCACCCTGATACCCTAGTCCTTCATATGAGACTTCACCCTGAGTCTAGGCAATTTGTTTCTTTTTGAGATGTTTTTATTTAAAAATAATTAGCACTTCCAGCCCCTCACCAGAAAGCAACTTCTCTTTTGGCAAACACAGGATTTTTCTACACGGGTGGTTTAAATTTCAACTTTGATGCTTAGTTTTAACTATAGCAAACATAAAAAGCTGAAAATGTAATTAAAAAACCGTAAATCTCTAACTTTCTTTTTAAAGAAGTTAATAAATAACCACAATAATTTATTTAAACTATTGTTATAAATAAATTTTAACTTTAATACTTAGGTTTGTTACATCATATATGAAAAATTGCAAAATTAAAAACAAAACCGCAAGCCTCTAGCTTTATTTTTTAAAAAGTTAATAAATAATTACAATAATTTATTTAAACAATAGTTCTAAATAAATTTCAAGTTTGATGCTTAGTTTTACCTATAGCAAATTAAAATATATAAAATACAAAAGCAATTGATATAAAACACAGAAACAACTGTTTCAATAATAAAAAATTAATTTATAAATGTAGCGAACTTTTCATTTTTTTAATTAAAAAATTTGTAAAAAAGTCTTCAACTCACATTTATCAAGTTCTCGTACAAGGGTGCCTTAGAATTTTAACTCTGCTCTAAAATAAAAAATATTTATTTCTTAATAAATAAAATTTTTCTAATTTCTAAGTTAGAATTTAAGTTTTTCTAAATTTAGAATCTGTAATTTCTGACAATTACGGAGATGTAAAATTTTCAGTAAAAGACTTACGGTACCGTCTCATGCTAGGGATTAATGGATCACGAATTAGAATAGACCAATCAGAAAATGCTTTCCAATGTGACCAATTATCTGATTGGTCTATTCTAATCCCTAATCCATTAATCCCTAGCATGAGACGGCACCCTTACAATTAAAAGAATACTAGCGTAACTCGTAAACAGTAGAAGATATTAAAATTCTGATATCATTTTTGAATTTTGTTTTAAAAGAATATGTCTTATTCATATAAACATATAAATAACTAAATTATTGAAAAACGAGTATAATTTTGCAATAAATAATATTTAAATAATTGAGAATTAAAAAGAGGACTGTAAAAGAACCTTTCATTTTATGAGAGGGTAAAAGCATAATAAAATTCTTCAGGGTTTAGAATTTACCGTCATAAATAGCCGCATAAAGTAACTTTTCTGATCCCTTTTTCGTTGGACTTTTTCTAAAGGCCTAAGCAGATAGAAATACGGTTTGGGACAAGAGCATGAGACAGAGAAGGGCAGAAACAGTCTCTGTTCTTTATTATCTCATGTCCTGCTCCCGTAACCGTACACGTTGTACTTTGGGCTTAAGCACGGAATCATTCAAATCGTACTTCAAAAATGATTGAATTCATTTAGCCCTTTATGCCAGTCATTTTTTAAATATTTCCTATCTGCAGGAAAGTTCTTATCCTCGGACATTAAGTCTTCTAATGTATTTAAAAAGCTTGGCTTTTGTATTTCTTTCAGAGTTGTGGATGAATTGCTATTGTTCAAAATACATTTCTTCCAATATTCGGGATTTGTGACAATTTCACGTGATACCCTACCGATACAAAATCATTGAAAACATACTGCAGGCGCACTGGCTGAGTGAGCTACTAGCGCATTGGAGTTTATTGCTGTACTCATACCAGGTCAGAATATTTTGCCCCTTTTGAGGTAGTCCTCTTAAATTAAGTTTCAAAATCAACTAAAATGCTATTGACACAAGCTATTTGTGACCCTTTATTAAATATATATTTTTATGTAAATTTCTTCAAAATATACTTTTTCGGAAATTCCTTATACATTTTAAAAGTATATAATTTTTAAAAATTGTGTAAAAATAATTATATAGTTATTCATGAAAAATAATATTAATTGAAAAAGTTAATTACTATGATTATTAATTACTTATTAATTTTATTGTTTATCAATTATAATAATAGTTTTTGCAATTGTTATTTTCTATAAAAAAAAAATATATATGTATATATATTTCGTAGGCAGTTTGCAGAATCCGGTAGTATGCAAACTACCTAGGCAGTTTGTAAACCGCTGGCAGTTAGTAAAATGCCTGAATCAAAACAGGTAATAAGCAAAATGCCTAGGCAGTTTACATACTGCTAAAGATGTTTCAGGCAGAGATCAGAACGTAAATTATTTGAGGTAATCTACATGGTTGTTTACATGTAAATTACCTAGTAATTTACCGGAGAAATATTTTACGTAATTTACATCCCTTATAAATATCACGTGATCTTCAAAAATACGTATGCAACATAACCTAAAAGTAAAATCTAAAACCAAAATAATTGCTTAATTTATTTTTAAACTAGCCGAATTATATAATAACACCCTTAAAAATTAATAAAATACATTCATAGAATCACAAAATTATAAAAAAAGTTTTTTTCTATTGCCACCATGTTCAAATTGTAAAGTACCTAGATTGTTTACAGTTTTCTACGTATTTTATGTATTCTACGTATTCTACCTCAAAATCTAAAATGACATGTCAATTTCTGATCTCTGGTTTTAGGCAATTTGAAAAATGTATTCATAATCACAATGCTCAATATTTGAAATATGGAAATAATAATAATAATAATAATAATCACAGTAATTGAAAATTGTAGTTGATAAAGATTTATTAAATAGCACGAACAAAATAAAAAAACTTAATATTGATGGAATTTATTGAAAAGAATACTGACTGCTTCTATTTAAAATCATACAGGCCTAATATGTTCAAAATTCAAAATCATGTTTAACATAATGATTTTTATTGTTTTTTAGGACAATTGAAGTAACACGTATATTTTTGTTTTGCGAAAAGTTTTTTTTTCAGAGTTAACGAGCATGGGAAAGTTTTAAGAAAGAGTGGTTTCTGAACGCAAACGCTAACAATTTTTTTCTAAAATCTCTCTAGTTTTTTCCAAAATTGATATTTTTAAATTTTGTTTTCTGCTTTTACTAATGTTTTAGATGCTCTTTCTTAAAAACTTTAAATAAGTTTAAAGTGCGCTAAAATACCGTGAAAGGAGCAAGAATTTTGTTGTTGTTGAAAATACTAAAACTCATTATTTTGGCTAATTATAGCGCCATAAATTATTCCGTTTTTTTTATTTTGGTAATGATTTAATGCTTTTTCTTTACAAATTTATAAATTTTGAAAATTTATAACATGTTCATTTTTTGACAAATAAAGAAGCTCTATTTTTTAAAAAACAATATTTTTTATTTATTTTAATTTTTTTGTATTTACTTACTGTATACTGTTGCAACAAACAATAGTTACATAAAAGTTTTGGTTTCTGTTTGTAATAAGTTGTAATTAATAAATTTTTTGACTATGAATACATATTTCTAATTGCCTGAAACGTCTTTGACATTATGTAAACTGCCTAGGTACTTTGCTTATTGCCTGTTTTCATCCAGGCATTTTACTAACTGCCCGCGGTTTACAAACTGCCTAGGTAGTTTGCATACTACCGGATTCTGCAAACTACCTACGATATATATATATGCATAACATATTTATATGTTTATAATAGTTAATTAATCTCTACTTATTGTATTGATTTTAATTTTAATTTAGTAGTACACATTTTTAAAATAAATTTAAGAAATTTAGAATCTTGAATTATTACAGATTTAAATTTTTGTATTACATAGTACCTCAAAAAGTAAGAGTACAAAAATTCCAAGTTATGAAACGCAGGGCTTAAAAGCGTAGGCTCGAATGACAAAAGATTTGGGAATCTATTGTTGAAGTAGGTCTTCGTTTAAAATCCCCATGTCTATTGTTATCCTAGCTAATAATTTTTTAACACTATATTTAATGACTTGAAATTTCTGCAATTTAATTAATTGAAACTTATAATTTAAAAATTTAGAATCTGTGATATTTCACGATTCCAAATATCTAAAATTTATCATAAGAAACTTAAATTCAAAGAAATCATAAGGTATCTCGAAACCCATAAATGTTACTTTAAAACTAATACCATTTTTGAAATCAAAGTGATAGGGATATGAGGTAAACATAATAGAATCATAAAAATAGTTAGAGTTCATTATAAACAAATAAAATGTTGAAATAAATAAACATTATTGTAATTGTTTACGGAAACAATTATTTTTATACCTGAGGGTCACCGCGGAGGTATTTTTATTGGTCATAAACCGAGAAAGGATCCAAAAACATTTTTTATCTCTCAAGGGTTTCCGGTGGTATTTATAATTGTCATAAATCAACCGAAAAAGAACCGAGTGAGTTTTGAATGAGTAAATGTTTCAAACACTTATTAAAAGTGCTTTGAAACAGCCTAAATAAACCAGTGGTTTTTGCCAGTAAGTTTCCAATGATTTTGTATCGGTAGGGTATACCTATTTCTTGAAGAAACAATGCAAACTGAACTCTCCCTGAAGGGTTGACAGTTTTTCTATATCTAAGTGCGTCATTTACTAAATTAACAATATATATGGATCTACAATCCGCCCTCTTAAGAACGTCCTGTAAGAAACCACATAGGTCCCTACGTAGTATCCTATGTAGGAACCTACGCAAGTTCCTATATGGTAATAAAGGCTCTTAGATTCTTTAAAAAGTTTACTTGATGCGCACAAAGTTTATTAGGTTTCTATGGCTCCTACAGCTGCGCAGTAGGTGTCAAAAACCCGCGAAATAAAAAAAAAAAAATGTTTTCAATCCGTGGTTTCATTTTTCGCTTTTTTTTTGTCCATATATAATTCCATATTTTTCAACATATGTTATGTTCGTACCATTAAGTTGTTGAACTTCGAACTTGTGATATTCATTTTAACTTATGGTAAACAGTATGTTTATTAAATTTGAAAAGAGATTTGGAAAATAAGTAGGAACGTAACAAACATAGCTACCCAAGTAGCACGCAATATTACGTGAATATCGTAGTAATATTACTTTCAATATTACGAATATTGCGGGATGATGTTACCGTAATATTAACGTGACATTAAAATGTCTGCGTCAAGGTAATATTATAGGGTAATGTTGAGGTAATATTACATAGTAATATTACAAAGTAATATTGCGTTAAAATTACAGTAATATTACAAATATGTATTAAAATATGAAGAAAACTTTCTGAAATGTATTGTAAGAGCTAAATAGCAGAAAGGTTTAAGGCGTCTACTTTCTTTTCGTCAGTTGGTTCACTTACAAAGGTTCAAAACTCGGCGGTCCAAATTTTTGCTATATTATATTTACTTGTAATATTACCACAATGTCACTAAAATATTACTGAAATATTACCTCAAGAGTATTCTGTTATATTACCTTCACGAGGATATTTAAATGGCACGTTAATATCACTGTAACATCATCCTGTAATATTAATAATATTTAATGTAATATTACTACGATATTCACGTAATATTACGTGCTACTTGGGTATTTTGTTCATGTATACATTTTAATTTATTGACAAATTAAATGCACTCTTTGAATTCAGTGTTGATGATTTTTTGACTTTGTATTAATTGCAGCTTATTATTTTATACCTAATATTCATACATAGTATTTGGTTAATTTCTGTTGCAGGGACTCTTGGATCCATTTTCAAAAGTTCTCAGCTATTCTATACAAAATTGTTGTTTAAAAAACAATTTTTTAGTAGAACTTTGTCAACTTTGTCATCGAGGATTTACTCGAGAAAGGGATAAACAATTTCTAGGACGGACAGTTGTTTACGAACTGGTTCAAGCTATTAAATTTAAAACTATAATACCCGATTCAAATTTTTTACTCCTTCTTCATTTTGTGCTTCAGGTAAAGAACACTCCTAATTTTACTGTATAGTTTAAATTTCATTATTGGAAAAATTTAATAATATGCTAAAAGCATATTAATGCATAAAAAGTTGGTAATCAATGCAAAAACCATTTCAGTATTTTATCTCGTATTTTCGTGTAAATATATAATATTTTTATGATTCTTTATAATTATTAGTGATTTATACTACAGTAAATATAGACTTTGTTTTACCGTCTGCAAATTACATTATTGTTACAAAACATTTCTATGCATAACATTTATTCATTGCCAAACTGCCTCCCTGCTTGTCTGCATGTAGGTTACACTGAGAAAAATGAGTTGACTACTATATTGGATAACTAATTTTTAGCGATAGTAGCTAATAATTAGCTGGGGCAACAAGCAAAATCTCTGTGAAAGCTCATTATTAGTTGTGCGGACAAAAATTGCTGTCCATTTAATAGCAATTGCGGTTAGCTAAGGTAGCTAACTTTTAACTGATACAGCTAATCTTATTTCTCCATGTACCATGGTAATGTACAGAAAACCCTATCAAAAATATAAACGGGATGGGCAGTAATCTGATCAGGGCTTCTGACCATCTCAATCCAGTTTTATCACGTTTCTGCATGACTCTGTTCAGAGACAGAGCACAACTGCACAGTGGGCCAGATAGCAAAAAACCTGGCCAAAACCCCCCAATTTTTTTTCAATTTAAAGGTTTGAACTATTGAATTAAAATACAGAGATTTGATCACTTAACCAAAGTGCTATGTATTGACTCAATATTTAATTTTAATTACATAAATAATCTTCCAACACCGGAACCTCTCCGTGCTGATACAAACACAAAAAAAAAAAAAGGAGATTCGTTTGAACTTGAACGCCGCAATACCGACGCTGGGACAACAAAATTCTAGTACAGGTTCAAAATCCGAACTTACCAATTTTGATGCCGAACACCACAAAACCACCGACAAATTCTTACCGCTAACCTGCAGGGCTCCTAGGACTTTCATCAAATTACTTTGAATAACACACGTTTCAGACAAATAAAACTATTTATTTAAAGTTTTTGTTCCAATCACCTAACTTCTAATGTTCACTTCAATCTTTTTAAACCGATTTCAATATCCTAACAATTTCACACTTGCAACGAACACTCTCGAAACCAGTAGTCTCAGCTGCGGTGAAAATAATAATGGACGAACCCCTTAAGGCAATCGACCGGCGAACTGATTTTCCTCGTGCGAATCTTCCCTCTCCTCGCGTCCTTCTTCCTCGCTCGTTCTCTCTCGTTCGGCCGTCACGGACACCTCACACCCTCGCAGTCATACCCATGGACAGGCGTAACCTAATAGAATTATTCGGGCGTTTCCGCTGACCTCCGCGTCCCTTCGTGAACTTGACCTACGCTAATCACCACTTGCGAATCAACGAAGGAAAACCATAAGAAACCGCTGATTAGAAGAAAAACAAAATATACATATTTCCGAGCAAAAATCAATACCTGGCCTTCAGGCCCGTATATGTCAAATTAAATTTATATATTTTCACTATTTAATTGAAATAATTCTAAAATAAAAGTATTCCTAAGGGAAGGCAACTAAAAATATATGTTGATTATATACATCGTCACAAACCCCTCCCCTAGGCCGATGTTTTTCCCCAAAAATATCGCTGATCTTTTTAACTTAAACTCATTTTATTAGAAACTTAGAACAAAATCTATATACATATAATGTAGGACCATAAGGAAACAAAATAAACCATCAGCACACGCTGATTAATGGTTATTGTTGGAATCTTCGGTTCCAATCGAGTAGGAAATTGTCCTTCGTCTGCTGTTTAACCTCAGGGGACACACCCTCCAACCGTTGTTCTAATTCACGGAGTTCTTGCACTAAATCCACCGCAGATCTTGACGGAGCTGGTGAAAACGGATTCTCCGTGAGATACCGACATGGGTTTGTTGATACAATTTTTCCCGCTGATCTAGATGGAAAGCATACGAATCCTTGCCGAATTTCTTCTCCATGTGCTCCTTATAAACGCGAGCACAACGTCGACACTCCACAAGAATTGTTCCCTTCCGCCCACAATTCTTGCAAAAACGGCAAGGTTCTTTGGGACAGCGCCGCGATGAATGGCCCTTCCGCCAACAATTAAAGCAATGGTCAAAGGGAGGGTCTACCGTTGGATCGGTTGGAATCAGATCCAGACCACCAAATATAATTCCAACTTTAATTGGGGCCAGAACTGGTACCTCGTCATCCAAAAGTCCTAGAGCTTCCGTAACTTGGACTCTTCCCAGCTTTGGAGGGCCAAGAAAAGTGACAGGTCGAGGTGGAAGAGACCTGGTCCGTGGGCTGACAAAGTCAGCAGGCTTAATATAACCCCTACTCATCTTCTCCATTTCAAAAAGCTGCCTTTCGCACAACCAAGCCAATTCCCGCTGATCTGAAGTTAACCCACAGTTTGCCACCAAATTCAAGTTCTTTACAGCCATTCGGCTATCGAAAGACTCATTCCTTCCTTTTGCCTTATCCAAATCGTCCAATTCCAGATCCAAACCCCTTTCCAAATCCTCGTCCACTCATATTTCTAATACTTCCCCATCCTTCTCTTCCAAAACCAATTTATCCAAATCTAACTCTCCTATCTCTTTTTCCTTCCTTGTTTCACAAATGGGAGCTTCCACCGCAATCGGAACTTTGAAAGAAGGTGGTGGTTGTGGATTCGCATACTCTCTACGCTGAACTCGTGAAGCTCGTTTCTTCTCAGTCAGGGGAGCTTTAACTTCACGATACTCTCTCAAAGAGAGATCGTTTCGCCGCCTCCAACTTCTTCTCCGAGCCGCTCCCGTTCGCCACATCTTCCTTTTAGTGGACCTTGCTTCCGGTGAACGCCGAGTCCGATGTAAGCGTTGCTCACTAGCCACTCTTCCTCCACGGTAATCGAATTTGGAAAAAGATTTCCGCTGATCCAGTTTTACCTGTAACATAACAAAGATTAGAGATGTACAAACTAACTATCGATTTCGAGGTGGCAAATATCGCTTGAGATCGGAGATATGCTCTTTAACGATCCGATGAGAATTTTTCGTTTTTAGTTCGTAAACCGACGGTGAAAGTTGTTTCACAATTTCGTACGGTCCCTCAAACTTCGGAGCTAATTTCGCCGAATACCGCTGATCTGCATCAGATAATTTATGCGTTCTCCAAAGAACTTTGTCCCCGACACTAAAACTTGCCTCCCGCTTATTTCTATTATAATAAACAGTTTGTTTTTCTTTCCCTTGATCAATGAAACTCGTCACTAAATCCCGAAGTGCATCTAATCGTTTCAACCTGTCTACCCAAATTTCGGGATCACTCCTCTCTACCGATCTTTTCACTTCGAATTCGCGGCGCAAACTTTTTACAGGTCTAGGCTGGCGACCATAATTTAAAAACGCCGGCGACATCTTTGTTGTTGATTGAACAGCCGTATTCACTGCATGTCGGAATTCATGTACGTGCTGATCCCAATGCCGGTGATCTGACCCAATGAAAGTTGTTATCATTGTTTTTAAAATTCTGTTGCTACGCTTAACTGGATTGGTCTGTGGATGGTATGGCGGAGTTGTCAAATGCTGAACTCCATATTCGTCCAGAGTCGTTTTCAAATATTTATTATTAAACTCTTTGCCATTATCACTTAAAAGAAAATCGGGAGTTTCCCATATAAATAAAATCAACTCCTCGAAAGCCCTGACAAAAGTATTTCCGTCCACCGATCTAATAGGTTTAACCTCAATCCAACGGGAAAATAAATTCTGAAAAACGACAAGATATTTGCATTGACTTTTACTCCGTGGAAATTCCATACAATCCACCGCTACCACCTACCAAGGACGCTCTACAATCCGCTGACCCATAAGACCTTGTGGTCCTTCCTGAGATACTTTATACAACTGACAATCAGGACATTCTCTCACAAAATTGTGTACATCATGCCACACACCTGGCCAATAATACTCTTTAGCAACACTATAATATGTTTCTTCAATTCCCAAATGGCCAGTTGATGCCTCATTATGTGCATCTCGTAATACTCTCTCTCTACACTCACTCAGGACCACCAATCTCCAACCATCCTCATCCCCTGTGATTGGCAACAAAAGAGGATCAATGCGATGTCGATACAAACGCTGATCTTCCACTTTCCACCCCGGGAATCTCTGTGGATGGCGCTCCACTAACTCTCGTCTTTTAATATACCACACATCACTGATTGGTTCGAAAACCGCTACCTCATCTTCATCTTCTTCAAACATCCTGGATAATGCATCCGGGACATAATGTTGTGCACCTGGTTTGTGAACAATGTCAAAGTCCCATTGATGCATTTCCAACGCCCATCTCGCTAATCGACCTGTGGGATCTTTTAAATTTCTCAACCATTTGAGAGCACTGTGATCAGTTATTGCCTTAAATTTGTATCCTCCAATATAAGGATGAAGCTTTTTAATAGCCCAAAACAATGCTAGGCACTCTTTCTCAGTAACGCTGTAATTTCGCTCTGCCGCTGATAGAACTTTACTTACGTAAACAATTGGATGCTCACCATCCTCGGATTCTTGCGTTAATGCTGCCCCAATAGCAGCATTACTTGCATCGCATTGAACCGCGAATTGTTTAGTAAAATCTGGTCGCGCCAGTACCGGCGCGGATACCAGTTTGCTCTTAAAAGTCTGGAAAGCCTCCTCTTGTTCCTCTCCCCACTCCCACTTTTTACCCTTATGAAGCAACCTCAAAAGTGGTATTTTCAACTCACTGTCGTTATCAATGAATCTGGAATACCATCCAACCATTCCAAGAAAACAACGGAGTTGTTTTAAATTTTGTGGAGCTAGGTAATTTAAAACTGGAGCTACTTTCTCTGAATCAGGCCGCAGACCTTCCTTATCCAACACATAACTCAGATACGTTACTCTTGAACACCCAAATTCACATTTCTTTGCGTTGACCGTTAACCCTGCATCCGCTAATCTATCCAAAACAATTATATTATATTATATTAAATTATATCATCCAGATATCCAAAAACAAACGGTTCAAATTCCGGACCGAACAATGAATCAATCAAACGTTGGAACGTCATCGGAGCGTTCGTCAAGTCAAATGGCATGCGTTTGAATTGATATAGTCCTAAACCCGGAATAGCCAAAGCCGTATACTTCTTGCTTTCCGCTGACATTGGATATGCTTGTTTAAGATCAATTTTTTAAATGTACCGAGCTTTCCTCAGTTTGTCCAAAATCGAATCCAGACTAGGGATAGGGTTTGCGTCTTTCAGCGTTACTTTATTTAGGTCCCTATAATCAACACAAAACCGAAACGAATCATTTCCTTTCTTGACAATCACCGGCGCACTATTCCACTCACTTGCTGATCTCTCCACAATTTTCTCATTAATCATTTTCTGGACCTCCTGATTTGCCCATTCCAAAATCATGGGAGACATTCTTTTAGACCTATGTCTAATAGGTGTCGGATCAGATACTCTTACGAAATGCTCCGTTATAGAAGTCATTCCATGTTCCCTAGATTTAGGCACAATCAGTTTGTCCACTATCTGCTGAACTCTTTCACGCTGTGGATCCGTCAGTTCTGAGATCCCAGCGTATTCTGCGAAAATGCAATTATCTGTCCGCTGCTCTAAGTTCTTTTCAAATTTGTGCCAATCGTGTTCTGCCACTCTCCACTTGCCCTTTCCCAGTTGAACATCCATGTCCATTGCCCTACAAATATCCATACCGATTAGTAAATGATGTTGTAAAGAGTTGAGGGCTTTAACTGGAAAGGCTGTGAAATCCCATCTATCGTCAACCACAAATTAAATTTTCCCTTACAATTTGACGATCTGCCGATCACGCTTTGAATAGCTGAAGTGGTTGACACTAACCTATCCTTAAATCTATCTATTAATCTCGGGCCTATGATTGAAACCATTCCTCCCGGATCAAAAAGAGCAGTGTATGGTTGTCCCGCTAAAACCACCTTAAAGTAATATCTATTTTCCTCCATTGAACCGTCCACCATTTTGTCAATTTCTGAAGGTTGAGTTACACCTCGTGTAACTTCTCCCCTCCCCTGGACCATGCGTACTGGATGCACTTCAGTACACTTTGTCCCACAACCAAAATCTTGTGTAACCATACTGGGACACTCCACCCCCATTTCAACATCCACAGACTTGTCAACAGACAACTGTGTTCCAACACTGGGACACTGTGAAATGTTAACGGGACACACTATCTCATTAGTGATGGGACACACTATTTCACTACTGGAACACGCTATATCAGTAATGGGACACCCTATGTCACTACTGGGACACACTGTCCCAGTTGACACGATGTTGTCCCTTATCTCATCACTTACATTATTTCCAGTAATTGTCTCCCCATTTGCTTTTGAAGCCATGAATCGAATCGGAGAATCTCCTGTCCCAACAGTAACTGTCCATGTGACATCTGAACAGGGACACGAAAAAATTTCCAATCTATTGGTCTGGTTCAATTCTTTTCCTATATTATTTTAATGGTCCCGTTGATCTATCCCGAGATCTATACGCTGATCTACAACTGGCACTGTCCCAGTTGAATTATCTGGACCATCATAAACCACGCTAACATCTAATGGTGGACGTTTATCTTGGTGAACGGAATACTCCATTCCTTGAACTCTTAAAAATATTTTTGATTTATCTAACGGGACACTCATTGTCCCATTGGCGGTTGCTGTTGGGGGAGAAGGTTGCTTGGTCCCCTCCGTTGAGGGTTTCCTAGAATTTATCTAACTGCTACACAATAGGGACAGTTACTGAACACTTTTCCCCCGTCCCACAAATTTGACATGACACCATACAGGATCTCTTTTTGGGACACTCGCACGCATAGCGGCCCTACCCTTGGCAAAAGAAACATACTCTAAAAAGGCATTCAGATGCTCTGTGTCCCACTACCTGGCAGTGGTAACACGCCCCGAGAAATTTCCGCTGATCGCTTTGTCCATTATTTTGGGACGACCCTTGTCCCATCGGAGAAGGTCTTAATCCATTTTGACGACGCATCGCTGGATTTGGATTAAAATTTCGGGAAAAATTCCAAGGAACATTTGACGGGACACCCTGGGACATAACCTGTGCATAAGTAACAGGGTTAGTGAATCCCTGTGGAATTTGCACTGGTATTTGGGGCGGTGCTAACACCTGTCCCACTTGTGTCCTAGTTATGGTGTTGTGCTTTACACTTATCGCATCAACTTTGACTTTGATCTTTTTAGCCACTGGTCCCTTTTTCTTTCGAATTAGCTTGACCTTTTTGACCGTTCCCACCGGTGCTGTCCCAGTTGTCCCCTCACTTGAATCGGATGACGAATCGTCTAATAGCGCGTCAACTTTAAACCCTTTATTTGATACTGAAACGACAGCCGCAGGAAAACGCATTTTATCCTTCGTTGGTGGTGGGACATATCGCTTGTCCAACTCCTTTAATTTTTCATACCGTCTCAAAACCCGTTCAAAATCGATGATCGTATTTATCTCGAAACTATTCAAATACCTACAGTATTCAGGCGTCAAACCTCGATGAGCAATTTTTAAAAATTGAGCTGATGAAATGGGACACCGCAAATGTCCCTCGATAACCCTAAGACTCATTATAAAAGACAAAATATTCTCCCCTTTTGCATGGGTTCGCGATTTCATTTCTTCTATAACATCATCGTCTTCCACCGATATCGAGTATTCACGAAGGAAAAGTTTCCTAAACCTTTTCTACTACTTTATTTTCCGCTTAACCGTTCTATACCATGTACTGGCCGTTAATTTAAACGCGCTAGGAAGAGCCTTTAAAATTCCTCTATCGCTGATCTCGTTACACTCCATGCAATCTTGCAACCGATCTATGAAATCTTCCGCATCTTCCTTGCCTGTAAACTTAATTTTTAAATCTTTCGAAATCCGGGCCACCATATAACCACTATCCTTCTGGGGCAACTTGCGCTTTCTATGCCTCTCATGAATCGGACCATTTTCACCGTTGGACTTCGAACCCCCCGAGGACGAAAATAAAAATAAACGGTTCGGACTCCGAGAGGTACTACTGCTCCTTTCACTCTCGAAAATACTACTTTCGTATCACTCTTTTCTGCCGTTGACCCTTTTGAAATTGACCCTTTCGAATTTGACCCTTTCGTCCTCGCAGTTTTATCTCCCTTACTCCAACTTATGCATTCCTTACTTTCAGGGGGTTTTATAATCTTTTTTAAATTTTGTTTTGGGGAATACACGACATTTTTCCGTTGATCTACCGAATTTTTATTCAACGCGGATGTACTTGCTTTTGGGATACTCGTTTCCGGTTTCGATCCTGGAATTTCCGGTAACTTTAATTCATTCGTTGATGGATTTACCGGTGCCTGAGGTGACAACCAATCCATCCCCATATTTGCATTTTGTGCAAAAAACGTGTGTAGCGTCGGGCTTACATGCATCCCGGCCCTTAGCTGACTCACACTCCACGCACTGGGAGCAAAAGTTGAAGAAAGGATACTTTTTCCTATTCCCGTCCAGGTCAAATGAGAATTTGTACTCATTGCGGATCCTGAAATGGTCGTGGTAACCGTTGTAGTGCACCGAGTACTCGGCTTTACAACTGATACCGAGCCATTTGTGGTATCCTTTTGACCCCCACTCCCACTCGGAATTTCAGTTTCCTCGCGTAAATTTTGACTGGTTCCAGCTGATCCATCTTCCGAAAATCCGATTAAAAATTCCGTATCCGATTGTGTATCCACACCTAAATCCTCGGTAATTATCCGTTTCGGTTTACGACCCCTTTTCTTTGTCGTATTTGCATTCCCCGCACCCCCCTCATCCTGAGATGCGAAGGTCTTTAACACAAAAATCGACGTTGATTCCGCCGAGTCATATTTCGCGTTCCATGGAACCGAAATCTCATCCCCAGATTTAATTTTTTTTTCCTATCTAAATAAACGTTCTCGTACTACCTGCATAGAGCCCAACGTACTACAACTCTGTCCATTCAAACTCCGAATCACGTCCTCAATGGCCAATTTTCTAATTTCTCTTCAAATCATCCGAGCTTCCCGATTTTCCAAAGTTGCTAATAATAGACTTTGATACATCGCCATTATGTTTTAATTAATTCCAAAATTTTATTACCAATATATCAAAAAAACATTCCGCTGATTTGTCAATTTATAAATTATAAATTAAAATAACCATAAGTAACTCAATTAATAAATTAAGTTACAACTCAATTGATAAAATAATAAATAATTACATAATACAATATACACATAACATGAAATTTCGGTTTAAATTATCAACTAAATGAAACATATATATCAACAATTTGTTGATTAATAAAATCAATAAAAAATCAATATCAAAATTGCTGAGAGGAAAATAATTAAATAATTATTTTTAATTCAAAGTTCGAACTAGCGAACCACCAATCACCGTTTACAAGATCGGTTACCAGGCTGATCAAAAATTTCCAAAATCAACCACGAATAATAATATGCCGAATCCATTTACCGAAATTTAAAACTTCTCAGTAATTATGTTACTATCGCAGCACCAATAAAAAAAAATTTTCATAGAAAATCAATTCAAACCAAATTTAAAATTTTTAACTTTCTTGAGATTAGCGCAGGAACAGGTTTGAACAGAAAAAAAGTTCATTCTCGAATTTAGAAAAGGTGAAAATTTTAAATTAAAATTATAAAAATTTGAATACCGTTTTAAAATTGCGAACCTGATTAGTATTTAGTACTTTTATTTCCGCTGATCTCCACGGTTAATTTTCATCAGTTTTACAAACCGAGAAAAACGTCACTTCCGACCGCATGGCACGAAAATCTCAAAAATTTTCAAAGAAATTCCGTTAAAATATTTCAATAAAAAAAAATTTTTACTACAATTAACTGATCACAATTTTAAAGGCTGTATCATTCCACCAAACTCTCGTTAATTTTCAAAATTTTTCCAATCACTTATTAGAAAACTCTTGTGAGTTTTCCGAAATTCACGAAAAATTCTTTTTAAATTCACTTTTCAACACTCCTTGGTTAATGGAAAACTCTTGCGAGCTTTTTGCAAAATTTTCACTCATAAATTTCAATTAGTAGAATAATTTTCAAAATTTCTTAACACTCGGACATCAATCCTTATTCCACTTCACGTTTGATTTCTAGACAATTATTAAAATAAATTTGGACAATTAGAAATTAATTTTCACTTCCTACTATATCCGTGAATGTCTCATTATACCGTTGATCGAATATGTCTTTTAAATATCCACGAAATTATTCCGTTTTATATTTCACATAACACAATTTTTCACTTTAAAATTTTCAGAGAAGACAAAATCCCGAAAATAAATTTTAAAAAATTAACGGCTCTTTAAAAATTTTATTTCCTTACTAATTCATTAACACATTAAAATTGTAGTCACTTTTATAAATCACAATTAATTTTCCAACCGTTACAATTAAAAATTCAGAAAATAATTTTCTGTTTGGAAAAATGCGCCAAATTTTACCGCCAAATAAAATGTTATCCCGCCAAAAATTTTCTACCGCTGATCTAAAATAAAGAATTCACAAATTTTCTCTATTATTCGAGCAGTAAAATTACCAAAAAAAAAAGTTTGATCATTTATTTATTTATTTAACCAAATATACGGGCTACAAAAACACCCTTTTTTTAAAAAAAAGAATTAAATTCTTATATCTAAAATAACAAAACTAAAAAAATCCGCTTCACGTTACAATAAAAACAACAAGCATGTGCGTTTTAAACAATCGTAGAAATCTGTTGAAACAAAAATTGCCTTAAGCTTAAAACGAAAATACTTTACCCAAAACCAGCATCTCAAAAAAAAAAATTTCAATCTTCATTACTTAATATGAATAAAAATATTTGTATCACTAATATTTGACTGCATTTTCTTAACCACTAACCCGCCAATTTTCACTTACCCTGGTACGTATTTCGTGGCACGTGGCCGAAATATTTTTCCTAAACTTCGATTAAAATTCACTGTTTTCGCTTAAAATCTCCATTTATTTCGTTCCCGTTGATCTCCAAAATTTATTTTAATTTATTATCCTAAATCACTGGAAAAACACTCGATTATTATTCACTTTCCGCTCCTGAAACCACTCGAATTTCCAAAATTTCCGCCGATCTCAATCAAAATTTGCACGTCCAGCTGATCGTTAAATTTCGAAATTTGTTTGTCTCATTGTCTCAACACGAGTTCCCCACAAGGAATGCCATTTAAAATATAGAGATTAGATCACCTAACCACATAAATAATCTTCCAACACCGGAACCTCTCCGTGCAGATACAAACACAAAAAAAAACAAAAAGGGAGATTCGGTTGAACTTGAACGCCGCAATACCGACGCTGGGACAAACAAAATTCTCGTACAGGTTCAAAATCCAACTCACCAATTTTGATGCCGAACACCACAAACCCACCGACAAATTGTTACCGCTAACCTGCAGGGCTCCTGGGACTTTCCTCAAATTACTTTGAATAACACACGTTTCAGCCAAATAAAACTATTTAAAGTTTTGTTCCAATCACCTAACTTCTAATGTTCACTTTAATCTTTTTAAACCATTTTTAATATTCCAACAATTTCACACTTGCAACGAACACTCCCGAAACCAGTAGTCTCAGCTGCGGTGAAAATAATAATGGACGAACCCCTCAAGGCAATCGACCGGCGAACTGATTTTCCTCGTTCTCTCTCGTTCGGCCGTCATGGACACCTTGTACCCTCGGAGTCATACCAACAGACAGGTGTAACCTACATGAAATATTCGGACGTTTCCGCTGACCTCCGCGTCCCATCGTGAACTTGACCTACGCCAATCATCACTTTCGAATCAACGAAGGAAAACCATAAGAAACCGCTGATCAGAACAAAGACAAAATAAACATATTTCAGAGCAAAAATCAATACCCGGCCTTCAGGCCCGTATATATCAAATTAAATTTATATATTCTCACTATTTAATTCAAATAATACTAAAATAAAAGTATTCCTAAGGGAAGGCAACCAAAAATATATGTTGACGATATATATCGTCACAGAATAAAGTAACTGACATATGTCTGCATGCTGTAGTAAAATATTAGGAAGCGCAGGATCCATTAAGAGTAAGATACGTCAATTCAATGTTGACCTACGAGTTCAATTGGTTCGCTACGTAATTTGAACCAACTTTGATCAGCGAGAACTTCTTAATAATATTCTAAGTAATTCTATGAAGTCTGGTGTCAAAATATTTATTATTTTAAAAGAAAGTTTACGGGACAGTTTTGTTTATACTAGTGACGTCATTCTCCATCACACGCCCTTAAGGTAAAAAGAAAAACTTTAAGATTTTTAAAAATAGGGACTTTTAGTTGCTTAATATTGGAATGTTAAATAACAAAAGTTTATACTTATTTTTTATTATGTTACAGATAAGGATAAATATACTTGGATTTATAAGAGAAAAGACGAATCGACGAATTAACAGACATGGAGGAAGAGTTTAATTAAGTTTAAATAAAAGAAGCTTGAATTTGAATTCCTCAATTTCTAGTATTAAGTTTGATATATTTTAAAATTTAAAGTGTTATAACAAAACTATTTGGAAAATCTGACTTTCATTTCTTAATCAGTGACTTTAAAAAACCTCTAAATTCTAATTTATGTTAAAGTTTAAGAAATTTTAAAAAATTTGTCAGCTATTTTGAGTACGTCATATTTAATTTTACAGAGCTAAGTTTAGATTTGTAACCAGCGACCCGAAAAACCCCAAGATATTAATTTATATCAAAATCCGATAATTTTTATTGTATTTCCGTCATTTTGGATCCGCCATTTTGTATTTTGAAAAAATAACATTGAATTTGCAATCCGCGATCCCTAAAACCCCCGAGTATCAAGATTTGTGACAATCCAATGCATTTTTTATTTTTGCATCCGCCATTTTGAATTTTGAAAAACGAACATCGGATTCGCAATCAGCGACCCCAAAAACCTCTAAGTAAAAAATATTAGCCAGTTTTAAGCACATCTAGGGGTTTTGGCCAGGTTTTTTGCAATCTGGCCCACTGTGAACTGGTCAAAACTTTTTAGATCTGGTCACAGATTTACCGTTAGCACTTTCTCTTACCAGGGGCGAGTCAGCGTGCTTGTGACCCCTGCTTTAAAACAAATTACAAATAAAGTCTCCCAAGCTGGGATTGATGCTGGGACCTTCAGCCTTAAAGCACTGAAAGTCCAACATCTTGACCACTGCTCCACTGAACCACTTGTAACCCCATTCCTATTTAAATGTATTTGGAAGACGTTCGACGTTTAACTGATGTCATAATATAGAGATTCTCTCCCGAATAGGACGATAATTTGCTGTAAAGCTACTGCAAGGGTTATCCGTAAAGGTTGTAAGATTACAACGTAAGCAAGTAGTAAGCATGCAATGAACATGAAATTTCCGCCTCACAGTAAACTTAAGAGGTAAGGTCCTTACGCTGTTACAGTAAGCTTATGGTGTAAGGTTACAGTAAGCTTGCGGTGTAAGGTCATTGGCGGGTCCAGGGGGGGTCACGGGTAATTAGCCCTCCGCCCCCAAAAGCCTAGATGAGTCTATAAAGCATTATGGTTTTAATATATTCTAAATGTAAATTCATTGTAGAAAGACCAACATATTCTTCCCTACTAAAAAATCCGGACAAAATCCGGATGAATTCCGGACGAATTCCAGACAAAATTCCGGACAAGTCCGGATGAATTCCAGATCTGGAATTAGTTTGAAAGTGTCCGATTTAACGTAAGTTTTTGGCACGGAATTTAGTCCGGTCTTATCCGAAATAAATCAAGCCGAAAGGTTGTTTAAATCCGAATGAAGTCTGGTACAGTCCGGAACAAATCCGGTCCTAAGTGTTGGTTAAATCCGGATGTAGTCCGGTACAGTCCGGAACAAATACGGTACTAATAGTTGGTTAAATTTAGATGTAGTCCGGTAGAGTCCGGAACTAATCTGGTTAAACTTTTTTTGTAATCCGGATTTAGTCCGGCTTCATCCGGAATTAGTCGGAAAAGAAAAAAAAATTTTAATTGTTTAAGTCATTTTTAAACAATCTTTGGAACTTAACATTACTGTCACGTCGGAAAGATAATAACTTTATATTTTATTAAATTTTAATATTTATTTGAACCTACGAATTAAATCGGAATAGCTCGGGAAATCGTTCTGTTTGGGGAATTCATGTGTTTTTTCGGATTTAAAACATTTATATTTTCTCAATTTCCTAATCAGGACAAACTCCTTCCATCATAGGTCACCTTTAAAAAGATGTCTACAACATAACTGAATAGATAAATTCTTTATTTTTTTTTCAAATTCTGAATTTTAATAAAGCATAGAGTGGAAAAAGAGCGGTTTTGTGCACAAATAATCCTTGATGCACTTTTCTCATTCCTAAGTTAAAAATCTTTATGTAATTTAGAAATAGTTTTTTTTTAATGTATACTTTCATTCTAATTTTTTTTGAGTTAATTGAGTATTAAAAAGAAAAATGATTTGATTTTGACTTCCGACTCTCCATTCTTAATGACAGCTTTTCGGAGAGTTTTCTGACACTCCTTTCTCGATGGAAGTTTTTCGGAGAGTGTTTCAACTTTTCATGCATTTCCTTCCCTTAGCTTCTGAGGGAAGAAAAAGTGGAAAGATAAAAAAGGGAGAAGCTAGTGGAGACTAAGAAAACACCAATGAAAAAGGCCCTAATCGCGTCAGGGTGTAGGTGTGCTTTTTTAGGGTAGGGAGAGAACGAAGAAGAAGAACGGCGAAAAGAGAGAAAACCAATTATAAAGGGTGGCTTGTGGAACTTACATGCTTGCGTGGGAGTAGGGAATATATTAGAAAAGCTAAGAAGTCAACTATTTTCCTAATTTTGATTTGATCCTGAAAAGTGTCTCAAAAATCAGTGGATGGAGAAAATCCGCCCTAAAGCACAGTAGTTCTTGTTGATGCTGCCCTCTGTACCACTTCCTAGGATCCTAGTTACAAATAATTTAAGAATGATTTCTTACATAATTTTAAATATAAAATTGAATGTTAACAATGACTAATATTGAAGTTAAGTGTAGTACAGTTTTACAATTTTAATTTGTTTATAATTTTAATAGTTTAACAATTTCAGCTGAATGTTGATTCGATTTTGCTTAAATATTAATTATTTTTTTATTATTTTGTAAGAAGAAGAATAATGTATATTGATTAATCCAATATTTCATTATTTTAGATTTTCCATTTTCAGGTTATGTTTCTTATATATACTGAACTATCGAGTAATTGTTTTATTTCTTTTAATTCAAATGAATTCAAATTAGAACTATCAAATTTAACATGCATATTCAATCAATTTTTATGTGTCTCTGTTTTTTAATTTTTAGGTTATGTTAAAGTAAGAGTTTCATTATTGATTGATTGACGTATTTATTAAACCTTAAAAATAAGTTTGGACTTATTCTATTAATTTTAAGAATGTTTTTAATTATATTTTTTGTTACTTCCTTAATTTTTACATTTTTAAGGTTATGTTACTTAAAGATACATTGATTTTATAAAAGTTGTTTAACAATTCTTAAATGAATTCAAATTTGGTACTATTTAGCCTTTGAATTGACTTCAATCAATTTACACAATCCTTTTCTTCTGTTTCCTTATATTTTCATGCATAACCTTAAATATTTAAAAGTTTTATTGAAAATATTAAGTAGGTTTAAATAACATCATTTAGCTATTAAATTTAAAGTGATTTATAATTATTTTCATTTATTATTATTTAAAAATGTCATTGTGCTCATACGCACAAACACAGACACACACACACACATACATGTATATATATAAACACACAGTTTGTAGTTATGTGTAAAAGAATTGAGAAAAGGGTTATAAGGAATTTTTATGTATTTAAAGTATTTAAAGTATTCAAAGTAATAATGGGAATTGATTCTGATAAATTTCAATTAATTAAATTACAATAAGATTGTAGTTCTTAGAAAATTAAATATGTTAAAACCTTAATTAATTTATACTTATGCATGTGATCATTTCGTCGGATGTCTGCTTTTTACTTAATATCTGTTTCTTTGGATTTTTACTGAACTTGAACATTCGAAGCAATAAATTATGTTTCTGGTCTAGCATCGAGATTAGAAAGAAACAGATTTTCTAGGGAAACGATGAGGGTGTGACGAATTTACAATCTGGGGCCTGGGCCTGCACTCAAGGACGGAAGTGAACACTTGTCCAAAGCGAGGGCCAGCATTGCCTATAGCAGAGTTTGTCTCAGCGCGACCCCTAATCTTAGAGTTTTTAGAGACTGTTTAGAAAATCGAGTCGTAGGCAAGACATCTGTTAACGATAAAGTCTTCTTTTTTTCAAATGTAACCGAACGCTGGAACAACTCGAAAGAATATGCTTTTCCTCCCTTTTCAAGAAAAAGTCAAATATATGTTCTTCGTTTGAAACGAAGAAATGAAGATTTCTAAAAGATGAAAAAAACGGAGTGGCTCACGACGTTACATTACACAAATATTCATACATTTATTACGACGATTATCTACAACATTTATATTAAAGAAGAAAAATCGCACGCATAAGGGGAATCGAACACGGGATGTTACGCACGCAACGCAGAACCTAAACCGACTGAGCTATACGAGCTATGAGGTTCGACTTGTTAAATTAAACATACATGTAATCTGTGGATTAAATCCGGAAAGAGTCCGGTAAGGTACGGATATAATCCGTCACCAATTCTTAATTCCAAATAGAACTCGGAGTATGTACGAAAATAATCCGACATTCTTTTTACAATCTGGAAAGAGTCCGGAACAGTACGTATTTAATCCGGGACACGTTTCAAATCTGGAAAAAGTATGGTTTGGTATGAAAATAATCCGGCAATCGCTTTCACATTCGGATAGCGTCTTGTTTAGTAGAAAAATTATCCAGCATTCTTTTTATAATTCTAAAAGAGTACAGCAAAGTACGGACTTAATCGGGCACTCGTTTTTAAATCCGGATAAAGTTCACTTTATTACACGGTAACAAGGGAGATATAGAAAATACAGTAGGACCCACGTATATCGGACCCTATATATCGAATTCCCGCTTATATCAGATATTTTTGCAGGTTCCTTGAATTTAAATATAATGAATTTTTACTCGAATAAATCGAATTCCTGCTTATATCGAAAAAAATTCTCAGACCCTTGGAATCTGATATATGAGGTTTTTACTGCAATTAAAAAATTGAACCACGGATTTAGCTCAGTTGGTTAAAGTCCTGGACTCTACGGTCGCACCAAGTCAAGCGTCAAGCTTGCTTGGTTCGTGCCCCGGCACAGTGGGACAAAATGCCAAAAACCTGGCCAAAAGTGAAAAAAAAAAGTTTCTGTAAATGCTATTATTTCTATGTGCATTCGTAGAGGACCCCCAGGAGCATCCAAATTCATAAAATAAAGGGCGCAGTCAAAGACATTTTGCTCTTATTTTCGTTTCAAACCTTATACTTGGCTTGAAATAATTTCTCACGCAATAGCCATGAATAAAACGTTCTTGTTAAAAAGCGAATAAAAAAATGTTATCTATTAAAAAATGAATTCTGTAAAATGAAATAAGTAAATAAAGGTATGTAAAATTCATATACTATGTTGAAATTTAAAAATTTCTTATTATAAAAAAAATGTATAGAATACAAAATTACAGCAAAACATTCTAAAGAAAGAAAAAAAATTATATTTATGTAGAGATATAAAAAAATGGTCAAAAAAGATCACCGTGAAACTTATACAGATTTGTTCCTAGAACATTCATTGTTCAGAAAAATCAAGATTTGGCTGCCTTTAGCTGACACTGCGGTTTTAATATCACTTTATATGGGTTCATGCAAAAAATTACAAATTATAATTGATTTTAAATTTATATTTAAATTCTGTAAACGGCATTAATTCGCTTAAAAATAATTACTTGAGGATTTTTAGAGTCGCTGATTACGAATCCGATATTAGTTTTTAAAAATTCAAAATGGCGGATCCAATATGGCGGATGTCAAAATTCAAAATGAATCGTGTTTGCTTCAAACTCGTTACTTGGGGGTTTTTGGGGTCGCTGATTACGAATCCGCTATTAGTTTTTAAAAATTCAAAATGGCCGATCCAATATGGCGGATGTCAAAATTAAAAATGAATCGAATTTGCTTGAAACTTGTAACTTGGGGGTTTTTGGGGTCGCTGATTACGAATCCGCTATTAGTTTTTAAAAATTCAAAATGGCGGATCCAATATGGCGGATGTCAAAATTAAAAATGAATTGTATTTGCTTGTAACTCGTTACTCAGGGGTTTTTGGACTCGCTGATTACGAATCCGCTATTAGTTTTTAAAAATTCGAAATGGCGGATCCAATATGACGGATGTCAAAATTAAAAATGAATCGTATTTGCTTGACACTTGTTACTCAGGGGTTTTTGGGGTCGCTGATTACGAATCCGATATTAGTTTTTAAAAATTCAAAATGGTGGACAAAAAATGAAAAATTTATCGAATTCGATTCGATTGATATTTTGTACACAAACTCAGGCGTTAGTGCACTTGATGTTCTTTATCAAGAATATGTTTACAGCATATTTTTTAAAATAAATGTGATAAATCAATCATACTTATAGAAATATAACTATTTCTAATTTAAAGTCCTTTTGTAAGATTTTGTAGTCTAGAAGATTAAGGCCAATGGGCAATAACATTAAACGTACATTAATATGAAATGAGCTTAAGTTTTAAGAGCTTAATTAGAGCGAAATGAAATACTATAACCAGCTATTACTTAATTGTGATGAGTACTTCATAACATTGATCAAGTATTACAAATGTCGACTAACGTCCCTTTCTATATGAAATATGCGCATATTTTAAGTAACAGTTCAAATTTTTCGCGCTTTTTTATACCGAATTTTAGTTGTCATGATGCGTAAAAAACAATTGCGTGACGAGTGTCTTTATAGGATCTCAAATGTTTATAACCTGAAACTTGATTGTCTAGAGTCTTATTCGTATCAGGTAATTATTATAATTCATACATTGGTTCACAATTATTTTTATTTGTATTTATATCAATATTTATATTGTATTTTAGATGCGCCGATAAAATGAGTCAGTGTGGTAATCAGCGACCCCAAAAACCCCTGAGTAACGAGTTTAAAGCAAATACGATTCATTTTTATTTTGACATCCGCCCTATAGGATCCGCCATTTTGAATTTTCAAAAACTAATAGCGGATTCGTAATCAGCGAGTCCAAAAACCCCTGAGTAACGAGTTACAAGCAAATACAATTCATTTTTAATTTTGACATCCGCCATATTGGATCTGCCATTTTGAATTTTTAAAAACTAAAAGCAGATTCGCAATCAGCGACCCCAAAAACCCCCAAGTAACGAGTTTCAAGCAAATACGATTCATTTTTAATTTTGACATCTGCCATATTGGATCCGCCATTTTGAATTTTTAAAAACTAATAGCGGTTTCGTGATCAGCGACCCCAAAAACCCCCAAGTAACGAGTTTCAAGCAAATACGATTCATTTTTAATTTTGACATCCGCCATATTGGATCCGCCATTTTAAATTTTTAAAAACTAATAGCTGATTCGTAATCAGCGACCCCAAAAACCCCCAAGTAACGAGTTTGAAGCAAATACGATTCTTTTTTAATTTTGACATCCGCCATATTGGATCGGTCATTTTGAATTTTTAAAAACTAATAGCGGATTCGTAATCAACGACCCCAAAAACCCCCAAGTAACGAGTTTCAAGCAAATACGATTCATTTTTAATTTTGACATCCGCCATATTGGATCCGCCATTTTGAATTTTTAAAAACTAATAGCGGATTCGTAATCAGCGACCCCAAAAACCCCCAAGTAACGAGTTTGAAGCAAATACGATTCTTTTTTAATTTTGACATCCGCCATATTGGATCGGCCATTTTGAATTTTTAAAAACTAATAGCGGATTCGTAATCAGCGACCCCAAAAACCCCCAAGTAACGAGTTTCAAGCAAATACGATTCATTTTTAATTTTGACATCCGCCATATTGGATCCGCCATTTTGAATTTTTAAAAACTAATAGCAGATTCGTTGTCAGCGACCCCAAAAACCCCCGAGTAATCAATTTCAAGCAAATTGAAAGACATTTAATAGTGTTGGCCAGGTTTTTGGCATTTTGTCCCACTGTGCCCGGGGAGCCTGGGATTTCTTCCCGCTGTGAGATAACTTCAGTGGAAGGTAAAGACGTCGAGGTATAATTATATGCACTGTCGGTAATCGACCTGTGCAGATCACTAGAACTCGACTGTCGATAAACCGGTTGTACTTAGGAGAGGTTTTTCTACAGTTTTTCCTCTCCACTGGCGAGCAAACCCAATATACCGGGTGGTCCAGATAAATGCGAGTACTTCTAATTCCAAGCTGTTCTGTAGACGCAAAAACACTTAGAGGATATAAAAAGAAAAAGTACGGAATTGTAGGAACTCCCTACGAAGGACACTCATTGGGCCTATAAGGTCACTAAACGAGTGTATAATAACTAAAAAAAAGAAAAAAAATTAAAAAATTGATTCGGAATCTATTTATAGTCTAAGTGAAATCTGTTTTTAGACCAGTCAAGTTCGGCAACTATCCGGCACAAACTTTACAATCCATTTAGATATTATTTTTAGTTAAAGTGAAGTCCGTTTGTAGTCCGGTCACGTCCGGAAACTGTCAGGTACAAATTTTACAATACTCTTTAAGTCTGGTTTAGTCTGGAATTTATTCGGTACTTAATTTCAGATAAATTGGAAATTCTATTGCTTTCAATTAGGAGGTCGAAAAATGGTGCATTAAAAATAATTCGGATTTTGAATTAATTTCTATTATTTTATTTTTAACGGTTACATCATTAAATTGTTCTTTTAAAGAGAAAGTAATAGGAAATCATTCAGAAATTGAATTATTTATAATGCAACTATTTTCCGACTTCCTATAATTAAAAGCAATACAATTTTTTATTTTTCTAAGATGCATTGCAAATATTTTTAGATGTCACCATCCCATAAACATTAGAGAATTATAAAAATAATTCAAATTCCTAGTTTCCTTTAATTAGATCAACTTGCTACTAACAGAAAATAAATCCTTTTGCAGATATTTTACTGCTTTCAGTCGGAATTAAAAAACAGAAAAGTCGCATATAAAATATGATTGAATGTTCCGCATGTTCTCCAAATTAATGAATCTCCAAAATCACCGGAATCCGGAGGTGAGCGAACGGGGAATGGAAAACCCGATGACTATAAATAATTTCGGAATTGACTGCTAGACTAATTCCAGATAAAACCAGACTTTAAGCAGATTGTGAATTTTGTGCCGGACAGTTGCCGCACTTGACTAGTCTAAAAACGGACTTCACTTTTACTAAAAATAATTTCCAAATGGACTTCCAGACTAATTCCAGATAACACCAAACTTAAAACAGATTTAAAATTTATACCGGACAACTACCGGATGTAAACGGACTAGAATCGTATTTTACTTAGACTATAAATAATTTTGGAATTGACTGCCGGACTAATTCCAGATAAAACCAGACTTCAAAAGGATTTAAAATTTATGCCGGACAACTGCAGGATGTCAACGGACTAGAATCGTATTTCACTTAGACTATAAATAATTTCGGAATTGACTGCCGGACTAATTTTAGTTAAAACCAGACTTAAAGCGGATTTTAAATTTTGTGTCGGACAGTTTCCGGACGTGACCGGACAAAAAACGGACTTCACTTTAATTATAAAGCTGGCTCTACATGTGAAACTAACGCTGGTCCGACACGACATTACGTGCCCCCTCTACTGCGCCAGCTGGAGACGAAGAATTGAGGGGAAATAGAGAAGCAATTCCTACGTTGCGAGTAACAGTGATTCTTAAAACGTAATTTCCCGACTCTTGCTATTTGTATTTAATAGCAAATTTGTTTTTATTTATTGCAGGAACAATTATTATTATTATTATCATTATTATTATTTGTATATTATTAAAAATTTGTATATTATTATTATTGTTTTCTTCATAATTGTAATATTATTATAAATATTATTTCCCATGAAAAAGTTTTTGTTTTTTTTTAAACATGGGTTATTTTTGTAGAGAGAAATTAGTTTTTTCAGTTTAATGAAAAAGTTAAGAAAATTTAAAAATAGTTTCTAAGAAGCAGTACATTAGGCTTTGTATTAATTTTAACTTTGTTTTTTATTAACATTAAATATATGAGTGTATATGTATATTATATATAATCATATAAAATACATAATTATGTTATTAGTTAAAATAAATCAAATAAAACTGCTGTTTACCCCTACAGTAGGGTTTGTATTAATTTTATCAGTAAAAATTTATTTACCGTGATTATAATTTTAAAATTCCGAATGTTTGTAAAATTGAGGTTATGTTCCAATGAAATATTCTATGCACTTTTTTTTATCAATAGTCTTATAAAAAAATATATTTTAATTGTAGAGCTAACTAATAACATATGTATTTTATATATTAATATATAATATATATACTCATATATTTGATGTTAATAAAAAACAAAGTTGAATTGAATACAGATGAGGCGTTCCATAGCTCCGCGTACTGACGAATCATAGATTTTTCTTAAATTTTGAAATTGGATAGTGTTTAGGGTGCTAAAAAAGTGTATCAAAAAGTTATGCAAAATTTTTAATATTTTTCAAAATATTTGCAATTAAAAAATTTTCGTACTTTTTTTCAGGAATTTTTATCTCGTAAACTATTAATCGCACAAAAAAATGTTGTTATTAAAAATTGTAGAGAAAACATTGAAATTTAATAATATAATTTAAGAAAATGTCTACATTAATTTTTTAACAATTTGTTTAAATAATAATTTTTTATTGTTGTTTTTTTATATGAAGATAAAGGTCGATTTTTTTTATTTTTTTTTTTAAATATAGTTCATTATGTCCTGAAAATGCTCTGCAAATATAAAAATGGTGTTTTTTGATTTTGTCGAGAAATATTTTTTTGAAATTTCCAATATGTTGGTTCACCCGCGCGGCCTGCTCGGCAGTGCCAGAAAATTACTCTAACCATCGAAACAAATGATGGGTTGAAAGTTGTTATTATTAATATATATTTATGAAGATTTTTAAATTGGTCTTGTTTTGCAATAATTTGTATAAATTTACATACTTATTTTTATAAACATTAATAATCATTTCCGCACCACCCTTGAGGTAGAGTTTTTTAGCGCGTTTTTTTCCGTATAGAAATTTCTTTTTTCATTTAAAGATAAAAATAAGTAATAATAGAGTAATATAATTAAAATTTTTAAGTAACAATGATTATTAATTTTTAAAATATTCTACTAACATTATGAAAAAATGTTATTTTGAAATTTCTATACGGAGTGGATTCCCCAATAGGAATTTAACTATCTTGTCTAGACTTTGGATTTTCTTAGACATATTATGAGTTTATAATGTTATTATTAATGTCTTTTTCAAAAAATTTGACAATACTAAGTTATAAAATACATAATTATTATCGTAATTAGTTTTAAATCTTTTTTAAATGACGCAATGTAAAGATAACACTTACGTTGAGTACTCTTTTTTTTTTAATCTCTACTTTAAAACTAATTAGTGGAAAACATTAATAGCTCATTAGCGTAATAATTGGCCTTTAATTTAAAAGTGTCATTCAAAATAACTGTTATACCGAAAAAAGTCAGTTTTACTTCTACTCTTGAGGGAAGAATATCTTGTTCAAGATTGTTGAGTAAAATTTTCTTAGTGTTCTAAAAGTCATATTTTTGTTTCATTTCGTTCATTTTTTCAATATGCCAAACAAAAAGTTTTGTTGTAATCCATTCAATTTACCAGAACATAAATTTTATGTGAAAAATATTTCAAAAACGTATTCATCGCTGAAGGAAAAGCATCCAGGTTTAGGCGAATATATTTGTATGTCCTGCAAGCTTACGTTATCTAAAGGAAAAAAACCACCAGAAACATCCTATGTAAGTGATCAATCAATAGTTCATAATTTGTCTTTTAATAAGAATGATGTTATTCCAACTGAGTGTGCTTCTGAAACTGATAATAGATCTTCTCCTTTAATAAGTGAATATGATCCAGAATTTGTAGAATGTGATGTTGGGAAAGAAATGATGTTTCTAATTAAACAAAAATTAAACTCAACTTTAACTTTTCGTGAAAAAATTCATTGGTTAACAAGTACTCCATTATCCTGGGATATTGCAACGTTAAAAAATGAATTTAATATTAATTATAGAACAGCGGAATTTGCAAAGAATATTAAAAAATTATACGGTTTTGGATCATATCCACCGGCCAGAAAAATTGTAACTTTTCCCTTAAATCATATTGAAATAGTAATTAATTTTTATCTTTCTGATGAAATAAGTCGTATAATGCCAGGACAAAAAGATTGCGTTTCTGTCATTCAAGAAGATGGAAAAAAGGTAAAGTTACAAAAACACTTAATTTTATGTAATTTAAAAGAGGCTTATATTAAATTTAAATCATCTTATCCAGAAGTAAAAATAGGGTTAAGTAAATTTGCTAATTTGCATCCCAAACAATGTGTTCTTGCTGATAGCAATGGTACGCATACTGTGTGCGTTTGTAAAATACATCAAAATTTCAAATTAATGCTAGAAAGTTTAAAAGTAATTTTTGATTATATTTCTGTAACAACCTATGAAGAAGTTTGTAATTCAATGATTTGTAATAAACCCACCAACGATTGTTATCTACAGGAATGCGATTTTTGTCCTGACTTTAAGGAAATTGGTATTGAAATAAAGGAAGCTCTCAGTCAGAATAATATTATTAATATTACCTACTAACAATGGACTGATACTGATCGATCATCTTTAGAAACAATCACGCAGGAGGCAAACCCGTTCATTAAAGCCATGAGATCAAATGCAGATACCCTTCTGGTCCACAATTTTACAGCAAAGGAACAAAGTAATTTCTTAAAAAACCTTAAATCTAACTTAAAAGAGGGCGAATTGATTGTAATTGGTGACTTTTCTGTAAACTTTACATTTTTAATTCAGAATGCCATTCAAAGTTATCATTGGAATAATAGTCAAACGACGATTCATCCTTTTGTAATTTATAGGCGAGAACGTGATGATAATGATAATTTAAAATTTAAAAGTTTTGTATTAATTTCAGAGAGCACTAATCACGGTACTGAATCTCTTTATCTTTTTCAAGAAAGATTGATTTCGTGGATTAAAAACAAATTTGCACCTGATAAAATCAAAAAAAAAATTTATTTCTCTGACGGTGCAGGATCACAATATATAGAATAAAAAAAATTTTATTAATTTGCTACATCATTTTAAAGATTTTAGTATAGAAGCTGAATGGCATTTTTTTGCTACATCCCATGGCAAAAATGCCTGCGATGGGATTGGAGGTACAATTAAACGGTACGTCAGACGTGAAAGTTTGAGAAGACCTGATACTGTACCTATTTCATCTCCTAAAACATTTTTTGACCTAGTAAAAAACAAATTCAATACAATTACGTTTGATTTTTGTTCCATTGATGACCATAAGAAAGTTAAAATTTTTTTAGCAAAACGATTTTTATCATGCAAAACAATCCCTGGTACACGAAAGAATCATTCTTTTATTCCTGTTGCAGATAACACAATCCGATGTAAAAGAGTATCCAGTTTTGACGACAACTTTTCTTTTGACTTCAAAATGTATTAATTTCATCTGTAAAAATAATATTATTAAATTTTAATGATTTCTCAACAATTTTAAATTACGACTGTCTCTTTTTTTTCAAACATACAGCAAGTGGTTAGGCCTATTGGGGAATCCACTCCGTATAGAAATTTCAAAATAACATTTTTTCATAATGTTAGTAGAATATTTTAAAAATTAATAATCATTGTTACTTAAAAATTTTAATTATATTATTCTATTATTACGTATTTTTATCTTTAAATGAAAAAAGAAATTTCTATACGGAAAAAAAAACGCGCTAAAACAACTTTCAACCCATCATTTGTTTCGATGGTTAGAGTAATCTTCTGACACTGCCGAGCAGGCCGCGCGGGTGAACCAACATATTGGAAATTTCAAAAAAATATTTCTCGACAAAATCAAAAAACACCATTTTTATATTTGCAGAGCATTTTCGGGACATAATGAACTATATTTAAAAAAAAATTAAAAAAAGCGACCTCTATCTTCATATAAAAAAACAACAATAAAAAATTATTATTTAAACAAATTGTTAAAAAATTGAATTTAGACATTTTTTAAAATTATATTATTAAATTTCAATGTTTTCTCTACAATTTTGAATGACAACATTTTTTTGTGCGATTAATAGTTTACGAGATAAAAATTCCTGAAAAAAAAGTACGAAAATTCACTTTGCATATAATAAAATTATATTTTTCTGATATTATTTGTTGCACTAATACTTCATTTTCCTCAATAGTCAATAAAAATCCTTAATTCATTTATTAAAATTATTCTTATTTATTTTCAATTTGAATTAAAACACAATTTCTTTAAATTACAATTATTCTCGTCCATTCATTTTAATCAGATAATGAATAATAAAACTGAACAATTAATATTAATTTTCAACTATCAATGTTTGTCGTAATTCATAAAGGACCCCTATAAGAATTATTAATGGTATATAAATGTGTATGTAAATTTAAAATAATTTTAAAGTACAAATGAAGTGCTTAAAACAAAAATATTGATTTTCTATTAATAAATAAATTAATTATTTATTAATTAATTAAATAATTAAAAATGTAATTATTCTTTAGTGTAATTACTTATTTCAAAAGGAAATGTGTGCTTAAAATTTTGAAAGTTCACTTGTCAATTAATAGATATTTCATTTTGAAAATATAAGTTTTGTAATAATTATGATAAATTGTAAACTAAAAGTAGTGAAATTTTCCATTATTTAATAGTAGCTTCTTTCTCGGTCATTCATTCTTAGAAAATCAATAAGGAAGTTTTGGGGATAATAAAAAACATAAAAAATACAGTAATGTCAATGTTAGTGAAAATGTAAAAGAAGAACAAACCTACAGGTCCTTCTGTGTTACAAATATTCTCAAAATCTGTTCTGATATAATCAATTTCCTGCACCCGTGGATTAAGAGTGGCGTTTTGCCCGTGGAAGGTTACTGAACTATACGACTGACAATGAAATTCTAATTCATTTACATCTTCTAGTTCGTTTCGGTATTGCGGATTAGATGTCTTTAAAGTCCCGCCAGTTATTGTAACAATCTATGAAAGCAAAGAAATGAATACTTATTACCATTATGTGGGATGTCTAATTTTTTCTCTAAATGTGAATTAGTTTTTTTTTAAATTATAATTTAGGAAGATTCTAAAAAATGACACTACCTTTTTAATAAAAACTTACTAAATATGCGGGGTGCTTGTTATCTGTGATTCCCCTTTCCTCTCACATTTCGGGGCGCTTGTTTTTTGTGAGTCCCCTTTCCTCTCACAATTCGGGGTACTTTTTATCTGTGAGTCCCCTTTCGTCTCACAATTCAAGGTGCTTGTTTTTTGTGATTCCCGTTTCCTCTCACAATTCGGAGTGCTTGTTTTTTCTGAGTCCCCTTTCCTTTCACAATTCGAGGTGCTTGTTGTCTGTGAGTCCCCTTTCCTCTCGCAATTCGGGGTGCTTGTTTTCTGTGAGTCCCCTATCCTCTTACAATTCGGGGTACTTGTTATCTGTGAGTCCCCTTTCGTCTCACAATTGAAGTTGCTTGATTTTTGTGAGTCCCCTTTCCTCTCACAATTCGGGGTGCTTGTTTTTTGTAAGTCCCTTTTCCTCTCACAATTCGGGGTGCTTGTTATCTGTGAGTTACCTTTCCTCCACAATTCGGGGTGCTTGTTTTTTGTGAGTCCCCTTTCCTCTCACAATTCGGGGTGCTTGTTTTCTGAGAGTCCCCATTCCTCTCACAATTCGGGGTACTTGTTATCTGTGAGTCCCCTTTCGGCTCACAATTCGGGGTGCTTGTTTTTTGTGAGTCCCCTTTCCTCTCACAATTCGGGGTGCTTGTTTTCTGTGATTCCCCTTTCCTCTCATAATTCGGAGTGCTTGTTTTCTGTGAGTCCCCTTTCCTCTCACAATTCGGGGTGCTTGTTGTCTGTGAGTCCCCTTTCGTCTCAAAATGCGGGGTGCTTGTTATCTGTGATTCCCCTTTTCTCTCACATTTCGGGGCGCTTGTTTTTTGTGAGTCCCCTTTCCTCTCACAATTCGGGGTACTTTTTATCTGTAAGTCCCCTTTCGTCTCACAATTCAAGGTGCTTCTTTTTGTGATTCCCGTTTCCTCTCACAATTCGGAGTGCTTGTTTTTTCTGAGTCCCCTTTCCTTTCACAATTCGAGGTGCTTGTTGTTTGTGAGTCCCCTTTCGTCTCACAATTCGGGGTGCTTGTTATCTGTGAGTCCCCTTTCCTCTCACAATTCGGGGTACTTTTTATCTGTGAGTCCCCTTTCGTCTCACAATTCAAGGTGCTTGTTTTTGTGATTCCCCTCTCCTCTCACAATTCGGAGTGCTTGTTATCTGTGAGTCCCCTTTCCTCTCACAATTCAAAGTGCTTGTTTTTTGTGAGTCCCCTTTCCTCTCACAATTCGGGGTGCTTGTTTTCTGTGAGTCCCCTTTCCTCTCACAATTCGGAGTGCTTGTTATCTGTGAGTCCCCTTTCCTCTCACAATTCAGAGTGCTTGTTTTCTGTGAGTCCCCTTTCCTCTCACAATTCGGGGTGCTTGTTTTTTGTGAGTCCCCTTTCCTCTCACAATTCGGGGTGCTTGTTTTCTGAGAGTCCCCTTTCCTCTCACAATTCGGGGTGCTTGTTTTTTGTGAGTCCCCTTTCCTCTCACAATTCGGGGTGCTTGTTATCTGTGAGTCCCCTTTCGTCTCACAATTGAAGTTGCTTGATTTTTGTGAGTCCCCTTTCCTCTCACAATTCGGGGTGCTTGTTTTTTGTAAGTCCCTTTTCCTCTCACAATTCGGGGTGCTTGTTATCTGTGAGTTACCTTTCCTCCACAATTCGGGGTGCATGTTTTTTGTGAGTCCCCTTTCCTCTCACAATAAGGGGTGCTTGTTTTCTGTGAGTCCCCTTTTCTCTCGCAATTCTGGGTGCTTGTTATCTGTAAATCCCCTTTCCTCTCACAATTCGGGGTGCTTGTTATCTATGAGTCCCCTTTCCTCTCACAATTCGGGGTGCTTGTTTTCTGTGAGTCCCCTTTCCTCTCGCAATTTGGGGTGCTTGTTATCTGTGAGTCCCCTTTCCTTTCACAATTCGTGGTGCTTGTTTTCTGTGAGTCCCCTTTCCTCTCACAATTTTGGGTGCTTGTTTTCTGTGAGTCCCCTTTCCTCTCACAATTTTGGGTGCTTGTTTTCTGTGAGTCCCCTTTCCTCTCGCAATTCAGGGTGCTTGTTTTCTGTGAGTCCCCTTTCCTCTTACAATTCGGGGTGCTTGTTTTCTGTGAGTCCCCTTTCCTCTCGCAATTCGGGGTGCTTTTTTTTTGTGAGTCCCCTTTCCTCTCACAATTCAGAGTGCTTGTTTTTTGTGAGTCCCCTTTCCTCTCACAATCCGGGGTACTTGTTATCTGTGAGTCCCCTTTCGGCTCCCAATTCGGGGTGCTTGTTATCTATGAGTCCCCTTTCCTCTCACAATTCGGGGTGCTTGTTTTCTGTGAGTCCTCTTTCATCTCACAATTCGGGGTGCTTGTTTTTTGTGATTCCCGTTTCCTCTCACAATTCGGAGTGCTTGTTTTTTGTGAGTCCCCTTTCTTCTCACAATTCGGGGTGCTTGTTGTCTGTGAGTCCCCTTTCCTCTCACAATTCGGGGTGCTTGTTTTCTGAGAGTCCCCTTTCCTCTCACAATTCGGGGTGCTTGTTTTTTGTGAGTCCCCTTTCCTCTCACAATTCGGGGTGCTTGTTTTCTGAGAGTCCCCATTCCTCTCACAATTCGGGGTACTTCTTATCTGTGAGTCCCCTTTCGTCTCACAATTTGGAGTGCTTGTTATCTGTGAGTCCCCTTTCCTTTCACAATTCATGGTGCTTGTTTTCTGTGAGTCCCCTTTCCTCTCACAATTCGGGGTGCTTGTTATCTATGAGTCCCCTTTCCTCTCACAATTCGGGGGGCTTGTTTTCTGTGAGTCCCCTTTCCTCTTACAATTCGGGGTGCTTGTTGTTTGTGAGTCCCCTTTCGTCTCACAATTCGGGGCGCTTGTTTTTTGTGAGTCCCCTTTCGTCTCACAATTCAAGGTGCTTGTTTTCTGTGAGTCCCCTTTCCTCTCACAATTCGGGGTGCTTGTTTTCTGAGAGTCCCCTTTCCTCTCACAATTCGGGGTGCTTGTTTTTTGTGAGTCCCCTTTCCTCTCACAATTCGGGGTGCTTGTTTTCTGAGAGTCCCCATTCCTCTCACAATTCGGGGTACTTCTTATCTGTGAGTCCCCTTTCGTCTCACAATTTGGAGTGCTTGTTATCTGTGAGTCCCCTTTCCTTTCACAATTCATGGTGCTTGTTTTCTGTGAGTCCCCTTTCCTCTCACAATTCGGGGTGCTTGTTATCTATGAGTCCCCTTTCCTCTCACAATTCGGGGGGCTTGTTTTCTGTGAGTCCCCTTTCCTCTTACAATTCGGGGTGCTTGTTGTTTGTGAGTCCCCTTTCGTCTCACAATTCGGGGCGCTTGTTTTTTGTGAGTCCCCTTTCGTCTCACAATTCAAGGTGCTTGTTTTCTGTGAGTCCCCTTTCCTCTCACAATTCGGGGTGCTTGTTTTCTGTGATTCCCCTTTCCTCTCACAATTCAAAGTGCTTGTTTTTTGTGAGTCCCCTTACCTCTCACAATTCGGGGTGCTTGTTTTCTGTAAGTTCCCTTTCCTCTCACAATTCGGGGTGCTTGTTATCTGTTAGTCCCCTTTCCTCTCACAATTCGGGGTGCTTGTTGTCTGTGAGTCCCCTTTCGTCAAACAATTCGGGGTGCTTGTTATCTGTGAGTCCCCTTTCCTCTCACAATTCAGGGTGCTTGTTTTTTGTGAGTCCCCTTTCCTCTGACAATTCGGGGTACTTGATATCTGGGAGTCCCCTTTCGTCAAACAATTCGGGGTGCTTGTTATCTGTGAGTCCCCTTTCCTCTTACAATTCGGGGTGCTTGTTGTCTGTGAGTCCCCTTTCCTCTCGCAATTCGGGGTGCTTGTTTTCTGTGAGTCCCCTTTCCTCTCACAATTCGGGGTACTTGTTATCTGTGAGTCCCCTTTCCTCTCGCAATTTGGGGTGCTTGTTATCTGTGAGTCCCCTTTCCTCTCACAATTCGGGGTGCTTGTTTTTTGTAAGTCCCTTTTCCTCTTACAATTCGGGGTGCTTGTTATCTGTGAGTTACCTTTCCTCCACAATTCGGGGTGCATGTTTTTTGTGAGTCCCCTTTCCTCTCACAATAAGGAGTGCTTGTTTTCTGTGAGTCCCCTTTTCTCTCGCAATTCTGGGTGCTTGTTATCTGTAAATCCCCTTTCCTCTCACAATTCGGGGTGCTTGTTTTCTGTGAGTCCCATTTCCTCTCGCAATTTGGGGTGCTTGTTATCTGTGAGTCCCCTTTCCTTTCACAATTCGTGGTGCTTGTTTTCTGTGAGTCCCCTTTCCTCTCACAATTTTGGGTGCTTGTTTTCTGTGAGTCCCCTTTCCTCTCACAATTTTCGGTGCTTGTTTTCTGTGAGTCCCCTTTCCTCTCGCAATTCAGGGTGCTTGTTTTCTGTGAGTCCCCTTTCCTCTTACAATTCGGGGTGCTTGTTTTCTGTGAGTCCCCTTTCCTCTCGCAATTCGGGGTGCTTTTTTTTTGTGAGTCCCCTTTCCTCTCACAATTCGGGGTGCTTGTTATCTGTGAGTCTCCTTTCCTCTCACAATTCGGGGTGCTTGTTATCTGTGAGTCTCCTTTCCTCTCACAATTCGGGGTGCTTGTCTTTTGTGAGTCGCCTTTCCTCTCACAATCCGGGGTACTTGTTATCTGTGAGTCCCCTTTCGGCTCCCAATTCGGGGTGCTTGTTATCTATGAGTCCCCTTTCCTCTCACAATTCGGGGTACTTGTTATCTGTGAGTCCCCTTTCGGCTCCCAATTCGGGGTGCTTGTTATCTATGAGTCCCCTTTCCTCTCACAATTCGGGGTGCTTGTTTTCTGTGAGTCCTCTTTCCTCTCGCAATTTGGGGTGCTTGTTATCTGTGAGTCTCCTTTCGTCTCACAATTCGGGGTGCTTGTTATCTGTGAGTCCCCTTTCCTCTCACAATTCGGGGTGCTTGTTTTCTGTGAGTCCCCTTTCCTCTTACAATTCGGGGTGCTTGTTGTTTGTGAGTCCCCTTTCGTCTCACAATTCGGGGTGCTTGTTATCTGTGAGTCCCCTTTCCTCTCACAATTCGGGGCGCTTGTTTTTTGTGAGTCCCCTTTCCTCTCACAATTCGGGGTACTTTTTATCTGTGAGTCCCCTTTCGTCTCACAATTCAAGGTGCTTGTTTTTGTGATTCCCCTCTCCTCTCACAATTCGGAGTGCTTGTTATCTGTGAGTCCCCTTTCCTCTCACAATTCAAAGTGCTTGTTTTTTGTGAGTCCCCTTTCCTCTCACAATTCGGGGTGCTTGTTTTCTGTGAGTCACCTTTCCTCTCACAATTCGGAGTGCTTGTTATCTGTGAGTCCCCTTTCCTCTCACAATTCGAAATGCTTGTTTTTTGTGAGTCCCCTTTCCTCTCACAATTCGGGGTGCTTGTTTTTTGTGAGTCCCCTTTCCTCTCACAATTCGGGGTGCTTGTTTTCTGAGAGTCCCCTTTCCTCTCACAATTCGGGGTGCTTGTTTTTTGTGAGTCCCCTTTCCTCTCACAATTCGGGGTGCTTGTTTTCTGTGATTCCCCTTTCCTCTCATAATTCGGAGTGCTTGTTTTTTGTGATTCCCCTTTCCTCTCACATTTCGGGGCGCTTGTTTTTTGTGAGTCCCCTTTCCTCTCACAATTCGGGGTACTTTTGATCTGTGAGTCCCCTTTCGTCTCACAATTCAAGGTGCTTGTTTTTTGTGATTCCCGTTTCCTCTCACAATTCGGAGTGCTTGTTTTTTCTGAGTCCCCTTTCCTTTCACAATTCGAGGTGCTTGTTGTCTGTGAGTCCCCTTTCCTCTCGCAATTCAGGGTGCTTGTTTTCTGTGAGTCCCCTATCCTCTTACAATTCGGGGTGCTTGTTATCTGTGAGTTACCTTTCCTCCACAATTCGGGGTGCATGTTTTTTGTGAGTCCCCTTTCCTCTCACAATAAGGGGTGCTTGTTTTCTGTGAGTCCCCTTTTCTCTCGCAATTCTGGGTGCTTGTTATCTGTAAATCCCCTTTCCTCTCACAATTCGGGGTGCTTGTTATCTATGAGTCCCCTTTCCTCTCACAATTCGGGGTGCTTGTTTTCTGTGACTCCCCTTTCCTCTCGCAATTTGGGGTGCTTGTTATCTGTGAGTCCCCTTTCGTCTCACAATTTGGAGTGCTTGTTATCTGTGAGTCCCCTTTCCTTTCACAATTCATGGTGCTTGTTTTCTGTGAGTCCCCTTTACTCTCACAATTCGGGGGGCTTGTTATCTATGAGTCCCCTTTCCTCTCACAATTCGGGGTGCTTGTTTTCTGTGAGTCCCCTTTCCTCTCGCAATTTGGGGTGCTTGTTATCTGTGAGTCCCCTTTCGTCTCACAATTTGGAGTGCTTGTTATCTGTGAGTCCCCTTTCCTTTCACAATTCGGGGTGCTTGTTGTCTGTGAGTCCCATTTCCTCTCACAATTCGGGGTGCTTGTTTTCTGAGAGTCCCCTTTCCTCTCACAATTCGGGGTGCTTGTTTTTTGTGAGTCCCCTTTCCTCTCACAATTCGGGGTGCTTGTTTTCTGAGAGTCCCCATTCCTTTCACAATTCGGGGTACTTGTTATCTGTGAGTCCCCTTTCGGCTCACAATTCGGGGTGCTTGTTTTTTGTGAGTCCCCTTTCCTCTCACAATTCGGGGTGCTTGTTTTCTGTGATTCCCCTTTCCTCTCATAATTCGGAGTGCTTGTTTTTTGTGAGTCCCCTTTCCTCTCGCAATTCTGGGTGCTTGTTATCTGTGAGTCTCCTTTCGTCTCACAATTCGGGGTGCTTGTTATCTGTGAGTCCCCTTTCCTCTCACAATTCGGGGTGCTTGTTTTCTGTGAGTCCCCTTTCCTCTTACAATTCGGGGTGCTTGTTGTTTGTGAGTCCCCTTTCGTCTCACAATTCGGGGTGCTTGTTATCTGTGAGTCCCCTTTCCTCTCACAATTCGGGGCGCTTGTTTTTTGTGAGTCCCCTTTCCTCTCACAATCCGGGGTACTTGTTATCTGTGAGTCCCCTTTCGGCTCCCAATTCGGGGTGCTTGTTATCTATGAGTCCCCTTTCCTCTCACAATTCGGGGTGCTTGTTTTCTGTGAGTCCCCTTTCCTCTCGCAATTTGGGGTGCTTGTTATCTGTGAGTCTCCTTTCGTCTCACAATTCGGGGTGCTTGTTATCTGTGAGTCCCCTTTCCTCTCACAATTCGGGGTGCTTGTTTTCTGTGAGTCCCCTTTCCTCTTACAATTCGGGGTGCTTGTTGTTTGTGAGTCCCCTTTCGTCTCACAATTCGGGGTGCTTGTTATCTGTGAGTCCCCTTTCCTCTCACAATTCGGGGCGCTTGTTTTTTGTGAGTCCCCTTTCCTCTCACAATTCGGGGTACTTTTTATCTGTGAGTCCCCTTTCGTCTCACAATTCAAGGTGCTTGTTTTTGTGATTCCCCTCTCTTCTCACAATTCGGAGTGCTTGTTATCTGTGAGTCCCCTTTCCTCTCACAATTCAAAGTGCTTGCTTTTTGTGAGTCCCCTTTCCTCTCACAATTCGGGGTGCTTGTTTTCTGTGAGTCTCCTTTCCTCTCACAATTCGGAGTGCTTGTTATCTGTGAGTCCCCTTTCCTCTCACAATTCGAAGTGCTTGTTTTCTGTGAGTCCTTTTTCCTCTCACAATTCGGGGTGCTTGTTTTTTGTGAGACCCCTTTCCTCTCACAATTCGGGGTGCTTGTTTTCTGAGAGTCCCCTTTCCTCTCACAATTCGGGGTGCTTGTTTTTTGTGAGTCCCCTTTCCTCTCACAATTCGGGGTGCTTGTTTTCTGTGATTCCCCTTTCCTCTCACAATTCGGAGTGCTTGTTTTTTGTGATTCCCCTTTCCTCTCACATTTCGGGGCGCTTGTTTTTTGTGAGTCCCCTTTCCTCTCACAATTCGGGGTACTTTTAATCTGTGAGTCCCCTTTCGTCTCACAATTCAAGGTGCTTGTTTTTTGTGATTCCCGTTTCCTCTCACAATTCGGAGTGCTTGTTTTTTCTGAGTCCCCTTTCCTTTCACAATTCGAGGTGCTTGTTGTCTGTGAGTCCCCTTTCCTCTCGCAATTCAGGGTGCTTGTTTTCTGTGAGTCCCCTATCCTCTTACAATTCGGGGTGCTTGTTATCTGTGAGTTACCTTTCCTCCACAATTCGGGGTGCATGTTTTTTGTGAGTCCCCTTTCCTCTCACAATAAGGGGTGCTTGTTTTCTGTGAGTCCCCTTTTCTCTCGCAATTCTGTGTGCTTGTTATCTGTAAATCCCCTTTCCTCTCACAATTCGGGGTGCTTGTTATCTATGAGTCCCCTTTCCTCTCACAATTCGGGGTGCTTGTTTTCTGTGAGTCCCCTTTCCTCTCGCAATTTGGGGTGCTTGTTATCTGTGAGTCCCCTTTCGTCTCACAATTTGGAGTGCTTGTTATCTGTGAGTCCCCTTTCCTTTCACAATTCATGGTGCTTGTTTTCTGTGAGTCCCCTTTACTCTCACAATTCGGGGGGCTTGTTATCTATGAGTCCCCTTTCCTCTCACAATTCGGGGTGCTTGTTTTCTGTGAGTCCCCTTTCCTCTCGCAATTTGGGGTGCTTGTTATCTGTGAGTCCCCTTTCGTCTCACAATTTGGAGTGCTTGTTATCTGTGAGTCCCCTTTCCTTTCACAATTCGGGGTGCTTGTTGTCTGTGAGTCCCATTTCCTCTCACAATTCGGGGTGCTTGTTTTCTGAGAGTCCCCTTTCCTCTCACAATTCGGGGTGCTTGTTTTTTGTGAGTCCCCTTTCCTCTCACAATTCGGGGTGCTTGTTTTCTGAGAGTCCCCATTCCTCTCACAATTCGGGGTACTTGTTATCTGTGAGTCCCCTTTCGGCTCACAATTCGGGGTGCTTGTTTTTTGTGAGTCCCCTTTCCTCTCACAATTCGGGGTGCTTGTTTTCTGTGATTCCCCTTTCCTCTCATAATTCGGAGTGCTTGTTTTTTGTGAGTCCCCTTTCCTCTCGCAATTCTGGGTGCTTGTTATCTGTAAATCCCCTTTCCTCTCACAATTCGGGGTGCTTGTTATCTATGAGTCCCCTTTCCTCTCACAATTCGGGGTGCTTGTTTTCTGTGAGTCCCCTTTCCTCTCGCAATTTGGGGTGCTTCTTATCTGTGAGTCCCCTTTCGTCTCACAATTTGGAGTGCTTGTTATCTGTGAGTCCCCTTTCCTTTCACAATTCATGGTGCTTGTTTTCTGTGAGTCCCCTTTCCTCTCACAATTCGGGGTGCTTGTTATCTATGAGTCCCCTTTCCTCTCACAATTCGGGGTGCTTGTTTTCTGTGAGTCCCCTTTCCTCTCGCAATTTGGGGTGCTTGTTATCTGTGAGTCTCCTTTCGTCTCACAATTCGGGGTGCTTGTTATCTGTGAGTCCCCTTTCCTCTCACAATTCGGGGGGCTTGTTTTCTGTGAGTCCCCTTTCCTTTTACAATTCGGGGTGTTTGTTGTTTGTGAGTCCCCTTTCGTCTCACAATTCGGGGTGCTTGTTATCTGTGAGTCCCCTTTCCTCTCACAATTCGGGGCGCTTGTTTTTTGTGAGTCCCCTTTCCTCTCACAATTCGGGGCGCTTGTTTTTTGTGAGTCCCCTTTCGTCTCACAATTCAAGGTGCTTGTTTTCTGTGAGTCCCCTTTCCTCTCACAATTCAGGGTGCTTGTTTTCTGTGATTCCCCTTTCCTCTCAAAATTCGGAGTGCTTGTTTTTTGTGAGTCCCCTTTCCTCTCACAATTCGGGGTGCTTGTTGTCTGTGAGTCCCCTTTCGTCTCAAAATGCGGGGTGCTTGTTATCTGTGATTCCCCTTTCCTCTCACATTTCGGGGCGCTTGTTTTTTGTGAGTCCCCTTTCCTCTCACAATTCGGGGTACTTTTTATCTGTAAGTCCCCTTTCGTCTCACAATTCAAGGTGCTTGTTTTTTGTGATTCCCGTTTCCTCTCACAATTCGGAGTGCTTGTTTTTTGTGAGTCCCCTTTCCTCTCACAATTCGGGGTGCTTGTTGTCTGTGAGTCCCCTTTCCTCTCGCAATTCGGGGTGCTTGTTTTCTGTGAGTCCCCTTTCCTCTCACAATTCGGGGTACTTGTTATCTGTGAGTCCCCTTTCCTTTCACAATTCGGGGTGCTTGTTGTCTGTGAGTCCCATTTCCTCTCACAATTCGGGGTGCTTGTTTTCTGAGAGTCCCCTTTCCTCTCACAATTCGGGGTGCTTGTTTTTTGTGAGTCCCCTTTCCTCTCACAATTCGGGGTGCTTGTTTTCTGAGAGTCCCCATTCCTCTCACAATTCGGGGTACTTGTTATCTGTGAGTCCCCTTTCGGCTCACAATTCGGGGTGCTTGTTTTCTGAGAGTCCCCTTTCCTCTCACAATTCGGGGTGCTTGTTTTCTGTGATTCCCCTTTCCTCTCATAATTCGGAGTGCTTGTTTTTTGTGAGTCCCCTTTCCTCTCGCAATTCTGGGTGCTTGTTATCTGTGAGTCTCCTTTCGTCTCACAATTCGGGGTGCTTGTTATCTGTGAGTCCCCTTTCCTCTCACAATTCGGGGTGCTTGTTTTCTGTGAGTCCCCTTTCCTCTTACAATTCGGGGTGCTTGTTGTTTGTGAGTCCCCTTTCGTCTCACAATTCGGGGTGCTTGTTATCTGTGAGTCCCCTTTCCTCTCACAATTCGGGGCGCTTGTTTTTTGTGAGTCCCCTTTCCTCTCACAATCCGGGGTACTTGTTATCTGTGAGTCCCCTTTCGGCTCCCAATTCGGGGTGCTTGTTATCTATGAGTCCCCTTTCCTCTCACAATTCGGGGTGCTTGTTTTCTGTGAGTCCCCTTTCCTCTCGCAATTTGGGGTGCTTGTTATCTGTGAGTCTCCTTTCGTCTCACAATTCGGGGTGCTTGTTATCTGTGAGTCCCCTTTCCTCTCACAATTCGGGGTGCTTGTTTTCTGTGAGTCCCCTTTCCTCTTACAATTCGGGGTGCTTGTTGTTTGTGAGTCCCCTTTCGTCTCACAATTCGGGGTGCTTGTTATCTGTGAGTCCCCTTTCCTCTCACAATTCGGGGCGCTTGTTTTTTGTGAGTCCCCTTTCCTCTCACAATTCGGGGTACTTTTTATCTGTGAGTCCCCTTTCGTCTCACAATTCAAGGTGCTTGTTTTTGTGATTCCCCTCTCCTCTCACAATTCGGAGTGCTTGTTATCTGTGAGTCCCCTTTCCTCTCACAATTCAAAGTGCTTGTTTTTTGTGAGTCCCCTTTCCTCTCACAATTCGGGGTGCTTGTTTTCTGTAAGTCCCCTTTCCTCTCACAATTCGGAGTGCTTGTTATCTGTGAGTCCCCTTTCCTCTCACAATTCGGGGTGCTTGTTTTTTGTGAGTCCCCTTTCCTCTCACAATTCGGGGTGCTTGTTTTCTGAGAGTCCCCTTTCCTCTCACAATTCGGGGTGCTTGTTTTTTGTGAGTCCCCTTTCCTCTCATAATTCGGAGTGCTTGTTTTTTGTGAGTCCCCTTTCCTCTCGCAATTCTGGGTGCTTGTTATCTATAAGTCCCCTTTCCTCTCACAATTCGGGGTGCTTGTTTTCTGTGAGTCCCCTTTCCTCTCGCAATTTGGGGTGCTTGTTATCTGTGAGTCCCCTTTCGTCTCACAATTTGGAGTGCTTGTTATCTGTGAGTCCCCTTTCCTCTCGCAATTTGGGGTGCTTGTTATCTGTGAGTCCCCTTTCCTCTCACAATTCAAAGTGCTTGTTTTTTGTGAGTCCCCTTTCCTCTCACAATTCGGGGTGCTTGTTTTCTGTAAGTCCCCTTTCCTCTCACAATTCGGAGTGCTTGTTATCTGTGAGTCCCCTTTCCTCTCACAATTCGAAGTGCTTGTTTTCTGTGAGTCCCCTTTCCTCTCACAATTCGGGGTGCTTGTTTTCTGTGATTCCCCTTTCCTCTCATAATTCGGAGTGCTTGTTTTTTGTGATTCCCCTTTCCTCTCACATTTCGGGGCGCTTGTTTTTTGTGAGTCCCCTTTCCTCTCACAATTCGGGGTACTTTTGATCTGTGAGTCCCCTTTCGTCTCACAATTCAAGGTGCTTGTTTTTTGTGAGTCCCCTTTACTCTCATAATTCGGAGTGCTTGTTTTTTGTGAGTCCCCTTTCCTCTCGCAATTCTGGGTGCTTGTTATCTATAAGTCCCCTTTCCTCTCACAATTCGGGGTGCTTGTTTTCTGTGAGTCCCCTTTCCTCTCGCAATTTGGGGTGCTTGTTATCTGTGAGTCCCCTTTCGTCTCACAATTTGGAGTGCTTGTTATCTGTGAGTCCCCTTTCCTCTCGCAATTTGGGGTGCTTGTTATCTGTGAGTCCCCTTTCCTCTCACAATTCAAAGTGCTTGTTTTTTGTGAGTCCCCTTTCCTCTCACAATTCGGGGTGCTTGTTTTCTGTAAGTCCCCTTTCCTCTCACAATTCGGAGTGCTTGTTATCTGTGAGTCCCCTTTCCTTTCACAATTCGAGGTGCTTGTTGTCTGTGAGTCCCCTTTCCTCTCGCAATTCAGGGTGCTTGTTTTCTGTGAGTCCCCTATCCTCTTACAATTCGGGGTGCTTGTTATCTGTGAGTTACCTTTCCTCCACAATTCGGGGTGCATGTTTTTTTGTGAGTCCCCTTTCCTCTCACAATAAGGGGTGCTTGTTTTCTGTGAGTCCCCTTTTCTCTCGCAATTCTGGGTGCTTGTTATCTGTAAATCCCCTTTCCTCTCACAATTCGGGGTGCTTGTTATCTATGAGTCCCCTTTCCTCTCACAATTCGGGGTGCTTGTTTTCTGTGAGTCCCCTTTCCTCTCGCAATTTGGGGTGCTTGTTATCTGTGAGTCCCCTTTCGTCTCACAATTTGGAGTGCTTGTTATCTGTGAGTCCCCTTTCCTTTCACAATTCATGGTGCTTGTTTTCTGTGAGTCCCCTTTACTCTCACAATTCGGGGTGCTTGTTATCTATAAGTCCCCTTTCCTCTCACAATTCGGGGTGCTTGTTTTCTGTGAGTCCCCTTTCCTCTCGCAATTTGGGGTGCTTGTTATCTGTGAGTCCCCTTTCGTCTCACAATTTGGAGTGCTTGTTATCTGTGAGTCCCCTTTCCTTTCACAATTCGGGGTGCTTGTTGTCTGTGAGTCCCATTTCCTCTCACAATTCGGGGTGCTTGTTTTCTGAGAGTCCCCTTTCCTCTCACAATTCGGGGTGCTTGTTTTTTGTGAGTCCCCTTTCCTCTCACAATTCGGGGTGCTTGTTTTCTGAGAGTCCCCATTCCTCTCACTATTCGGGGTACTTGTTATCTGTGAGTCCCCTTTCGGCTCACAATTCGGGGTGCTTGTTTTTTGTGAGTCCCCTTTCCTCTCACAATTCGGGGTGCTTGTTTTCTGTGATTCCCCTTTCCTCTCATAATTCGGAGTGCTTGTTTTTTGTGAGTCCCCTTTCCTCTCGCAATTCTGGGTGCTTGTTATCTGTGAGTCCCCTTTCGTCTCACAATTTGGAGTGCTTGTTATCTGTGAGTCCCCTTTCCTTTCACAATTCATGGTGCTTGTTTTCTGTGAGTCCCCTTTCCTCTCACAATTCGGGGTGCTTGTTATCTATGAGTCCCCTTTCCTCTCACAATTCGGGGTGCTTGTTTTCTGTGAGTCCCCTTTCCTCTCGCAATTTGGGGTGCTTGTTATCTGTGAGTCTCCTTTCGTCTCACAATTCGGGGTGCTTGTTATCTGTGAGTCCCCTTTCCTCTCACAATTCGGGGGGCTTGTTTTCTGTGAGTCCCCTTTCCTTTTACAATTCGGGGTGCTTGTTGTTTGTGAGTCCCCTTTCGTCTCACAATTCGGGGTGCTTGTTTTCTGTGAGTCCCCTTTCCTCTCACAATTCGGAGTGCTTGTTTTCTGAGAGTCCCCTTTCCTCTCACAATTCGGGGTGCTTGTTTTCTGTGAGTCCCCTTTCCTCTCACAATTCGGGGTGCTTGTTTTCTGAGAGTCCCATTTCCTCTCACAATTCGGGGTGCTTGTTATCTGTGAGTCCCCTTTCCTCTCACAATTTGAGGTGCTTGTTTTCTGAGAGTCCCCTTTCCTCTCACAATTCGGGGTGCTTGTTTTCTGTGAGTCCCCTTTCCTCTCACAATTCAGAGTGCTTGTTATCTGTGAGTCCCCTTTCTTCTCACAATTCAAAGTACTTGTTTTTTGTGAGTCCCCTTTCCTCTCACAATTCGGGGTGCTTGTTTTCTGTGAGTCCCCTTTCCTCTCACAATTCGGAGTGCTTGTTTTTTGTAAGTCCCCTTTCCTCTCACAATTCGGGGACTTGTTATCTGTGAGTCCCCTTTCGGCTCACAATTCAAGGTGCTTGTTTTTTGTGACTCCCTTTCCTCTCACAATTCGGGGAACTTGTTATCTGTGAGTCCCCTTTCCTCTCACAATTCGGGGTGCTTGTTATCTATGAGTCCCCTTTCCTCTCACAATTCGGGGTGCTTGTTTTCTGTGAGTCCCCTTTCCTCTCGCAATTTGGGGTGCTTGTTTTCTGAGAGTCCCCTTTCCTCTCACAATTCGGGGTGCTTGTTTACTGTGAGTCCCCTTTCCTCTCGCAATTTGGGGTGCTTCTTATCTGTGAGTCCCCTTTCGTCTCACAATTTGGAGTGCTTGTTATCTGTGAGTCCCCTTTCGTTTCACAATTCATGGTGCTTGTTTTCTGTGAGTCCCCTTTCCTCTCACAATTCGGGGTGCTTGTTATCTATGAGTCCCCTTTCCTCTCACAATTCGGGGTGCTTGTTTTCTGTGAGTCCCCTTTCCTCTCGCAATTTGGGGTGCTTGTTTTCTGAGAGTCCCCTTTCCTCTCACAATTCGGGGTGCTTGTTTACTGTGAGTCCCCTTTCCTCTCGCAATTTGGGGTGCTTGTTTTCTGAGAGTCCCCTTTCCTCTCACAATTCGGGGTGCTTGTTTTCTGTGAGTCCCCTTTCCTCTCACAATTCGGAGTGCTTGTTATCTGTGAGTCCCCTTTCCTCTCACAATTCAAAGTACTTGTTTTTTGTGAGTCCCCTTTCCTCTCACAATTCGGGGTGCTTGTTTTCTGTGAGTCCCCTTTCCTCTCACAATTCGGAGTGCTTGTTTTCTGAGAGTCCCCTTTCCTCTCACAATTCGGGGTGCTTGTTTTCTGTGAGTCCCCTTTCCTCTCACAATTCGGGGTGCTTGTTTTCTGAGAGTCCCCTTTCCTCTCACAATTCGGGGTGCTTGTTTTCTGTGAGTCCCCTTTCCTCTCGCAATTTGGGGTGCTTGTTATCTGTGAGTCTCCTTTCGTCTCACAATTCGGGGTGCTTGTTATCTGTGAGTCCCCTTTCCTCTCACAATTCGGGGGGCTTGTTTTCTGTGAGTCCCCTTTCCTTTTACAATTCGGGGTGCTTGTTGTTTGTGAGTCCCCTTTCGTCTCACAATTCGGGGTGCTTGTTTTCTGTGAGTCCCCTTTCCTCTCACAATTCGGAGTGCTTGTTTTCTGAGAGTCCCCTTTCCTCTCACAATTCGGGGTGCTTGTTTTCTGTGAGTCCCCTTTCCTCTCACAATTCGGGGTGCTTGTTTTCTGAGAGTCCCATTTCCTCTCACAATTCGGGGTGCTTGTTATCTGTGAGTCCCCTTTCCTCTCACAATTTGAGGTGCTTGTTTTCTGAGAGTCCCCTTTCCTCTCACAATTCGGGGTGCTTGTTTTCTGTGAGTCCCCTTTCCTCTCACAATTCAGAGTGCTTGTTATCTGTGAGTCCCCTTTCTTCTCACAATTCAAAGTACTTGTTTTTTGTGAGTCCCCTTTCCTCTCACAATTCGGGGTGCTTGTTTTCTGTGAGTCCCCTTTCCTCTCACAATTCGGAGTGCTTGTTTTTTGTAAGTCCCCTTTCCTCTCACAATTCGGGGACTTGTTATCTGTGAGTCCCCTTTCGGCTCACAATTCAAGGTGCTTGTTTTTTGTGGCTCCCCTTTCCTCTCACAATTCGGGGAACTTGTTATCTGTGAGTCCCCTTTCCTCTCACAATTCGGGGTGCTTGTTTACTGTGAGTCCCCTTTCCTCTCGCAATTTGGGGTGCTTGTTTTCTGAGAGTCCCCTGTTCCTCTCACAATTCGGGGTGCTTGTTTTCTGTGAGTCCCCTTTCCTCTCACAATTCGGAGTGCTTGTTATCTGTGAGTCCCCTTTCCTCTCACAATTCAAAGTACTTGTTTTTTGTGAGTCCCTTTCCTCTCACAATTCGGGGTGCTTGTTTTCTGTGAGTCCCCTTTCCTCTCACAATTCGGAGTGCTTGTTTTCTGAGAGTCCCCTTTCCTCTCACAATTCGGGGTGCTTGTTTTCTGTGAGTCCCTTTCCTCTCACAATTCGGGGTGCTTGTTTTCTGAGAGTCCCCTTTCCTCTCACAATTCGGGGTGCTTGTTATCTGTGAGTCCCCTTTCCTCTCACAATTTGAGGTGCTTGTTTTCTGAGAGTCCCCTTTCCTCTCACAATTCGGGGTGCTTGTTTTCTGTGAGTCCCCTTTCCTCTCACAATTCAGAGTGCTTGTTATCTGTGAGTCCCCTTTCTTCTCACAATTCAAAGTACTTGTTTTTTGTGAGTCCCCTTTCCTCTCACAATTCGGGGTGCTTGTTATCTGTGAGTCCCCTTTCGGCTCACAATTCAAGGTGCTTGTTTTTTGTGACTCCCCTTTCCTCTCACAATTCGGGGTACTTGTTATCTGTGAGTCCCCTTTCGGCTCACAATTCAAGGTGCTTGTTTTTTGTGACTCCCCTTTTCTCTCACAATTTGGAGTGCTTTTTATCTGTGAGTCCCCTTTCCTTTCACAATTCATGGTGCTTGTTTTTTGTGACTCCCCTTTTCTCTCACAATTTGGAGTGCTTGTTATCTGTGAGTCCCCTTTCCTTTCACAATTCATGGTGCTTGTTTTCTGTGAGTCCCCTTTACTCTCACAATTCGGGGGGCTTGTTATCTATGAGTCCCCTTTCCTCTCACAATTCGGGGTGCTTGTTTTCTGTGAGTCCCCTTTCCTCTCGCAATTTGGGGTGCTTCTTATCTGTGAGTCCCCTTTCGTCTCACAATTTGGAGTGCTTGTTATCTGTGAGTCCCCTTTCCTTTCACAATTCGGGGTGCTTGTTGTCTGTGAGTCCCCTTTCCTCTCACAATTCGGGGTGCTTGTTTTCTGAGAGTCCCCTTTCCTCTCACAATTCGGGGTGCTTGTTTTTTGTGAGTCCTCTTTCCTCTCACAATTCGGAATGCTTGTTTTCTGAGAGTCCCCATTCCTCTCACAATTCGGGGTACTTGTTATCTGTGAGTCCCCTTTCGGCTCACAATTCGGGGTGCTTGTTTTATGTGAGTCCCCTTTCCTCTCACAATTCGGGGTGCTTGTTTTCTGTGAGTCCCCTTTCCTCTCGCAATTTGGGGTGCTTGTTATCTGTGAGTCTCCTTTCGTCTCACAATTCGGGGTGCTTGTTATCTGTGAGTCCCCTTTCCTCTCACAATTCGGGGGGCTTGTTTTCTGTGAGTCCCCTTTCCTCTTACAATTCGGGGTGCTTGTTGTTTGTGAGTCCCCTTTCGTCTCACAATTCGGGGTGCTTGTTATCTGTGAGTCCCCTTTCCTCTCACAATTCGGGGCGCTTGTTTTTTGTGAGTCCCCTTTCCTCTTACAATTCGGGGTGCTTGTTGTTTGTGAGTCCCCTTTCGTCTCACAATTCGGGGTGCTTGTTATCTGTAAGTCCCCTTTCCTCTCACAATTCGGGGCGCTTGTTTTTTGTGAGTCCACTTTCCTCTCACAATTCGGGGCGCGTGTTTTTTGTGAGTCCCCTTTCGTCTCACAATTCAAGGTGCTTGTTTTCTGTGAGTCCCCTTTCCTCTCACAATTCGGGGTGCTTGTTTTCTGTGATTCCCCTTTCCTCTCACAATTCGGAGTGCTTGTTTTTTGTGAGTCCCCTTTCCTCTCACAATTCGGGGTGCTTGTTGTCTGTGAGTCCCCTTTCGTCTCAAAATGCGGGGTGCTTGTTATCTGTGATTCCCCTTTCCTCTCACATTTCGGGGCGCTTGTTTTTTGTGAGTCCCCTTTCCTCTCACAATTCGGGGTGCTTGTTTTCTGTAAGTTCCCTTTCCTCTCACAATTCAGGGTGCTTGTTATCTGTGAGTCCCCTTTCCTCTCACAATTCGGGGTGCTTGTTGTCTGTGAGTCCCCTTTCCTCTCACAATTCGGGGTGCTTGTTTTCTGAGAGTCCCCTTTCCTCTCACAATTCGGGGTGCTTGTTTTTTGTGAGTCCCCTTTCCTCTCACAATTCGGGGTGCTTGTTTTCTGAGAGTCCCCATTCCTCTCACAATTCGGGGTACTTGTTATCTGTGAGTCCCCTTTCGGCTCACAATTCGGGGTGCTTGTTTTATGTGAGTCCCCTTTCCTCTCACAATTCGGGGTGCTTGTTTTCTGTGATTCCCCTTTCCTCTCATAATTCGGAGTGCTTGTTTTTTGTGAGTCCCCTTTCCTCTCGCAATTCTGGGTGCTTGTTATCTGTAAATCCCCTTTCCTCTCACAATTCGGGGTGCTTGTTATCTATGAGTCCCCTTTCCTCTCACAATTCGGGGTGCTTGTTTTCTGTGAGTCCCCTTTCCCTCTCGCAATTTGGGGTGCTTCTTATCTGTGAGTCCCCTTTCGTCTCACAATTTGGAGTGCTTGTTATCTGTGAGTCCCCTTTCCTCTCACAATTCGGGGTGCTTGTTGTCTGTGAGTCCCCTTTCCTCTCACAATTCGGGGTGCTTGTTTTCTGAGAGTCCCCTTTCCTCTCACAATTCGGGGTGCTTGTTTTTTGTGAGTCCCCTTTCCTCTCACAATTCGGGGTGCTTGTTTTCTGAGAGTCCCCATTCCTCTCACAATTCGGGGTACTTGTTATCTGTGAGTCCCCTTTCGGCTCACAATTCGGGGTGCTTGTTTTATGTGAGTCCCCTTTCCTCTCACAATTCGGGGTGCTTGTTTTCTGTGATTCCCCTTTCCTCTCGCAATTCTGGGTGCTTGTTATCTGTAAATCCCCTTTCCTCTCACAATTCGGGGTGCTTGTTATCTATGAGTCCCCTTTCCTCTCACAATTCGGGGTGCTTGTTTTCTGTGAGTCCCCTTTCCTCTCGCAATTTGGGGTGCTTCTTATCTGTGAGTCCCCTTTCGTCTCACAATTTGGAGTGCTTGTTATCTGTGAGTCCCCTTTCCTTTCACAATTCATGGTGCTTGTTTTCTGTGAGTCCCCTTTCCTCTCACAATTCGGGGTGCTTGTTATCTATGAGTGCCCTTTCCTCTCACAATTCGGGGTGCTTGTTTTCTGTGAGTTCCCTTTTCTCTCGCAATTTGGGGTGCTTGTTATCTGTGAGTCTCCTTTCGTCTCACAATTCGGGGTGCTTGTTATCTGTGAGTCCCCTTTCCTCTCACAATTCGGGGGGCTTGTTTTCTGTGAGTCCCCTTTCCTCTTACAATTCGGGGTGCTTGTTGTTTGTGAGTCCCCTTTCGTCTCACAATTCGGGGTGCTTGTTATCTGTGAGTCCCCTTTCCTCTCACAATTCGGAGTGCTTGTTTTTTGTGAGTCCCCTTTCCTCTCACAATTCGGGGTGCTTGTTGTCTGTGAGTCCCCTTTCGTCTCAAAATGCGGGGTGCTTGTTATCTGTGATTCCCCTTTCCTCTCACATTTCGGGGCGCTTGTTTTTTGTGAGTCCCCTTTCCTCTCACAATTCGGGGTGCTTGTTTTCTGTAAGTTCCCTTTCCTCTCACAATTCAGGGTGCTTGTTATCTGTGAGTCCCCTTTCCTCTCACAATTCGGGGCGCTTGTTTTTTGTGAGTCCCCTTTCGTTTCACAATTCGTGGTGCTTGTTATCTGTAAGTCCCCTTTCCTCTCACAATTCGGGGCGCTTGTTTTTTGTGAGTCCCCTTTCCTCTCACAATTCGGGGTACTTTTTATCTGTGAGTCCCCTTTCCTCTCACAATTCGGGGTGCTTGTTTTCTGTGAGTCCCCTTTCCTCTCACAATTCGGGGCGCTTGTTTTTTGTGAGTCGCATTTCCTCTCGCAATTCATGGTACTTTTTATCTGTGAGTCCCCTTTCGTCTCACAATTCAAGGTGCTTGTTTTTCGTGGGTCTCCTTTCCTCTCACAATTTGGGGTGCTTGTTTTCTATGAGTCCCCTTTCCTCTCACAATTCGGGGTGCTTGTTTTTTGTGAGTCCCCTTTCCTCTAACAATTCGGGGTGCTTGTTTTTTGTGAGTCCCCCTTTCCTCTCACAATTCGGGGTGCTTGTTGTCTGTGAGTCCCTTTTCGTCAAACAATTCGGGGTGCTTGTTATCTGTGAGTCCCCTTTCCTCTCACAATTCGGGGTGCTTGTTTTTTGTGAGTCCCCTTTCCTCTGACAATTCGGGGTACTTGATATCTGGGAGTCCCCTTTTGTCTCACAATTCAAGGTGCTTGTTTTTTGTGAGTCCCCTTACCTCTCACAATTCGGGGTGCTTGTTGTCTGTGAGTCCCCTTTCGTCAAACAATTCGGGGTACTTGATATCTGGGAGTCCCCTTTCGTCTCACAATTCAAGGTGCTTGTTTTTTGTGAGTCCCCTTACCTCTCACAATTCGGGGTGCTTGTTTTCTGTAAGTTCCCTTTCCTCTCACAATTCGGGGTGCTTGTTATCTGTTAGTCCCCTTTCCTCTCACAGTTCGGAGTGCTTGTTTTTTGTAAGTCCCCTTTCCTCTAACAATTCGGGGTGCTTGTTTTTTATGAGTCCCCTTTCCTCTCACAATTCGGGGTGCTTGTTGTCTGTGAGTCCCCTTTCGTCAAACAATTCGGGGTGCTTGTTATCTGTGAGTCCCCTTTCCTCTCACAATTCGGGGTGCTTGTTTTTTGTGAGTCCCCTTTCCTCTGACAATTCGGGGTACTTGATATCTGGGAGTCCCCTTTCGTCTCACAATTCAAGGTGCTTGTTTTTTGTGAGTCCCCTTACCTCTCACAATTCGGGGTGCTTGTTTTCTGTAAGTTCCCTTTCCTCTCACAATTCGGGGTGCTTGTTTTATGTGAGTCCCCTTTCCTCTGACAATTCGGGGTACTTGATATCTGGGAGTCCCCTTTCGTCTCACAATTCAAGGTGCTTGTTTTTTGTGATTCCCCTTACCTCTCACAATTCGGGGTGCTTGTTTTCTGTAAGTTCCCTTTCCTCTCACAATTCGGGGTGCTTGTTATCTGTTAGTCCCCTTTCCTCTCACAATTCGGGGTGCTTGTTTTTTGTGAGTCCCCTTTCGTCTCACAATTCGGGGTGCTTGTTATCTTTGAGTCCCCTTTCCTCTCACAATTCGGGGCGCTTGTTTTTTGTGAGTCCCCTTTCGTCTCACAATTCGTGGTGCTTGTTATCTGTAAGTCCCCTTTCCTCTCACAATTCGGGGCGCTTGTTTTTTGTGAGTCCCCTTTCCTCTCACAATTCGGGGTACTTTTTATCTGTGAGTCCCCTTTCCTCTCACAATTCGGGGTGCTTGTTTTCTGTGAGTCCCCTTTCCTCTCACAATTCGGGGCGCTTGTTTTTTGTGAGTCGCATTTCCTCTCGCAATTCATGGTACTTTTTATCTGTGAGTCCCCTTTCGTCTCACAATTCAAGGTGCTTGTTTTTTGTGAGTCTCCTTTCCTCTCACAATTTGGGGTGCTTGTTTTCTATGAGTCCCCTTTCCTCTCACAATTCGGGGTGCTTGTTTTCTGGGAGTCCCCTTTTCTCTCACAATTCGGGGTGCTTGTTTTTTGTGATTCCCCTTTCCTCTCACAATTTGGAGTGCTTGTTTTTTGTGAGTCCCCTTTCCTCTCACAATTCGGGGTACTTGTTATCTGTGAGTCCCATTTCGGCTTACAATTCAAGGTGCTTGTTTTTTGTGAGTCTTTTTACCTCTCACAATTCGGGGTGCTTGTTATCTGTGAGTCCCCTTTCGGCTCACAATTCGGGGTGCTTGTTATCTGTGAGTCCCCTTTCCTCTCACAATTTGAGGTGCTTGTTTTCTGAGAGTCCCCTTTCCTCTCAGAATTCGGGGTGCTTGTTTTCTGTGAGTCCCCTTTCCTCTCACAATTCAGAGTGCTTGTTATCTGTGAGTCCCCTTTCTTCTCACAATTCAAAGTACTTGTTTTTTGTGAGTCCCCTTTCCTCTCACAATTCGGGGTGCTTGTTTTCTGTGAGTCCCCTTTCCTCTCACAATTCGGAGTGCTTGTTTTTTGTAAGTCCCCTTTCCTCTCACAATTCGGGGACTTGTTATCTGTGAGTCCCCTTTCGGCTCACAATTCAATGTGGTTGTTTTTTGTGACTCCCCTTTCCTCTCACAATTCGGGGTACTTGTTATCTGTGAGTCCCCTTTCGGCTCACAATTCAAGGTGCTTGTTTTTTGTGACTCCCCTTTTCTCTCACAATTTGGAGTGCTTGTTATCTGTGAGTCCCCTTTCCTTTCACAATTCATGGTGCTTGTTTTCTGTGAGTCCCTTTTACTCTCACAATTCGGGGGGCTTGTTATCTATGAGTCCCCTTTCCTCTCACAATTCGGGGTGCTTGTTTTCTGTGAGTCCCCTTTCCTCTCGCAATTTGGGGTGCTTCTTATCTGTGAGTCCCCTTTCGTCTCACAATTTGGAGTCCTTGTTATCTGTGAGTCCCCTTTCCTTTCACAATTCGGGGTGCTTGTTGTCTGTGAGTCCCCTTTCCTCTCACAATTCGGGGTGCTTGTTTTCTGAGAGTCCCCTTTCCTCTCACAATTCGGGGTGCTTGTTTTTTGTGAGTCCTCTTTCCTCTCACAATTCGGAATGCTTGTTTTCTGAGAGTCCCCATTCCTCTCACAATTCGGGGTACTTGTTATCTGTGAGTCCCCTTTCGGCTCACAATTCGGGGTGCTTGTTTTATGTGAGTCCCCTTTCCTCTCACAATTCGGGGTGCTTGTTTTCTGTGATTCCCCTTTCCTCTCATAATTCGGAGTGCTTGTTTTTTGTGAGTCCCCTTTCCTCTCGCAATTCTGGGTGCTTGTTATCTGTAAATCCCCTTTCCTCTCACAATTCGGGGTGCTTGTTATCTATGAGTCCCCTTTCCTCTCACAATTCGGGGTGCTTGTTTTCTGTGAGTCCCCTTTCCTCTCGCAATTTGGGGTGCTTCTTATCTGTGAGTCCCCTTTCGTCTCACAATTTGGAGTGCTTGTTATCTGTGAGTCCCCTTTCCTTTCACAATTCATGGTGCTTGTTTTCTGTGAGTCCCCTTTCCTCTCACAATTCGGGGTGCTTGTTATCTATGAGTCCCCTTCCCTCTCACAATTCGGGGTGCTTGTTTTCTGTGAGTCCCCTTTCCTCTCGCAATTTGGGGTGCTTGTTATCTGTGAGTCTCCTTTCGTCTCACAATTCGGGGTGCTTGTTATCTGTGAGTCCCCTTTCCTCTCACAATTCGGGGGGCTTGTTTTCTGTGAGTCCCCTTTCCTCTTACAATTCGGGGTGCTTGTTGTTTGTGAGTCCCCTTTCGTCTCACAATTCGGGGTGCTTGTTATCTGTGAGTCCCCTTTCCTCTCACAATTCGGGGCGCTTGTTTTTTGTGAGTCCCCTTTCCTCTTACAATTCGGGGTGCTTGTTGTTTGTGAGTCCCCTTTCGTCTCACAATTCGGGGTGCTTGTTATCTGTGAGTCCCCTTTCCTCTCACAATTCGGGGCGCTTGTTTTTTGTGAGTCCCCTTTCCTCTCACAATTCGGGGCGCGTGTTTTTTGTGAGTCCCCTTTCGTCTCACAATTCAAGGTGCTTGTTTTCTGTGAGTCCCCTTTCCTCTCACAATTCGGGGTGCTTGTTTTCTGTGATTCCCCTTTCCTCTCACAATTCGGAGTGCTTGTTTTTTGTGAGTCCCCTTTCCTCTCACAATTCGGGGTGCTTGTTGTCTGTGAGTCCCCTTTCGTCTCAAAATGCGGGGTGCTTGTTATCTGTGATTCCCCTTTCCTCTCACATTTCGGGGCGCTTGTTTTTTGTGAGTCCCCTTTCCTCTCACAATTCGGGGTGCTTGTTTTCTGTAAGTTTCCTTTCCTCTCACAATTCAGGGTGCTTGTTATCTGTGAGTCCCCTTTCCTCTCACAATTCGGGGTGCTTGTTGTCTGTGAGTCCCCTTTCCTCTCACAATTCGGGGTGCTTGTTTTCTGAGAGTCCCCTTTCCTCTCACAATTCGGGGTGCTTGTTTTTTGTGAGTCCCCTTTCCTCTCACAATTCGGGGTGCTTGTTTTCTGAGAGTCCCCATTCCTCTCACAATTCGGGGTACTTGTTATCTGTGAGTCCCCTTTCGGCTCACAATTCGGGGTGCTTGTTTTATGTGAGTCCCCTTTCCTCTCACAATTCGGGGTGCTTGTTTTCTGTGATTCCCCTTTCCTCTCATAATTCGGAGTGCTTGTTTTTTGTGAGTCCCCTTTCCTCTCGCAATTCTGGGTGCTTGTTATCTGTAAATCCCCTTTCCTCTCACAATTCGGGGTGCTTGTTATCTATGAGTCCCCTTTCCTCTCACAATTCGGGGTGCTTGTTTTCTGTGAGTCCCCTTTCCTCTCGCAATTTGGGGTGCTTCTTATCTGTGAGTCCCCTTTCGTCTCACAATTTGGAGTGCTTGTTATCTGTGAGTCCCCTTTCCTTTCACAATTCATGGTGCTTGTTTTCTGTGAGTCCCCTTTCCTCTCACAATTCGGGGTGCTTGTTATCTATGAGTGCCCTTTCCTCTCACAATTCGGGGTGCTTGTTTTCTGTGAGTTCCCTTTTCTCTCGCAATTTGGGGTGCTTGTTATCTGTGAGTCTCCTTTCGTCTCACAATTCGGGGTGCTTGTTATCTGTGAGTCCCCTTTCCTCTCACAATTCGGGGGGCTTGTTTTCTGTGAGTCCCCTTTCCTCTTACAATTCGGGGTGCTTGTTGTTTGTGAGTCCCCTTTCGTCTCACAATTCGGGGTGCTTGTTATCTGTGAGTCCCCTTTCCTCTCACAATTCGGGGCGCTTGTTTTTTGTGAGTCCCCTTTCCTCTTACAATTCGGGGTGCTTGTTGTTTGTGAGTCCCCTTTCGTCTCACAATTCAAGGTGCTTGTTTTTTGTGAGTCTCCTTTCCTCTCACAATTTGTGGTGCTTGTTTTCTATGAGTCCCCTTTCCTCTCACAATTCGGGGTGCTTGTTTTCTGGGAGTCCCCTTTTCTCTCACAATTCGGGGTGCTTGTTTTTTGTGATTCCCCTTTCCTCTCACAATTTGGAGTGCTTGTTTTTTGTGAGTCCCCTTTCCTCTCACAATTCGGGGTACTTGTTATCTGTGAGTCCCATTTCGGCTTACAATTCAAGGTGCTTGTTTTTTGTGAGTCTTTTTACCTCTCACAATTCGGGGTGCTTGTTATCTGTGAGTCCCCTTTCGGCTCACAATTCAAGGTGCTTGTTTTTTGTGAGTCCCCTTTCCTCTCACAATTCGAGGTGCTTTTTTTCTGTGAGTCCCCTTTCCTCTCACAATTCGGGGTGCTTGTTTTCTGAGAGTCCCCTTTCCTCTCACAATTCGGGGTGCTTGTTATCTGTGAGTCCCCTTTCCTCTCACAATTTGAGGTGCTTGTTTTCTGAGAGTCCCCTTTCCTCTCACAATTCGGGGTGCTTGTTTTCTGTGAGTCCCCTTTCCTCTCACAATTCAGAGTGCTTGTTATCTGTGAGTCCCCTTTCTTCTCACAATTCAAAGTACTTGTTTTTTGTGAGTCCCCTTTCCTCTCACAATTCGGGGTGCTTGTTTTCTGTGAGTCCCCTTTCCTCTCACAATTCGGAGTGCTTGTTTTTTGTAAGTCCCCTTTCCTCTCACAATTCGGGGACTTGTTATCTGTGAGTCCCCTTTCGGCTCACAATTCAAGGTGCTTGTTTTTTGTGACTCCCCTTTCCTCTCACAATTCGGGGTACTTGTTATCTGTGAGTCCCCTTTCGGCTCACAATTCAAGGTGCTTGTTTTTTGTGACTCCCCTTTTCTCTCACAATTTGGAGTGCTTGTTATCTGTGAGTCCCCTTTCCTTTCACAATTCATGGTGCTTGTTTTCTGTGAGTCCCCTTTACTCTCACAATTCGGGGGGCTTGTTATCTATGAGTCCCCTTTCCTCTCACAATTCGGGGTGCTTGTTTTCTGTGAGTCCCCTTTTCTCTCGCAATTTGGGGTGCTTCTTATCTGTGAGTCCCCTTTCGTCTCACAATTTGGAGTGCTTGTTATCTGTGAGTCCCCTTTCCTTTCACAATTCGGGGTGCTTGTTGTCTGTGAGTCCCCTTTCCTCTCACAATTCGGGGTGCTTGTTTTCTGAGAGTCCCCTTTCCTCTCACAATTCGAAGTGCTTGTTTTTTGTGAGTCCTCTTTCCTCTCACAATTCGGAATGCTTGTTTTCTGAGAGTCCCCATTCCTCTCACAATTCGGGGTACTTGTTATCTGTGAGTCCCCTTTCGGCTCACAATTCGGGGTGCTTGTTTTATGTGAGTCCCCTTTCCTCTCACAATTCGGGGTGCTTGTTTTCTGTGATTCCCCTTTCCTCTCATAATTCGGAGTGCTTGTTTTTTGTGAGTCCCCTTTCCTCTCGCAATTCTGGGTGCTTGTTATCTGTAAATCCCCTTTCCTCTCACAATTCGGGGTGCTTGTTATCTATGAGTCCCCTTTCCTCTCACAATTCGGGGTGCTTGTTTTCTGTGAGTCCCCTTTCCTCTCGCAATTTGGGGTGCTTGTTATCTGTGAGTCCCCTTTCCTTTCACAATTCATGGTGCTTGTTTTCTGTGAGTCCCCTTTCCTCTCACAATTCGGGGTGCTTGTTATCTATGAGTCCCCTTTCCTCTCACAATTCGGGGTGCTTGTTTTCTGTGAGTCCCCTTTCCTCTCGCAATTTGGGGTGCTTGTTATCTGTGAGTCTCCTTTCGTCTCACAATTCGGGGTGCTTGTTATCTGTGAGTCCCCTTTCCTCTCACAATTCGGGGGGCTTGTTTTCTGTGAGTCCCCTTTCCTCTTACAATTCGGGGTGCTTGTTGTTTGTGAGTCCCCTTTCGTCTCACAATTCGGGGTGCTTGTTATCTGTGAGTCCCCTTTCCTCTCACAATTCGGGGCGCTTGTTTTTTGTGAGTCCCCTTTCCTCTTACAATTCGGGGTGCTTGTTGTTTGTGAGTCCCCTTTCGTCTCACAATTCGGGGTGCTTGTTATCTGTGAGTCCCCTTTCCTCTCACAATTTGGGGCGCTTGTTTTTTGTGAGTCCCCTTTCCTCTCACAATTCGGGGCGCGTGTTTTTTGTGAGTCCCCTTTCGTCTCACAATTCAAGGTGCTTGTTTTCTGTGAGTCCCCTTTCCTCTCACAATTCGGGGTGCTTGTTTTCTGTGATTCCCCTTTCCTCTCACAATTCGGAGTGCTTGTTTTTTGTGAGTCCCCTTTCCTCTCACAATTCGGGGTGCTTGTTGTCTGTGAGTCCCCTTTCGTCTCAAAATGCGGGGTGCTTGTTATCTGTGATTCCCCTTTCCTCTCACATTTCGGGGCGCTTGTTTTTTGTGAGTCCCCTTTCCTCTCACAATTCGGGGTGCTTGTTTTCTGTAAGTTCCCTTTCCTCTCACAATTCAGGGTGCTTGTTATCTGTGAGTCCCCTTTCCTCTCACAATTCGGGGTGCTTGTTGTCTGTGAGTCCCCTTTCCTCTCACAATTCGGGGTGCTTGTTTTCTGAGAGTCCCCTTTCCTCTCACAATTCGGGGTGCTTGTTTTTTGTGAGTCCCCTTTCCTCTCACAATTCGGGGTGCTTGTTTTCTGAGAGTCCCCATTCCTCTCACAATTCGGGGTACTTGTTATCTGTGAGTCCCCTTTCGGTTCACAATTCGGGGTGCTTGTTTTATGTGAGTCCCCTTTCCTCTCACAATTCGGGGTGCTTGTTTTCTGTGATTCCCCTTTCCTCTCATAATTCGGAGTGCTTGTTTTTTGTGAGTCCCCTTTCCTCTCGCAATTCTGGGTGCTTGTTATCTGTAAATCCCCTTTCCTCTCACAATTCGGGGTGCTTGTTATCTATGAGTCCCCTTTCCTCTCACAATTCGGGGCGCTTGTTTTTTGTGAGTCCCCTTTCCTCTCACAATTCGGGGCGCTTGTTTTTTGTGAGTCCCCTTTCGTCTCACAATTCAAGGTGCTTGTTTTCTGTGAGTCCCCTTTCCTCTCACAATTCGGGGTGCTTGTTTTCTGTGATTCCCCTTTCCTCTCACAATTCGGAGTGCTTGTTTTTTGTGAGTCCCCTTTCCTCTCACAATTCGGGGTGCTTGTTGTCTGTGAGTCCCCTTTCGTCTCAAAATGCGGGGTGCTTGTTATCTGTGATTCCCCTTTCCTCTCACATTTCGGGGCGCTTGTTTTTTGTGAGTCCCCTTTCCTCTCACAATTCGGGGTGCTTGTTTTCTGTGATTCCCCTTTCCTCTCACAATTCGGAGTGCTTGTTTTTTGTGAGTCCCCTTTCCTCTCACAATTCGGGGTGCTTGTTGTCTGTGAGTCCCCTTTCGTCTCAAAATGCGGGGTGCTTGTTATCTGTGATTCCCCTTTCCTCTCACATTTCGGGGCGCTTGTTTTTTGTGAGTCCCCTTTCCTCTCACAATTCGGGGTGCTTGTTTTCTGTAAGTTCCCTTTCCTCTCACAATTCAGGGTGCTTGTTATCTGTGAGTCCCCTTTCCTCTCACAATTCGGGGCGCTTGTTTTTTGTGAGTCCCCTTTCGTTTCACAATTCGTGGTGCTTGTTATCTGTAAGTCCCCTTTCCTCTCACAATTCGGGGTGCTTGTTTTTTATGAGTCCCCTTTCCTCTCACAATTCGGGGTGCTTGTTGTCTGTGAGTCCCCTTTCGTCAAACAATTCGGGGTACTTGATATCTGGGAGTCCCCTTTCGTCTCACAATTCAAGGTGCTTGTTTTTTGTGAGTCCCCTTACCTCTCACAATTCGGGGTGCTTGTTTTCTGTAAGTTCCCTTTCCTCTCACAATTCGGGGTGCTTGTTATCTGTTAGTCCCCTTTCCTCTCACAGTTCGGAGTGCTTGTTTTTTGTAAGTCCCCTTTCCTCTAACAATTCGGGGTGCTTGTTTTTTATGAGTCCCCTTTCCTCTCACAATTCGGGGTGCTTGTTGTCTGTGAGTCCCCTTTCGTCAAACAATTCGGGGTGCTTGTTATCTGTGAGTCCCCTTTCCTCTCACAATTCGGGGTGCTTGTTTTTTGTGAGTCCCCTTTCCTCTGACAATTCGGGGTACTTGATATCTGGGAGTCCCCTTTCGTCTCACAATTCAAGGTGCTTGTTTTTTGTGATTCCCCTTACCTCTCACAATTCGGGGTGCTTGTTTTCTGTAAGTTCCCTTTCCTCTCACAATTCGGGGTGCTTGTTTTATGTGAGTCCCCTTTCCTCTCACAATTCGGGGTGCTTGTTTTTTGTGAGTCCCCTTTCGTCTCACAATTCGGGGTGCTTGTTATCTTTGAGTCCCCTTTCCTCTCACAATTCGGGGCGCTTGTTTTTTGTGAGTCCCCTTTCGTCTCACAATTCGTGGTGCTTGTTATCTGTAAGTTCCCTTTCCTCTCACAATTCGGGGCGCTTGTTTTTTGTGAGTCCCCTTTCCTCTCACAATTCGGGGTACTTTTTATCTGTGAGTCCCCTTTCCTCTCACAATTCGGGGTGCTTGTTTTCTGTGAGTCCCCTTTCCTCTCACAATTCGGGGCGCTTGTTTTTTGTGAGTCGCATTTCCTCTCGCAATTCATGGTACTTTTTATCTGTGAGTCCCCTTTCGTCTCACAATTCAAGGTGCTTGTTTTTTGTGAGTCTCCTTTCCTCTCACAATTTGGGGTGCTTGTTTTCTATGAGTCCCCTTTCCTCTCACAATTCGGGGTGCTTGTTTTCTGGGAGTCCCCTTTTCTCTCACAATTCGGGGTGCTTGTTTTTTGTGATTCCCCTTTCCTCTCACAATTTGGAGTGCTTGTTTTTTGTGAGTCCCCTTTCCTCTCACAATTCGGGGTACTTGTTATCTGTGAGTCCCATTTCGGCTTACAATTCAAGGTGCTTGTTTTTTGTGAGTCTTTTTACCTCTCACAATTCGGGGTGCTTGTTATCTGTGAGTCCCCTTTCGGCTCACAATTCAAGGTGCTTGTTTTTTGTGAGTCCCCTTTCCTCTCACAATTCGAGGTGCTTTTTTTCTGTGAGTCCCCTTTCCTCTCACAATTCGGGGTGCTTGTTTTCTGTGAGTCCCCTTTCCTCTCAGAATTCGGGTTGCTTGTTTTTTGTGAGTCCCCTTTCCTCTCACAATTTGGAGTGCTTGTTTTTTGTGAGTCACCTTTCCTCTCACAATTCGGGGTACTTGTTATCTGTGAGTCCCCTTTCGGCTCACAATTCAAGGTGCTTGTTTTTTGTGAGTCCCCTTACCTCTCACAATTCGGGGTGCTTGTTGTCTGTGAGTCCCCTTTCGTCTCACAATTCGGGGTGCTTGTTATCTGTGAGTCCCCTTTCCTCTCACAATTCGGGGTGCTTGTTTTCTGTGAGTCCCCTTTCCTCTCACAATTCGGGGTGCTTGTTTTCTGTGAGTCCCCTTTCCTCTCACAATTCGGGGCGCTTGTTTTTTGTGAGTCGCATTTCCTCTCGCAATTCATGGTACTTTTTATCTGTGAGTCCCCTTTCGGCTCACAATTCAAGGTGCATGTTTTTTGTGAGTCTCCTTTCCTCTCACAATTTGGGGTGCTTGTTTTCTATGAGTCCCCTTTCCTCTCACAATTCGGGGTGCTTGTTTTTTGTGAGTCCCCTTTCCTCTAACAATTCGGGGTGCTTGTTTTTTGTGAGTCCCCTTTCCTCTCACAATTCGGGGTGCTTGTTGTCTGTGAGTCCCCTTTCGTCAAACAATTCGGGGTGCTTGTTATCTGTGAGTCCCCTTTCCTCTCACAATTCGGGGTGCTTGTTTTTTGTGAGTCCCCTTTCCTCTGACAATTCGGGGTACTTGATATCTGGGAGTCCCCTTTCGTCTCACAATTCAAGGTGCTTGTTTTTTGTGAGTCCTCTTACCTCTCACAATTCGGGGTGCTTGTTGTCTGTGAGTCCCCTTTCGTCAAACAATTCGGGGTGCTTGTTATCTGTGAGTCCCCTTTCCTCTCACAATTCGGGGTGCTTGTTTTTTGTAAGTCCCCTTTCCTCTAACAATTCGGGGTGCTTGTTTTTTATGAGTCCCCTTTCCTCTCACAATTCGGGGTGCTTGTTATCTGTGAGTCCCCTTTCCTCTCACAATTCGGGGTGCTTGTTTTTTGTAAGTCCCCTTTCCTCTAACAATTCGGGGTGCTTGTTTTTTATGAGTCCCCTTTCCTCTCACAATTCGGGGTACTTGTTATCTGTGAGTCCCATTTCGGCTTACAATTCAAGGTGCTTGTTTTTTGTGAGTCTTTTTACCTCTCACAATTCGGGGTGCTTGTTATCTGTGAGTCCCCTTTCGGCTCACAATTCAAGGTGCTTGTTTTTTGTGAGTCCCCTTTCCTCTCACAATTCGAGGTGCTTTTTTTCTGTGAGTCCCCTTTCCTCTCACAATTCGGGGTGCTTGTTTTCTGTGAGTCCCCTTTCCTCTCAGAATTCGGGTTGCTTGTTTTTTGTGAGTCCCCTTTCCTCTCACAATTTGGAGTGCTTGTTTTTTGTGAGTCACCTTTCCTCTCACAATTCGGGGTACTTGTTATCTGTGAGTCCCCTTTCGGCTCACAATTCAAGGTGCTTGTTTTTTGTGAGTCCCCTTACCTCTCACAATTCGGGGTGCTTGTTGTCTGTGAGTCCCCTTTCGTCTCACAATTCGGGGTGCTTGTTATCTGTGAGTCCCCTTTCCTCTCACAATTCGGGGTGCTTGTTTTCTGTGAGTCCCCTTTCCTCTCACAATTCGGGGCGCTTGTTTTTTGTGAGTCGCATTTCCTCTCGCAATTCATGGTACTTTTTATCTGTGAGTCCCCTTTCGGCTCACAATTCAAGGTGCATGTTTTTTGTGAGTCTTCTTTCCTCTCACAATTTGGGGTGCTTGTTTTCTATTAGTCCCCTTTCCTCTCACAATTCGGGGTGCTTGTTTTTTGTGAGTCCCCTTTCCTCTAACAATTCGGGGTGCTTGTTTTTTGTGAGTCCCCTTTCCTCTCACAATTCGGGGTGCTTGTTGTCTGGGAGTCCCCTTTCGTCTCACAATTCAAGGTGCTTGTTTTTTGTGAGTCCCCTTACCTCTCACAATTCGGGGTGCTTGTTTTCTGTAAGTTCCCTTTCCTCTCACAATTCGGGGTGCTTGTTATCTGTTAGTCCCCTTTCCTCTCACAGTTCGGAGTGCTTGTTTTTTGTAAGTCCCCTTTCCTCTAACAATTCGGGGTGCTTGTTTTTTATGAGTCCCCTTTCCTCTCACAATTCGGGGTGCTTGTTGTCTGTGAGTCCCCTTTCGTCAAACAATTCGGGGTGCTTGTTATCTGTGAGTCCCCTTTCCTCTCACAATTCGGGGTGCTTGTTTTTTGTGAGTCCCCTTTCCTCTGACAATTCGGGGTACTTGATATCTGGGAGTCCCCTTTCGTCAAACAATTCGGGGTGCTTGTTATCTGTGAGTCCCCTTTCCTCTCACAATTCGGGGTGCTTGTTGTCTGTGAGTCCCCTTTCCTCTCGCAATTCGGGGTGCTTGTTTTCTGTGAGTCCCCTTTCCGCTCACAATTCGGGGTACTTGTTATCTGTGAGTCCCCTTTCGTCTCACAATTGAAGGTGCTTGTTTTTTGTAAGTCCCTTTTCCTCTCACAATTCGGGGTGCTTGTTATCTGTGAGTCCCCTTTCCTCTCGCAATTCGGGGTGCTTGTTTTCTGTGAGTCCCCTTTCCGCTCACAATTCGGGGTGCTTGTTATCTATGAGTCCCCTTTCCTCTCACAATTCGGGGTGCTTGTTTTCTGTGAGTCCCCTTTCCTCTCACATTTCGGGGTGCTTGTTTTTTGTGAGTCCCCTTTCCTCTCACAATTCGGGGTGCTTGTTTTCTGTGAGTCCCCTTTCCTCTCACAATTCGGGGTGCTTGTTTTCTGTGAGTCCCCTTTCCTCTCACAAGTCGGGGTTCTTGTTTTCTGTGAGTCCCCTTTCCTCTCACAATTCGGGGTGCTTGTTTTCTGTGAGTCCTCTTTCCTCTCACAATTCGGGGTGCTTGTTTTCTGTGAGTCCCCTTTCCTCTCACAATTCGGAGTGCTTGTTTTTTGTGAGTCCCCTTTCCTCTTACAATTCGGGGTACTTGTTATCTGTGAGTCCCCTTTTTTCTCACAATTCGGGGTGCTTGTTTTCTGTAAGTCCCCTTTCCTCTCACAATTCGGGGTGCTTGTTATCTGTGAGTCCCCTTTCCTCTTACAATTCAGGGTGCTTGTTATCTGCGAGTCCCCTTTCCTCTCACAATTCGGTGTGCTTGTTTTCTGTAAGTCCCCTTTCCTCTCACAATTCGGGGTGCTTGTTATCTGTGAGTCCCCTTTCCTCTTACAATTCAGGGTGCTTGTTATCTGCGAGTCCCCTTTCCTCTCACAATTCGGGGTGCTTGTTATCTGTGAGTCCCCATTCCTCTCACAATTCGGAGTGCTTGTTTTTTGTAAGTTCCATTACCTCTAACAATTCGGTGTGCTTGTTTTCTGTAAGTCCCCTTTCCTCTCACAATTCGGGGTGCTTGTTATCTGTGAGTCCCCTTTCCTCTTACAATTCAGGGTGCTTGTTATCTGCGAGTCCCCTTTCCTCTCACAATTCGGGGTGCTTGTTATCTGTGAGTCCCCATTCCTCTCACAATTCGGAGTGCTTGTTTTTTGTAAGTTCCATTACCTCTAACAATTCGGTGTGCTTGTTTTCTGTAAGTCCCCTTTCCTCTCACAATTCGGGGTGCTTGTTATCTGTGAGTCCCCTTTCCTCTTACAATTCAGGGTGCTTGTTATCTGCGAGTCCCCTTTCCTCTTACAATTCAGGGTGCTTGTTATCTGCGAGTCCCCTTTCCTCTCACAATTCAGTGTGCTTGTTTTCTGTGAGTCCCCTTTCCTCTCACATTTCGGGGTGCTTGATTTTTGTGAGTCCCCTTTCGTCTCACAATTCAAGGTGCTTGTTATCAGTGAGTCCCCTTTCCTCTCACAATTCGGGGTGCTTGTTTTCTGTAAGTCCCCTTTCCTCTCACAATTCGGGGTGCTTGTTATCTGTGAGTCCCCTTTCCTCTTACAATTCAGGGTGCTTGTTATCTGCGAGTCCCCTTTCCTCTCACAATTCGGTGTGCTTGTTTTCTGTAAGTCCCCTTTCCTCTCACAATTCGGGGTGCTTGTTATCTGTGAGTCCCCTTTCCTCTTACAATTCAGGGTGCTTGTTATCTGCGAGTCCCCTTTCCTCTCACAATTCGGTGTGCTTGTTTTCTGTGAGTCCCCATTCCTCTCACAATTCGGAGTGCTTGTTTTTTGTAAGTTCCATTACCTCTAACAATTCGGTGTGCTTGTTTTCTGCGAGTCCCCTTTCCTCTCACAATTCGGGGTGCTTGTTATCTGTGAGTCCCCTTTCCTCTCACAATTCGGAGTGCTTGTTATCTGTGAGTCCCCTTTCCTCTCACAATTCAGGGTGCTTGTTATCTGTGAGTCCTCTTTCCTCTCACAATTCGGTGTGCTTGTTTTCTGTAAGTCCCCTTTCCTCTCACAATTCGGGGTGCTTGTTATCTGTGAGTCCCCTTTCCTCTTACAATTCGGGGTGCTTGTTATCGGCGAGTCCCCTTTCCTCTCACAATTCGGGGTGCTTCTTATCTGTGAGTCCCCTTTCCTCTCACAATTCGGGGTGCTTGTTTTTTGTGAGTCCCCTTTCCTCTCACAATTCGGGGTGCTTGTTTTCTGTGAGTCCCCTTTCCTCTCACAATTCGGGGTGCTTGTTATCTGTGAGTCCCCTTTCCTCTCACAATTCGGTGTGCTTGTTTTCTGTAAGTCCCCTTTCCTCTCACAATTCGGGGTGCTTGTTTTCTATGAGTCCCCTTTCCTCTCACAATTCGGTGTGCTTGTTTTCTGTAAGTCCCCTTTCCTCTCACAATTCGGGGTGCTTGTTATCTGTGAGTCCCCTTTCCTCTTACAATTCAGGGTGCTTGTTATCTGCGAGTCCCCTTTCCTCTCACAATTCGGGGTGCTTGTTATCTGTGAGTCCCCTTTCCTCTCACAATTCGGTGTGCTTGTTTTCTGTAAGTCCCCTTTCCTCTCAGAATTCGGGGTGCTCGTTATCTGTAAGTCCCCTTTCCTCTCACAATTCGGAGTGCTTGTTATCTGTGAGTCCCCTTTCCTCTCACAATTCGGTGTGCTTGTTTTCTGTAAGTCCCCTTTCCTCTTACAATTCGGGGTGCTTGTTATCTGTGAGTCCCTTTTCCTCTTACAATTCGGGGTGCTTGTTATCTGCGAGTCCCCTTTCCTCTCACAATTCGGGGTGCTTGTTATCTGTGAGTCCCCTTTCCTCTCACAATTCGGGGTGCTTGTTTTTTGTGAGTCCCCTTTCCTCTCACAATTCGGTGTGCTTGTTTTCTGTAAGTCCCCTTTCCTCTTACAATTCGGGGTGCTTGTTATCTGTGAGTCCCTTTTCCTCTTACAATTCGGGGTGCTTGTTATCTGCGAGTCCCCTTTCCTCTCACAATTCGGGGTGCTTGTTTTCTGTGAGTCCCCTTTCCTCTCACAATTCGGTGTGCTTGTTTTCTGTAAGTCCCCTTTCCTCTCACAATTCGGGGTGCTCGTTATCTGTGAGTCCCCTTTCCTCTCACAATTCGGAGTGCTTGTTTTTTGTGAGTCCCCTTTCCTCTCACAATTCGGTGTGCTTGTTTTCTGTAAGTCCCCTTTCCTCTTACAATTCGGGGTGCTTGTTTTTTGTGAGTCCCCTTTCCTCTAACAATTCGGGGTGCTTGTTTTTTGTGAGTCCCCTTTCCTCTCACAATTCGGGGTACTTGTTATCTGTGAGTCCCCTTTCGTCTCACAATTCAAGGTGCTTGTTTTTTGTGAGTCCCCTTTCCTCTCACAATTCGGGGTGCTTGTTTTCTGTGAGTCCCCTTTCCTCTCACAATTCGGGGTGCTTGTTTTCTGTGAGTCCCCTTTCCTCTCACAAGTCGGGGTTCTTGTTTTCTGTGAGTCCCCTTTCCTCTCACAATTCGGGGTGCTTGTTTTCTGTGAGTCCTCTTTCCTCTCACAATTCGGGGTGCTTGTTTTCTGTGAGTCCCCTTTCCTCTCACAATTCGGAGTGCTTGTTTTTTGTGAGTCCCCTTTCCTCTTACAATTCGGGGTACTTGTTATCTGTGAGTCCCCTTTTTTCTCACAATTCGGGGTGCTTGTTTTCTGTAAGTCCCCTTTCCTCTCACAATTCGGGGTGCTTGTTATCTGTGAGTCCCCTTTCCTCTTACAATTCAGGGTGCTTGTTATCTGCGAGTCCCCTTTCCTCTCACAATTCGGTGTGCTTGTTTTCTGTAAGTCCCCTTTCCTCTCACAATTCGGGGTGCTTGTTATCTGTGAGTCCCCATTCCTCTCACAATTCGGAGTGCTTGTTTTTTGTAAGTTCCATTACCTCTAACAATTCGGTGTGCTTGTTTTCTGTAAGTCCCCTTTCCTCTCACAATTCGGGGTGCTTGTTATCTGTGAGTCCCCTTTCCTCTTACAATTCAGGGTGCTTGTTATCTGCGAGTCCCCTTTCCTCTCACAATTCGGGGTGCTTGTTATCTGTGAGTCCCCTTTCCTCTCACAATTCGGGGTGCTTGTTTTTTGTGAGTCCCCTTTCCTCTCACAATTCAGGGTGCTTGTTTTCTGTGAGTCCCCTTTCCTCTCACAATTCGGGGTGCATGTTTTTTGTGAGTCCCCTTTCCTCTCACAATTCGGGGTGCTTGTTTTCTGTGAGTCCCCTTTCCTCTCACAATTCGGTGTGCTTGTTTTCTGTAAGTCCCCTTTCCTCTCACAATTCGGGGTGCTTGTTAGCTGTGAGTCCCCTTTCCTTTCACAATTCGGAGTGCTTGTTATCTGTGAATCCCCTTTCCTCTCACAATTCGGTGTGCTTGTTTTCTGTAAGTCCCCTTTCCTCTCACAATTCGGGGTGCTTGTTATCTGTGAGTCCCCTTTCCTCTCACAATTCGGAGTGCTTGTTATCTGTGAGTCCCCTTTCCTCTCACAATTCGGTGTGCTTGTTTTCTGTAAGTCCCCTTTCCTCTCACAATTCGGGGTGCTTGTTAACTGTGAGTCCCCTTTCCTCTTACAATTCAGGGTGCTTGTTATCTGCGAGTCCCCTTTCCTCTCACAATTCGGGGTGCTTGTTATCTGTGAGTCCCCTTTCCTCTCACAATTCGGTGTGCTTGTTATCTGCGAGTCCCCTTTCCTCTCACAATTCGGGGTGCTTGTTATCTGTGAGTCCCCTTTCCTCTCACAATTCGGTGTGCTTGTTATCTGCGAGTCCCCTTTCCTCTCACAATTCGGGGTGCTTGTTATCTGCGAGTCCCCTTTCCTCTCACAATTCGGGGTGCTTGTTATCTGTGAGTCCCCTTTCCTCTTACAATTCGGTGTGCTTGTTTTCTGCGAGTCCCCTTTCCTCTCACAATTTGGGGTGCTTGTTTTCTGTGAGTCCCCTTTCCTCTCACAATTCGGTGTGCTTGTTTTCTGTAAGTCCCCTTTCCTCTCACAATTCGGGGTGCTTGTTAGCTGTGAGTCCCCTTTCCTCTCACAATTCGGGGTGCTTGTTATCTGTGAGTCCCCTTTCCTCTTACAATTCAGGGTGCTTGTTATCTGCGAGTCCCCTTTCCTCTCACAATTCGGGGTGCTTGTTATCTGTGAGTCCCCTTTTTTCTCAAAATTCGGGGTGCTTGTTTTCTGTAAGTCCCCTTTCCTCTCACAATTCGGGGTGCTTGTTATCTGTGAGTCCCCTTTCCTCTTACAATTCAGGGTGCTTGTTATCTGCGAGTCCCCTTTCCTCTCACAATTCGGTGTGCTTGTTTTCTGTAAGTCCCCTTTCCTCTCACAATTCGGGGTGCTTGTTATCTGTGAGTCCCCTTTCCTCTTACAATTCAGGGTGCTTGTTATCTGCGAGTCCCCTTTCCTCTCACAATTCGGTGTGCTTGTTTTCTGTGAGTCCCCATTCCTCTCACAATTCGGAGTGCTTGTTTTTTGTAAGTTCCATTACCTTCTAACAATTCGGTGTGCTTGTTTTCTGCGAGTCCCCTTTCCTCTCACAATTTGGGGTGCTTGTTATCTGTGAGTCCCCTTTCCTCTTACAATTCAGGGTGCTTGTTATCTGCGAGTCCCCTTTCCTCTCACAATTCGGTGTGCTTGTTTTCTGTAAGTCCCCTTTCCTCTCACAATTCGGGGTGCTTGTTATCTGTGAGTCCCCTTTCCTCTTACAATTCAGGGTGCTTGTTATCTGCGAGTCCCCTTTCCTCTCACAATTCGGGGTGCTTGTTATCTGTGAGTCCCCTTTTTTCTCAAAATTCGGGGTGCTTGTTTTCTGTAAGTCCCCTTTCCTCTCACAATTCGGGGTGCTTGTTATCTGTGAGTCCCCTTTCCTCTTACAATTCAGGGTGCTTGTTATCTGCGAGTCCCCTTTCCTCTCACAATTCGGTGTGCTTGTTTTCTGTAAGTCCCCTTTCCTCTCACAATTCGGGGTGCTTGTTATCTGTGAGTCCCCTTTCCTCTTACAATTCAGGGTGCTTGTTATCTGTGAGTCCCCTTTCCTCTTACAATTCAGGGTGCTTGTTATCTGCGAGTCCCCTTTCCTCTCACAATTCGGGGTGCTTGTTATCTGTGAATCCCCTTTCCTCTCACAATTCGGTGTGCTTGTTTTCTGTAAGTCCCCTTTCCTCTCACAATTCGGGGTGCTTGTTATCTGTGAGTCCCCTTTCCTCTCACAATTCGGAGTGCTTGTTATCTGTGAGTCCCCTTTCCTCTCACAATTCGGTGTGCTTGTTTTCTGTAAGTCCCCTTTCCTCTTACAATTCAGGGTGCTTGTTATCTGCGAGTCCCCTTTCCTCTCACAATTCGGGGTGCTTGTTTTCTGTAAGTCCCCTTTCCTCTCACAATTCGGTGTGCTTGTTTTCTGTGAGTCCCCATTCCTCTCACAATTCGGAGTGCTTGTTTTTTGTAAGTTCCATTACCTTCTAACAATTCGGTGTGCTTGTTTTCTGCGAGTCCCCTTTCCTCTCACAATTTGGGGTGCTTGTTATCTGTGAGTCCCCTTTCCTCTTACAATTCAGGGTGCTTGTTACCTGCGAGTCCCCTTTCCTCTCACAATTCGGTGTGCTTGTTTTCTGTAAGTCCCCTTTCCTCTCACAATTCGGGGTGCTTGTTATCTGTGAGTCCCCTTTCCTCTTACAATTCAGGGTGCTTGTTATCTGCGAGTCCCCTTTCCTCTCACAATTCGGGGTGCTTGTTATCTGTGAGTCCCCTTTTTTCTCAAAATTCGGGGTGCTTGTTTTCTGTAAGTCCCCTTTCCTCTCACAATTCGGGGTGCTTGTTATCTGTGAGTCCCCTTTCCTCTTACAATTCAGGGTGCTTGTTATCTGCGAGTCCCCTTTCCTCTCACAATTCGGTGTGCTTGTTTTCTGTAAGTCCCCTTTCCTCTCACAATTCGGGGTGCTTGTTATCTGTGAGTCCCCTTTCCTCTTACAATTCAGGGTGCTTGTTATCTGCGAGTCCCCTTTCCTCTCACAATTCGGGGTGCTTGTTTTCTGTAAGTCCCCTTTCCTCTCACAATTCGGAGTGCTTGTTTTTTGTGAGTCCCCTTTCCTCTTACAATTCGGGGTACTTGTTATCTGTGAGTCCCCTTTTTTCTCAAAATTCGGGGTGCTTGTTTTCTGTAAGTCCCCTTTCCTCTCACAATTCGGGGTGCTTGTTATCTGTGAGTCCCCTTTCCTCTTACAATTCAGGGTGCTTGTTATCTGCGAGTCCCCTTTCCTCTCACAATTCGGTGTGCTTGTTTTCTGTAAGTCCCCTTTCCTCTGACAATTCGGGGTGCTTGTTATCTGTGAGTCCCCTTTCCTCTTACAATTCAGGGTGCTTGTTATCTGCGAGTCCCCTTTCCTCTCACAATTCGGGGTGCTTGTTATCTGTGAGTCCCCTTTCCTCTCACAATTCGGGGTGCTTGTTTTTTGTGAGTCCCCTTTCCTCTCACAATTCAGGGTGCTTGTTTTCTGTGAGTCCCCTTTCCTCTCACAATTCGGGGTGCATGTTTTTTGTGAGTCCCCTTTCCTCTCACAATTCGGGGTGCTTGTTTTCTGTGAGTCCCCTTTCCTCTCACAATTCGGTGTGCTTGTTTTCTGTAAGTCCCCTTTCCTCTCACAATTCGGGGTGCTTGTTAGCTGTGAGTCCCCTTTCCTTTCACAATTCGGAGTGCTTGTTATCTGTGAATCCCCTTTCCTCTCACAATTCGGTGTGCTTGTTTTCTGTAAGTCCCCTTTCCTCTCACAATTCGGGGTGCTTGTTATCTGTGAGTCCCCTTTCCTCTCACAATTCGGAGTGCTTGTTATCTGTGAGTCCCCTTTCCTCTCACAATTCGGTGTGCTTGTTTTCTGTAAGTCCCCTTTCCTCTCACAATTCGGGGTGCTTGTTATCTGTGAGTCCCCTTTCCTCTCACAATTCGGGGTGCTTGTTTTTTGTGAGTCCCCTTTCCTCTCACAATTCGGTGTGCTTGTTTTCTGTGAGTCCCCATTCCTCTCACAATTCGGAGTGCTTGTTTTTTGTAAGTTCCATTACCTTCTAACAATTCGGTGTGCTTGTTTTCTGCGAGTCCCCTTTCCTCTCACAATTCGGGGTGCTTGTTATCTGTGAGTCCCCTTTCCTCTCACAATTCGGAGTGCTTGTTATCTGTGAGTCCCCTTTCCTCTCACAATTCGGGGTGCTTGTTATCTGTGAGTCCCCTTTCCTCTCACAATTCGGGGTGCTTGTTTTTTGTGAGTCCCCTTTCCTCTCACCATTCGTGGTGCTTGTTTTCTGCGAGTCCCCTTTCCTCTCACAATTCGGGGTGCTTGTTATCTGTGAGTCCCCTTTCCTCTCACAATTCGGAGTGCTTGTTATCTGTGAGTCCCCTTTCCTCTCACAATTCGGGGTGCTTGTTATCTGTGAGTCCTCTTTCCTCTCACAATTCGGTGTGCTTGTTTTCTGTAAGTCCCCTTTCCTCTCACAATTCGGGGTGCTTGTTATCTGTGAATCCCCTTTCCTCTCACAATTCGGTGTGCTTGTTTTCTGTAAGTCCCCTTTCCTCTCACAATTCGGGGTGCTTGTTATCTGTGAGTCCCCTTTCCTCTCACAATTCGGGGTGCTTGTTATCTGTGAGTCCCCTTTCCTCTCACAATTCGGGGTGCTTGTTTTTTGTGAGTCCCCTTTCCTCTCACAATTCGGTGTGCTTGTTTTCTGTGAGTCCCCATTCCTCTCACAATTCGGAGTGCTTGTTTTTTGTAAGTTCCATTACCTTCTAACAATTCGGTGTGCTTGTTTTCTGCGAGTCCCCTTTCCTCTCACAATTCGGGGTGCTTGTTATCTGTGAGTCCCCTTTCCTCTCACAATTCGGAGTGCTTGTTATCTGTGAGTCCCCTTTCCTCTCACAATTCGGGGTGCTTGTTATCTGAGAGTCCCCTTTCCTCTCACAATTCGGGGTGCTTGTTTTTTGTGAGTCCCCTTTCCTCTCACCATTCGGGGTGCTTGTTTTCTGTGAGTCCCCTTTCCTCTCACAATTCAGGGTGCTTGTTATCTGTGAGTCCTCTTTCCTCTCACAATTCGGTGTGCTTGTTTTCTGTAAGTCCCCTTTCCTCTCACAATTCGGGGTGCTTGTTATCTGTGAATCCCCTTTCCTCTCACAATTCGGTGTGCTTGTTTTCTGTAAGTCCCCTTTCCTCTCACAATTCGGGGTGCTTGTTATCTGTGAGTCCCCTTTCCTCTCACAATTCGGAGTGCTTGTTATCTGTGAGTCCCCTTTCCTCTCACAATTCGGTGTGCTTGTTTTCTGTAAGTCCCCTTTCCTCTCACAATTCGGGGTGCTTGTTATCTGTGAGTCCCCTTTCCTCTCACAATTCGGGGTGCTTGTTTTTTGTGAGTCCCCTTTCCTCTCACAATTCGGTGTGCTTGTTTTCTGTGAGTCCCCATTCCTCTCACAATTCGGAGTGCTTGTTTTTTGTAAGTTCCATTACCTTCTAACAATTCGGTGTGCTTGTTTTCTGCGAGTCCCCTTTCCTCTCACAATTTGGGGTGCTTGTTATCTGTGAGTCCCCTTTCCTCTCACAATTCGGAGTGCTTGTTATCTGTGAGTCCCCTTTCCTCTCACAATTCGGGGTGCTTGTTATCTGTGAGTCCCCTTTCCTCTCACAATTCGGGGTGCTTGTTTTTTGTGAGTCCCCTTTCCTCTCACAATTCGGGGTGCTTGTTTTCTGTAAGTCCCCTTTCCTCTCACAATTCGGGGTGCTTGTTATCTGTGAGTCCCCTTTCCTCTCACAATTCGGAGTGCTTGTTATCTGTGAGTCCCCTTTCCTCTCACAATTCGGTGTGCTTGTTTTCTGTAAGTCCCCTTTCCTCTCACAATTCGGGGTGCTTGTTATCTGTGAGTCCCCTTTCCTCTCACAATTCGGGGTGCTTGTTTTTTGTGAGTCCCCTTTCCTCTCACAATTCGGTGTGCTTGTTTTCTGTGAGTCCCCATTCCTCTCACAATTCGGAGTGCTTGTTTTTTGTAAGTTCCATTACCTCTAACAATTCGGTGTGCTTGTTTTCTGCGAGTCCCCTTTCCTCTTACAATTCGGGGTGCTTGTTATCTGTGAGTCCCCTTTCCTCTCACAATTCGGAGTGCTTGTTATCTGTGAGTCCCCTTTCCTCTCACAATTCGGGGTGCTTGTTATCTGTGAGTCCCCTTTCCTCTCACAATTCGGGGTGCTTGTTTTTTGTGAGTCCCCTTTCCTCTCACAATTCGGGGTGCTTGTTTTCTGTGAGTCCCCTTTCCTCTCACAATTCAGGGTGCTTGTTATCTGTGAGTCCTCTTTCCTCTCACAATTCGGTGTGCTTGTTTTCTGTAAGTCCCCTTTCCTCTCACAATTCGGGGTGCTTGTTATCTGTGAGTCCCCTTTCCTCTTACAATTCGGGGTGCTTGTTATCTGCGAGTCCCCTTTCCTCTCACAATTCGGGGTGCTTGTTATCTGTGAAACCCCTTTCCTCTCACAATTCGGGGTGCTTGTTTTTTGTGAGTCCCCTTTCCTCTCACAATTCGGGGTGCTTGTTTTCTGTGAGTCCCCTTTCCTCTCACAATTCGGGGTGCTTGTTATCTGTGAGTCCCCTTTCCTCCCACAATTCGGTGTGCTTGTTTTCTGTAAGTCCCCTTTCCTCTCACAATTCGGGGTGCTTGTTTTCTGTGAGTCCCCTTTCCTCTCACAATTCGGTGTGCTTGTTTTCTGTAAGTCCCCTTTCCTCTCACAATTCGGGGTGCTCGTTATCTGTGAGTCCCCTTTCCTCTCACAATTCGGAGTGCTTGTTATCTGTGAGTCCCCTTTCCTCTCACAATTCGGTGTGCTTGTTTTCTGTAAGTCCCCTTTCCTCTTACAATTCGGGGTGCTTGTTATCTGTGAGTCCCTTTTCCTCTTACAATTCGGGGTGCTTGTTATCTGCGAGTCCCCTTTCCTCTCACAATTCGGGGTGCTTGTTATCTGTGAGTCCCCTTTCCTCTCACAATTCGGGGTGCTTGTTTTTTGTGAGTCCCCTTTCCTCTCACAATTCGGGGTGCTTGTTTTCTGTGAGTCCCCTTTCCTCTCACAATTCGGGGTGCATGTTTTTTGTGAGTCCCCTTTCCTCTCACAATTCGGGGTGCTTGTTTTCTGTGAGTCCCCATTCCTCTCACAATTCGGTGTGCTTGTTTTCTGTAAGTCCCCTTTCCTCTCACAATTCGGGGTGCTTGTTATCTGTGAGTCCCCTTTCCTCTCACAATTCGGAGTGCTTGTTATCTGTGAGTCCCCTTTCCTCTCACAATTCGGTGTGCTTGTTTTCTGTAAGTCCCCTTTCCTCTCACAATTCGGGGTGCTTGTTATCTGCGAGTCCCCTTTCCTCTCACAATTCGGGATGCTTGTTATCTGTGAGTCCCCTTTCCTCTCACAATTCGGGGTGCTTGTTTTTTGTGAGTCCCCTTTCCTCTCACAATTCGGGGTGCTTGTTTTCTGTGAGTCCCCATTCCTCTCACAATTCGGTGTGCTTGTTTTCTGTAAGTCCCCTTTCCTCTCACAATTCGGGGTGCTTGTTATCTGTGAGTCCCCTTTCCTCTTACAATTCGGGGTGCTTGTTATCTGCGAGTCCCCTTTCCTCTCACAATTCGGGGTGCTTGTTATCTGTGAGTCCCCTTTCCTCTCACAATTCGGGGTGCTTGTTATCTGTGAGTCCCCTTTCCTCTCACAATTCGGAGTGCTTGTTATCTGTGAGTCCCCTTTCCTCTCACAATTCGTGTGCTTGTTTTCTGTAAGTCCCCTTTCCTCTCACATTTCGGGGTGCTTGTTATCTGTGAGTCCCTTTTCCTCTTACAATTCGGGGTGCTTGTTATCTGCGAGTCCCCTTTCCTCTCACAATTCGGGGTGCTTGTTATCTGTGAGTCCCCTTTCCTCTCACAATTCGGGGTGCTTGTTTTTTGTGAGTCCCCTTTCCTCTCACAATTCGGGGTGCTTGTTTTCTGTGAGTCCCCTTTCCTCTCACAATTCGGGTTACTTGTTTTTTGTGAGTCCCCTTTCCTCTCACAATTCGGGGTGCTTGTTTTCTGTGAGTCCCCTTTCCTCTCACAATTCGGAGTGCTTGTTTTTTGTAAGTTCCATTACCTCTAACAATTCGGTGTGCTTGTTTTCTGCGAGTCCCCTTTCCTCTCACAATTCGGGGTGCTTGTTATCTGTGAGTCCCCTTTCCTCTCACAATTCGGGGTGCTTGTTATCTGTGAGTCCCCTTTCCTCTCACAATTCGGAGTGCTTGTTATCTGTAAGTCCCCTTTCCTCTCACAATTCGGGGTGCTTGTTTTCTGTGAGTCCCCTTTCCTCTCACAATTCGGGGTGCTTGTTATCTGTGAGTCCCCTTTCCTCTCACAATTTGGGGTGCTTGTTTTTTGTGAGTCCCCTTTCCTCTCACAATTCGGGGTGCTTGTTTTCTGTGAGTCCCCTTTCCTCTCACAATTCGGGGTGCATGTTTTTTGTGAGTCCCCTTTCCTCTCACAATTCGGGGTGCTTGTTTTCTGTGAGTCCCCTTTTCTCTCACAATTCGGGGTGCTTGTTTTCTGTGAGTCCCCTTTCCTCTCACAATTCGAGGTGCTTGTTTTCTGTGAGTCCCCTTTCCTCTCACAATTCGGAGTGCTTTTTTTTTGTGAGTCCCCTTTCCTCTCACAATTTGGGGGACTTGTTATCTGTGAGTCCCCTTTCCTCTCACAATTCGGGGTGCTTGTTTTCTGTAAGTCCCCTTTCCTCTCACAATTCGGGGTGCTTGTTATCTATGAGTCCCCTTTCCTCTCACAATTTGGGGTGCTTGTTATCTGTAAGTCCCCTTTCCTCTCACAATTCGGGGTGCTTGTTTTCTGTGAGTCCCCTTTCCTCTCACAATTCGGGGTGCTTGTTATCTGTGAGTCCCCTTTCCTCTCACAATTCGGGGTGCTTGTTATCTGTGAGTCCCCTTTCCTCTCACAATTCGGTGTGCTTGTTTTCTGTGAGTCCCCTTTCCTCTCACAATTCGGGGTGCTTGTTATCTGTGAGTCCCCTTTCCTCTTACAATTCGGGGTGCTTGTTATCTGCGAGTCCCCTTTCCTCTCACAATTCGGGGTGCTTGTTATCTGTGAGTCCCCTTTCCTCTCACAATTCGGGGTGCTTGTTTTTTGTGAGTCCCCTTTTCTCTCACAATTCAGGGTGCTTGTTATCTGTGAGTCCTCTTTCCTCTCACAATTCGGTGTGCTTGTTTTCTGTGAGTCCCCTTTCTTCTCACAATTCGGGGTGCTTGTTATCTGTGAGTCCCCTTTCCTCTCACAATTCGGGGTGCATGTTTTTTGTGAGTCCCCTTTCCTCTCACAATTCGGGGTGCTTGTTTTCTGTGAGTCCCCTTTCCTCTCACAATTCGGGGTGCTTGTTATCTGTGAGTCCCTTTTCCTCTTACAATTCGGGGTGCTTGTTATCTGCGAGTCCCCTTTCCTCTCACAATTCGGGGTGCTTGTTATCTGTGAGTCCCCTTTCCTCTCACAATTCGGGGTGCTTGTTTTTTGTGAGTCCCCTTTCCTCTCACAATTCGGGGTGCTTGTTTTCTGTGAGTCCCCTTTCCTCTCACAATTCGGGGTGCATGTTTTTTGTGAGTCCCCTTTCCTCTCACAATTTTGGGTGCTTGTTTTCTGTGAGTCCCCATTCCTCTCACAATTCGGTGTGCTTGTTTTCTGTAAGTCCCCTTTCCTCTCACAATTCGGGGTGCTTGTTATCTGTGAGTCCCCTTTCCTCTCACAATTCAGAGTGCTTGTTATCTGTGAATCCCCTTTCCTCTCACAATTCAGTGTGCTTGTTTTCTGTAAGTCCCCTTTCCTCTCACAATTCGGGGTGCTTGTTATCTGTGAGTCCCCTTTCCTCTCACAATTCGGAGTGCTTGTTATCTGTGAGTCCCCTTTCCTCTCACAATTCGGTGTGCTTGTTTTCTGTAAGTCCCCTTTCCTCTCACAATTCGGGGTGCTTGTTATCTGTGAGTCCCCTATCCTCTCACAATTCGGTGTGCTTGTTTTCTGTGAGTCCCCTTTCCTCTCACAATTCGGGGTGCTTGTTATCTGTGAGTCCCCTTTCCTCTTACAATTCGGGGTGCTTGTTATCTGCGAGTCCCCTTTCCTCTCACAATTCGGGGTGCTTGTTATCTGTGAGTCCCCTTTCCTCTCACAATTCGGGGTGCTTGTTTTTTGTGAGTCCCCTTTCCTCTCACAATTCGGGGTGCTTGTTATCTGTGAGTCCCCTTTCCTCTCACAATTCGGTGTGCTTGTTTTCTGTGAGTCCCCTTTCCTCTCACAATTCGGGGTGCTTGTTATCTGTGAGTCCCCTTTCCTCTCACAATTCGGGGTGCTTGTTATCTGTGAGTCCCCTTTCCTCTCACAATTCGGGGTGCTTGTTATCTGTGAGTCCCCTTTCCTCTCACAATTCGGAGTGCTTGTTATCTGTGAGTCCCCTTTCCTCTCACAATTCGGGGTGCTTGTTTTCTGTGAGTCCCCTTTCCTCTCACAATTCGGGGTGCTTGTTATCTGTGAGTCCCCTTTCCTCTCACAATTTGGGGTGCTTGTTATCTGTGAGTCCCCTTTCCTCTCACAATTCGGGGTGCTTGTTTTCTGTGAGTCCCCTTTCCTCTCACAATTCGGGGTGCTTGTTTTTTGTGAGTCCCCTTTCCTCTCACAATTCGGGGTGCTTGTTATCTGTGAGTCCCCTTTCCTCTCACAATTCGGGGTGCTTGTTATCTGTGAGTCCCCTTTCCTCTCACAATTCGGGGTGCTTGTTATCTGTGAGTCCCCTTTCCTCTCACAATTTGGGGTGCTTGTTATCTGTGAGTCCCCTTTCCTCTCACAATTCGGGGTGCTTGTTTTCTGTGAGTCCCCTTTCCTCTCACAATTCGGGGTGCTTGTTTTTGTGAGTCCCCTTTCCTCTCACAATTCGGGGTGCTTGTTATCTGTGAGTCCCCTTTCCTCTCACAATTCGGGGTGCTTGTTATCTGTGAGTCCCCTTTCCTCTCACAATTCGGAGTGCTTTTTTTTTGTGAGTCCCCTTTCCTCTCACAATTCGGGGTGCTTGTTATCTGTGAGTCCCCTTTCCTTTCACAATTCGGGGTGCTTGTTATCTGTGAGTCCCCTTTCCTCTCACAATTCGGAGTGCTTGTTATCTGTGAGTCCCCTTTCCTCTCACAATTCGGGGTGCTTGTTTTCTGCGAGTCCCCTTTCCTCTCACAATTCGGGGTGCTTGTTATCTGTGAGTCCCCTTTCCTCTCACAATTCGGAGTGCTTGTTATCTGTGAGTCCCCTTTCCTCTCACAATTCGGGGTGCTTGTTATCTGTGAGTCCCCTTTCCTCTCACAATTCGGGGTGCTTGTTTTTTGTGAGTCCCCTTTCCTCTCACCATTCGGGGTGCTTGTTTTCTGTGAGTCCCCTTTCCTCTCACAATTCAGGGTGCTTGTTATCTGTGAGTCCCCTTTCCTCTCACAATTCGGGGTGCTTGTTTTCTGTGAGTCCCCTTTCCTCTCACAATTCGGAGTGCTTTTTTTTTGTGAGTCCCCTTTCCTCTCACAATTCGGGGTGCTTGTTATCTGTGAGTCCCCTTTCCTCTCACAATTCGGGGTGCTTGTTTTCTGTGAGTCCCCTTTCCTCTCACAATTCGGTGTGCTTGTTTTCTGTGAGTCCCCTTTCCTCTCACAATTCGGGGTGCTTGTTATCTGTGAGTCCCCTTTCCTCTCACAATTCGGGGTGCTTGTTTTCTGTGAGTCCCCTTTCCTCTCACAATTCGGTGTGCTTGTTTTCTGTGAGTCCCCTTTCCTCTCACAATTCGGGGTGCTTGTTATCTGTGAGTCCCCTTTCCTCTCACAATTCGGGGTGCTTGTTTTCTGTGAGTCCCCTTTCCTCTTACAATTCGGGGTGCTTGTTATCTGTGAGTCCCCTTTCCTCTCACAATTTGGGGTGCTTGTTTTTTGTGAGTCCCCTTTCCTCTCACAATTCGGGGTGCTTGTTTTCTGTGAGTCCCCTTTCCTCTTACAATTCGGGGTGCTTGTTATCTGTGAGTCCCCTTTCCTCTCACAATTTGGGGTGCTTGTTTTTTGTGAGTCCCCTTTCCTCTCACAATTCGGGGTGCTTGTTTTCTGTGAGTCCCCTTTCCTCTCACAATTCGGTGTGCTTGTTTTCTGTGAGTCCCCTTTCCTCTCACAATTCGGGGTGCTTGTTATCTGTGAGTCCCCTTTCCTCTTACAATTCGGGGTGCTTGTTATCTGTGAGTCCCCTTTCCTCTCACAATTCGGGGTGCTTGTTATCTGTGAGTCCCCTTTCCTCTCACAATTCGGAGTGCTTGTTATCTGTGAGTCCCCTTTCCTCTCACAATTCGGGGTGCTTGTTTTCTGTGAGTCCCCTTTCCTCTCACAATTCGGGGTGCTTGTTATCTGTGAGTCCCCTTTCCTCTCACAATTTGGGGTGCTTGTTATCTGTGAGTCCCCTTTCCTCTCACAATTCGGGGTGCTTGTTATCTGTGAGTCCCCTTTCCTCTCACAATTCGGGGTGCTTGTTTTCTGTGAGTCCCCTTTCCTCTCACAATTCGGAGTGCTTTTTTTTTGTGAGTCCCCTTTCCTCTCACAATTCGGGGTGCTTGTTATCTGTGAGTCCCCTTTCCTCTCACAATTCGGGGTGCTTGTTATCTGTGAGTCCCCTTTCTTCTTACAATTCGGGGTGCTTGTTATCTGTGAGTCCCCTTTCCTCTCACAATTCGGGGTGCATGTTTTTTGTGAGTCCCCTTTCCTCTCACAATTCGGGGTGCTTGTTTTCTGTGAGTCCCCTTTCCTCTTACAATTCGGGGTGCTTGTTATCTGTGAGTCCCCTTTCCTCTTACAATTCGGGGTGCTTGTTATCTGTGAGTCCCCTTTCCTCTCACAATTTGGGGTGCTTGTTTTTTGTGAGTCCCCTTTCCTCTCACAATTCGGGGTGCTTGTTTTCTGTGAGTCCCCTTTCCTCTCACAATTCGGTGTGCTTGTTTTCTGTGAGTCCCCTTTCCTCTTACAATTCGGGGTGCTTGTTATCTGTGAGTCCCCTTTCCTCTCACAATTTGGGGTGCTTGTTTTTTGTGAGTCCCCTTTCCTCTCACAATTCGGGGTGCTTGTTTTCTGTGAGTCCCCTTTCCTCTCACAATTCGGTGTGCTTGTTTTCTGTGAGTCCCCTTTCCTCTCACAATTCGGGGTGCTTGTTATCTGTGAGTCCCCTTTCCTCTTACAATTCGGGGTGCTTGTTATCTGTGAGTCCCCTTTCCTTTCACAATTCGGGGTGCTTGTTATCTGTGAGTCCCCTTTCCTCTCACAATTCGGAGTGCTTGTTATCTGTGAGTCCCCTTTCCTCTCACAATTCGGGGTGCTTGTTATCTGTGAGTCCCCTTTCCTCTCACAATTCGGGGTGCTTGTTATCTGTGAGTCCCCTTTCCTCTCACAATTCGGGGTGCTTGTTTTCTGTGAGTTCCCTTTCCTCTCACAATTCGGAGTGCTTTTTTTTTGTGAGTCCCCTTTCCTCTCACAATTCGGGGTGCTTGTTATCTGTGAGTCCCCTTTCCTCTCACAATTCGGGGTGCTTGTTTTCTGTGAGTCCCCTTTCCTCTTACAATTCGGGGTGCTTGTTATCTGTGAGTCCCCTTTCCTCTCACAATTTGGGGTGCTTGTTTTTTGTGAGTCCCCTTTCCTCTCACAATTCGGGGTGCTTGTTTTCTGTGAGTCCCCTTTCCTCTCACAATTCGGGGTGCATGTTTTTTGTGAGTCCCCTTTCCTCTCACAATTCGGGGTGCTTGTTTTCTGTGAGTCCCCTTTTCTCTCACAATTCGGGGTGCTTGTTTTCTGTGAGTCCCCTTTCCTCTCACAATTCGAGGTGCTTGTTTTCTGTGAGTCCCTTTTCCTCTCACAATTCGGAGTGCTTTTTTTTTGTGAGTCCCCTTTCCTCTCACAATTTGGGGGACTTGTTATCTGTGAGTCCCCTTTCCTCTCACAATTCGGGGTGCTTGTTTTCTGTAAGTCCCCTTTCCTCTCACAATTCGGGGTGCTTGTTATCTATGAGTCCCCTTTCCTCTCACAATTTGGGGTGCTTGTTATCTGTAAGTCCCCTTTCCTCTCACAATTCGGGGTGCTTGTTTTCTGTGAGTCCCCTTTCCTCTCACAATTCGGGGTGCTTGTTATCTGTGAGTCCCCTTTCCTCTCACAATTCGGGGTGCTTGTTATCTGTGAGTCCCCTTTCCTCTCACAATTCGGTGTGCTTGTTTTCTGTGAGTCCCCTTTCCTCTCACAATTCGGGGTGCTTGTTATCTGTGAGTCCCCTTTCCTCTTACAATTCGGGGTGCTTGTTATCTGCGAGTCCCCTTTCCTCTCACAATTCGGGGTGCTTGTTATCTGTGAGTCCCCTTTCCTCTCACAATTCGGGGTGCTTGTTTTTTGTGAGTCCCCTTTCCTCTCACAATTCGGGGTGCTTGTTATCTGTGAGTCCCCTTTCCTCTCACAATTCGGTGTGCTTGTTTTCTGTGAGTCCCCTTTCCTCTCACAATTCGGGGTGCTTGTTATCTGTGAGTCCCCTTTCCTCTCACAATTCGGGGTGCTTGTTATCTGTGAGTCCCCTTTCCTCTCACAATTCGGGGTGCTTGTTATCTGTGAGTCCCCTTTCCTCTCACAATTCGGAGTGCTTGTTATCTGTGAGTCCCCTTTCCTCTCACAATTCGGGGTGCTTGTTTTCTGTGAGTCCCCTTTCCTCTCACAATTCGGGGTGCTTGTTATCTGTGAGTCCCCTTTCCTCTCACAATTCGGGGTGCTTGTTATCTGTGAGTCCCCTTTCCTCTCACAATTCGGAGTGCTTGTTATCTGTGAGTCCCCTTTCCTCTCACAATTCGGGGTGCTTGTTTTCTGTGAGTCCCCTTTCCTCTCACAATTCGGGGTGCTTGTTATCTGTGAGTCCCCTTTCCTCTCACAATTTGGGGTGCTTGTTTTTTGTGAGTCCCCTTTCCTCTCACAATTCGGGGTGCTTGTTATCTGTGAGTCCCCTTTCCTCTCACAATTCGGGGTGCTTGTTTTCTGTGAGTCCCCTTTCCTCTTACAATTCGGGGTGCTTGTTATCTGTGAGTCCCCTTTCCTCTCACAATTCGGGGTGCTTGTTTTCTGTGAGTCCCCTTTCCTCTCACAATTTGGAGTGCTTTTTTTTTGTGAGTCCCCTTTCCTCTCACAATTTGGGGGACTTGTTATCTGTGAGTCCCCTTTCCTCTCACAATTCGGGGTGCTTGTTTTCTGTAAGTCCCCTTTCCTCTTACAATTCGGGGTGCTTGTTATCTATGAGTCCCCTTTCCTCTCACAATTTGGGGTGCTTGTTATCTGTAAGTCCCCTTTCCTCTCACAATTCGGGGTGCTTGTTTTCTGTGAGTCCCCTTTCCTCTCACAATTCGGGGTGCTTGTTATCTGTGAGTCCCCTTTCCTCTCTTAATTCGGGGTGCTTGTTATCTGTGAGTCCCCTTTCCTCTCACAATTCGGTGTGCTTGTTTTCTGTGAGGCTCCTTTCCTCTCACAATTCGGGGTGCTTGTTATCTGTGAGTCCCCTTTCCTCTTACAATTCGGGGTGCTTGTTATCTGCGAGTCCCCTTTCCTCTCACAATTCGAGGTGCTGGTTATCTGTGAGTCCCCTATCATCTCACAATTCGGGGTGCTTGTTTTCTGTGAGTCCCCTTTCCTCTCACAATTCGGAGTGCTTGTTTTTTGTGAGTCCCCTTTCCTCTTACAATTCGGGGTATTTGTTATCTGTGAGTCCCCTTTCCTCTCACAATTCGGGGTGCTTGTTTTTTGTGAGTCCCCTTTCCTCTCACAATTCGGGGTGCTTGTTTTCTGTGAGTTCCCTTTCCTCTCACAATTCGGGGTGCTTGTTTTCTGTGAGTCCCCTTTCCTCTCACAATTCGGGGTGCTTGATTTCTGTGAGTCCCCTTTCCTCTCACAATTCGGGGTGCTTGTTATCTGTGAGTCCCCTTTCCTCTCACAATTTGGGGTGCTTGTTATCTGTAAGTCCCCTTTCCTCTCACAATTCGGGGTGCTTGTTTTCTGTGAGTCCCCTTTCCTCTCACAATTCGGGGTGCTTGTTACCTGTGAGTCCCCTTTCCTCTCACAATTCGGGGTGCTTGTTATCTGTGAGTCCCCTTTCCTCTCACAATTCGGTGTGCTTGTTTTCTGTGAGTCCCCTTTCCTCTCGCAATTCGGGGTGCTTGTTATCTGTGAGTCCCCTTTCCTCTTACAATTCGGTGTGCTTGTTATCTGCGAGTCCCCTTTCCTCTCACAATTCGGGGCGCTTGTTATCTGTGAGTCCCCTTTCCTCTCACAATTCGGGGTGCTTGTTATCTGTGAGTCCCCTTTCCTCCCACAATTCGGGGTGCTTGTTTTCTGTGAGTCCCCTTTCCTCTCACAATTCGGGGTGCTTGTTTTCTGTGAGTCCCCTTTCCTCTCACAATTCGGGGTGCTTGATTTTTGTGAGTCCCCTTTCCTCTCACAATTCGGGGTACTTGTTATCTGTGAGTCCCCTTTCGTCTCACAATTCAAGGTGCTTGTTTTTTGTGAGTCCCCTTTCCTCTCACAATTCGGGGTGCTTGTTTTCTGTGAGTCCCCTTTCCTCTCACAATTCGGGGTGCTTGTTTTCTGTGAGTCCCCTTTCCTTTCACAATTCGGGGTGCTTGTTATCTGTGAGTCCCCTTTCCTCTCACAATTCGGGGTGCTTGATTTTTGTGAGTCCCCTTTCCTCTCACAATTCGGGGTACTTGTTATCTGTGAGTCCCCTTTCGTCTCACAATTCAAGGTGCTTGTTTTTTGTGAGTCCCCTTTCCTCTCACAATTCGGGGTGCTTGTTTTCTGTGACTCCCCTTTCCTCTCACAATTCGGGGTGCTTGTTTTCTGTGAGTCCCCTTTCCTCTTACAATTCGGGGTGCATGTTTTTTGTGAGTCCCCTTTCCTCTCACAATTCGGGGTGCTTGTTTTCTGTGAGTCCCCTTTCCTCTCACAATTCGGGGTGCTTGTTTTCTGTGAGTCCCCTTTCCTCTCACAATTCGGGGTGCTTGATTTTTGTGAGTCCCCTTTCCTCTCACAATTCGGGGTGCTTGATTTTTGTGAGTCCCCTTTCCTCTCACAATTCGGGGTACTTGTTATCTGTGAGTCCCCTTTCGTCTCACAATTCAAGGTGCTTGTTTTTTGTGAGTCCCCTTTCCTCTCACAATTCGGGGTGCTTGTTTTCTGTAAGTCCCCTTTCCTCTTACAATTCGGGGTGCTTGTTATCTATGAGTCCCCTTTCCTCTCACAATTTGGGGTGCTTGTTATCTGTAAGTCCCCTTTCCTCTCACAATTCGGGGTGCTTGTTTTCTGTGAGTCCCCTTTCCTTTCACAATTCGGGGTGCTTGTTATCTTTGAGTCCCCTTTCCTCTCACAATTCGGGGTGCTTGATTTTTGTGAGTCCCCTTTCCTCTCACAATTCGGGGTACTTGTTATCTGTGAGTCCCCTTTCGTCTCACAATTCAAGGTGCTTGTTTTTTGTGAGTCCCCTTTCCTCTCACAATTCGGGGTGCTTGTTTTCTGTGAGTCCCCTTTCCTCTCACAATTCGGGGTGCTTGTTTTCTGTGAGTCCCCTTTCCTCTTACAATTCGGGGTGCATGTTTTTTGTGAGTCCCCTTTCCTCTCACAATTCGGGGTGCTTGTTTTCTGTGAGTCCCCTTTCCTCTCACAATTCGGGGTGCTTGTTTTCTGTGAGTCCCCTTTCCTCTCACAATTCGGAGTGCTTGTTATCTGTGAGTCCCCTTTCCTCTCACAATTCGGGGTGCTTGTTTTCTGTGAGTCCCCTTTCCTCTCACAATTCGGGGTGCTTGTTATCTGTGAGTCCCCTTTCCTCTCACAATTCGGGGTGCTTGTTATCTGTGAGTCCCCTTTCCTCTCACAATTCGGAGTGCTTGTTATCTGTGAGTCCCCTTTCCTCTCACAATTCGGGGTGCTTGTTTTCTGTGAGTCCCCTTTCCTCTCACAATTCGGGGTGCTTGTTATCTGTGAGTCCCCTTTCCTCTCACAATTTGGGGTGCTTGTTTTTTGTGAGTCCCCTTTCCTCTCACAATTCGGGGTGCTTGTTATCTGTGAGTCCCCTTTCCTCTCACAATTCGGGGTGCTTGTTTTCTGTGAGTCCCCTTTCCTCTTACAATTCGGGGTGCTTGTTATCTGTGAGTCCCCTTTCCTCTCACAATTCGGGGTGCTTGTTTTCTGTGAGTCCCCTTTCCTCTCACAATTCGGAGTGCTTTTTTTTTGTGAGTCCCCTTTCCTCTCACAATTTGGGGGACTTGTTATCTGTGAGTCCCCTTTCCTCTCACAATTCGGGGTGCTTGTTTTCTGTAAGTCCCCTTTCCTCTTACAATTCGGGGTGCTTGTTATCTATGAGTCCCCTTTCCTCTCACAATTTGGGGTGCTTGTTATCTGTAAGTCCCCTTTCCTCTCACAATTCGGGGTGCTTGTTTTCTGTGAGTCCCCTTTCCTCTCACAATTCGGGGTGCTTGTTATCTGTGAGTCCCCTTTCCTCTCACAATTCGGGGTGCTTGTTATCTGTGAGTCCCCTTTCCTCTCACAATTCGGTGTGCTTGTTTTCTGTGAGGCTCCTTTCCTCTCACAATTCGGGGTGCTTGTTATCTGTGAGTCCCCTTTCCTCTTACAATTCGGGGTGCTTGTTATCTGCGAGTCCCCTTTCCTCTCACAATTCGAGGTGCTGGTTATCTGTGAGTCCCCTATCATCTCACAATTCGGGGTGCTTGTTTTCTGTGAGTCCCCTTTCCTCTCACAATTCGGAGTGCTTGTTTTTTGTGAGTCCCCTTTCCTCTTACAATTCGGGGTATTTGTTATCTGTGAGTCCCCTTTCCTCTCACAATTCGGGGTGCTTGTTTTTTGTGAGTCCCCTTTCCTCTCACAATTCGGGGTGCTTGTTTTCTGTGAGTTCCCTTTCCTCTCACAATTCGGGGTGCTTGTTTTCTGTGAGTCCCCTTTCCTCTCACAATTCGGGGTGCTTGATTTCTGTGAGTCCCCTTTCCTCTCACAATTCGGGGTGCTTGTTATCTGTGAGTCCCCTTTCCTCTCACAATTTGGGGTGCTTGTTATCTGTAAGTCCCCTTTCCTCTCACAATTCGGGGTGCTTGTTTTCTGTGAGTCCCCTTTCCTCTCACAATTCGGGGTGCTTGTTACCTGTGAGTCCCCTTTCCTCTCACAATTCGGGGTGCTTGTTATCTGTGAGTCCCCTTTCCTCTCACAATTCGGTGTGCTTGTTTTCTGTGAGTCCCCTTTCCTCTCGCAATTCGGGGTGCTTGTTATCTGTGAGTCCCCTTTCCTCTTACAATTCGGTGTGCTTGTTATCTGCGAGTCCCCTTTCCTCTCACAATTCGGGGCGCTTGTTATCTGTGAGTCCCCTTTCCTCTCACAATTCGGGGTGCTTGTTATCTGTGAGTCCCCTTTCCTCCCACAATTCGGGGTGCTTGTTTTCTGTGAGTCCCCTTTCCTCTCACAATTCGGGGTGCCTGTTTTCTGTGAGTCCCCTTTCCTCTCACAATTCGGGGTGCTTGATTTTTGTGAGTCCCCTTTCCTCTCACAATTCGGGGTACTTGTTATCTGTGAGTCCCCTTTCGTCTCACAATTCAAGGTGCTTGTTTTTTGTGAGTCCCCTTTCCTCTCACAATTCGGGGTGCTTGTTTTCTGTGAGTCCCCTTTCCTCTCACAATTCGGGGTGCTTGTTTTCTGTGAGTCCCCTTTCCTTTCACAATTCGGGGTGCTTGTTATCTGTGAGTCCCCTTTCCTCTCACAATTCGGGGTGCTTGATTTTTGTGAGTCCCCTTTCCTCTCACAATTCGGGGTACTTGTTATCTGTGAGTCCCCTTTCGTCTCACAATTCAAGGTGCTTGTTTTTTGTGAGTCCCCTTTCCTCTCACAATTCGGGGTGCTTGTTTTCTGTGAGTCCCCTTTCCTCTCACAATTCGGGGTGCTTGTTTTCTGTGAGTCCCCTTTCCTCTTACAATTCGGGGTGCATGTTTTTTGTGAGTCCCCTTTCCTCTCACAATTCGGGGTGCTTGTTTTCTGTGAGTCCCCTTTCCTCTCACAATTCGGGGTGCTTGTTTTCTGTGAGTCCCCTTTCCTCTCACAATTCGGGGTGCTTGATTTTTGTGAGTCCCCTTTCCTCTCACAATTCGGGGTGCTTGATTTTTGTGAGTCCCCTTTCCTCTCACAATTCGGGGTACTTGTTATCTGTGAGTCCCCTTTCGTCTCACAATTCAAGGTGCTTGTTTTTTGTGAGTCCCCTTTCCTCTCACAATTCGGGGTGCTTGTTTTCTGTAAGTCCCCTTTCCTCTTACAATTCGGGGTGCTTGTTATCTATGAGTCCCCTTTCCTCTCACAATTTGGGGTGCTTGTTATCTGTAAGTCCCCTTTCCTCTCACAATTCGGGGTGCTTGTTTTCTGTGAGTCCCCTTTCCTTTCACAATTCGGGGTGCTTGTTATCTGTGAGTCCCCTTTCCTCTCACAATTCGGGGTGCTTGATTTTTGTGAGTCCCCTTTCCTCTCACAATTCGGGGTACTTGTTATCTGTGAGTCCCCTTTCGTCTCACAATTCAAGGTGCTTGTTTTTTGTGAGTCCCCTTTCCTCTCACAATTCGGGGTGCTTGTTTTCTGTGAGTCCCCTTTCCTCTCACAATTCGGGGTGCTTGTTTTCTGTGAGTCCCCTTTCCTCTTACAATTCGGGGTGCATGTTTTTTGTGAGTCCCCTTTCCTCTCACAATTCGGGGTGCTTGTTTTCTGTGAGTCCCCTTTCCTCTCACAATTCGGGGTGCTTGTTTTCTGTGAGTCCCCTTTCCTCTCACAATTCGGGGTGCTTGATTTTTGTGAGTCCCCTTTCCTCTCACAATTCGGGGTGCTTGATTTTTGTGAGTCCCCTTTCCTCTCACAATTCGGGGTACTTGTTATCTGTGAGTCCCCTTTCGTCTCACAATTCAAGGTGCTTGTTTTTTGTGAGTCCCCTTTCCTCTCACAATTCGGGGTGCTTGTTTTCTGTAAGTCCCCTTTCCTCTTACAATTCGGGGTGCTTGTTATCTATGAGTCCCCTTTCCTCTCACAATTTGGGGTGCTTGTTATCTGTAAGTCCCCTTTCCTCTCACAATTCGGGGTGCTTGTTTTCTGTGAGTCCCCTTTCCTCTCACAATTCGGGGTGCTTGTTATCTGTGAGTCCCCTTTCCTCTCACAATTCGGGGTGCTTGTTATCTGTGAGTCCCCTTTCCTCTCACAATTCGGTGTGCTTGTTTTCTGTGAGGCTCCTTTCCTCTCACAATTCGGGGTGCTTGTTATCTGTGAGTCCCCTTTCCTCTTACAATTCGGGGTGCTTGTTATCTGCGAGTCCCCTTTCCTCTCACAATTCGAGGTGCTGGTTATCTGTGAGTCCCCTATCATCTCACAATTCGGGGTGCTTGTTTTCTGTGAGTCCCCTTTCCTCTCACAATTCGGAGTGCTTGTTTTTTGTGAGTCCCCTTTCCTCTTACAATTCGGGGTATTTGTTATCTGTGAGTCCCCTTTCCTCTCACAATTCGGGGTGCTTGTTTTTTGTGAGTCCCCTTTCCTCTCACAATTCGGGGTGCTTGTTTTCTGTGAGTTCCCTTTCCTCTCACAATTCGGGGTGCTTGTTTTCTGTGAGTCCCCTTTCCTCTCACAATTCGGGGTGCTTGATTTCTGTGAGTCCCCTTTCCTCTCACAATTCGGGGTGCTTGTTATCTGTGAGTCCCCTTTCCTCTCACAATTTGGGGTGCTTGTTATCTGTAAGTCCCCTTTCCTCTCACAATTCGGGGTGCTTGTTTTCTGTGAGTCCCCTTTCCTCTCACAATTCGGGGTGCTTGTTACCTGTGAGTCCCCTTTCCTCTCACAATTCGGGGTGCTTGTTATCTGTGAGTCCCCTTTCCTCTCACAATTCGGTGTGCTTGTTTTCTGTGAGTCCCCTTTCCTCTCGCAATTCGGGGTGCTTGTTATCTGTGAGTCCCCTTTCCTCTTACAATTCGGTGTGCTTGTTATCTGCGAGTCCCCTTTCCTCTCACAATTCGGGGCGCTTGTTATCTGTGAGTCCCCTTTCCTCTCACAATTCGGGGTGCTTGTTATCTGTGAGTCCCCTTTCCTCCCACAATTCGGGGTGCTTGTTTTCTGTGAGTCCCCTTTCCTCTCACAATTCGGGGTGCTTGTTTTCTGTGAGTCCCCTTTCCTCTCACAATTCGGGGTGCTTGATTTTTGTGAGTCCCCTTTCCTCTCACAATTCGGGGTACTTGTTATCTGTGAGTCCCCTTTCGTCTCACAATTCAAGGTGCTTGTTTTTTGTGAGTCCCCTTTCCTCTCACAATTCGGGGTGCTTGTTTTCTGTGAGTCCCCTTTCCTCTCACAATTCGGGGTGCTTGTTTTCTGTGAGTCCCCTTTCCTTTCACAATTCGGGGTGCTTGTTATCTGTGAGTCCCCTTTCCTCTCACAATTCGGGGTGCTTGATTTTTGTGAGTCCCCTTTCCTCTCACAATTCGGGGTACTTGTTATCTGTGAGTCCCCTTTCGTCTCACAATTCAAGGTGCTTGTTTTTTGTGAGTCCCCTTTCCTCTCACAATTCGGGGTGCTTGTTTTCTGTGAGTCCCCTTTCCTCTCACAATTCGGGGTGCTTGTTTTCTGTGAGTCCCCTTTCCTCTTACAATTCGGGGTGCATGTTTTTTGTGAGTCCCCTTTCCTCTCACAATTCGGGGTGCTTGTTTTCTGTGAGTCCCCTTTCCTCTCACAATTCGGGGTGCTTGTTTTCTGTGAGTCCCCTTTCCTCTCACAATTCGGGGTGCTTGATTTTTGTGAGTCCCCTTTCCTCTCACAATTCGGGGTGCTTGATTTTTGTGAGTCCCCTTTCCTCTCACAATTCGGGGTACTTGTTATCTGTGAGTCCCCTTTCGTCTCACAATTCAAGGTGCTTGTTTTTTGTGAGTCCCCTTTCCTCTCACAATTCGGGGTGCTTGTTTTCTGTGAGTCCCCTTTCCTCTCACAATTCGGGGTGCTTGTTTTCTGTGAGTCCCCTTTCCTCTCACAATTCGGGGTGCTTGTTTTCTGTGAGTCCCCTTTCCTCTCACAATTCGGGGTGCTTGTTTTCTGTGAGTCCCCTTTCCTCTCACAATTCGGGGTGCTTGTTTTCTGTGAGTCCCCTTTCCTCTCACAATTCGGGGTGCTTGTTTTCTGTGAGTCCCCTTTCCTCTCACAATTCGGGGTGCTTGTTTTCTGTGAGTCCCCTTTCCTCTCACAATTCGGAGTGCTTGTTTTTTGTGAGTCCCCTTTCCTCTTACAATTCGGGGTACTTGTTATCTGTGAGTCCCCTTTCCTCTCACAATTCGGGGTGCTTGTTTTCTGTGAGTCCCCTTTCCTCTCACAATTCGGGGTGCTTGTTATCTGTGAGTCCCCTTTCCTCTCACAATTCGGGGTGCTTGTTTTCTGTGAGTCCCCTTTCCTCTCACAATTTTGGGTGCTTTTTTTTTGTGAGTCCTCTTTCCTCTCACAATTCGGGGTGCTTGTTTTCTGTGAGTCCCCTTTCCTCTCACAATTCGGGGTGCTTTTTTTTTGTGAGTCCTCTTTCCTCTCACAATTCGGGGTGCCCTTTTTCTGTGAGTCCCCTTTCCTCTCACAATTTGGGGTGCTTGTTTTTTGTGAGTCCCCTTTCCTCTCACAATTCGGGGTGCTTGTTTTCTGTGAGTCCCCTTTCCTCTCACAATTCGGGGTGCTTGTTTTCTGTGAGTCCCCTTTCCTCTCACAATTCGGGGTGCTTGTTTTCTGTGAGTCCCCTTTCCTCTCACAATTCGGGGTGCTTGTTTTCTGTGAGTCCCCTTTCCTCTCACAATTCGGTGTGCTTGTTTTTTGTGAGTCCCCTTTCCTCTTACAATTCGGGGTACTTGTTATCTGTGAGTCCCCTTTCCTCTCACAATTCGGGGTGCTTGTTTTCTGTGAGTCCCCTTTTCTCTCACAATTCGGGGTGCTTGTTATCTGTGAGTCCCGTTTCCTCTCACAATTTGGGGTGCTTGTTATCTGTAAGTCCCCTTTCCTCTCACAATTCGGGGTGCTTGTTTTCTGTAAGTCCCCTTTCCTCTCACAATTTTGGGTGCTTTTTTTTTGTGAGTCCTCTTTCCTCTCACAATTCGGGGTGCTTGTTTTCTGTGAGTCCCCTTTCCTCTCACAATTTGGGGTGCTTGTTTTTTGTGAGTCCCCTTTCCTCTCACAATTCGGGGTGCTTGTTTTCTGTGAGTCCCCTTTCCTCTCACAATTCGGGGTGCTTGTTTTCTGTGAGTCCCCTTTCCTCTCACAATTCGGGGTGCTTGTTTTCTGTGAGTCCCCTTTCCTCTCACAATTCGGGGTGCTTGTTTTCTGTGAGTCCCCTTTCCTCTCACAATTCGGTGTGCTTGTTTTTTGTGAGTCCCCTTTCCTCTTACAATTCGGGGTACTTGTTATCTGTGAGTCCCCTTTCCTCTCACAATTCGGGGTGCTTGTTTTCTGTGAGTCCCCTTTTCTCTCACAATTCGGGGTGCTTGTTATCTGTGAGTCCCGTTTCCTCTCACAATTTGGGGTGCTTGTTATCTGTAAGTCCCCTTTCCTCTCACAATTCGGGGTGCTTGTTTTCTGTAAGTCCCCTTTCCTCTCACAATTTTGGGTGCTTTTTTTTTGTGAGTCCTCTTTCCTCTCACAATTCGGGGTGCTTGTTTTCTGTGAGTCCCCTTTCCTCTCACAATTTGGGGTGCTTGTTTTTTGTGAGTCCCCTTTCCTCTTACAATTCGGGGTGCTTGTTTTCTGTGAGTCCCCTTTCCTCTCACAATTCGGGGTGCTTGTTTTCTGTGAGTCCCCTTTCCTCTCACAATTCGGGGTGCTTTTTATCTGTAAGTCCCCTTTCCTCTCACAATTCGGGGTGCTTGTTTTCTGTGAGTCCCCTTTCCTCTCACAATTCGGGGTGCTTGTTTTCTGTGAGTCCCCTTTCCTCTCACAATTCGGGGTGCTTGTTATCTGTGAGTCCCCTTTCCTCTCACAATTCGGGGTGCTTGTTTTCTGTGAGTCCCTTTTCCTCTCACAATTTTGGGTGCTTTTTTTTTGTGAGTCCTCTTTCCTCTCACAATTCGGGGTGCTTGTTTTCTGTGAGTCCCCTTTCCTCTCACAATTCGGGGTGCTTGTTATCTGTGAGTCCCCTTTCCTCTCACAATTCGAGGTGCTTTTTATCTGTAAGTCCCCTTTCCTCTCACAATTCGGGGTGCTTGTTTTCTGTGAGTCCCCTTTCCTCTCACAATTCGGGGTGCTTGTTTTCTGTGAGTCCCCTTTCCTCTCACAATTCGGGGTGCTTGTTATCTGTGAGTCCCCTTTCCTCTCACAATTCGGGGTGCTTGTTTTCTGTGAGTCCCCTTTCCTCTCACAATTTTGGGTGCTTTTTTTTTGTGAGTCCTCTTTCCTCTCACAATTCGGGGTGCTTGTTTTCTGTGAGTCCCCTTTCCTCTCACAATTTTGGGTGCTTTTTTTTGTGAGTCCTCTTTCCTCTCACAATTCGGGTTGCTTGTTTTCTGTGAGTCCCCTTTCCTCTCACAATTCGGGGTGCTTGTTATCTGTGAGTCCCCTTTCATCTCACAATTCGGGGTGCTTGTTTTTTGTGTTTCCTATCACATGAACAGTGTAACACTAAAGCCAATAATAATGTAGCTAGAAAGGATGATATGTACATAAACGATTCAATGGGTTGAAAGCGAAAAAGAAATGAATTTGAAATTCACTTTGCATATAATAAAATTATATTTTTCTGATATGATTTGTTGCACTAATACTTCGTTTTCCTCAATAGTCAATAAAAATCCTTAATTCATTTATTAAAATTATTCTTATTTATTTTCAATTTGAATTAAAACACAATTTCTTTAAATTACAATTGTTCTCGTCCATTCATTTTAATTAGATAATGAATAATAAAACTGAATAATTACTATTAATTTTCAACTATCAATGTTTGTCGTAATTCATAAAGGACCCCTATAAGAATTATTAATGGTATATAAATGTGTATGTAAATTTAAAATAATTTGAAAGTACAAATAAAGTGCCTAAAACAAAAATATTCTTTTTCTATTAATAAATTAATTAATTATTTATTAATTAATAAATTAATTAATTAAATAATTAAAAATGTAATTTATCTTTAGTGCAATTACTTATTTCAAAAGGAAATGTGTACTTAAAATTTTGAAAGTTCACTTGTCAATTAATAAATATTTCATTTTGAAAATATAAGTTTTGTAATAATAATGATAAATTGTAAACTAAAAGTAGTGAAATTTTCCATTATTTAATAGTAGCTTCTTTCTCGGTCATTCATTCTTAGAAAATCAGTAAGGAAGTTTTGGGAATAATAAAGAACATAAAAAATACAGTAATGTCATTGTTAGTGAAAATGTAAAAGAAGAACAAACCTACAGGTCCTTCTGTGTTACAAATATTCTCAAAATCTGTTCTGATATAATCAATTTCCTGCACCCGTGGATTAAGAGTGGCGTTTTGCCCGTGGAAGGTTACTGTACTATACGACTGACAATGAAATTTTAATTCACTTACATCTTCTAGTTCGTTTCGGTATTGCGGATTAGATGTCTTTAAAGTCCCGCCAGTTATTGTAACAATCTATGAAAGCAAAGAAATGAATACTTATTACCATTATGTGGGATGTCTAATTTTTTTTCTAAATGTGAATTAGTTTTTTTTAAATTATAATTTAGATAGATTCTAAAAAATGACACTACCTTTTTAATAAAAACTATTTTAACATGAACAGTGTAACACTGTAGCCAAAAATAATGTAGCTTGTAATGATGAGATGTACAAAAACGATTCAATTCGTTGAAAGTGAAAAAGAAATAATAAAAAGTGAAAATAATGTCATGTAAAGCTGAAAAAATTCTTATACTATTTTATAGTTTTTAACATATGTTCTTCAAAGTAATAATTATTATATATTTAAAGACGTAATTATATTACTATTATTATAAATAGTATTATATCAATCAATGTTCGTAAAGCTTGTTCCTATAGCTTGTGTCGGTAGATTTGTCAGCCACACAGGATATCGCAAAAAAAAAAATTGACTTCGGCACAATTCAGATTTTCTATGCAGCCATTATTGTGCCAGCATTGGCAGTCGGTACAGCCTTAGTACCGTCAGACAGTTCCGAACGTAGGTATCATCCCATGGCTATGACAGTACCGCGCCAGACCTCGCTGCCAGTACCGCGCCGACATTGCCAGTCTTGGCACAGTTCTCAGCCGATGCTTAATTTCCTCTTGGGTACATATATACAAACACAATTTCAGATTCGTTTTCAGCATATCCAAATTAGTTAGAAAATACTACTTTTTCTTAAAATATATTAAAAAAAGTAATCAAAAGTTGAAACTATAGGCATCAGAAAAACTTACGACGCAATGTCCAAAACATACTTTATGTAATATACATGTCAACTTTGAACTGAATATCTCATAACCATGAACTCTCTAAATCTGAATTAGTTAAAAATAACTAATTTGAAAGCAAAAACTCAGTCCCTAATTCAAATAGTTAAATTTTTAGGTTATGTCAAAATAACTAATGTTTTAGTAAAATTCTGTTGACTAATTCAATTAGTCCAATTTTATCTATTTTTTAGTTATTTTTTTACTTTTAATTAGTCTTTTTTTTACTAATAATTAGTTATTTTTCACTAATTGCTGAAACAACAACTCAGCCACGATTTTACTAATTATTAGTTATTTTTAACTAATTCAGATTTAGAGAGTAAATAGTACAGTGTAGTAACAGAAGAAACAATAAAACTGGAAAAGTGAAATGTATGCTGATATAAAAAAAGCTAAGTAAAAAATTATGAATTAATTATTAAATTAATAAATGAAAAATATTATTAATTTTTTTGTCAACCCGAGTCGAAATTTTAAAGCTACTTTGAAGCTTATGAGGAACTTTAGCTTCTACTTAACGACTTCTTAATTTTTATCCTCTTCTTTACTTCTAATAATAATATTTCCTTCTGCTTTACGTCTATACACATGTTTCGTTTTTCCAATCATTAAAATTAGCAGCTCTTTTAAAGCTCCACATTCCCAGTTATAAAGAAATGAAAATTTTTATTCTACTTTAAACCTACAAGTGAAACTCAGTCATTTTTTCCATTGAAATATACTTTTTTATTTAACATATAAGAAAAACGGGAGTTAAACTAACTTTTCTTCAATTATTGTTCCTCTGATTAGCCCTTAAGAGGAAAAAATTTTAATCTATAACCAAAACCCAGTAATTTGTAAAATTAGGGAAAAATGTGTATCTTTCTAGATGCACTTGTAAAAAAATAACGATTATTAACAATAATTTGTTTAAACAATTTTGAGTGGTGATTGTTGTCAATTTTGATAAATATTTTATTTTTTCAATATAAAAAGTAAACAAATTAAAAAACTACTACTTGCTAGGTGTTTTTAAATGTTATAAATTAACAATAATAAATTGTTTTAAAATATAAAAATAATAATTTATGGTCAATAATTTTTATTTTTCTAACCAGAGCCCAGTAATTTATTTGTAAAATTAGGAAAAATTTGTATCTTCCTAGGTGTATTTGTGAAGAATTAGTAATTACTAGCAATAATTTGTTTAAAAAATTAAAATTGATGAAAATAAAATTAAAAAAATGTATATAAAAAGTCCAGAAAAGAAAATTAAAAATCCTTCAGAAAAAAAAAGTTTGGGCAAATTAAACCAAAAACATTTTTATAATATTACACTGAAAGCAAGTCCAACAATAAATTTAGAAAAATAAAGAAAATCTAAAAATTCTATAAAAGAATAAGTACTAAGTTTGCAAGAAACCTCGCAAAAACTATCCAAGATTTAAAAACAAATTGAATAGGTGCATTAATAAAAAAATAAGCGTATTTATTTTTAAAAATATGAAAAAACTTATGAAACTCAACGAAATAATAATAAATAATAATTATTATTTATTATTTATAATTTATTTATCAATAAAATAAAATGACAAATACAACAACAAAAAATATCATTAGTAAAAGGAGAAAAGATCTTTAAATTTTGTAAAAATAAGAAATTATAAGATAAAAATTAAACAGTTTCGAAAAAGAAACTGAATTAGAAACTAAAGAAGAATTACAAATATTCTAAGACTTAAAAAAAGGATTATTGTGAATATGAAAAATAATTAATATTATTTAATTATTTTGCATTAATTAATGTGTCTTTAAATTTGAATTAATTGACATTTAAAAGTTTGAAAAAATTGGAATATGAGTTTATTGACGTTTGGAATTTATTTAAATTATAATAACCTAAAGATATAAAAATTTGATATTATTTTTTCCTATCTTCATACCAAAAATTTGTAAATTTTGTAATTTTGATTATCTATATTATCCCAATTATTTAAATTTTATAAAGATTAAAATATTAAAATTGAAATTTTTAAGATTTATCCACAAATTTGTGGCTTTTTTTATGGTTTGTGATTTTTTACATGCAGTATTAGACATCCGGAGAATTGTAAAGTTTTTTTTTTATTTAAATCATGATTTTAATGCAAATGCTTCAATGATTTAAATCAATATCAGCCTGTAACTTGACAATAATAAATAGTTTAAACAAATGAAAAATACATAAAAATCTCCGTAAATATTCAGAAATTGGCGATATGTAACAATTTTGTTGAAAAGTCCTAAAAAAACTATTCGTAATTTGTATCATAAGGACACTGAGAAAATTAAATATTAAGTTCATAAGCGTCGGTAGCGTAATGGTTAGTGCGTTAGATTATAAGTGCGTAGGTCGTTTTGTCGTGGGTTCGAATCCCCACTTGCGTTATAATAATTTATTTAGTAAGTTTAGACTATTTCCAGCTTGTGTGTATTAAGTGTGACGAATTCTAAAAGCGCATGAATTTTGAATATTTATTTTATATTTTTTTTTATAATTTCATTCATATTAATTTCAGTTTTATTCGCAAAAACAGATTCTTTCTTTGTTTAGACTTTAGAAGATTAATAAAAAGGGGGTCTTGAGCGTTAAAAGAGGCCTTAATATAGTTGAATATTAGCTTCTACTTTAACGCTCTCATCGCGGAAACAAGAAATTTCTTCCAATAATAGCAACAAAGTAGAAGCTAAATTGTATTGAATTTGCTTCTACTTTAAACCTCTATTTCCTAAAAATTTTGGACTATGTAGCGTTAAAGTAGTCTCAAAATTTCGACTCGGGAACACTGTAAAACGATTAATAATATTTTTGATTAATATAATATAAATATTGTTAATTTAACTAGATTATTTAAAATAAGAAGTGTTTACATTTTTCATTTGATTAGCCTAGATAAATTTAATCAACAAATATTATGTGGTTTGAATAAAGAAAATAATAAAATATATATGGGCATTTGGGTATGATTTCTTTAAAAATATCAGGATTTGCAAGTGGTCCTCCGATTTCTTTGAAACCGTGGGAAATAATAGTATTATATAAGTAACATTTAATTCTAAAAAGATTTTGAAAAATTTTCAAAATAGCGGCCGCTACGCTATGTTGAAAATCTTAGTTGCGTTTTTTTTAAAAATTAATATATCCGAAACTGTTTAATGGATTTTAATAATATTTACAGACAATATAGTTTAAAATATGTTGTTTAATTTTATGTTATGATAAAAAAAAAATTTCAAAATTTTGACCAAAAAAAAGTCAAAAAAATTTTTTGATTTAATTTTTAGTCATTTTGGACCAAAAGTTGAGATTTCTGTTTGCGATGAAAATATTTTCTGTATTTTTATCTTTATTTTAGAAAAAAGAAAATCTTGGAAACTTTAATAGTTCTCGAGATATTACATTTTTTGTGGACCACTGCAAAGCATTAGCAGTAGCGTTGCGCTACGTAGCACTGTGGGGCAAAAAAAGCGTTCGTAAACAAATGAACATAGAGCCCACAAATCTTAACCGTTTTAGAAGTTTTTTTTATTTAAAGGTAACAAAATTCTGCATAACACCTCTGATTTGTTTTTTGAACAATAGTAGTAGTATAGCTATGAGAGAACCAGCGCACAGTTCCGATTTTCGCCACCAGGTGGCGCCCTAGTCAGTTACCTGCAGTGGATTTTTAGCGGTTTGTTGATAAATTACCGTCGGTCGGTAATGCAGATTTCGCGCGTGTTACCTTGTGTCGGTAATGCAGATTACTTGCTTGCTCGAAGGTAAGGTAGATTTCCGAAATCGGTTACCCTTAGTCGGTATTACCATATGTCGGCATTCTCTTGGGGATTCTCCTACGTCATTTAAAATTTTTACCCTTACTTTTGCGCGGGAATTTAAAGGTACCTCTACTTTCAGGTTTTTCAAGCGGGGGATTTCTCCATAGACGGCGCTGCAATCGAATCGCACTAAGTTTAACTTAAAATCTTAACCTTTCTAATTTGCATAAACTGTGTATTGTTGTTAACTTTTACCTTAGGACTAATTGCATGTGTTTATGACCTCATCCATCTGTAGAATTTGCATAAACCATAAATTGTTGTTAACTTTTATCTTAGAAATAAGTTACATGTCTTTGGTACTACCACCCACTGTCCACCTAGTATATGTTTTTAATGTATCATATGCCTAACACCCCCCCCCCCCACCAACCCGCCACCCACTTAGTATATGTTTTGACAGAAACTACTCTATTCCCAACACCACCCACCTACCAAACCCAAAATGTATTGGGACTTAAATTTTCAAAATACCAAGATTAGCAGGTAGATTAGGGGGGTGGATCACGTTGGGCCTGATTTGACGTATGGTGCGCAAACGAGATGCGCGTGGCCAATGTGAACGGATACTCAAGCGATGTATATTCGGTCTAGCTTAAAAAAGAAAGGTCCACGATCCCCCTAAAGGCCTAAGCAGATAAAAATACGGTTACGGGACCAGAGCATGAGACAGAAAAAGACAGAAACAGTCTCTGTCCTTTATTATCTCATGCCCCGCTCCCGTAACCGTATTCGTTGTGCTTTGGGCTTAAGCCAAAGAGTTTTGTTATTTTTCTCTTCCTCTATCGCTGTTACTGACGCATGAAATAGAAAGGAACAAGGAGAGGAGGATGAAATTGCCACATCGTTTTAAAATTCACCTTCTCCTTTCAGTACAAATGTACTAAATTTTACAGTTGTAAAATACATAATTTACTCTCCATCAACAGAAAATGCATTGGAACTGTAAAAAATTTAATTGTATTTTGTATTGTATCGAATCACATACAATGGATTGTACATGTAATACTAACAATAAGTCTTTTTTAACATTCCTAAGCGCTGAGCAGTCTATATCTTATAAATTTCATATCAACAATTATATTAAAAAAGAATTATCAAATATGCTGTAAATAATGATAAGTGTAATAATATAATGATATTATCGGTATTATAAAGCGTACAAAGCTGACATTTTAGACATAACCTAAAAGATCCGGCCATCATATTTGTTTACATACGTCCTGGAGCTATAATGTCAAACGCAAGTACGCATGCTTTCATAATGCCCGCGTTATTTGAAATTTTTAGAAATTGAAGAAAGGAACCTAAGAAGAAAATTGGTTATTTTACAGGAGAGCGAAAACGAAAGTCGAGCGTGCATGGTAATCTGTACAAATCGAGAGATTTGAATTGTTATAACTTGAAAATTATTAAATAAACACCTTTTCTGACTTTAGATAATGAAAAAGGAACCTTTGATTAAATTAAAACATCAATAAACCGAAAAACGATTTTTTACTTCTTAGAGCCCTTTCTTCAGAACGCGTCACATTATTACTATCTTTTAACATATTTATTATGATTAAATAATTTTACTTTAAGAAAAAATAAACTTCATGAAATATATTTTATATAAAGAAAGTATAAATACATTTTTTAAATATGGTTAAAATTAATTTATTAAAAGCATTTCTAATCAACGTGTGTATTTTGACCAATCGCACTTATGCCTGTACTTTATGTTGTCAGCAGTCAGGTTCGCCAACCAAAAAACAAAAAATGCTGCGTTGCAGCACCTTTTTTTAATTATTCATATCCGAAAAGAATTTTTTAAAAACACTTAGGTTTCTTTTCCTTTTATATTACAATATTTCTTATGACTTTATATTTATTGTTTATAAAAAAATCTATTCTAAAGAAAAAAATACTGTGGTTAAGATAGCACTATTTTATTTTGTTAAGTTGGTGTATAGTAACAGCCAAAAGTTTTTTTATTTTACTAAATGTTTAAATTATATAATATTTATATTTTATAATTATAAATTGCTTTGGATAAAATAAAAATTGTTTTTTTTTCAGGAAAACTAATACCTAACCTTTTAAGATAACTCTTTATTAATGTTCACAAAAACACTCGATATGGGATTTACATGTTAATTGCATTTAACTTTTTCACAATTTAACTTTTTCAAAAGTTAAATTTAACATTTCCAAAAGTTAACTTTAACTTTTCCAAAAGTTAACTTTAACTTTTCCAAAAGTTAACTTTAACTTTTCCAAAAGTTAACTTTAACTTTTCCAAAAGTTAACTTTAACTTTTCCAAAAGTTAACTTTAACTTTTCCAAAAGTTAACTTTAACTTTTTCGAAAGTTAACTTACATTCTTATGGGATCTACATGTTAATTGCATTTAACTTTTTCACAATTTAACTTTTTCAAAAGTTAACTTTAACTTTTCCAAAAGTTAACTTTAACTTTTCCAAAAGTTAACTTTAACTTTTCCGAAAGTTAACTTTAACTTTTTCAAAAGTTAACTTTAACTTTTCCGAAAGTTAACTTTAACTTTTCCGAAAGTTAACTTTAACTTTTCCGAAAGTTAACTTTAACTTTTCCTAAAGTTAACTTTAACTTTTCCAAAAGTTAACTTTAACTTATTCGAAAGAAATCTCTAAACAATTGGATGCTTTGAGATTAATATGTAGGTTGAATATAGGTTGATCTTATAAATTCTCATTAATTCTTCAAATTGCGAATTGTAAAATTCTTTACCTTTATCAGTTTGTAATTTCTTTGGAATGCGCATTTCCCACGTAATATACGTAGAAAACGTAGAAAGCTAGGTAATTTAAATGTCAAATGTATAATGTATATCTACCCAGATAACCAGCGTACAATACGTACCATTGCATTATACTACTACTATATACGAGTATAATGATACTGATTTTTGAAGTACTGATTCTAAACTATAATGGCCTGTTTACACCTTCGAAAAAAAAAATTTTTTTCGCATTGGAGGGAAGGGGACAGACTGTGTATCTGAACTCTTTACTCTCATGCAAAAAAATTTTTTTTTTTCGAAGGTGTAAATAGGCCATAATAGTGCCAGTATGTATGTACCTTTTTATTACATTTGTATGACGTACTTGTATCGTACTAGTATTACACTTGTATGTAATTCATAAAAACTTTAAGATTTTCAGTTAGTACGCGTACTAAATAAATATGGAGTCATACCAAAGTCGTACTAATCTAGCATCTTGAAAAATAATTTGAAAATTTGAGTACATAGTAAGATTATAATGCAAGTACAGGACCAGTACATCATACTGTTGAAAAAAAAAATAGGGGAGACCGAGGAGGAAAGTAACAGAGGTGGAAAGTAACAACGCTTATAACTTCTAAACCAATCAGCGAAGAGACATGGTCCCAAAGTAATTTTTTGTCCAGTTTTACCCCCTCTACCTTCCCTATATCATGCGCGAGCTGGTTTGGGAACCGTATGTCTGATATTGACATGTTGTGCAAAAATTACGATAAAAGTAAGTTTTTGCCTACACTGAAAAACTTTAGTGATCAATATTTAGTAAGAGACGTTCAGTTTTTAGAAAACAACTATTAATGTGGGGAAAAAATGGCGTAACTGGAAAAATTTAGTAGTCAGGCGATCAAACCTCCGTTCCCCCACCACTCACAACTACACGCTTTACTTGCTAGTGTTCGCAATCATTTTGATCGCCTGACTACTAAATTTTTCCAGTTACGCCATTTTTTCCCCACATTAATAGTCGTTTACTAAATATTGATCACTAAAGTTTTTCAGTGTAAATTTTCAAAATATCATGTTTCTTTGATTTTATCAATATTTCGTGCTTTTCGTAATTTTGAAGCTTAATTATCTACCTTTAGGTTGTACTTGTGTATAATTAAAAAATATAAAATACTTTTGTGTAATTTAAACTTGTTTTTTGAAATGCAAGGAAAAGAGGGGTGAGGAGAAAAGTACCAACGTGTTACTTTCCATGCTTTATTTTTATAAACATCCTCCTTTTTTATAACTATGTGATTTTATATGTTTATTTTATATTTTAATGATGAAATATTGAACTATTGATTGGAATTTTTTTTAAAAACGATGCTTTTTAACGTCATAGCTATGGAACGAATATTAAATAGATAAAAAAAGCTTGATTACAAAAAAGTGTAAAAATATGTGCCAATTATGTACAAAATGTAGTTAATATTACTTTGTCTTTTTTATATGTTCATAATAAAAATAATTTTAATTAATAGCAGTTTTATATTTGAAATGTTAGCCTTAATTTTTAAGTGTTACTTTCCTTCTTCGTGCTGTTACTTTCCACCTCAAGGGAGAGGAGGATAGTAACAAACAAAGAGCTGATTAAAAAGTCCTGCTGTTAACTATCTAATTATTATTTATGTTTAATTCCAATTTTATTTAATAGGTGAAGGTCCAAGCTTTCGATTAGTATGTTTACAGAACTTATCCGACAAATAGTTTTGATGTTATCATCAAAAAATTGATTTTTGTTACTTTCCTCCTCTCCTCTATGCACATACTGGCACTGTACCAATTTAATACAAGTAACTAAACGTGATTAAATGTACGTGAACTGACCTATGCCACATTATGTAGAAATGTAGAAAGGTAAATTACATAGGTAATATACGTTAATGAGGAATCGGACAAACATTAAAAAATGTCAGAAATTTTTTAAATTTTGAGAAATGATATTATTTGGTACAACAAAAAAGCATGCAAAATTTGAGAATTTTTTGCTAAATAATTTAGAAGTTAAAAAAATTATTTATTTATCATGGTCTCTTATGAAGAAACGGTAACCAAGGTAGGGGAGAGTAGTCAGAGTTGGACAGTGGTCAGAGTTGAATCATCGCGTTTATTTTGTTTTATTACAGTAGATCCATATGTCTTTGTGTGTAAATACTTGTTAGCAATGCCAGCGAACTTTTTACATGGATTGCAGTGAAGTGTGCGAACTATATAGACGCATTAAGCGAGTCCGTGTTATACGCTCAACAAAAAACGTTTTTGTAGTTTCAAAATTAGATAATTAAATGTAGCAGAAATATGCCAAAGACAAATTAAGTTGACTAAAATTGTTCATTAAGATGTTATACAAAAATGTGGAACGTAATTTGGTGTTTGTATAAAGCGTTCATGGTGTGTGTGTGTGATATGAAGCTAAACGACGCTTGAGTCAAGGTTGGTACACCCAAAATTTTGCAATTCTGAAGCATGTTTCCAATGAAAATGAATTTGTAAACTTAAAAAGGTGTCAAAAACTTCATTTCTATTGGAAACAAAGAAAATTCAAATTTTTCGTAATACTCTTTTCACTTTTAGATCAATTTCGCGATACAAGAGGAAATATGATTTATTCCAGTTTCATGTTTCCCTTTGTCATTTCCAAATGTATTTGAGTGCCATTCTATCATGCGAAGGCAAATATATTGTAATTTTCAATCATTTATCTTCATATTTCATTGATTTTCTACAGTGACCCAACTCTGACTACCATGTTCAACTTTGACTACCTTTTTTTTTTTTTTAATTGCCTATAACTCCGAAACTTTTGGTACAAATTTTTTGCAATGTGTAGCAAAAACATTGCATTTGAGTAGAACTTTCCAATAATATAAGAGACATCGCAAAAGTCGGCCTGCAGGAGAAGTTATAGAGAAAAGTCAAAACTATATCCAAATCTGACTACTCTCCCCTACTTTGAAAGTAAATTGCTAATAGATATCGATGCCAGATTTTCTTGGGCTAATTGTATTTAAATGATGAATATTTCAGGTTTATTAAATCAAAAAACTTTATTCAGTCTAGATGCGGCAACGCTGTAAAGCTGTCAAATGCAGTAAAGAACGTAGGTTACGTAAGTTAGGTTTGAGTCAGGTAAGAAGTTCCGGCTACAAGCGCGCTAAATTCAAATTCATTAATATTAAAGTTTTTTCAATTCACTTACAGATTGTCAATTATTACACAGGCCAACAAGATTTTGTTGACTAAAATATTATAGCCGATTTTTATGGGATTTTTTCCGTAGAATCCGAATCTGACCTTGAAAATGTCGGATTGGCTCTAGTTTTTGAACAATTTAGGTTAAAAGTTACCAAAAATCGCGTTTTTGGCACTATTTAACCGCTTGTAAAAAAGGTAAAGAGAAATGATAACAGAGCCTACATATGATAAAATGAAAGCTTAAACATTGCCCTTTAAGATCCAAAATCAAAAAACTGTGTATCTTATGATCCGACCAGTAGGGAGCTGTTTTTGCATTGTTACCTACTCGAATTTCGAACAATGGCTTTCATTGATTTCTCTCATAGATCATCAAACTTGCAAAAGGGTTATTTCTACTTATAAAATAAAAGTATAAAAGCTATTTCAGACCCTGTTCACAAATTTAATGTACAATTTGCAATTTGACAGTTGGCAGCTGTTAACATAACTGTCAACTAAATAAAAAAATGGGTTATTTGAATCAAAGTGTCGGGAAAAAGGTTTTATGGGTCACTAATCGCAAATTTGACGACCAGTTTTTAATTTGACAGTTGACAGTTGCCAACATAACTGTCAACTAAATAAAAAAATGGGTTATTTGAATCAAAGTGTCGGGAAAAAGGTTTTATGGGTCACTAATCGCAAATTTGACGACCAGTTTTTAATTTGACAGATGGCAGCTGTCAACATACCTGTCAACTTAACAACAAAGTTAGATGTTGAAATGAAAATGACAATAAAAAGGTTTCCAGGGTCACTGATCTCAAATTTGATATCCAATTTTTAGATTTGTTAGTTGACAGCTGTCAAAATAAATGTCAACTTAATTTGAAAGTTATTTGTTGTACAAAAATGTCAGTTAAAATGTTTTTTGGGGTCACCAATAACGAATTTGGTAGCCAGTTTTCTGTTTGACTGTTGACAACTGTCAACGTAATTGTCAACTGAAGAAAAAAGTTAGTTATGTTAATAAAAACGTATGTAAGAAGGTTTTATGGTTCGATGATTACGAATTTGTTATCTAGTTTACAATTTGGCAGTCGGCAGCTTTCAACATAAATGTCAACTAAATTAATAAGTAGCTTGTTGAAATAAAAATGTCAGTAACAACGTTATTGGGATCACAGATCACAAATTTGATATGCAATTTTCTATTTGAGAGTTGACAGTCGCCAACATAACGGTCAACTTAATTTAAAAGTGATTTGTTGTAAGAAAAATAACAGTAAAATGGTTTTTGGGGTCACTGATCACAAATTTGATGTCCAATTTTCGATTTGAAAGTTGACAGCGCTCAAAATAACTGTCAACTTAATTAAAAAGTGATTTGTTGTACTCAAAATGACACTAAAAAGGTTTTCAGCGTCACTAATCACGAATTTGATATCCAGTTTTCAGTTTGACTTTTGACAACTGACAACATAACTGTCAACTTGATTAAAAAGTGTTTTATTGTAAGAAAAATGACAGTAAAAATGTTTGTGGGGTAACTTATCACAAATTTGATTTGCAGATTTCAGTTTGACATTTGTCAGCTGTTAAGATAACTGTCAACTTAATGAAAAGGTACTTTGTTGTAATAAAAATGACAGTAAATTTTTGTTATTTATGTATCTGATCAGAAATTTGATATCCAGTTAGCAATTTAACAATTTGTATCTGTTAACTAAACTGTCAGCTTTGCTAAAATGTAATTTAAGTACAAAGGATTTCGGGAATTGTGATTGCAAATTTGTGCAGTTAAAAAAATTGACAGTTGGGACCTCAAGAGTTTACTTCGCTAAAATGTAATTTATTTTATGAAATGTTACAGTAAAATTTTGTGTGTGTCCACTAATCATAAATTTTTGTCTATTTCAAAATTAGGCTATTGCCAACTATCAATTGAACAGCCAAATATGCTAAAGAAAGATTTTATTTATTAAAAATTATGTCGAAGTTTCTTAATCCTAATTGGAGTGTATTTATCTAATTAGTAATCGGATCTATATAGACAATTAGGATAAGTGGGATTTTTTTGACTAACCTGTTAAGGACAATAATTCAGTCGACAATTACGTGGACAGTTGTCAAAAGTCAAACAGAAAACTGGTTCTCAAATTCGTTATCGGTGACCGCAAGAACCTTTTTACTGTCATTTCGAGTACAACAAATCACTTTTTAATTAAGTTGACAGTTATTTTGACAATTTTAAAATTTCAAAATGAAAATTGTATATCAAATTTGTGATCAGTGACCCCAAAAACCATTTTACTGGTATTTTTCTTAAAACAAATAACTTTTTAATTAAGTTGACAGTTATGTTGGCAACTGTCAACTGTCAAATTAAAAACTGGTCGTCAAATTTGCGATTAGTAACCCATAAAACCTTTTTCCCGACACTTTGATTCAAATAACCCATTTTTTTATTTAGTTGACAGTTATGTTAACAGCTGCCAACTGTCAAATTGCAAATTGTACATCAAATTTGTGAACAGGGTCTGAAATAGCTTTTATACTTTTATTTTATAAGTAGAAATAACCCTTTTGCAAGTTTGATGATCTATGAGAGAAATCAATGAAAGCCATTGTTCGAAATTCGAGTAGGTAACAATGCAAAAACAGCTCCCTACTGGTCGGATCATAAGATACACAGTTTTTTGATTTTGGATCTTAAAGGGCAATGTTTAAGCTTTCATTTTATCATATGTAGGCTCTGTTATCATTTCTCTTTACCTTTTTTACAAGCGGTTAAATAGTGCCAAAAACGCGATTTTTGGTAACTTTTAACCTAAATTGTTCAAAAACTAGAGCCAATCCGACATTTTCAAGGTCAGATTCGGATTCTACGGAAAAAATCCCATAAAAATCGGCTATAATATTTTAGTCAACAAAATCTTGTTGGCCTGTGTAATAATTGACAATCTGTAAGTGAATTGAAAAAACTTTAATATTAATGAATTTGAATTTAGCGCGCTTGTAGCCGGAACTTCTTACCTGACTCAAACCTAACTTACGTAACCTACGTTCTTTACTGCATTTGACAGCTTTACAGCGTTGCCGCATCTAGACTGAATAAAGTTTTTTGATTTAATAAACCTGAAATATTCATCATTTAAATACAATTAGCCCAAGAAAATCTGGCATCGATATCTATTAGCAATTTACTTTCAAAGTAGGGGAGAGTAGTCAGATTTGGATATAGTTTTGACTTTTCTCTATAACTTCTCCTGCAGGCCGACTTTTGCGATGTCTCTTATATTATTGGAAAGTTCTACTCAAATGCAATGTTTTTGCTACACATTGCAAAAAATTTGTACCAAAAGTTTCGGAGTTATAGGCAATTAAAAAAAAAAAAAAGGTAGTCAAAGTTGAACATGGTAGTCAGAGTTGGGTCACTGTAGAAAATCAATGAAATATGAAGATAAATGATTGAAAATTACAATATATTTGCCTTCGCATGATAGAATGGCACTCAAATACATTTGGAAATGACAAAGGGAAACATGAAACTGGAATAAATCATATTTCCTCTTGTATCGCGAAATTGATCTAAAAGTGAAAAGAGTATTACGAAAAATTTGAATTTTCTTTGTTTCCAATAGAAATGAAGTTTTTGACACCTTTTTAAGTTTACAAATTCATTTTCATTGGAAACATGCTTCAGAATTGCAAAATTTTGGGTGTACCAACCTTGACTCAAGCGTCGTTTAGCTTCATATCACACACACACACCATGAACGCTTTATACAAACACCAAATTACGTTCCACATTTTTGTATAACATCTTAATGAACAATTTTAGTCAACTTAATTTGTCTTTGGCATATTTCTGCTACATTTAATTATCTAATTTTGAAACTACAAAAACGTTTTTTGTTGAGCGTATAACACGGACTCGCTTAATGCGTCTATATAGTTCGCACACTTCACTGCAATCCATGTAAAAAGTTCGCTGGCATTGCTAACAAGTATTTACACACAAAGACATATGGATCTACTGTAATAAAACAAAATAAACGCGATGATTCAACTCTGACCACTGTCCAACTCTGACTACTCTCCCCTACCTTGGTTACCGTTTCTTCATAAGAGACCATGATAAATAAATAATTTTTTTAACTTCTAAATTATTTAGCAAAAAATTCTCAAATTTTGCATGCTTTTTTGTTGTACCAAATAATATCATTTCTCAAAATTTAAAAAATTTCTGACATTTTTTAATGTTTGTCCGATTCCTCATTAACGTATATTACCTATGTAATTTACCTTTCTACATTTCTACATAATGTGGCATAGGTCAGTTCACGTACATTTAATCACGTTTAGTTACTTGTATTAAATTGGTACAGTGCCAGTATGTGCATAGAGGAGAGGAGGAAAGTAACAAAAATCAATTTTTTGATGATAACATCAAAACTATTTGTCGGATAAGTTCTGTAAACATACTAATCGAAAGCTTGGACCTTCACCTATTAAATAAAATTGGAATTAAACATAAATAATAATTAGATAGTTAACAGCAGGACTTTTTAATCAGCTCTTTGTTTGTTACTATCCTCCTCTCCCTTGAGGTGGAAAGTAACAGCACGAAGAAGGAAAGTAACACTTAAAAATTAAGGCTAACATTTCAAATATAAAACTGCTATTAATTAAAATTATTTTTATTATGAACATATAAAAAAGACAAAGTAATATTAACTACATTTTGTACATAATTGGCACATATTTTTACACTTTTTTGTAATCAAGCTTTTTTTATCTATTTAATATTCGTTCCATAGCTATGACGTTAAAAAGCATCGTTTTTAAAAAAAATTCCAATCAATAGTTCAATATTTCATCATTAAAATATAAAATAAACATATAAAATCACATAGTTATAAAAAAGGAGGATGTTTATAAAAATAAAGCATGGAAAGTAACACGTTGGTACTTTTCTCCTCACCCCTCTTTTCCTTGCATTTCAAAAAACAAGTTTAAATTACACAAAAGTATTTTATATTTTTTAATTATACACAAGTACAACCTAAAGGTAGATAATTAAGCTTCAAAATTACGAAAAGCACGAAATATTGATAAAATCAAAGAAACATGATATTTTGAAAATTTACACTGAAAAACTTTAGTGATCAATATTTAGTAAACGACTATTAATGTGGGGAAAAAATGGCGTAACTGGAAAAATTTAGTAGTCAGGCGATCAAAATGATTGCGAACACTAGCAAGTAAAGCGTGTAGTTGTGAGTGGTGGGGGAACGGAGGTTTGATCGCCTGACTACTAAATTTTTCCAGTTACGCCATTTTTTCCCCACATTAATAGTTGTTTTCTAAAAACTGAACGTCTCTTACTAAATATTGATCACTAAAGTTTTTCAGTGTAGGCAAAAACTTACTTTTATCGTAATTTTTGCACAACATGTCAATATCAGACATACGGTTCCCAAACCAGCTCGCGCATGATATAGGGAAGGTAGAGGGGGTAAAACTGGACAAAAAATTACTTTGGGACCATGTCTCTTCGCTGATTGGTTTAGAAGTTATAAGCGTTGTTACTTTCCACCTCTGTTACTTTCCTCCTCGGTCTCCCCTATTTTTTTTTTCAACAGTATGATGTACTGGTCCTGTACTTGCATTATAATCTTACTATGTACTCAAATTTTCAAATTATTTTTCAAGATGCTAGATTAGTACGACTTTGGTATGACTCCATATTTATTTAGTACGCGTACTAACTGAAAATCTTAAAGTTTTTATGAATTACATACAAGTGTAATACTAGTACGATACAAGTACGTCATACAAATGTAATAAAAAGGTACATACATACTGGCACTATTATGGCCTATTTACACCTTCGAAAAAAAAAAATTTTTTTGCATGAGAGTAAAGAGTTCAGATACACAGTCTGTCCCCTTCCCTCCAATGCGAAAAAAATTTTTTTTTTCGAAGGTGTAAACAGGCCATTATAGTTTAGAATCAGTACTTCAAAAATCAGTATCATTATACTCGTATATAGTAGTAGTATAATGCAATGGTACGTATTGTACGCTGGTTATCTGGGTAGATATACATTATACATTTGACATTTAAATTACCTAGCTTTCTACGTTTTCTACGTATATTACGTGGGAAATGCGCATTCCAAAGAAATTACAAACTGATAAAGGTAAAGAATTTTACAATTCGCAATTTGAAGAATTAATGAGAATTTATAAGATCAACCTATATTCAACCTACATATTAATCTCAAAGCATCCAATTGTTTAGAGATTTCTTTCGAATAAGTTAAAGTTAACTTTTGGAAAAGTTAAAGTTAACTTTAGGAAAAGTTAAAGTTAACTTTCGGAAAAGTTAAAGTTAACTTTCGGAAAAGTTAAAGTTAACTTTCGGAAAAGTTAAAGTTAACTTTTGAAAAAGTTAAAGTTAACTTTCGGAAAAGTTAAAGTTAACTTTTGGAAAAGTTAAAGTTAACTTTTGGAAAAGTTAAAGTTAACTTTTGAAAAAGTTAAATTGTGAAAAAGTTAAATGCAATTAACATGTAGATCCCATAAGAATGTAAGTTAACTTTCGAAAAAGTTAAAGTTAACTTTTGGAAAAGTTAAAGTTAACTTTTGGAAAAGTTAAAGTTAACTTTTGGAAAAGTTAAAGTTAACTTTTGGAAAAGTTAAAGTTAACTTTTGGAAAAGTTAAAGTTAACTTTTGGAAAAGTTAAAGTTAACTTTTGGAAATGTTAAATTTAACTTTTGAAAAAGTTAAATTGTGAAAAAGTTAAATGCAATTAACATGTAAATCCCATATCGAGTGTTTTTGTGAACATTAATAAAGAGTTATCTTAAAAGGTTAGGTATTAGTTTTCCTGAAAAAAAAACAATTTTTATTTTATCCAAAGCAATTTATAATTATAAAATATAAATATTATATAATTTAAACATTTAGTAAAATAAAAAAACTTTTGGCTGTTACTATACACCAACTTAACAAAATAAAATAGTGCTATCTTAACCACAGTATTTTTTTCTTTAGAATAGATTTTTTTATAAACAATAAATATAAAGTCATAAGAAATATTGTAATATAAAAGGAAAAGAAACCTAAGTGTTTTTAAAAAATTCTTTTCGGATATGAATAATTAAAAAAAGGTGCTGCAACGCAGCATTTTTTGTTTTTTGGTTGGCGAACCTGACTGCTGACAACATAAAGTACAGGCATAAGTGCGATTGGTCAAAATACACACGTTGATTAGAAATGCTTTTAATAAATTAATTTTAACCATATTTAAAAAATGTATTTATACTTTCTTTATATAAAATATATTTCATGAAGTTTATTTTTTCTTAAAGTAAAATTATTTAATCATAATAAATATGTTAAAAGATAGTAATAATGTGACGCGTTCTGAAGAAAGGGCTCTAAGAAGTAAAAAATCGTTTTTCGGTTTATTGATGTTTTAATTTAATCAAAGGTTCCTTTTTCATTATCTAAAGTCAGAAAAGGTGTTTATTTAATAATTTTCAAGTTATAACAATTCAAATCTCTCGATTTGTACAGATTACCATGCACGCTCGACTTTCGTTTTCGCTCTCCTGTAAAATAACCAATTTTCTTCTTAGGTTCCTTTCTTCAATTTCTAAAAATTTCAAATAACGCGGGCATTATGAAAGCATGCGTACTTGCGTTTGACATTATAGCTCCAGGACGTATGTAAACAAATATGATGGCCGGATCTTTTAGGTTATGTCTAAAATGTCAGCTTTGTACGCTTTATAATACCGATAATATCATTATATTATTACACTTATCATTATTTACAGCATATTTGATAATTCTTTTTTAATATAATTGTTGATATGAAATTTATAAGATATAGACTGCTCAGCGCTTAGGAATGTTAAAAAAGACTTATTGTTAGTATTACATGTACAATCCATTGTATGTGATTCGATACAATACAAAATACAATTAAATTTTTTACAGTTCCAATGCATTTTCTGTTGATGGAGAGTAAATTATGTATTTTACAACTGTAAAATTTAGTACATTTGTACTGAAAGGAGAAGGTGAATTTTAAAACGATGTGGCAATTTCATCCTCCTCTCCTTGTTCCTTTCTATTTCATGCGTCAGTAACAGCGATAGAGGAAGAGAAAAATAACAAAACTCTTTGGCTTAAGCCCAAAGCACAACGAATACGGTTACGGGAGCGGGGCATGAGATAATAAAGGACAGAGACTGTTTCTGTCTTTTTCTGTCTCATGCTCTGGTCCCGTAACCGTATTTTTATCTGCTTAGGCCTTTAGGGGGATCGTGGACCTTTCTTTTTTAAGCTAGACCGAATATACATCGCTTGAGTATCCGTTCACATTGGCCACGCGCATCTCGTTTGCGCACCATACGTCAAATCAGGCCCAACGTGATCCACCCCCCTAATCTACCTGCTAATCTTGGTATTTTGAAAATTTAAGTCCCAATACATTTTGGGTTTGGTAGGTGGGTGGTGTTGGGAATAGAGTAGTTTCTGTCAAAACATATACTAAGTGGGTGGCGGGTTGGTGGGGGGGGGGGGGGGGGGTGTTAGGCATATGATACATTAAAAACATATACTAGGTGGACAGTGGGTGGTAGTACCAAAGACATGTAACTTATTTCTAAGATAAAAGTTAACAACAATTTATGGTTTATGCAAATTCTACAGATGGATGAGGTCATAAACACATGCAATTAGTCCTAAGGTAAAAGTTAACAACAATACACAGTTTATGCAAATTAGAAAGGTTAAGATTTTAAGTTAAACTTAGTGCGATTCGATTGCAGCGCCGTCTATGGAGAAATCCCCCGCTTGAAAAACCTGAAAGTAGAGGTACCTTTAAATTCCCGCGCAAAAGTAAGGGTAAAAATTTTAAATGACGTAGGAGAATCCCCAAGAGAATGCCGACATATGGTAATACCGACTAAGGGTAACCGATTTCGGAAATCTACCTTACCTTCGAGCAAGCAAGTAATCTGCATTACCGACACAAGGTAACACGCGCGAAATCTGCATTACCGACCGACGGTAATTTATCAACAAACCGCTAAAAATCCACTGCAGGTAACTGACTAGGGCGCCACCTGGTGGCGAAAATCGGAACTGTGCGCTGGTTCTCTCATAGCTATACTACTAATAGTTGTTTTCATTTGTTTATTTATTGTTAAAAATGAAAAGAAAAAAATTTCCAATTTAAACCAGTTTAATTTTTCATAAAACGCAATATTTAAATTAGCAATGACAAAAAATGTTGAAGTAATCATTAAAGAACAAATTCTAATTGTAAGTTAATTGTTTAAAAAATATTTGTATTTGTTATGAACAAATTAGTGAAAGAAAAATATTTTTATGATTTACTTGATATTTATCAATCTAAACCTATCTATTATTCAATATTTATAACTAATTTGTGATTAAATTCACAAAAAATTATTATAAACATATTATTTTGTTTATTTATAAACAAATTTTAGAAACAATTTTACTTGCCCATTTTTTTTTGATAGAAGGATGAAAGAAGATAAACAAAAATGAAGTCATTCGGACAATGTAGTTTAATGCTTAAAAAATGTTTCCGACGTTTCGAAATCGAAATGATATCCTCTTCAGGGAGTCAAGTGATATAAAATAAAATAATTTTTTTTTAAATCAAAGAAGTACAAAGTATTATGTTTACAAAAACTTAACAATAATAATTTTAAAAATAATAAATGAAAATAAAAATGAAAATAATTACAATAGTAAATAGATTATAAAAATAATTATGAAATAAAATCATACCAGTAATTAAAGCATAAACAAAAACAGAAATTCATGAAGAATTTCAACCTCACAATGGTAAAAAACATCTCTTAATATGAAGTCGTCAATACATTTATATAAAAGAGAAAACCAGTGTTCAGAGTCAGAAACGCTATAATAACTTGTCCAATTCCTTATCATGAAATTTCTGAAATTTTATACAAAATGTACAATATTATTGTTGCAGATTGTTAAAAAAAGCAGTATTTAATTTTTTTCAACATTTTAATTGTTTAAACCATCACTAATTAACAAATCCATAGCATCATTATTTTTAGTCGTACAGACTTGGTTCCTATTGCTTCTCTCCTTAAATTTGAACTTTTTTTCAAATTTTAAAGAAAATAAATTAATTATAAATAATTAGTATTGTTATTAATAATTTTATAAACAATTTTACTTATCCAGTTCTTTACTTCGAACTTAATGAAATTTTAAATGAAATGTACAATATTATTACTGAAAATAGTTGAAGAAAGTATAATTTGCTATTTTTATTAATAATTTTATAAACAATTTTACTGGACCAGTTCTTTAGAGATAAACAGTTAGTTAGTGATTATTTAAACAATGCTAATGTTGAGAAAAATTAAATTATACATTCTTTAACTATTTTCAGTAATAATATTGTGTATTCCATTTAAAATTTTATTGAGTTCGAAGTAATGAACTGCAGAAGTGAAATTGTTTATAAAATTATTAATAACAAAACTTATTATTTATAATTATTAAATTTTCTTTAAAATTTAAAAAATTGTTTCAATTTAAGAATATAAGCAAAAAGAACGAAGCCTGTTCGATTAAAAATAATGAGGCTATGGATATAGCCTTAAATAATTTGTAAATTAGTCATTGATTAATCAATTTAAATGTTAAAAAAAATTAAATTCTGATTTTTTCAACAATCTGTAGCAATAATATTGTACATTTTGTATAAAATTTCAATAATTTCATGATAAGGAATTAGACAAGTAAAATTGTTTATAAAATTTGTTTATAAATAAACAAAATAATATGTTTAGACTAATTTTTGTAATTTTAATCACTAATTAGTTATAAATATTGAATAATAGATAGATTTAGATTGATAAATATCAAGGAAATCATAAAAATATTTTTCTTCCACTAATTTGCTTATAACAAATACAAATATTTTTTAAACAATTAACTTACAATTAGAACTTGTTCTTTAATGATTACTTCTACATTTTTTGTCATTCCTAATTTAAATATTGCGTTTTATGAAAAATTAAACTGTTTTAAATTGGAAACTTTTTTTCTTTTCATTTTTAACAATAAATAAACAAATGAAAACAACTATTGTTCAGAAAACAAATCAGAGGTGTTATGCAGAGCTTTGTTACCTTTAAATAAAAAAAACTTCTAAATCAGTTAAGATTTGTGGGCCCTATGATAATTTGTCCACGAACGCTTTTTTTGCCCCACATTGCTACGTAGCGAAGCACTACTGCTAAAGGTTTGCAGTGGTCCACAAAAAATGCAATATCTCGAGAACTATTAAAGTCTCCAAGATTTTCTTTTTTCTAAAATAAAGATAAAAATACAGGGCATATTTTCATCGCAAACAGAAATCTCAACTTTTGGTCCAAAATGACTAAAAATTAAATCAAAAAATTTTTTTGACTTTTTTTTGGTCAAAATTTTGAAATTTTTTTTGGTCATAACATAAAATTAAACTACATATTTTTAACTATATTGTCTGTACATTTTATTAAAATCCATTAAAAATTTTCGGAGATATTAATTTTTGAAAAAAACGCAACTAAGATTTTCAACATAGCGTAGCGGCTGCCATTTTGAAAATTTTTTAAAATCCTTTTAGGATTAAATGTAACTTATATAAGACTGTTATTTCCCACGGTTTCAAAGAAATCGGAGAACCACTTGCAAATCCTGATATTTTTGAACAATTCTTACCCATTTCCAAGTGAAATTTACCTATCAAAAATTAAATTAAATTTAATGTATATTTTTCAATTCTAGGTGAAAAATATTGTGTACGTAATTTTTTTTTTGAATTTTGAAGTCCAAGTTTTTGATTTATGAATTTTCAAATTTTTGATTTTGCAAATTTAGACCTTTTTTCAATTGTTTATAGTTTGCAAAATATTGAAGACACAAAATTTATGTAAAGAGATAAAATACTTATTTTCGGTAATTATTTAGAATCGCGGCTTTTGCGAATTTTTAAGTTTTTTGATCGGGACCAAGCCTAAGTGGTGTATTTTAGCACCAAAGTAAATAATCCGGTGGGGAAGGTTGAAAAAGTTTACCTGCTTTTTTTATTTTTACAAAAAACTTCAATTTTTTAACTGTACAACCTGCCTTTTCGTTTGTCGCTCTCAGATTTTTTGAATTTTTGACGAAAGTTGATAAATCCAGTTTTGACAAAATTTATGAATACATACAAGGATTATAAATATTACTGTCAATTTCGTAAAAAATAATTACTTTTTAGAAAAATTGACAACTGAATTGACAGCTGTCAATTGTCAAATTGCCAATTTGACATCTAATTTGTAATCATCGACCCCGAAATCTTTGACACTGTCATTTTTGTCAAAAACAATCACTTTTTAGAAACGTTGAGAACTGAATTGACTGCTGTCAATTGTCAAATTGTTAATTTAACATCATAATTGTAATCAGCGATCCCGAAAACCCTTATACTGTCATTTTAGTAAAAAATAATCACTTTTTAGAAAAGTTGACATCTGAATTGACAGCTGTCAATTGTCAAATTATCAATTTGACATCATATTCGTAATCAGCGACTCCGAAAACCCCTAGAATGGTGTTTCATTTCTTCATACCTACTCTCAATTTTGCGCGGGTGTTAAAGGGTTAATAAAAATAATATTTTTTTTAAGAAGTACACGAGACATGAAAAAATTTCTCAAATAAAAGTTGTTTGTCTTTAAAAAATCTAAAATAATGTCTTATCATTTTTCTCTATTTTGCGTTTTTTCTGTTAAGAAAAATGACAAAAGACAACATCTTAGATTTTTTAAAGACAAACAACTTTTATTACAGAAATTTTATCATATCTAGTATATTTCTTGAGAAAAATGATGTTTTTCTAAAAAAAAAAAAATTTTTTTTTTCTCTTGTACCATAATCGGGCACAAGTTAGTTTCTTATGAAAAATATTCCACTATATGACCACAATTTTAAAAAAAATTTTGAGCAAAAAAAGGTATGGTTTTTGAGTAAATTCAATTTCAAGTTTTTAGTAAAAAGACCGCCATTTTGTTATTTTTTAATATTTTTAAAATTTTCTAATGGATTTGTCAAGACGAACAAAAGCCCTTTCATATGCAACAAGAAAAAAAAATTATCGTAATTAGTTATAAAGTTCCAACACTTTAAAGATTTTCCCCCCTAAATTTTGTAGAAACGAAGTTTCCGACTTTTAAACTTAAAATCCTTAGAACTGCAAAAAAAAAAAATTTCATCAAAATAAAAAAATACGTGTCGTCTAAAATTCTTTATAAAACGACATTTTGAAGGCGAAAATGACTGGCAGTCCCGAACAAGTCTAGCCTGCCTGATTTGAAACGAATTCGGTCTTAACTGAATTTATATATTGAAAATGTATATTATTTTGTACTTATCTTAAGCTATCCTTTAAATTTACTATTTCTTTTTGATTAGTTAAATTAAATTATTAAATATATGATATATTTTTAATAAATAAATTATGAACTCAAAGAGGAATGTCATCCATTATCCTCTCATCAAAAATATAAGGCTTTCTTGGGACTTAACGAAAATGCAGCACGAAGAGATCACAAAACTCAGGAAGGAGCTGGAACAGCGAACTTCTAAGGGGGAATCGACTTTGAGAATCGTGCACCGCAGCGGAGTACCGCAAATAGTGTTGACGGTCCGAGAGCAAATTCAATAGTGAGATCCTTTCTGGAGTGCGTCCTGGAACCCTCTCCACCCACCATTCTAACATTCCTACTACAGCATTTCACTCTACTCTTCAAATCTATTACAAGAATACCCGGAGTTTGAAAAATAAATTTGGGAAATTATTTTTTTGTAAACAATTAACCAGTTGTTGTAAGTGTTCTTTTACTTATCTCGTAAAATAATGTAAATTTTTTTTTGTAAAAAGGGTCATTGACCCGTATATTTCTTAAAAAAGTAAATAAATGAATAAATAAAATACAAATATATATGTAAAAAGAAAATTTATTTTACTTTTCATTTGCTAAATAAACTGCATTTTTCAATTTAAGTTTTAAACTCTATTTTTTTATACTAATTTTTATAAATTTAATATTTTATAATTCAGAAAGGTTAAATTAATTTATATTAATATTTTTAGTACAGGTCACTTATTAAATCTTATTTTGTTAGTACGTTTCCAGTATGGAATTGAATAAATATACTTAAGAAAATTAAGTATTAGACTAATTTTAGTATCAATACTAAAATCAGTAAAGTTTTAATATTAATTAAATTTGTAACCTAATAAAAATTGAATAGATTAAAATTTTGATTAATAAAAGTCTACATGGATATATACTAAAACTAATTTAAATAATAATAAAGGTTTTATAGAAAATTAAATTGTGCTATTTGAAAAATAAAAATTTGTATTATGTAAAAATTAAAATTCTTCAATTTTAAGGATAGCTTAAGGTAAGTACTAAATATATTATTATTATGACTTGATTAAATCTTTCTTATATATAAAATACTTAATTTAGAAGAATTAGTTTCGAAAAATAGAATCTTTAATTTAAATTTAAAAATGCAGTTTATTCAACTAATTAAAAGTAATATAAAGTTAAACTTTATATTATATATATCTTTATTGTCTTTATTCAAAATACATAATATTTATTGATTTAATCTAACCACAAAGAAAAATGTTATGTAAACGTTTTTATTTTCAATGATCCAGTTAAATTAACAATATTTATATCAATCAAAAATATTATTAATTGTTTAAAAATGTTTAAAAACAATTAATAATATTTTTTAATTACTAATTTAATAATTAATTAATAATTTTATAATTCACCTTTTTTTCGTTTCAACATACATTTCACGTTCCCAGTTTTCTTCTTTCTTCTGTTATCTCACTTCACTATTTAGTCTTTGTTCTTTTAATTTTTTACACTTTGATTTATTAATTTATTTTTAGTTTATAAATTTCATAAACTTTAAAAATTCTATTAACCCCAAATTCGGAACAATTTTAAAATATAAACAATGATCATAATGATCACAAAAGCAAACTGACATTTAGAAAAAAAAATTAAAAATCGAACTTGCGTTTTCGTTTTTAAAATTACATGATAGGACCCCAAATGTACTTAAGGCCAGGTTCCTCCAAAAAACGTGTTTTTTTTAAACTTATTTTATTGATATTACAAAAAAATTGTTTGAATCAAACTTTGTTCATATACAAAGACACATAAAATACTAATTGAAAAAAATTATTTTATTTTTTTTTTCAAAATGGCAGCACCGAAAATGGCTGTTCAAAAAAATCCCTTTTGTTGGTGGGTGTCACGATATCTCTGAATCCATTCAATTGAAAGCAAAAATCAAAATGGTTTCTTATTCTGTATGACATTGGCTATGGTGTAAACTAGAATAAAACATTTTCACAAAAAAAAAACAAAATAGCGGGACTTTTCAATTTTTAACCCTTTTTTTTCACTTTTAATTGTTTATAACTTTTTTTAATAATGATGAATATTTTTGGTTCTAGTTCACACCATAGAGAGACATTTGAAGAGTAAAATGTCGTTTAGTTCATGTTGATAAGTGCAATAGTTTCTAAATAAGAGTGACACCCAGTTCAAAAAACGTTGTTTCGAGAAAAACGTGGTTTTGAGAAAAAAGCGATTAAAGTTTTTGTTCGTGAAAAATCGTAAAAAAAAAGTGAATTTTACACATGTATCCAATCCGGCTGCGTACATAACTTCTTCCTGGTCGTCATAAGTGTCATTTTCAAGAATTTTTTTATTTCTTGCTGCAGTCCTGTAATCTTTAGACGCTTATGTGGCCGCTCGAGCGGCTGGATTTACCGCTTAGCGCTCACCGCTCTTTCCTCTTGTATATCTACTTCTCGGTCGTGCGGACTTTCGGGACTAATTCTATATTATTTCTAAAAGTATTTTCTAGCAATTTACGGGGGAAAAAAATTTTAGATTTTTTGAAAATTGTTTAGAGGAACCTGGCCTTAAGAGAAGTCCATTTTCATATTTTGAGTTTAAGTTCCCTTAAAAAGTTGACTGGAAATTACCTGGACATCGGTTCAATACTTTGGTACTTCGGAGAAGTCGATTTTCATATTTTGAGATTAACTTTCCTGAAGAAGTTGACCGGAAATGACGTAGTCAGCGGTTAGTTACATGGGTACTTAAGTTTTTACAAGTTCATAGAACGATGCCTTATAATTTTCAAACGGCGTAAAATCTCTTTTCTCATTTATCTTTCTCTACTCTGCTTTTTATCTATTTCAAACAACTGTTGTACCTTTTTCTCTTTCACATTTTGCACGCCATTGTTGTCTTTATCTATCTCAGGTAATCTTTTTCTCTTTTGCTTCTAGAACCACAACTGTAAACTCCCCTTGCGTTGCGCACGCTATTGTTGTCTTTATCTATCACAGGTAAACTTATTCTCTCATGCTTCTAGAACCACGACTGTAAACTCTCCTTGCATTGCACAACTATTGTTGCCTTTATCTTTTCCAGGTTACCTTATTCCCTCTTGCTTTTAGTACCACGACACTGTTGCATGCCTACATCAGGCAACTCTCCGCAAGACAAGTCTTCCCATTGCAAGACCTCCCAAACACCGTTAAAGCTAATACCACGCACACCCAACTTCCACCTTCAACTTAGCAACCTTAGGCAAGTCTTCCCAGGGCATCTCCTCAGAACAAAGAATGTATAGATTTGTAGCAGTCTTAAGAAAGTCTTCCCAGAGCATCTCCTTCCAACTAAGAATAAATGGATTTCTGTACGTCTTAGGCAAGACTCCCTAGGGCATCTCCTCCCAACTAAGAAGGTATGGATTTGTGGAAGTCTTGGGCAAGTCTTCCCAGGGCATCTCCTCCCAAGTGAAAATGTATCGACTTGAGGCAGTCTTGAGTTTGTCTACCCAAAGCGTCTCCTTCCAACTTAAAAGGCATATCTATGTGTCAATCTTGCGCATGGCTTACCAGTGAATATCCTTAGAACAAAGAATGTATAGATTTGAAGCAGTCTAGGGCAAGTCTTGTAAGGGCACCTCCTCCCAACTAAGAATGTATAAATTTATGGCAGTCTTGAGCAAGTTCCAACTCAAAAGGCATATCTATGTGGCAATCTTGCGCAAGGCTTACCAGTGCATATCCTCCCGACTTAAAATGTATGGATTTGCAGCTGTGATTGTCAAGTCTTTCCAGGGCATCTCCTTACATGTGAGAAGGTATTGACTTGTGTCAGTCTTAGGCAGGTCTTGCCAGGGCATCTCCTCCCAACGAAGAATGTATGGATTGGTGGCAGTCTTGGCTTAGTCTTTCTAAAGCATCTTCTCTCAACTAAGAAGGTATGAATTTGTAGCAGTCTTGGGCAACTCTTCGCAAGGCATCTCCTCCCAACTAAGAGTGTATGAATTTGTAGCAATCTTGGATCAGTCTTCCTAGGGTATCTTCTCCCAACTAAGAATGTATGGATTTGTGGCAGTCTTGGGCAAGTCTTACCACGGCATATCCTCCCAACTAAGAATGTATGGATTTGTGGCAGTTTTAGGCAAGTCTTCTTAGGGCATCTCCTCCTAAGTGATAATGTATGGACTTCTGGAATCTTGGGCCATTCTTCCCAGGACATCTCCTCTTTACTAAGAAGATATGGATTTGCAGCAGTCTTCGCAAGGCATTTCCTCCCAACTAAGAATGTATGGATTTGTAGCAATCTTGGGCCAGTCTTCTTAGGGCATCTTCTCCCAACTAAGAATGTATGGATTTGTGGCAGTCTTGGGCAAGTCCTCCCAGGACATATCCTCCCAACTAAAAATGTATGAATTTGTGGCAATCTTGGACAAGTCCTCCTAGGGCATCTTCTCCCAACTAAAAAAGTATGGATTTGTGGCAGTCTTGGGCAAGACATTCCAGTGCATCTCCTCCTAAGTGAAAATGTATGGACCTGTCGCAGTCTTGGGCTTGTCTTCCCAGGGCATCTCTTCCCAACTAAGAAGGTATGGATTTGTGACAGTCTTAAACAAGTTTTTCCAGGGCATCTCCTTTCACGTAAGAAGGGATTGACTTGTAGCAGTCTTGGGCAGGTATTCTCAGGGCATCTCCACCCAACTAATAATGTGTAGATTTATAGCAGTCTTAGGCAAGTCTTACCAGGGCATATCCTCCCAACTAAGATTGTATGGATTTGTGACAGCCTGGGACATGACTTCCCTAGGGCAAGTCGTCTCAGAGCATCTCCTCCCAACTGAAATTGAATGGATTTGTGGCAATCTTGAGCAAGTCTCCCCAGGGCATATCCTCTCAACTTAGAATGTATAGATTTGTGGCAGTCTTGAACAAGTCTTCACAGGGCATCTCCCCCGAAGTGAAAATGTATTGACTTGTGGCAGTCTTGGGTAAGTCTCCACAGGGCATCTCCTCCCAACTAAGAATGTATTAAAATGTGGTAGTCTTGGGCAAGTCTTCTCAGGGCATCTCCTTCCATGTGAGAAGGTATTGACTTGTAGCAGTCTTAGGCCAGGGCATCTCCACCCAACTGAGAATGTATGGATTTGTAGCAATCTTGGGTCAGTCTTCCTAGGGTATCTTCTCCCAACTAAGAATGTATAGATTTGTGGCAGTCTTGGGTAAGTCTTACCACGGCATATCCTCCCAACTAAGAATGTATGGATTTGTAGCAGTTTTAGGCAAGTCTTCTTAGGGCATCTCCTCCTAAGTGATAATGTATGGACTTCTGGAATTTTGAGCCATTCTTCCCAGGGCATCTCCTCTTTACTAAGAAGGTATGGATTTGCAGCAATCTTGGGCCAGTCTTCTTAGGGCATCTCCTCCCAACTAAGAATGTATGGATTTGTGGCAGTCTTGGGCAAGTCCTCCTAGGGCATCTTCTCCCAACTAAAAAAGTATGGATTTGTGGCAGTCTTGGGCAAGACATTCCAGTGCATCTCCTCCTAAGTGAAAATGTATGGACCTGTCGCAGTCTTGGGCTTGTCTTCCCAGGGCATCTCTTCCCAACTAGGAAGGTATGGATTTGTGACAGTCTTAAACAAGTTTTTCCAGGGCATCTCCTTTCACGTAAGAAGGGATTGACTTGTAGCAGTCTTGGGCAGGTATTCTAAGGGCATCTCCTCCCAACTAAGAATGTGTAGATTTATAGCAGTCTTAAGCAAGTCTTACCAGGGCATATCCTCCAAACTAAGATTGTATGGATTTGTGACAGCCTGGGACATGACTTCCCTTGGGCAAGTCGTCTCAGAGCATCTCCTTCCAAGTGGAAATGTATGGACTTCTAGCAGTCTTGGGCGAGTCTTCCTAGAGAATCTTCTCTCAACTAAGAAGGTATGGATTTGTGGCAGTCTTGGTAAAGTCTTTCCAGGGCATCTCCTTCTATGTGAGAAGGTCTTGACTTTTGGCATTTTTGGGCAGGTCATCCCAGGGCATCTCCTCCCAACTGAAATTGAATGGATTTGTGGCAATCTTGAGCAAGTCTCCCCAGGGCATATCCTCCCAACTAAGAATGTATAGATTTGTGGCAGTCTTGAACAAGTCTTCACAGGGCATCTCCCCCGAAGTGAAAATGTTTTGACTTGTGGCAGTCTTGGGTAAGTCTCCACAGGGCATCTTCTTTTAACTAAAAATGTATTAAAATGTGGTAGTCTTGGGCAAGAATTCTCAGGGCATCTCCTTCCATGTGAGAAGGTATTGACTTGTGGCAGTCTTAGGCCAGGGCATCTCCACCCAACTGAGAATGTATGGATTTGTAGCAATCTTGGGTCAGTCTTCCTAGGGTATCTTCTCCCAACTAAGAATGTATAGATTTGTGGCAGTCTTGGGCAAGTCTTACCAGGGCATATCGTCCCAACTAAGATTGTATGGATTTGTGACAGCCTGGGACATGACTTCCCTTGGGCAAGTCGTCTCAGAGCATCTCCTTCCAAGTGGAAATGTATGGACTTCTGGCAGTCTTGGGCGAGTCTTCCTAAAGAATCTTCTCTCAACTAAGAAGGTATGGATTTGTGGCAGTCTTGGTAAAGTCTTTCCAGGGCATCTCCTTCTATGTGAGAAGGTCTTGACTTTTGGCATTTTTGGGCAGGTCTTCCCAGGGCATCTCCTCGCAACTGAAATTGAATGGATTTGTGGCAATCTTGAGCAAGTCTCCCCAGGGCATATCCTCCCAACTAAAAATGTATAGATTTGTGGCAGTCTTGAACAAGTCTTCACAGGGCATCTCCCCCGAAGTGAAAATGTATTGACTTGTGGCAGTCTTGGGTAAGTCTCCACAGGGCATCTCCTCCCAACTAAGAATGTATTAAAATGTGGTAGTCTTGGGCAAGTCTTCTCAGGGCATCTCCTTACATGTGAGAAGGTATTGACTTGTAGCAGTCTTAGGCCACGGCATCTCCACCCAACTGAGAATGTATGGATTTGTAGCAATCTTGGGTCAGTCTTCCTAGGGTATCTTCTCCCAACTAAGAATGTATAGATTTGTGGCAGTCTTGGGTAAGTCTTACCACGGCATATCCTCCCAACTAAGAATGTATGGATTTGTAGCAGTTTTAGGCAAGTCTTCTTAGGGCATCTCCTCCTAAGTGATAATGTATGGACTTCTAGAATTTTGGGCCATTCTTCCCAGGGCATCTCCTCTTTACTAAGAAGGTATGGATTTGCAGCAATCTTGGGCCAGTCTTCTTAGGGCATCTCCTCCCAACTAAGAATGTATGGATTTGTAACAGTCTTGGGCAAGTCCTCCCAGGACATATCCTCCCAACTAAAAATGTATGAATTTGTGGCAATCTTGGACAAGTCCTCCTAGGGCATCTTGTCCCAACTAAAAAAGTATGGATTTGTGGCAGTCTTAGGCAAGACATTCCAGTGCATCTCCTCCTAAGTGAAAATGTATGGACCTGTCGCAGTCTTGGGCTTGTCTTCCCAGGGCATCTCTTCCCAACTAGGAAGGTATGGATTTGTGACAGTCTTAAACAAGTTTTTCCAGGGCATCTCCTTTCACGTAAGAAGGGATTGATTTGTCGCAGTCTTGGGCAGGTATTCTCAGGGCATCTCCTCCCAACTAAGAATGTGTAGATTTATAGCAGTCTTAGGCAAGTCTTACCAGGGCATATCCTCCCAACTAAGATTGTATGGATTTGTGACAGCCTGGGACATGACTTCCCTTGGGCAAGTCGTCTCAGAGCATCTCCTCCTAAGTGAAAATGTATGGACCTGTCGCAGTCTTGGGCTTGTCTTCCCAGGGCATCTCTTCCCAACTAGGAAGGTATGGATTTGTGACAGTCTTAAACAAGTTTTTCCAGGGCATCTCCTTTCACGTAAGAAGGGATTGACTTGTAGCATTTTTGGGCAGGTATTCTCAGGGCATCTCCTCCCAACTAAGAATGTGAAGATTTATAGCAGTCTTAGGCAAGTCTTACCAGGGCATATCCCCCAACTAAGATTGTATGGATTTGTGACAGCCTGGGACATGACTTCCCTTGGGCAAGTCGTCTCAGAGCATCTCCTTCCAAGTGGAAATGTATGGACTTCTGGCAGTCTTAGGCAAGTCTTACCAGGGCATCTCCTCCCAACTGAAATTAAATGGATTTGTGGCAATCTTAAGCAAGTCTCCCTAGGGCATATCCTCCCAACTAAGAATGTATGGATTTGTGGCAGTCTTAAACAAGTCATCACAGGGCATCTCCCCCGAAGTGAAAATGTATTGACTTGTGGCAGTCTTGGGTAAGTCTCCACAGGGCATCTTCTCCCAACTAAAAATGTATTAACATGTGGTAATCTTGGGCAAGTCTTCTCAGGGCATCTCCTCTTAAGTGAGAATGTTTTGACTTGTGGTTGTCATGGGCAAGCCTCCCCAGGGCATCTCCTTCAAAGCGAGAATGTATTAACTTGTGGCAGTTTTGGGCAAGTCTCCCCAGTGCATCTTCTCCTAACTAAAAATGTATGGATTTGGGCAGCTTTGGGCCAGTCTCCCCGGGGCATTTCCTCCCGAACACCGTTCAAGCTAATGCCACGCACACCCAACTTCCACCTTCAACTTAGCAACCTTAGGCAAGTCTTCCCAGGGCATCTTCTCCCAACTAAAAAGGTATGGATTTGTGGAAGTCTTGGGCAAGTCTTCCCAGGGCATCTCCTCCCAAGTGAAAATGTATCGACTTGAGGCAGTCTTGGGTTTGTCTAACCAAAGCGTCTCCTTCCAACTCAAAAGGCATATCTATGTGGCAATCTTGCGCATGGCTTACCAGTGCATATCCTCCCGACTTAGAATGTATGGATTTGCAGCTGTGATTGTCAAGTCTTTCCAGGGCATCTCCTTCTATGTGAGAAGGTATTGACTTGTGGCAGTCTTAGGCAGGTCTTGCCAGGGCATCTCCTCCCAACGAAGAATGTATGGATTGGTGGCAGTCTTGGGTTAGTCTTTCTAATGCAACTCCTCTCAACTAAGAAGGTATGAATTTGTAGCAGTCTTGGGCAAGTCTTCGCAAGGCATCTCCACCCAACTAAGAATGTATGGATTTGCAGCAATCTTGGGTCAGTCTTCCTAGGGTATCTTCTTCCAACTAAGAATGTATGGATTTGTGGCAGTCTTAAGCAAGACTTACCACGGCATATCCTCCGAACTAAAAAAGTATGGATTTGTGGCAGTCTTGGGCAAGACATTCCAGTGCATCACCTCCTAACTGAAAATGTATGGACCTGTCGCAGTCTTGGCCTTGTCTTCATAGGGCATCTCTTCCCAACTAAGAATGTATGGATTTGAAGCAATCTTGGGCCAGTCTTCTTAGGGCATCTCCTCCCAACTAAGATTGTATGGATTTGTGACAGCCTGGGACATGACTTCCCTTGGGCAAGTCGTCTCAGAGCATCTCCTTCCAAGTGGAAATGTATGGACTTCTGGCAGTCTCGGTCGAGTCTTCCTAGAGAATCTTCTCTCAACTAAGAAGGTATGGATTTGTGGCAGTCTTGGTCAAGTCTTTCCAGGGCATCTCCTTCTATATGAGAAGGTATTGACTTTTGGCATTTTTAGGCAGGTCTTTACAGGGCATCTCCTCCTAACTGTAATTGAATGGATTTGTGGCAATCTTGGGCAAGTCTTCCCAGGGCATCTCCTCCCAACTAAGAATGAATGGATTTGTGGCAGTCTAGGGCAAGACTCCACAGGGCATATTCTCCCAACTAAGAATGTTTGGATTCGTGACAGTCTTGAGCAAGACTTCCCAGTGCATATCCTCGTAACTTAGAATGTATAGATTTGTAGCAGTCTTTGGCAAGTCTTTCCAGGGCATCTCCTCCCAACTAAGAATGTATGGATTGGTGGCAGTCTTGGGCAAGTCGTCTCAGAGCATCTCCTCCCAAGTGGAAATGTATGGACTTCTGGCAGTCTTAAGCGAGTCTTCCCAGAGCATCTCCTCCCAACTAAGAATGTATGGATTTGTGACAGTTTTGGGCAAGACTTCCCAGTGCACATCCTCAAAACTTAGAATGTATGGATTTGTGGCAGTCTTTGGCAAGTTTTTCCAGAGCATCTCCTTCCAAGTGAGAAGGTATTGACTTTTGTCAGCCTAGGGCATGTCGTACCAGGGCATGTCGTCCCAGGGCATCTCCTTCCAACTAAGAATAAATGGATTTGTGTAAGCCTTGGGCAAGTTTCCACAGGGCATATCCTCCCTACTAAGAATGTATGGATTTCTAGCAGTCTTGGGCAAGTCATCCCAGGGCATCTCCTCCCAACTGAAATTGAATGGATTTGTGGCAATCTTGAGCAAGTCTCCCCAGGGCATATCCTCCCAACTAAGAATGTATAGATTTGTGGCAGTCTTGAACAAGTCTTCACAGGGCATCTCCCCCGAAGTGAAAATGTTTTGACTTGTGGCAGTCTTGGGTAAGTCTCCACAGGGCATCTTCTTCCAACTAAAAATGTATTAAAATGTGGTAGTCTTGGGCAAGAATTCTCAGGGCATCTCCTTCCATGTGAGAAGGTATTGACTTGTGGCAGTCTTAGGCCAGGGCATCTCCACCCAACTGAGAATGTATGGATTTGTAGCAGTTTTAGGCAAGTCTTCTTAGGGCATCTCCTCCTAAGTGATAATGTATGGACTTCTGGAATTTTTGGCCATTCTTCTCAGGGCATCTCCTCCCAACTAAGAATGTGTGGATTTATGGCAGTCTTAGGCAAGTCTTACCAGGGCATATCGTCCCAACTAAGATTGTATGGATTTGTGACAGCCAGGGACATGACTTCCCTTGGGCAAGTCGTCTCAGAGCATCTCCTTCCAAGTGGAAATGTATGGACTTCTGGCAGTCTTGGGCGAGTCTTCCTAGAGAATCTTCTCTCAACTAAGAAGGTATGGATTTGTGGCAGTCTTGGTAAAGTCTTTCCAGGGCATCTCCTTCTATGTGAGAAGGTCTTGACTTTTGGCATTTTTGGGCATGTCTTCCCAGGGCATCTCCTCGCAACTGAAATTGAATGGATTTGTGGCAATCTTGAGCAAGTCTCCCCAGGGCATATCCTCCCAACTAAAAATGTATAGATTTGTGGCAGTCTTGAACAAGTCTTCACAGGGCATCTCCCCCGAAGTGAAAATGTATTGACTTGTGGCAGTCTTGGGTAAGTCTCCACAGGGCATCTCCTCCCAACTAAAAATGTATTAAAATGTGGTAGTCTTGGGCAAGAATTCTCAGGGCATCTCCTTCCATGTGAGAAGGTATTGACTTGTGGCAGTCTTAGGCCAGGGCATCTCCACCCAACTGAGATTGTATGGATTTGTAGCAATCTTGGGTCAGTCTTCCTAGGGTATCTTCTCCAAACTAAGAATGTATAGATTTGTGGCAGTTTTGGGCAAGTCTTACCACGGCATATCCTCCCAACTAAGAATGTATGGATTTGTAGCAGTTTTAGGCAAGTCTTCTTAGGGCATCTCCTCCTAAGTGATAATGTATGGACTTCTGGAATTTTGGGCCATTCTTCCCAGGGCATCTCCTCTTTACTAAGAAGGTATGGATTTGCAGCAATCTTGGGCCAGTCTTCTTAGGGCATTTTCTCCCAACTAAGAATGTATGGATTTGTGGCAGTCTTGGGCAAGACTTACCACGGCATATCCTCCGAACTAAAAAAGTATGGATTTGTGGCAGTCTTGGGCAAGACATTCCAGTGCATCACCTCCTAAGTGAAAATGTATGGACCTGTCGCAGTCTTGGGCTTGTCTTCCCAGGGCATCTCTTCCCAACTAAGAATGTATGGATTTGAAGCAATCTTGGGCCAGTCTTCTTAGGGCATCTCCTCCCAACTAAGATTGTATGGATTTGTGACAGCCTGGGACATGACTTCCCTTGGGCAAGTCGTCTCAGAGCATCTCCTTCCAAGTGGAAATGTATGGACTTCTGGCAGTCTCGGTCGAGTCTTCCTAGAGAATCTTCTCTCAACTAAAAAGGTATGGATTTGTGGCAGTCTTGGTCAAGTCTTTCCAGGGCATCTCCTTCTATATGAGAAGGTATTGACTTTTGGCATTTTTAGGCAGGTCTTTACAGGGCATCTCCTCCTAACTGTAATTGAATGGATTTGTGGCAATCTTGGGCAAGTCTTTTCAGGGCATCTCCTCCCAACTAAGAATGAATGGATTTGTGGCAGTCTAGGGCAAGACTCCACAGGGCATATTCTCCCAACTAAGAATGTTTGGATTCGTGACAGTCTTGAGCAAGACTTCCCAGTGCATATCCTCGTAACTTAGAATGTATAGATTTGTAGCAGTCTTTGGCAAGTCTTTCCAGGGCATCTCCTCCCAACTAAGAATGTATGGATTGGTGGCAGTCTTGGGCAAGTCGTCTCAGAGCATCTCCTCCCAAGTGGAAATGTATGGACTTCTGGCAGTCTTAAGCGAGTCTTCCCAGAGCATCTCCTCCCAACTAAGAATGTATGGATTTGTGACAGTTTTGGGCAAGACTTCCCAGTGCACATCCTCAAAACTTAGAATGTATGGATTTGTGGCAGTCTTTGGCAAGTTTTTCCAGAGCATCTCCTTCCAAGTGAGAAGGTATTGACTTTTGTCAGCCTAGGGCATGTCGTACCAGGGCATGTCGTCCCAGGGCATCTCCTTCCAACTAAGAATAAATGGATTTGTGTAAGCCTTGGGCATGTTCCCACAGGGCATATCCTCCCTACTAAGAATGTATGGATTTCTAGCAGTCTTGGGCAAGTCATCCCAGGGCATCTCACCCCAACTAAGAATGAATCGATTTGTAGTAATCCTTGGCAAGTCTTCCTGGGGCGTCTCCTCCCAAGTGAAAATGTATGGACTGGAGGCAGTCGTGGACCAGTCTTCCCAAAGTTTTTCCTTCTAACTAAGAAGGTATAGATATGTGGCAATCTTGAGCAAGGCTTGCTAGTGCATATTCTCCCAAGTAAGATTGTATGGATTTGTGTCAGTCTTTGTCAAGTCTTTGGAGGGCATCTCCTCCCAACAATGAATGTATGGATTTGTGGCTGTTTTGGGCAAGCCTTAACAGGGCATTTCCTCCCAAGTGAGAATGTATAGACTTGTGTCAGTCTTGGGCAAGTCATCCCAAGGCTTATCCTCCCATCTAAAAATGTATGGATTTGTAGCAATCTTGGGCAAGTCTTCCCAGGGCATCTCCTCCCAAGTGAAAATGTATCGACTTGAAACAGTCTTGGGTTACTCTTCCTAAAGCATCTCCTTTCCACTAAGAATGTATGGATTCGTGGCACTCTTGGGCAAGTCTTTCCAGGGCATCACCTTCTAAGTAAAAATGTATTGACTTTTGGCAGTCTTGGGCAAGTCGTCCCAGGGCATCTCCTCCCAACTAGAAATGTATTGGTTGGTGTCAGTCTTTGGCAGATCTTGCCAGGGCATCTCCTTCCAAGTAAAAATGTATGGACTTGTGGCAGTCTTAGGAAAGTCTTTCCCGTGTATCACCTCTTAACTAAGAAGGTATGGATTTGTGGCAGCCTTGAACAAGTCTGTCCGGTGAATCTCCTCCCAACTAACAATGTGTGGATTTGTGGCAGTCTTGGGCTAGTCTTCCCAGGGCATCTCCTCCTATTTAAGAATGTATGGATTTGTGGCAGTCTTGGGCAAGTTTTTCTAGTGCATCTCCTTCCATGTAAGAAGGGATTGACTTGTTTCAGTCTTGGGCAGGTATTCTCGGGGCATCTCCTCCCAAATAAGAATTTGTGGATTTATGGCAGTCTTAGGCAAGTCTTATTAGGGCATATCCTCTAAACTAAGGATTTGTTTTGCAAGTTTTTCCAGTGCATCTATTTCCATGTAAGAAGGGATTGACTTGTGTCAGTCTTGCGCAGGTATTCTTAGGGCATATCCTCCCAATGAAGAATGTATGGATTTGTGGCAGTCTTGGGCAAGTCTTTCCAGGGCATCTCCTTCTATCTGAGAAGGTATTAACTAGTGGCATTCATGTGCAGGTCTTCCTAGGGCACCTCCTCCCAACTAAAATTAAATGTATTTGTGGCAATCTTGGACAAGTCTTCCAAGGGCCTCTCCTCCCAACTGAGAATGTATGGATTTGTGACCGTCTGGGCAAGACTTCAAAGGGCTTATCCTCCGAACTTAGAATGTATGGACTTGTGGCAGTCTTTGGCAAGTCTTTTCAGGGCATCTCGTTCCAAGTAAGAATCTATGGATTTGTGGCATTCTTTGTCAAGACTTCAGAGGGCATCTCCTCCCAACTAAGAAGGTATGGATTTGTGGCAGTCTTGGGCAAGTCTTTTCAGGGCATCTTCTCCAAACTAGAAATGTATTGGTTGGTGGCAGTGTTTGGCAGGTATTGCCAGAGCATCACCTCCCAAGTAATAAGGTATGGACTTGTGGCGGTCTTAGGCCAGTCTTTCCTGGGTATCTCCTCCTAACTAAGAAGGTATTGATTTGTGGCAGACTTGGGCTAGTTTCAATGAGGTATCTTCTCCTAAGTGGGAATTTAAGGACTTGTGGCAGTTTTGGGCCAGTCTTCCTAGGCCATCTTCTCCTATTTGAGAATGGATGGATATGTAGCAGTATTCGGCAAGTCTGCACAGGGCATTTCCTCCCAACTTAAAATGTATGGATTTGTGGCAGTCTTTGACAAGTCTTTTCAGGGCATCTCCTTCCAAGTGAGAAGGTATTGACTTTTGTCAGTCTAGGGCATGTCGTTTCAGGGCATCTCCTCCCAACTAAGAAGGTATGGATTTGTGGCAGTCTGGGGCAAGTCTTAACAGGGCATCTCCTCCCATTTAAGAATGGATGGATTTGTAGCAGTCTCAGGCAAGTCTTCACAGGGCATCTCCTCCTAACTAAGAATATATAGATTTGTGTCAGTCTTGGGGAAGTCTCCCCAGGGCATATCCGTACAACTAAGAATGTATGGATTTTTGTCAGTCATGGGCAAGTCCTCCTAGGGCATCTTCTCTCAACTAAGAAGGTATGGATTTGTGGCAGTCTGGGGCAAGTCTTTCCAGAGCATCACCTTCTTACTGAAAATGTATGGACTTGTGGCAGTCTTAGGCCAGTCTTTCCCGGGTATCTCCTCCCAACTAAAGATGTATGGATTTGTGGCAGTGTTAGGCAAGTCTCCCCAGGGCATCTTCGCCCAACTAAGAACTTATGAGTTTCTGGCAGTGTTGGGAAAGTTTTCCAAGGGCATGTGCTCCCTACTAAGAATGTTTGTATTTGTAGCAGTCCTGGGTAAGCCTTCTTAGGGAATCTCCACCTAACTAAAAATGTATGGATTTGTGGCAGTCTTGGGCAAGTATTTCCATGGCATCTCCTTCCAACTAGGAATAAACGGATTTTTGGCAGTCTTGGACAAGATTCTTCAGTGCATCTCCTCAGAACTAAGAATGTATAGATTCGTTGCAGACTTAGGCAAGTCTTCTCAGAGAATCTCCTTCCAACTAAGAATGTATTTTTTTGTGCCAGCGTTGGGCAAGCCTTCCCAGGGCATCTCCTCCCCACTACGAATAAATGGATTTTTGGCAGTTTTGGACAAGACTTTTCAGTGCATCTCTTTAGAACTAAGAATGTAGAGATTTGTGGCAGTCTTGGGCAAGTCTCGCCGTGTATTTTCTCTCAACTAAAAATGTATGGACTTGTGGCAGTCTTGGGCAAGTCACACCAGGTCAACTCCCTCCAACTAAGCATGTACGGATTTGTAGCAGTCTTAAGCAAGTCTTCCCAGGGCATCTTCTCCCAAGTGAGAATGTAATTATTTTGTGGCAGTCTTGGAAAGGATCCCCAGGAAATCTCCTACCAACTAAGAATGTATGAATTTGTGACAGACTTTGTCAAGTCTCGCAAGGGCATCTCCTCCCAACTAAGAATGTTTTGATTTGTGGCTGTCTGGGGCAATCCTCCACGGGGCATCTCTACTTAACTAAGAATGTATGGATTTGTGGCAGACATGGGCTAGTCTTCTTAGTGCATTTCTGCCTAAGTGAAAATCTATGGACTTTTGGCAGCGTTGGGAAATCTTCCCAGGGCATCTCCTCTAAACTAAGAATGTGTGGATTTGTGGAAGTTTGGGGCAGGTCTTTCCGGGGCATCTCCATCCAAGTGACAATGTATTAACTTGTGGCAGTCTTAGCAAGGCTCCCCAGGGAATCTCCTCCCAACTAAGAATGTATGAATTTGTGACATACTTGTGCATGTCTTCCTAGGGCATCTACTTCCAACTAAGAATGTATTAATTTGTAGCAATCTTGGCCAAGTCTTCTCAGGGCATCTTGTCCCATCTAAGAAGGTATAGATTTGTGGCAGTCTTGGGCAAGTCTTCCCAGGTCATCTTCTTCCAAACTTTAAAGGTATGGATTTGTGTCAGACTTAGGCACGTCTTTCCAGGGCATCTCCTTTGAAGATATAAGGTATTAATTTGTGGCAGCCTTGGGCGATTCCCGCCAGGGCATCTCCTTCCCAGCGCATCTCCTCCCAATTAAGGATGTATGGATTTGTGAAAGTCTTGGGCAAGTCTTTCCGAGGCATGTCCTTCCAAGTGAGAATTTTTGGACTTGTGTCAGTCTTGGGCAAGACTTCACAGTGCATCTTCGCTCAAGTAAGAATGTACTGACTTGTGGTAGTCTTGGGCAAGTCTTCTCAGGGGATCTCCTTCCAACTAAGAATGTATGGGTTTTTGGCAGTCTTGGACAAGTCTCGCCAGGACATTTCCTTCCAACTAAAAATAATTGGATTTTTGGCAGTCTTGGACAAGACTCTTCATTGCATCTCCTTAGAACTAAAAAAGTATGGATTTGTGGCAGTCTTGGGCAAGTCTTCCCAGGTCATCTCCTTCCAACTATAAAGGTATGGATTTGTGTCAGACTTAGGCACGTCTTTCCAGGGCATCCCCTTTCAAGTTAGAAGGTATTAATTTCTGGCAGTCTTGGGCAATTCCCGCCAGGGCATCTCCTTCCCAGGGCATCTTCTCCCAATTAAGGATATATGGATTTGTGAAAGTCTTGGGCAAGTCTTTCCGAGGCATCTCCTTCCAAGTATGAATGTTTGGACTTGTGGCAGTCTTGGGCAAGACTTCACAGTGCATCTCCGCTCAAGTAAGAATGTACTGACTTGTGGTAGTCTTGGGCAAGTCTCCTCAGGGAATCTCCTTCCAACTAAGAATGTATGGATTTTTAGCAGTTTGGGCAAGTCTCGTCAGGGAATCTCCTCCCAACTCATAATTTATGGATTTGTGGCAGTCTTGGGCAAGTCTTTACAGGGCATCTCCTCCCAACTAAAAATCTATAGATTTGTGAAAGTCTTGGGCAAGTCTCACCAGAGAATCTCCTCCTAACTAAGAATGTATGGATTTGTCGCAGTCTTGGGCATGTCTTTTTAAGGCCTTTCCTCCTAAGTGAATATGTATAGATTTTTGGCAGTCTTGGGCATGTCTCTCCATAGCATATTCTCCTAACTAAAAAAGTGTGGATTTAGGGCAGTCTTAAGCAAGTCTTTCAAGGGCATACCTCCAAAGTAAGAAGGTATGGACTTGCAGTAGTCTTGGGCAAGTCTTCCCAGGGCATCTCCTTCCAAGTTAGAAGGTATTGATTTGTGGCAGCCTTATGCAATTTTCGCCAGGGCACCTCCTTCCCAGGGCATCTCCTCCCAACTAAGTACAGACTTATGTCAGTCTTGGGCAAGTCTTCCTATGGCATCTCCTCTCAAATGAGAATGTATAGAGTTGTGTCACTCTTGGGCAAGTATCTCTAAGGCATCCCTTCCCACATGAGATTACTTAGACAGATCGCATCCTTTGTCTAGTCTCCCTAGTGAATCTTCTCCTAAGTGAGAATGTATGGACTTCTGGCAGTCTTGGTCAAGACTCTCCAAGACATCTCCTCCCACATGAGATTACTCAAGTCTCTCCAGTGAATCTCCTCCTAACTGAAAATATATGGATTTGTGGCAGTCTTAGGCAAGTCTTTCTATGGCATCTCCTCCCAACTGAGAAGGTATGGATTTGTGGAAGTCTTGGGCAAGTCTTTTCAAAGCATCTCCTTCCAAGTAACAATGTATTAACTTGTGGCAGTCTTAGCAAGGCTCCCCAGGGCTTCTCCTCCCAACTAAGAATGTACGATTTTGTGACAGACTTGGGCAAGTCTCGCCAGAGCATCTCCTCCCAACTAAGAATGTATGGATTTGTAACAGTCTTGGGCCTGGGGAGACTTGACCAGGGATGCGACTTGTCCATGTAATTCCATGAAGGAAAAGATGCACTGTGAAGACTTGCCCAAAGATTTAACTTGTCCATGTAATCTCATGTGAGAAGAGATGCCTTGGAGAGACTTGCCCAAGAATTACAGAAGTCCATAAATTCTCACTTGGAAGGTGATGCCCTGGGGAGACTAGACCAAGAATGTGACCTGAGCATGTAATCTTATGTGGGAAGAAATGCTCTGTGGAGACTTGCCTAAGAGTGACACAATTTTGTACATTCTTGCTTGGGAGAAGATGCCCTGGAGAGTCTTGCCTAAAAATGCCACTTGTCCATGTAATCTCATGTGGGAAAGGATTTCCTGGGGAGTCTTGACCAAGACTGCCACAAGTCCAGACATTCTGACTTCGGAGGAGATGCCCAGGGGAGACTTGAAAAATGATGCCACTTGTCTATGTAATCTCATGTAAGAAGAGAAGCCCTGGAAAGAATTGCCTAAGACTGTTACAAGTGTGTACATTTTCACTAGGGAGGACAAGCCCAGGGAAGACTTGTCCAAGGATGCGACTTGTTCATGTAATCTCATTTGGGAAGAGATGCCCTGGAGAGACTTGCGAAAGACTGACACAAGCCCATACATTCTCTATTTGGAGGAGATGCAATGGGAATACTTGCTTAAGACTGCCACTATTTCATACATTCTCACTTGGCAGGAGATGCCCTGGGAAGAGTTGGCCAAGACTGCCACAAGTCTGTACATTTTCACTTGGGATGAGATGCCCTGGAGAGACTTGACCAAGGATGCGACTTGTCCATGTAATCTCATGTAGGAAGATATGCCCTGCGGAGACTTGACCAAGACTGCCACAAGTCGATACATTCTCACTTGGGAGGAGATGCACTGGGAAGACTTCCTTAATACTGCCACAATTCCATATATGTTCACTTGAGATGAGATGCCCTGGGAAGACTTGCCCAAGACTTCCACAAGTCTATACATTCTTACTTGGGAGGAGAAGCCCTAAGAAGATTTGCCCAAGATTGTTACAAGTCTTCCACCTTCTTATTTGGGAGGAGATGTCCTGGGGAGACTTGACCAAGGATGCGACTTGTCTATGTAATCTTATGTGGGAAGGGATGCCCTGTGGAGTGTTACCTAAGACTTCCACAAGTCTATACATTCTCACTCAAAAACAGTAAAGTAATCCTTGTAACGACAATTAACTTGTTAGAAAAATTGGAAGCAAAACATAATTCTACTCATCCTGTTTTTTTTCTGAAACTTTGTATCTCACTATAAATTACCACTTTTTTACGATATTTACAAAGCATTTAGAACAACAAATAAATGTAAATACTTACAATATTTTAAAGAATATATGGATTAACTTTATGAATGATCGTTTATTAGTTTATTTCACGAATTGTCAAAATAATGTAAAGATTTCATTAGTCATAACCCAGTGGGCAACCGAACGTTCTGAAGATGTTCTTTAAACGTTGTTTTATGTCCACGAACATTGAGGAACATTGCACTTTTGTTCTCATAACATAATTCCAATTTTCTAATTTGTCAATTTGCCAATAACCAAATCTTTAATTTTTCAATTTACAAATTTTTTTATTTTGACAATTTACCAAGAACTAAATTTCCAATTTCTTAATTTACCAGTTTAAACAATTTTCTGATTTGCGAATCTTCCCGTTTATCAATTTTCAGTTTCTTCAATTTTACAATAACCACTTCTCTAATTTTCTAATTTGTCAATTTTCGAATAACAAAATCTCCAATGTCTCAAATTACAAGCTTAAAATTTTTCTAATTTGCTAATTTATTAATGTTTTTACTTTGACAATTTTTCCATAACAATGTACCTTTTCCAATTTTTGCCAGTAACTCCCATTCTGCTTTTATAAAAAAATTCCAACTAAATTTAAATCTTAAACTACCTGCTATCACACTGTACCTATCTTATTATTATCTAGCCTAAATAATAATACCGTATGATATAAATTTTTTTCTAAATTAATATGCTTATATGGGAAAATTAAATTGTTCCCACAAATATTAATTGTTTAAACAATTAAAAGATCTTGAAAATTGCAGACGGAAAAATTCGTGATATTCTTTTAACGAATACAGTCGAAAGCGATATTCTTCTAAGAGAATTTAATAAAGACATTTTTTTAAATAACTTAGATTGTTTAAACAAATACAGTAAATATTTAATTCACAAATTTTTTTGTCAATTGTTACTAAAGAATCAATAGTTGTTAAAAAAAGTATTTAATTTTGAAAACATAAGAAACATAAATTGTTTAAACAAATTGTACGATTAAACGAACTTACCTTAAGTGAAGTTCAATCGATATTATGCCAGTGAGTCTCGTCCAAATAGATCAAATGTAGTGACGCTAGTTGCCCGATCCGATTCACCGATTTTTCAAAGCTCGCGCCAAAACTCAGCCCTCTACCATCAGCGCACAGTGGGCCAGGTTATCCAAAATGTTGGCCAAAAGTCGTAATTCCTAGAATATCTAGTTTCCTACAATAAATTATGTCATCTAAAGTTTTTGGGGTCTCAATTTCTTTTAGCTCTGTCTATAAATTTTTATCTGCTTTTATCTCCTCTCAATATTTCTTTATTCAGTTCTATCTCTCTGTTTATATAACGGATTGCCTGTCTTTTCCAATAACTTCACTTCAATCTCACGCTATACTTGGTCTATGGCACTCTATCACATTCTATGCTTTAATGAATACAATGTACAGTCTGTCCTCACTTTTAATCACTTTTATACACACCGTATGTGGCCTTATAAAACGTAGAAATCCGGTAAACACGATGCACAGTGGTTTAAAAATGAAAATTAGGGTTCAAAATAACCTAGAGCCTACAATTCTTAACCGTTTTTCAAATTTTTTTTTTTTAAATAATCGCTATTAAATTTTTGAGAGATTGGTTGAGGCGGATTTTTTATTTTCACTTTTCAGTAATAAATATATTGTTATAAACAAATAAAAAAACCGTTATTTTATAAATAATATTTATTATCTAATTAAAATCAATGTAGTTTTCTTTTCTAGGTACTCCAATTTGTTCATAGAGAGCTGTTCATTGTAAAACAGTGTTATAGACATATTACTTAATTGTTATAAACAATTTATATAAACAAAATGTTAATTTAAACTATTCCTTTAATCAATTCACCTAAAAATTGTCACTGGGGAGTTTTCGGGGTCGCTGATCACGAATTCAATTTCGTTTTTTTTGAAATTCGAAATGGCGGATTCAAAATGTCCGACAATTTTTTGAAAATCATCTTGAATTCGCCTAAAAATTGTTATTCGGGGGTTTTCGGGGTCACGGATCACGTATTCAATGTCGTTTTTTTTTAAATTCAAAATGGCGGATTCAAAATGTACGACAATTTTTTAAAAATCATCTTGAATTCGTCTAAAAATTGTCAGCCGAGGGTTTTCGGGGTCGCTGATCACAAATTCAATGTCGCTTTTTCTAGTAACTGTGATTTTTATAAGGTTAACAGCGCCTACTTACCATGCGCAAAAGGTAAGAATGTATAGATTTGTGGAAGTCTTGGACAAGTCTTCACAGGGCATCTCCCCCGAAGTGAAAATGTATTGACTTGTGGCAATCTTGGGCAAGTCTTTCCAGGGCATCTCCTCCCAACTAAGAATGAATTAATTTGTGGCAGTCTGGGGCAAGACTCCACAGGGCATCTCCTCCCAACTAAGAATGTTTGGATTCGTGACAGTCTTGGGCAAGACTTCCCAGTGCATATCCTCCTAACTTAGAATGTATGGATTTGTGGCAATCTTGGGCAAGTCTTTCCAGGGCATCTCCTCCCAACTAAGAATGAATGGATTTGTGGCAGTCTGGGGCAAGTCGTCTCAGAGCATCTCCTCCCAAGTGGAAATGTATAAACTTCTGGCAGTCTTAGGCGAGTCTTCCTAGAGAATCTTCTCCTAACTAAGAATGTATGGATTTGTGGCAGTCTTTGGCAAGTTTTTCCAGAGCATCTCCTTCCAAGTGAGAAGGTATTGACTTTTGTCAGCCTAGGGCATGTCGTACCAGGGCATGTCGTCCCAGAGCATCTCCTCCCAACTAAGAATGAATGGATTTGTGTCAGCCTTGGGCAAGTTTCCACAGGGCATATTCTCCCTACTAAAAATGTATGGATTTCTAGTAGTCTTGGGCAAGTCATCCCAGGGCATCTCACCCCAACTAAGAATGAATTGATTTGTAGTAATCCTAGGCAAGTCTTCCTGGGGCGTCTCCTCCCAAGTGAAAATGTGTGGACTGGAGGCAGTCTTGGACCAGTCTTCCCAAAGTTTTTCCTTCTAACTAAGAAGGTATAGATATGTGGCAATCTTGCGCAAGGCTTGCCAGTGCATATTCTTCCAAGTAAGAATGTATGGATTTGTGTCAGTCTTTGTCAAGTCTTTGGAGGGCATCTCCTCCCAACAATGAATGTATGGATTTGTGGCAGTCTTGGGCAAGCCTTAACAGGGCATTTCCTCCCAAGTGAGAATGTATAGACTTGTGTCAGTCTTGGGCAAGTCATCCCAAGGCTTACCGTCCCAAGTGAAAATGTATCGACTTGAGACAGTCTTGGGTTACTCTTCCTAAAGCATCTCCTTTCAAATAAGAATGTATGGATTCGTGGCACTCTTGGGCAAGTCTTTCCAGGGCATCTCCTTCTATCTGAGAAGGTATTAACTAGTGGCATTCTTGGGCAGGTCTTCCTAGGGCACCTCCTCCCAACTAAAATTAAATGGATTTGTGGCAATCTTAGACAAGTCTTCCAAGGGCATCTCCTCCCAAGTAATAAGGTATGGACTTGTGGCGGTCTTAGGCCAGTCTTTCCTGGGTATCTTCTCCTAACTAAGAAGGTATTGATTTGTAGCAGACTTGGGCTAGTTTTAATGAGGTATCTTCTCCTAAGTGGAAATTTAAGGACTTGTGGCAGTTTTGGGCCAGTCTTTCTAGGGCATCTCCTCCTATTTAAGAATGGATGGATATGTAGCAGTATTCGGCAAGTCTGCACAGGGCATTTCCTCCCAACTTAGAATGTATGGATTTGTGGCAGTCTTTGACAAGTCTTTTCAGGGCATCTCGTTCCAAGTGAGAAGGTATTGACTTTTGTCAGTCTAGGGCATATCGTCACAGGGCATCTCCTCCCAACTAAGAATGAATGGATTTGTGACAGTCTTGGGCCAGTCTTCTCAGGGCATCTTCGCCCAACTAAGAACTTATGAGTTTCTGGCAGTGTTGGGAAAGTTTTCCAAGGGCATGTCCTCCCTACTAAAAATGTTTGTATTTGTGGCAGTCCTGGGTAAGCCTTCTCAGGGAATCTCCTCTTAACTAAGAATTTGTGGATTTGTGGCAGTCTTGGGCCAGTCTTCCCAGGGCATCTTATCCCAACTAAGAAGTTATGGGTTTGTGGCAGTCTTGGACAAGTCTCGCCAGGACATCTCCTTCCAACTAAGAATAATTGGATTTTTGGCAGTCTTGGACAAGACTCTTCATTGCATCTCCTCAGAACTAAGGCTGTATGGATTTGTGGCAGTCTTGGTCAAGTCTTTCCAGGGCATCTCCTTCTATATGAGAAGGTATTGACTTTTGGCATTTTTGGGCAGGTCTTCACAGGGCATCTCCTCTTAACTAAAATTGAATGGATTTGTGGCAATCTTGGGCAAGTCTTTCCGAGGCATCTCCTTCCAAGTAAGAATGTTTGGACTTGTGGCAGTCTTGGGCAAGACTTCACAGTGCATCTCCGCTCAAGTAAGAATGTACTGACTTGTGGTAGTCTTGGGCAAGTCTTCTCAGTGAATCTCCTTCCAACTAAGAACGTATGGATTTTTGGCAGTTTGGGCAAGTCTCGCTAGGGAATCTTCTCCCAACTCGTAATTTATGGATTTGTGGCAGTCTTGGGCAAGTCTTTACAGGGCATCTCCTTCCAACTAAAAATGTATGGATTTGTGAAAGTCTTGGGCAAGTCTTACCAGAATATCTCCTCCTAACTAAGAATGTATGGACTTGTCGCAGTCTTGGGCAAGTCTTTTTAAGGCATCTCCTCCCAAGTGAATATGTATAGATTTGTGGCAGTCTTAGGCATGTCTCTCTATAGCATATTCTCCTAACTAAAAAAGTGTGGATTTAGGGCAGTCTTAAGCAAGTCTTTCAAGGGCATACCTCCAAAGTAAGAAGGTATGGACTTGCAGTAGTCTTGGGCAAGTCTTCCCAGGGCATCTCCTTCCAAGTTAGAAGGTATTGATTTGTGGCAGCCTTATGCAATTTTCGCCAGGGCATCTCCTCCCAACTAAGTACAGACTTATGTCAGTCTTAGGCAAGTCTTCCTATGGCATCTCCTCTCAAATGAGAATGTATAGAGTTGTGGCACTCTTGGGCAAGTCTCTCTAAGGCATCCCTTCCCACATGAGATTACTTGGACAGATCGCATCCTTTGTCTAGTCTCCCTAGTGAATCTTCTCCTAAGTGAGAATGTATGGACTTCTGGCAGTCTTGGTCAAGACTCTCCAAGACATCTCCTCCCACATGAGATTACTCAAGTCTCTCCAGTGAATCTCCTTCTAACTGAAAATATATGGATTTGTGGCAGTCTTAGGCAAGTCTTTCGATGGCATCTCCTCCCAACTGAGAAGGTATAGATTTGTGGAATTCTTGGGCAAGTCTTTCCAAAGCATCTCCTTCCAAGTGACAATGTATTAACTTGTGGCAGTCTTAGCAAGGCTCCCCAGAGCATCTCCTCCCAACTAAGAATTTATGGATTTGTAACAGTCTTGGGCCTGGGGAGACTTGACCAGGGATGCGACTTGTCCATGTAATTCCATGTAGGAAAAGATGCACTGTGAAGACTTGCCCAAAGATTCCACTTGTCCATGTAATCTCATGTGAGAAGAGATGCCTTGGAGAGACTTGCCCAAGAATGACAGAAGTCCAAAAATTCTCACTTGGAAGGTGATGCCCTGGGGAGACTAGACCAAGAATGTGACCTGTGCATGTAATCTTATGTGGGAAGGGATGCCCTGGGGAGACTTGCCTAAGAGTGACACAATTTTGTACATTCTTGCTTGGGAGAAGATGCCCTGGAGAGTCTTGCCTAAAAATGCCACTTGTCCATGTAATCTTATGTGGGAAGAGATGCCTTGTGTAGACATGCTTAAGACTGCCACAAGTCTATACATTCTTACTTAGAAGGAGATGCTCTGGGAAAACTTGCCCAAGACTGCCACAATTCTTTACTTTCTTACTTTGGAGGAGATATGACCTGGGGAGACTTAACCAAGTCTACCACATGTCCATACATTCTCACTTGGGAAAAGATGCCCTGGGTAGACTTGCCCAAGACTGCCTCAAGTTTATTCATTCTTAATTGGGAGGAGATGCCCTGAGAAGACTTGCCTAAGACTGCTACAAGCCTGTACTCTCTCACTTAGGAGGAGATGTATCCTGGGGAGACTACACCAAGGATGCCACTTGTCCATGTAATCTCATGTGGGAAAGGATTCCCTAGGGAGTCTTGACCAAGACTGCCACAAGTCCAGACATTCTGACTTCTGAGGAGATGCCCAGGGGAGACTTGAAAAATGATGCCACTTGTCTATGTAATCTCATGTAAGAAGAGAAGCCCTGGAAAGCATTGCCCAAGACTGTTACAAGTGTGTACATTTTCACTGGGGAGGACAAGCCCAGGGAAGACTTGTCCAAGGATGCGACTTATTCATGTAATCTCATGTGGGAAGAGATGCCCTGGAGAGACTTGCGAAAGACTGACACAAGCCCATACATTCTCTATTTGGAGGAGATGCAATGGGAATACTTGCTTAAGACTGCCACTATTTCATACATTCTCACTTGGCAGGAGATGCCCTGGGAAGAGTTGGCCAAGACTGCCACAAGTCTGTACATTCTCACTTGGGATGAGATGCCCTGGGGAGACTTGACCAAGGATGCGACTTGTCCATGTAATCTCATGTAGGAAGATATGCCCTGCGGAGACTTGACCAAGACTGCCACAAGTCGATACATTCTCACTTGGGAGGAGAAGCCCTAAGAAGATTTGCCCAAGATTGTTACAAGTCTTCCACCTTCTTATTTGGGAGGAGATGTCCTGGGGAGACTTGACCAAGGATGCGACTTGTCTATGTAATCTTATGTGGGAAGGGATGCCCTGTGGAGTGTTACCCAAGACTTCCACAAGTCTATACATTCTCACTCAAAAACAATAAAGTAATCCTTATGACGACAATTAACTTGTTAGAAAAATTGGAAGCAATACATAATTCTACTCATCCTGTTTTTTTCCGAAACTTTGTATCTCACTATAAATTACCACTTTTTTACGATATTTACAAAGCATTTAGAACAACAAATAAATGTAAATACTTACAATATTTTAAAGAATATATGGATTAACTTTATGAATGATCGTTTATTAGTTTATTTCACGAATTGTCAAAATAATGTAAAGATTTCATTAGTCATAACCCAGTGGGCAACCGAACGTTCTGAAGATGTTTTTTAAACGTTGTTTTATGTCCACGAACATTGAGGAACATTGCACTTTTGTTCTCATAACATAATAAGAACATGTTTAAAACTTTTGAGAAACATTTTTTTTTCATCTCCATAACGTATTATAGGGATGTTCTAAAAACGTTCCTTTAGGAACGTTCTAAAACCGTTTTAAGAACGTTCTGCAAACGATTTAGATGTTTTCTTATAAATATTAAATGACATGTCTGATATAGTATTTTAGTTAAAATTACTTAATTTAATTTATTTTTTTATACTAGAACTTCCAAATCGCGCAAAATTATGCTTTTCTCGTATTTTTATTTTCTAATTGTCCAATTTTATACTTTACCAATTTCTTTAATTTGACAATTTCCTAATAAAAAAATCTCCAATTTTTCTATTTAGCAGTTTACGAATTTTTCTATTTTGTTAATTTTCCAATTTACAAATTTAAAATTTTTTAATTTTCCAATAACCACTTTTCCAATTTTCTAATTTGTCAATTTGCCAATAACCAAATCTTTAATTTTTCAATTTACAAATTTTTTTACTTTGACAATTTACCAAGAACTAAATTTCCAATTTCTTAATTTACCAGTTTAAACAATTTTCTGATTTGCGAATCTTCCAGTTTATCAATTTTCAGTTTCTTCAATTTTACAATAACCACTTCTCTAATTTTCAAATTTGTCAATTTTCGAATAACAAAATCTCCAATGTCTCAAATTACAAGCTTAAAATTTTTCTAATTTGTTAATTTATTAATGTTTTTACTTTGACAATTTTTCCATAACAATGTACCTTTTCCAATTTTTGCCAGTAACTCCCATTCTGCTTTTATAAAAAAATTCCAACTAAATTTAAATCTTAAACTACCTGCTATCACACTGTACCTATCTTATTATTATCTAGCCTAAATAATAATACCGTATGATATAAATTTTTTTCTAAATTAATATGCTTATATGGGAAAATTAAATTGTTCCTACAAATATTAATTGTTTAAACAATTAAAAGATCTTGAAAATTGCAGACGGAAAAATTCGTGATATTCTTTTAACGAATAAAGTCGAAAGCGATATTCTTCTAAGAGAATTTAATAAAGAAATTTTTTTTTAAATAACTTAGATTGTTTAAACAAATACAGTAAATATTTAATTCACAAATTTTTTTGTCAATTGTTACTAAAGAATCAATAGTTGTTAAAAAAAGTATTTAATTTTGAAAACATAAGAAACATAAATTGTTTAAACAAATTGTACGATTAAACGAACTTACCTTAAGTGAAGTTCAATCGATATTATGCCAGTGAGTCTCGTCCAAATAGATCAAATGTAGTGACGCTAGTTGCCCGATCCGATTCACCGATTTTTTAAAGCTCGCGCCAAAACTCAGCCCTCTACCATCAGCGCACAGTGGGCCAGGTTACCCAAAATGTTGGCCAAAAGTCGTAATTCCTAGAATATCTAGTTTCCTACAATAAATTATGTCATCTAAAGTTTTTGGGGTCGCTGAATACGAATCTGAAGTCAGATTTAAAAAATTCAAAATGGCGGCTCCAATATGGCGGACATAAAAATTTAAAAATTAATAGATTTTCATAAAACTTGGCATTCAGAGGTTTTTGGGATCGCTAATTACAAATTTAAAGTCAGGTTTAAAAAATTCGAAACTACGGCTCCAATATTGCGGAAATAAAATTTAAAAAATTAATTGGGTTTCATAAAACTTGGTATTCAGAGGTTTTTGGGCACGCTGGTTACCCTGCTGAGAGTAAGAAGATAGAAATCCTATCATTTTGAATCACTTTTTATCCCTGAAATAGAAAAAGTTGAGAAATTTTATCTAATTCTATCACACGTTTTTTAAATGTTATCTCATCCTTTCTCTTATGTCTTTAAACCTATCCCTTTCATTCTTTTGTCTATGTCTTATTTCCACATCTCAATTTTTTTTAGCTCTGTCTATAAATTTTTATCTGCTTTTATCTCCTCTCAATATTTCTTAATTCAGTTCTATCTCTCTGTTTATATAACGGATTGCATATCTTTTCCAATAACTTCACTTCAATCTCACGCTATCCTTAGTCTATGGCACTCTATCACATTCTATCCTCTAATGAATACAATGTACAGTCTGTCCTCACTTTTAATCACTTTTATACACCCCGTATGTGGCCTTATAAAACGTAGAAATCCGGTAAACACGATGCACAGTGGTTTGAAAATGAAAATTAGGGTTCAAAATAACCTAGAGCCTACAATTCTTAACCGTTTTTCAAATTTTTTTTTTTTAAATCATCGTTATTAAATTTTTAAGAGATTGGTCGAGGCGGATTTTTAATTTTCAATTTTCAGTAATAAATATATTGTTATAAACAAATAAAAAAACCGTTATTTTATAAATAATATTTATTATCTAATTAAAATCAATGTAGTTTTCTTTTCTAGGTACTCCAATTTGTTCATAGAGAGCTGTTCATTGTAAAACAGTGTTATAGACATATTACTAAATTGTTATAAACAATTTATATAAACAAATTGTTAATTTAAACTATTTGTTTAATCAATTCACCTAAAAATTGTCACTGGGGAGTTTTCGGGGTCGCTGATCACGAATTCAATGTCGTTTTTTCGAAATTCGAAATGGCGGATTCAAAATGGCCGACAATTTTTTGAAAATCATCTTGAATTCGCCTAAAAATTGTTATTCGGGTGTTTTCGGGGTCGCGGATCACGAATTCAATGTCGTTTTTTTTTAAATTCAAAATGGCGGATTCAAAATGTCCGACAATTTTTTAAAAATCATCTTGAATTCGTCTAAAAATTGTCAGCCGAGGGTTTTCGGGGTCGCTGATCACGAATTCAATGTCGCTTTTTCTAGTAACTGTGATTTTTATAAGGTTAACAGCGCCTACTTACCATGCGCAAAAGGTTGCAATGATCAACTGTCATTAAAGGCGCGAAATTTTAAAAACAATTTCTGTTTTCCACACGAAAAAGTTTTAAAATAAATATAGAAAAATTAGAAAGTTAATTTTTTTACGATTTACGTGCTGTATAATTCAAAATAGACTGTTGATTACTTTATATTTATTTAAATCTAGTACACACTAGATATAAATCAATAAAATTTTACTATCACAGCGAAAAATAACTGATTCTCAGTGATTCTCATTGGCATGGTTTTCTTTATTTTAATGAGTTAAATTTAACTGACAATCAGTCGTATTCACTGATTTACTAGTAGATTTTTCTGATAATCAGTAACATTTTTTACTGAATTCATCAGTGAAATAAAGTTACTGATTAATTCAGGAAAAAATTTACTGATCATCAGTTAAACTCTAGTGGTCAATCAGCGATTACGACTGATTGTCAGTAAAATTTCACTAATTCAGATTTAGAAAGTAAATAATATTAAAAAAAAAGTTAAATTTGCAGACGTAATTAAGAAAAAAAATAAGAAAAACCTTCTAACTTTCAGCAAACATGAAAAATATAATAAAATTTGTAAGAAAAAAAATGTTTAAAAAATTGTTAAGAAGTTAAAAAAACATGTTTTGTGTTAAAAAAGAATAAACTGTACTTTGAAGAAACTTTACACAATCCAATGATACTTAATAAATTACAATAGACCATTAGAAGTTTAGAAATTTAATTATTATGCAGAATTTAAGCTTTTACATCAATATTAAATAATGTAAGAAAATAAATATTTTCTAGCTTCTAAATTAAGAAGTTTAAGGAAAAGTTTTACTTTTTTTATACTTTTAATAGAATGCAAAATCATATTTAAAAAATTGTCGGCCATTTTGAATTTCGAATAAACGACATTAAATTCATGATCAGCGTCCCCGAAACCCCCGAGAGACAATTTTTAGGTGAATTCAAGATATTTTTTTTAAAAATTGTCGGACAATTTGAATTTTGAAAAAACGACACTGAATTCGTGATCAGCAACCCTGAAAACCCCCGAGTGACAATTTTTAGACGAATTCAAGATGATTTTTAAAAAATTTTCGGCCATTTTGAATCCACCATTTTAAATTTGGAAAAAACGACATTGAAATCGTGATCAGCGACCCCGAAAACCCCCGAGTGACAACTTTTAGGCGAATTCAAGATGATTTTCAAAAAATTGTCGGCCATTTTGAATCCGCCATTTTGAATTTCGAAAAAACGACATTGAATTCGTGATCCGCGACCCCGAAAACTCACGAATAACAATTTTTAGGCGAATTCAAAATGATTTTCAAAAAATTGTCGGCCATTTTGAATCCGCCATTTTGAATTTTGAAAAAACGACATTGAATTCGTGATCAGCGACCCCGAAAACCTCCGAGTGACAATTTTTAGGCGAATTGCTTGAACGAATAATTTAAATTAACAATTTGTTTTTGTAAATTGTTTATAACAATTTAGTAATATGTCTATATCACTATTTTACAATGAATAGCTCTCTATGAACAAATTGGAGTACCTAGAAAAGAAAACTACATTGATTTTATTTAGATAATAAATATTATTTATAAAATAACGGTTTTTTTATTTGTTTATAACAATATATTTATTACTGAAAATTGAAAATTAAAAATCCGCCTCGACCAATCTCTTAAAAATTTAATAACGATTATTTAAAAAAAAAAATTTGAAAAACGGTTAAGAATTGTAGGCTCTAGGTTATTTTGAACCCTAATTTTCATTTTCAAACCACTGTGCGATGTGATAATTTTTTAATTTAAATAAATTTTAGTAGCTTTGAAATTTTCAAATTGATTTTTGATAAAATAATAGTTTTTTTCAGATTTTTAGTGGAACTTTAATTTAGACTATTTGTAATCAATTTAATACCATTTAATCCACTGTATACATTTCAATCCCTTTTTAATCCACGTTCGACTAAGTTTGGAATTCGAACGATAACTTTCAAAAATGAGATTGGTTTGGAAAGAAACGTTTCTATTCCATTTAATTCACTTCTTCTTGCCGGGTGTACACGGAAAGAAATATTTTGCATTTTTAGCATGAGAACACTTTATGCTCTTTCTGTAAAGGCGTTTGCTTACCTATAAAAGTAAAAATTTATGCATTTTAAGTATTAAGTGCTACCATAGAAAAAATGTATGGTAGACTTACTCTTAGTCTAAAATCATTTTACATAAAACGCAAAGGTATTTTACTCAAAAAGTAAGAAACATCGTTTTACGAAAATAGCAAAGAGACTTATAGGCTTAGTTTCTTTCCGTGTAGCTATTTCTGATATAAGCGCTATGTGCAAACACACTAAGGTAGCTGTCCTGCAATTTGATGATATAAGGATAAGCCTAAAGCACAACGAATATGGTTACGGGAGCAGGGCATGAGATAATAAAGAACAGAGACTGTTTCTGTCTTTTTCTGCCTCATGCTTTGGTCCCGTAACCGTATTTCTATCTGCTTAATGCCATAGTAAGGGATGGAAAGAGATAAAATATTTTAAATTTAAGTAATAGATGTAAGGATAGAAAAGATAAGATAGACATACTTAAACTCAGGTTATAGAGTTAAGGATTGGATGAGCTAAAAATAAACGACAGTTATGAAGAATAGAAAAAGATAGATATACATACTTTAAATCAGGTTATAAATTTAGGGTGAAGTCTGATACGAAGGACTAGGGTATCAGTGGATTAGAATAGATCAATCAGAAAATACTTTCCAATGTGACCAATTATCTGATTAGTCTATTCTAATCCACTGATACTCTAGTCCTTCGTATGAGACTTCGCCCTTAGGCATATAATGAGATAAAAATAAAGGATAGTTAAGAGGAATTGAAAAATATCCATCCCTGCTGGAAGTGAAAGGATTCAAAATTTATCCGTTTGAATCCATGCTTTATTCATTGATATCCGTTTGAATACTTTTTCTATACTTCTCCATCAATTTGAATCAGCTGTCTATCCATCTATTTCTTAAATCCTTTCTATATCCGTTCAGCTTAAACGTACCAATCAGTGCAAATCATTTTATAACCGATTTTATCGTTTGATTAAAAAAGTGTCAGGCTATCTGTCTGAATCCGCATAGTTTTCTACCCGCATCTTAATCCTTGTCTATCCCTGAGCAACTTTACATTTTTTATCACCTGCTACGGATAAAAGATGTATTCGCATAAAGCTTTTTTAATCATTTTCAATCCTTCAATTGATAAAAATGAGTACTGATATTCGTCTGAATCAGAAATTTTCAATCATTTTGGAAATGATTTTTTATGCGCTTTAATCGTTTAAGGGCGAAGTCCCATGGATCCGTTGTGTGTTGCGTTGTAATGAGACAGAAAAGGACAAAGTATATATGTGTCCTATTTTTTCTTATTACCACGCAACGCATAACGGACTCATAGGACGTCGGCCTAATACAAAAAGTGTTCGAAGTTTTTCACTGAATCCGCAAACTCTATGCGTGATCACGAACATGACGTCAATATATGTCAGGAAAATCATTTGTAATGAGCAGATAAATAAAACAAAGACAGAGATAGACATTGACATGGCGCCACCTCGTGATTGTGCAACACCCTGAAAGTATTGAAAGCTTTGCGAAGACAGTTTTTTATCCTCAATTAAGATTTTTTAAAAGTAGATAACTTAGATTTTTTGAAATTAATTAATTACTATTGGCCTGGAATTAAAATACAAAAGAAAATGTATACAAACAATTTTTAAATTGTTTAAATAATCTTAATTAACCAATAGAGAACTTCAAAAGTTTTCCTTACTTAGATTTCGTTTCTTTTGTGAAATTAATTAATAACTGTTGGCCTAGAATTAAAAATTAAAATATAGAAGAAAATGTACGCAAACAATTTTTAAATTGTTTAAACAATCTTAATTAACAAATAAAGAACTTCAAAAATTTTTCTCACTTTGATTTCGTTTCTTTTGTAAAATTAATTAATTACTATAATTGACATAGAATTACTAGGTAATCTAAGTTAAGAACATTTTCAAAGTTATTTAGTTAAACTATAATTGTTTAAACAACTTAAAAATTGTTCGCAAACATTTTTAACTGTATTGTAACTCTAGGCCAATAGTAATTAATTAATTAATTAATAAAATCTAAGTAAAGAAAACTTTTGAAGTTCTTTATTTGTTAACTAAGATTGTCTAAACAATTTAAAAAATGTCTGTTAAACGTTGTAGTACAAACATTTATAAGTATTTAAAAAGAGATATTAAAATCGGTTTATTTTAGAGTTATCGTCAGATTTTTGTCCAAAAATAGTGACTTTGGTCATATTGTGCGCTGCGCCTAGCCTACCCTGCCGATAGGATATACCTGAAATATATCCAAAATATGCCTGGTACGACATTTTTTAGTCATTTTTACTCTAACAATGCCAGGTACCACTTTTTGCTCCGAGTAGGTAGTCCCTTTAAATTTCGGAAGTACTTATTTAAGTTTTAATAGGATCATAAATGCGTTGAACTGGAATATATGAATGTCTACCAGGATATTTTTTTCATTTATGGCTTCGGTAACCCAAAAGTTTTATGACTCAAAAATTTTGCAATTTGCAAATTTAAAATTGTAAATTAAAAAATTACAAATCTTTCGTTTTTCACGATTATAAATATCTAAAAATTTTCTCAAAATGAATAAAATTAAATGACAATCAATTATTATAAATATTGTTATTTTTTATAAAAAATAACATTATCGGGAAAAAAATTAGATACACATAATCGTTGAAAGACGTAGAATGCAAATTCTCAATTTATAAATTTATAATTACAAAATTAGAGAAATTTTTATTTCTGATTTTTAATCCATTCCAGATGTTTAAAAGTTTTACGACATAGCTCGTCCCTTTTTCGACATCTCAAATGCGAAAAATGTACTGGTAAAAAATATTTATTTCTTAATAAATAAAATTTTTCTAATTTTTAAGTTAGAACTTCGGTTTTTTTTAAATTTAGAATCTGTAATTTCTGACAATTACAGAGATGTAAAATTTTTGGTAAAAGCATTACAATTAAAAGAATAGTAGCGTAACTCGTAAACAGTAGAAGATATTAAAAATCTGACATCATTTTTGAATTTTGTTTCAAAAGAATATATCTTATTCATATAAACATATAAATAACTAAATTATTGAAAAACAAGTATAATTTTGCAATAAATAATATAAATAATTTAGAATTAAAAAAAGGACTGTAAAAGAACTTTTCATTTTATGAGAGGGTAAAAGCATAATAAAATTCTTCAGGGTTTAGAATTTACAGTCATAAATAGCCATAAATTAACCTTTTTAATCCCTTTTTCGTTGGACATTTTCTAAGCACGGAATCATTCAAATCGTACCTCAAAAATGACTGAATTCATTTAGTCATTTTAGCCAGTCATTTTTTAGGTATTTCCTATCGGCAGGGTAGACGTGGTACTTGCGGGCCCGCTTTTGGTCGTTCTCGCGCACTTAAACTCTTCATCAAATCATAAATAATGGTTGAAAACTTTGGAAAGTCCTTTTGGACTTGTCCTCGCCCGGTCAATTGGGTTGGACTCGTGGTGGCAGTGGTTGCGAGCCCAAATCGCTTGGGACTAATTGCTTTGAAATGGGGCGATACTTTGGTTGTCCTTTGACGCCATCGGGATCACTCCATCTTTGGAGTCATGACGTGTGAGATGCGGTCTCAACTCTGGCGGCGGCCTGCAGAGCCGTCAGGGATAGAAAAGGTCCCGACCCACACCAAGAGTCTACAGCAGGCGTGTTCAGTCTCGGCAAGTGCACACTGACATGGGAAGGCCAACTCTGACACCAAATTTTGTTTCGCGTTTTCCTTCAGTTTATGGAGGAGCCATTGTTGAAGCTATTAGACCCTCACCGTAGGTAGTCCACAATAAACTCAACTCTTCCCATTTTCCGAAACTTCATAATATGTCTATTTCTATATTATTTAGTTAATATTTATATTTTATTTTGTATGTAAGGTTCATGTTATCATATCTTTTATTTAAATATATTAATTAATACGAATTACATATCCTAATGAAATCAGATTGAGTAAATTAAGTATAATAATAATTTTTATCTGTCTTAAAACTCAGTTGGAGGTAAAGGAGTAAAGGGCCCAAACCCGTCAAGATTTATTGCAGGGAAGTTGACCTACTCCCAACATTGACAGTGTCAGTTTTGTCAGATTTTGTAAGCACACTGAACACCCCTGGTCTACAGGGTACTTGCCAAGCCTGTAGGAATTGGTAGAACTTGGACTTGTTCCAAGCTCGCGTTGTCCGAGCGTATCTCGGCCCTACGCCCGGTGGCGGGCCGTGTGATATAGACCCGTACGGGTGGACACCACACGTTAAATCTCGGACGCGCCAGGACTATATATGTTATAAACTACTTAGATAACCGAATTTGAAAAAACCACCTAAGTCGACTTATGTGGTTCTTTGAGCGAGCGGCTCATATTGGATCCACCATTTTGAATTTTTAAAATATTTTACCACATACGTTAGGGGCCATTCAAGTATTACATAAGCATATTTTAGAGGTTTTTAACCCTCTCCCTTCTTTATGTAAGCTTAGTAGATAGGCTGTGGCGTTTCTGGACCAACTAGTGTGTGTCCGTGTGAGCTATGTATGTGTGTGTCTGTGTGAGAGCCAATCAGAAGCGACCTTTACAACGAAATGGACCAATCAGGAGCCAGGATTTTGATGACGTCATAGTGTATGCCTCGTTTTAAACTAGGTATGTAACGCGATGCCTAATTAGAGCCCCATCAGGTAGTTGAGGTAAGGAATTTAACCTTGAAAGGGGGGGGGGGGGAAATTGCACAATTCTGCGAAATTTGAATCACCGATTTTGCATACGCGTGTTTGACCTTCCAGAACCCTCTAAGCACGTGCGTGTGACCTTGGTGGGGGACATTTACACGTGTAATTTGAATATTTGGAGGGGGGGGTAACCTTCAGAAAGGAAGTGGGGGTAAGGAACTTAACCTTGAAAGAAGGGGGTTTGTCTCGGAGTAAAGTACATAACCTAGAATAAGGGTGGGGAGTACATAAGAATACATCGCACATTTCTGTGAAATTTAATTTACATACGTGTGTGTGACCTTCCAGAACCCTCTAAACAAATTTTAATTTTAGGTGGTGGGGGTTACTTTTTTACACGTGTGACCCCTGCATAACCCTCCAGAAGCTTCTAGAACATTCGATTTCAGTGGAGATGGTGGGGGTATTTTTCATTTATTTGATGCGTAATTTAATCTTCGAGAAACTTCTAGAACTTTTTTATCGGGGGTCAGAGAGGTGGGGGGGGGGGTGTTATAGAAATTCCTATACAGTAGAAGGTGGGGGGTATTTTTAATTTATTTATTTGATGCGTAATTTTGAGAAGCTTTTAGAAGATTTGAGAGTATAAAAGGAAAAACTTCTGGTCGGGAATTTAGTTCTTGTTTAGCAGCTAATATACATGTACATCTTAATAAAAGTGCAAGTAAAAGTTAATGTATAAGCAAACTGTTGAAGAGAATAATCAAAAAGTTCAACTACAAGTGCGAGTATTATTAAAGCATATTAAAGAAATCAAAAGTATAATAAAATATAGAGAAGACAGACTAGCAGTAATACGAACTCTTGAACGTTTATCTGTATAGGAAGACAAATGGATTTCTCAAAATTAAACAAAGCAGTCAGCATACAATCCATCCAATCTTTAAAAGATTTGGAACCTGAAGAATTTTATAAAATCGAAGAAGAAGAAGAAGAAGAAGAAGAAGAAGAAGATGATGATGAAGAAGAAGTAGATGATGAAGAAGAAGAAGAAGAAGAAGAAGAAGAAGAAGAAGATGATGATGATGAAGAAGAAGAAGTAGATGATGAAGAAGAAGAAGAAGAAGAAGAAGAAGAAGAAGATGATGATGATGATGATGATGATGATGATGATGATGATGATGATGATGATGATGATGATGATGATGATGATGATGATGATGATGATGATGATGATGATGATGATGATGATGATGATGATGATGATGATGATGATGATGATGATGATGATGAAGAAGAAGAAGAAGATGAAGATGAAGAAGATGAAGAAGAAGACCCTTGAAGGTGGGGCTCATTTAATCTTGAAAAAAGGGGGGATTACATGAAAAATATACTGCGTAATTCTGTGAAATTTGAATCACCGATTTTACATACGTGTGTGTGACCTTCCAGAACCCTCTAAAAAATTTGGATTTTAGGTGGTGGGGGTTACTTTTTTACACGTGTGACCCCTGCATAACCCTCCAGAAGCTTCTAGAACATTCGATTTCAGTGGAGATGGTGGGGGTATTTTTCATTTATTTGATGCGTAATTTAATCTTCGAGAAACTTCTAGAACTTTTTTAAGGGGGGGTCAGAGAGGTGGGGGGGGGATTATTTCAATCGCACTTTGTTCTATTCTGCGTACAATTTTTTTAGTAACCTTCGACAACCTTCTAGAACATTCGATGAGTCATCTCTCTATAAAAAAAAAGAGGGGATTATGTGAGAAGTGTGCAAAAGTGGTGGGGTAAACCGAAGATATAAAAAGCGTAGTGTGCCAGTTAAATTTTTCATTTATACACGTTATGCCAAGAGTTGAACAGTTGTAAAAAGAAATCAAAGTTAAATTAAGTGGACTGTTAAAAAGTATTGAAACAATTACAAAGTTGATAAAGTTTCGAGAAGACACTGAGGTAGTGATTCGAGATTTTAAAGGATTATCTCTGCAAGAACAAGAGAATGGATTTCCAACAGTTAAACCAAGTGGCAAATAGTGTGTTTTCTATTAAATCGATGAAAGAGCTGAAAATTGGTGAAATTCTTCGATTAACAGACTTGAAAAAACTTAAAACAAAATATAGACTAAGAGCTGTAGTGGAAGTTAACGCAGAATATCTAGTGTTTTTACCTCACCGTATGGTGGAAATTTTTTTCCACGATGATGAGGAAACTGTTGCTTTTCTGAAATTAAAAGAAGAAATACACAGAGGACGTGTAAACTTGAAATATTTGGGTGGAAGGTACAATCAGTTTGAATTTCAATCTGCTGACGACGAATAATGGCGTATCTTCCAAGGAATCAAATGTTACTCTGTACGACATACAATCTCAATTCATCTTTTACCAAGCAGGTTGTTGTTGGTGTTAATGTTAATAATTTGCAAAATTTATCAGTAAAAGTGAAATTGTCCGGTGGCTTTCCTCAATCCAGGATTATATTTTCTCCAGAGGAATGGGAACTCTTTACCAGTCATTTTACATTGATTTCAAAATTTTTCCAACATGAAATGAATCCACAAATCTTTGACTGTGATGCTTTTCGAATGACATTTACAATCTTCCTGAATGAACGCTTGATTACTCTACAACGAACTGATGAGAAGGATACATCATACCCATTTTCATTGAATGAAACAACGTTTAAAGTATTGAAAAATCTTCTTCCATGTATTAGACAAAATTTAGTGGATATAAAAATAGGACCAGTGCAGTTTGTTGTGAACAATATTATATATTTAACTGCACGATTAGTGCACAAAGAAAATGATATTTGTACAGTTGAAAGTGTAGAAAAGTTTGTAAAAATTAAATTTCCAATGCTTTTAAAAAGACTGCAAGAAGAGAGGTTACGTTATGTATATATTCCAAGATTGTTTTATGAACTCATTACATTTCATTTAAGCAATTTGTGTAAAACAATTGTAAATGAAGAGAAAAAAAAATGTGTTAAATAAAAAAATTTTAAAAAATAATTGTGTATTATTATTGAGTTATTGACATGAGAATATGCGCATAATAAAATGAGAACATTTTTTATTTACTAAAAATCATTCTTTATTAAACTAAAAATTTTTTACACAGTATCTCTATTAATCCAGCTATTGTGAGAATTATCAAAACCTAACCATTTTACATAAATTTGATTACCACGTTTTTTAAGTACTTTTTCAATTAAATATACATCAGAATTTTTAACTAAAGAAATTTCTTGTTGATAAAAACTACCAGATACAGGATTATCTTGATAATCTTTCAGCAAGTACGTCGTTGGTTCAGTGTTGCCAATACGTGTAATTGTAAAGATTTCTGTCGTCCAGTTTGGTGTATAGCCTTTCTCAAAAACATGTTTGAATTTACTGATTCGTACTTTATCACCAATTTTAAATTTTTCTCTCTTTTTCCGGGATTTTACAATGAATTTTTTATACACATTAAATAAGATTTTTCTCTCATTCGTTTTATTTACATTTTTTGGTTTTATTTTAATTGTTCTATGTACAGTAGAATTGTATGAGAAAATTAAATTTTCTAAAATTTTTAACCACTTGTAACTGCCTTGCAGACTAAATTGCATCCACATTTTATTTTTTAATGTCCTATTAAATCGTTCACAAATTGACGCTTTTAAATTACTAAATGTAGAGTACATATTAATTTTATGGTGTTTCATGAGATTTTGAAAGTGCGAGTTGTAGAATTCTTTGCCTCGATCAACATGTAAATGTTTTGGTACACGTCCCTGGTCCAGCACTGACTTCATTGCAGCTGCAACATCTTGACCAGTTTTATTCTTTACAGCTATAGCCCAGGAAAATTTTGAGAAGATATCAATGACTGTCAGGATGTACTTGTAGCCCTTATTTTCCTTTGAATAGGGTTGCATTTCAACGAGATCAGCTTGCCAGGTCTCATCAATACCTCGAACATCAACACTTCTGCGTTTATAATTTTTTCTTGCTGGCCTATGCAACTCCTTCACCAACTGCAGTTTTAGATCCACCATATTCTTTTTCCAATGCTTTCAACTTGGTTTCCAATTGAGTAATGAGTACTAAATTATTTTTAACTTCTTCACTTAAATACCGTAAAATGCTATTGGTCAGATCGGTTTGAACTTTTATCAAGTCTTGTGTAGATTTTAAATTAATTGCATCGTTTGGATCCTGAGCATCAGCTATATTGCACATTCTTTTTCCCTCAAGATCGTAATGGCCCTGTGAATTAACCTTAAAACCAGCTCCAGAAAGTCCAGGAGGTCCTCGCTGTGCTGTCAAACCTCCACTACGATCGAGATGATGTCCGAACACATCAATGCTCATCTTGAAACTGATGTAAAATAATTGAAAACACCTTCTAATAAATGATGTTTGCCTCTCGAAGCTCCTCGATGATTGATAGAATTTCGTTTGAATGACTCGGGTTTCCAGCCGACTGAGATGCTAAAAGTAAACGTAATCGATCCACCAATTCATTCGGATCATTCCAATACACGTAGTCCAACTGATTTTCCTCTCTTGCAGTCATGTACTGTGGTAAGATACCTGTACCCGAATAACTCTTTCTACCACCACTTTTTCTCGCTGTTGGTTTCGAAATTAGTTTATCAATAAAATTTGTATATTTATAGGATTTACTCTCACGTATTTCACCTTCTGCACTGTAGTGTTTTCTGTGAGCGTTTGTTGTTAGAAGAATTTTCTTATAATTTTTCACGTCCTCAGCTGTTATAATGGATTCTTCGGGAATGTTTTTAAAAATAAGTTCAAGTAAACCTTTACTAGTTGGTAGAGTCAAATCACCAACGTGAATAGAACTTTCACTGAAATTTATCGGTGAATCACCAATGACTAATCTATCTTTTGATAGTTTTCGTACACCATACGTATAATCCAGATCTTTGCTCCTTCCTATCAACTGTGTAAGGTACATTTTTGTATCCTCATCGAGTGAGGTAGTTGGTTGCTCATCAAAACTTTCTAGAGTGCGATCTCCATCATTGAAAGCTGATTTAAATGATGATTCATGCATAGTATCATCATAATTATCCTCATAGCTATCAAATTTTTCTTTCTTTTCATTTTTCACTGAATCATCGTCTTTTTCTGCTTTTACATTATCCTTGAACGACTCCATGTCACCGACAAGTTTTTCCAGAGGATTCACTATAGGTCTAAAAGTTTCACCCAGTGCCTGCTCAAAGGTCTCTTTACCCAATTTCATCAATTTATGCTTTCGACGAATGACGTCACTCGCTTTTACCAATTGCTGTGCGAGATCTTTTAGTCTCTGGAGCTGTTCAGTTCTCGAGGACGACATCTTGATTGGACAAGGTCTTGAAGAATACTGCTTTCCACGATTAGTTTTACACCCTTTATTCTGGCTTCAAGTCGTCAGGCTTTAGAAAACAGTCGAAACATTTTCTATACCGACCTTGTCCAAGTTCACTGTCCTTATCAATCACAAGAAACGCATGTTTATCACTATTCCAGCAAGTTGAACACAAGTCTCTAAATTTTGTAAATGTCATGTCTGTGTTGACATGATCATCATAGATGTGCCTGAGGTTCATTTCATCCTGCCTAAACAGAACCAAAAAATTTGCATTGTCTCGAATTAGATGTTTTGGTATTCGTGTATACGTCTGACACAAATAGAAACAGTCAATGTGTCTGTGACGTCTCATTGAGAAGAAGGCTCGAATTCGATCCTGCTTATCGCAAGCCACGTCATCAAAGACTATTACAGAGTTAGGCTGTGCTTCACTCGGTTGAATTACTTCCTTATGTTCACAGTATTGAAAATATTGAATTTCTCCGATTGGTTGAAGAACCTTCTCTAGAAATTTGTACTTGGGTTGATCAAGCGATTTCGAGAAGATGTAGACATTTTCAAAGCGTAGTCCGTTGGGATGCAAGAGTAGAGTTAGTAATGCATTCGTCTTTCCACAATTGGATGGACCACAAAAAATGGCTCTTACTGTGCTGGGTAGAAGATTTCCATGACGTTTTCTTGTACGCTGACTTTGCGTTACTTTGTCAAAATTTGTCACAGGAAGTTTCGTAGTTTGCGCTTCAAACTCCATCTTGATTAGTAGAAAACTATAAATATCAGGTCTTTTATAGTTTCCGTAGCAGTTTGTTTAGAGCCTTTAAACGATCTGGTCAACATCTGTCCCTGACGAACAGTGCTCACATTATTAGACTGATAATTCCTGAGAATGTTTTGTTCAACAGTCTTATTATAAAGGGTGTTGAACTCACTTTGAGATAATTGTTCAAGATTTAGAACGGTTTGTTTCAACTCGGTAGCGTACACTTGTTCAGAAAACCAGTCTGAGACGCTGATCTGGGTAAACTATTGATCCGACTATTCATTGGAGAAGAATGTTGTAAATCATTTTGAACTTGGATATGGTAGAGTGAAGGTCTGGTGGTTCGTGGAAAGGTTCTGTGCAATAAGAGAGCACTAGATCAACTGACACACAAAACCATAAATACCAACCTTTTATAAGTTTTCAAGTCAGTCTATACTTTGTTTTTCACGAGTGAACATAATAAAAGCATGATTGAAACGAGGAAGTCAGTTAGTCTTCGAGAGACCGGCAAGCGAGTTAAACGTGGTCAGGGAGTTTTCAACAAATTAATCAATAATTTACCCTTCGAATTACATATTCCCGGCTATCAGTACTGTGGACCTGGAACAAAATTAGCTAAACGATTAGCACGTGGTGATCCTGGCATCAATCAGCTTGATCAAGCTTGTAAGGAACACGATATTGCCTATTCTCAGAATAGGGAAAATCTTGCAGAGAGGAACGCAGCTGATAGGATTCTTGCTGAAAAAGCTTGGAATCGTGTACTAGCCAGAGATTCAGGGGTTGGTGAAAAGGTAGCTGCTTGGGCAATTACAAACGCCATGAAAGTGAAAACCAAATTCGGAATGGGGCTTAAACCGAGCATAAAACGACGTAAGAAGACCAAAACAATGCTACCATTGAAAACTATTGTGACAGCAGCGAAACAGTCTTTAGTATCTGGAAATGACGCACGATCTGTTATAAAATCAGCTCTTAGAGGAGCCCGTTTAGCTGTAAAACAAGCAGGTGGAAGGGGCAGTGTGAAGAAACCTCGAATTTTGCCTTTATCGAGAAAAGTTGGTGGTTTTCTACCGTTTCTGGTGCCACTTTTTGCAGGCCTTAGTGCCATTGGTGCTCTGTCAGGTGGCGCTGCTGGAATAGCTAAAGCTGTTAATGATGCAAGTACAGCGAAAAAGAAACTTGAAGAGAGTCAACGACATAACCAAACAATGGAGTCGATAGCACTAGGCAAAGGACTCTATCTCAAGCCTCATCAGAAAGGATTAGGACTCTACCTCAAACCTCATAGAGAAGGATTAGGATTAAAAAAAAAAAAATGTCAAAAAAAATAAAATTACCGCGACGAGCACTGACTGATGTTGATTTACTTAAATATGCTAAATTGATAAAGATACCACACTTTCGAGGGGTTTTTATGCGAGATGAGCTGCCAAAGAGGGGACCTCTAAAATTTGAATCAGCAGTTGTCAACTTGGATGATAAAAATAGCAGTGGTACACACTGGGTTGCCTATAGAAAGAGTGAAAATAAAATCCTGTATTTTGATAGTTTTGGTAACCTTAGACCACCTACAGATCTTGTAAAATATCTCAGTGTTGCGCGTATAAATTATAATCACGACAGATATCAAAATTATAATACATTTGTCTGCGGTCATTTATGCTTAAAATTCTTGTGTAATCAGCTTAAAGTAAAAAGTGTATTTAATTTATATAAATAAACTTATATTAACTGTATTAACTTTAGTCAAGTGTAAACCACCAGCATGAACGATACACTAACGTTAACTGTATCGGGTACTTCCTCCGTCTTGGAAGCTCAGTATTTTCCACCTATTGAACTTTCACCTCATAAAAATTACACGCTGGGACTCGTTGAATTTCTAACCTTTAATTCGATCCCCAATGTAGACATTGGTGAAAATAAATTCTATGTTGGTAAAGAAGAAATTACTATACCGACTGGTAGCTATGAGATAGACGATATTCAACGCTATCTGCAAACAATTCTCAGTCCAAAGGGAATCGACATACAGATTCGGCCAAACAACAATACTTTACGTAGTGAGATTTTTTGTAATCGTGAGATAAATTTTCTGAAAGAAGATTCAATAGCCCATTTGCTAGGATTTGAGGCACAAAAACTAGAAGCTGGTAAATTCTATGAGTCTGACTCCCCAGTCTCTATTATAAGAGTTAATGCACTGAGAATTGAGTGTAGTATTACTACAGGTGCGTATATTAATAATCAGAAAGTGCACACTATTCACGAATTTTTTCCCAGCGTACCACCAGGATATAAGATAGTTGAAGTGCCTTCTCACGTCATTTACCTACCGGTCGCCGTTAAGACCATTGATCAAATTCAGTTGCGAATAGTCGATCAAGACGGACATCTTGTAAATTTTCGAGGTGAAACCATTACAATTAGACTTCACATTAAAGCATTGTAGAAAAAACAGGATGGGAATTGTCTTTAATCGAAAAATAGGCTTCAGCTATAATAGGAATGCAGGATGCCTAAAGGAAATCAGTCGAAAGTCTGCAGTCAAGCTGCTAACACCTCCAAACATTCAGCTATTGAAGAGTCTTGGACTGAAAGTGAAAGAGCAGAGAAGAAGAGACAAAAAGATAAGAAGAGGATAAAAAGAGTCAAATTTATCTGCATTTGCTTCGTTGTTTTACTGTTTAGACGTTTAAAAATTTGTCAAACATGGAAGATGAAATACTAAATATTGCTAAACCAATTATCTATGATGAGTCTATTGCACACATTGAGGTGCATTCTCATTTACCGTACGCCTCTTCAACCTTTAATAACAGTGATGAAATTCGAATTGCCGTTCAAAACCAGGATCACTGTCTTATACCAAGTAAAAGTTCACTTCACATCCAGGGAAAATTGGTGAAAAACAATGGAACACCGGTTACTAGTACCAGCTTTATTATTAATGGGATCTGTCATTTATTTGAGGAAGCTCGTTATGAGATAAACGCTATTGAAATTGACAAAATCAAAAATGTTGGACTCACGAGTCTCATGAAAAATTACGTTTCAGTTTCCAGTGTGCAGAGTAAATATTTGGAGAATGCAGGTTGGTTTACTTCATGCAATGCAGATAACATCACATTAATCGATGATGCTGGTAATTTTGACATATCCATACCGCTGAACCTAATGTTTGGTTTTGCTGAAGATTATCAAAAAATTGTCGTTAACGCTAGACACGAGTTGATTTTAACACGAGCAAGAAGTGATGTGAATGCAATCATTCAAACAGCAGAAGAACAAGTGCAAATTATAATTAATAAAATTGAATGGCTGCTGCCCAATGTACGCTTATCAGATGCACGAAGATTCAAGTTGCTCAAGTATATTGAGAAGGATCCTCTCATTCCAATTAGCTTTCGTACGTGGGAATTGTATGAATATCCATTGCTACCAACAACAGCGAATCACGTTTGGACTGTTAAGACGTCAACACAATTGGAAAAACCTCGATTTGTCATTCTGGGCTTTCAAACGAATCGAAAAAATGTTACAACTAGAAATGCCAGTCACTTTGATCATTGTAGAATAACAAATGTTAAATTGTTCCTAAACAATCAGTGTTATCCATATGGTAATTTGAACCTTGATGTTGATAAAAAACAATACGCTGTACTGTATGACATGTACAATAGTTTTCAATCGAGTTACTACGCTAGAGATCCACAACCATTTTTAACAAAAGCAGAATTTTTAAATTTCGCGCCACTTATCGTTCTTGACTGCTCAAAACAAAATGAATCCTTGAAATACGGTCCTGTTGACATTCGTCTAGAATTTGAAGCAAAGGATAATTTTCCCGATCAAACAGCTGCCTATTGCCTAATTTTACATGACAGAATTGTAGAATATCGACCAATCAGTGGTAGTGTTAAAAAAATAATATAAATTGCATTAAAAGAAAAGAGAGAAGTGGTGGGAGAAAATATATAAATAATTCTGTTTTCGTCTCATTGCAAACAGTAGCAATCAAGATAGATTACATAGTAGACCTTCAAGGCTTCAAATTGCCCGTTAATCAATTTATTTTAAAAGAATTTTGTTGATATGCTTGATATTGATTGTCCATCACTACAAAAATTGTATGAAATGTCTGGCGTGATTGAATGTAAGCATCATAATAGTAAAACAAATTTTACGTGTGCTGTTAAAAATGTAATTTTACTGAAAAAATGGTTGTGTGTTTATATTTCACTTAATTTTAACTAAGAAACTAAGAAAGTGTTAATTTAATCAATTTAATTTATCCATTGTTGTATGAGAAAATGTATCTAATTTGTCTTAAGTTTTGCTACTCTTGTTAAATTTTTTTAACTGATTCTAACAATAAACAATCTTGAAATTTAAAAAATTTACATGTATTTTCTTTTCCTGTACTTACCTCCATCATAACGCATCATTCTGCTTTTTTACTAATTTCAAATTATTTTAACGTTGAAATTAAAAATACAAGTTTTTCTAGCTTTTTAAATTTAAATAAACCATTTAAAATATTGACCAAATATAGTTTTTGAATAAAATTAAATTATTACTTTTAAGTAATTTTTATATTTATTAATGCTTTACTTAATAAATGTTTTTTAAATATTAGTTTTCCTTTTGTAAAATTCTTTGAAAAAGTTAAAAAATGTTAATAGAATTTTAATAATATGTTTTTGTAAATTTTTTTTTTCAATTTAATATTTTTTCATAAATAAAACACATATTTTTCACTTTTTTCTATTTATATGACACCACTCTTCTATTTTGTACAAGACTATATAAATATAAAAAGGCACTTTTTTTTACATAATAGATTTGTAATAAACACATTTGTGGAAAAAAACGTAGCTCTGCTGATTTGTGGTTTACGAAACAAAGAATTTTGACATTAACAGTTTCTGTCATCTCAGCGTGAAGAATTAACGTAGCAACTGCTTTCTGCAGCATCTCCATTTTAAAGACTCGGGTCACCTCCAGCCCTCTCATAGAGTACAGCAATATTGTTAGTTGCACATATTTAACTCTGAAAAAAAAAACATATATTTATAAACAATTTATATTATTTATTTACATTAAATACAATTTTTGAAAATTTTAAATATTTTATTCACATTTTTTTTTTAGAAACTTTGAATAGTTTATTGTCTTTAAGAAATTATTTTAATTCTAATACTTTATATTAACAATTAGGAAATTGAGAAAATATTTTTAATAATTTAATAAACAAACTTACTCGTACTCGTATATCCAATTTTATATTTTTAGGACTCTTATAGCCCCAGGGATATGTATCTGTGGTGTTTGAAAGAAGCTGTCTCTTATCATCCTGCCAACTCAAGACAATTTTTCGCTGTTTTACCGTGTGGACTTCATGTTTGCGACTTTGAATGAGGAATTGATCTTTCACCAAATTATTGTGGGCATTTAGAGAATGCTCGTAATCTTTAAAAGTTATTGTTTTTAGTGTACCCCTTTTTACACCTTTTGCTCTCTTCTTTTCAGCATTTTGTCCACAAATTTTAAATGTGTACAATTTTGATCGTAGCCCAATAAATTCTTCAATAATTTCTCCACAACATTCATCCTTCATTAGTCCCAAAATTTTTTTATTGACTAGAGGAAGACCGTAGACATTGTTTGGAGGATAGTCTGAGGTGTCGAATTTTACAATATCTCTTTTCATGTACTGATAGAAATCTGGGACTTGCATTTCGTAAATTAAACTATCAGTGTCGGTGTAGAGTAATTTTGCCTTTTCACCGAAATTCTTTTTTATGTAATTGTAGTGAAAATCATAGGTGATAATTTTTGAAATATCCAAAACGCTTAAGCCAGCATAAATTGGTTTATTGAAAGTAACTTTTGTTCTATTCATTTCAATAATCACCATATCTTCATCAAATATGGTACAGCTATTGAAATTCGGTTTACCTATTAGAGTTTTTGCACCGTATCGCCCCTCCCATTTTGTCACTAGTCGAACGTCCTTGTATTTTCGAACGTTCTCCATGGTCTTGCCAAAAACTGAATTGTTCATTAATTTGTAGAAATTTTTTTCAAACTCATTAGAGGATTTTTTACGCAATTCAGTGTTTAGATCGATATAACTCTTTAACCAAGGCTTCTGTTTAAATTGTAAAACTCTGTGAATTTTCGTTAATTTCATACCCAAATTAAGATATAATTTTAAATTTCGATAATGTACTACATATTGCTTCTTGGTGTAAAGAGTTGTCATCAGTTTCAGAATTTTACACTTTGACAGGGGCGGCACAATGTGTTCAGGACATAAGGGTAAATCCTTGTGTGAATGATGCAATTCCTCAGGATATTCCAAATCAACTTCGAGAATATAGCCGACTGGTGAATCATCAGCTACATTCAGGTAGTCAATTTTTGAAATATCCTGCACCCAAGCAAATTTTTCAAAAGGTAAACATTCTGACATAGCCGCACCATATTGATTATTGATATCAAAGTACATGATATATTTCTCGGGTTCGGAAGGATTAAATTTTGATTCCATGTATCTATTGTTTGCCTTTGAGTGCCTATTGCAGCATTGAGAGACGCCACCCCTTATACCGGATTCGATAAATAACAACATTTCAGCATCGGTTAATAGTTCAAGTTTCATTCCTGTAAATTTTAACATTGCATCAAAAGCAAGTCCCGGTGCAGTGTAGTAGTGTAAGGGATCTAGTTTATAGGTAGAGATGCAAGTTTTACGGAAATTTTCAAAAATGTCAGCAAGGAGAAGGACGTCTGTTCTGAGATAAAGATCGGAATATTGACCCAAATTTTGTAAATTAAACGCTTCCCATACGTTTTGTGCATGAAGATAGTCTTCATCCGAAATAGCTTCATTGTTCAATTTTGAGAAAAATGTCTCTTTCGGAGGAAGACACTCTTCGTCCAATCGCGACCATGCATCAATGTACTCATATGGGAATACACCTTTTCTAGTAAGTAGTTGAAATTCTTGGTCATTGTTACAGTGCTTTTTAGTAATTGTCTTTTTGTCGTCTGTTAAGTAAGATGCTAATTTTTCTAAACTACTCGCCATAAAGCGAAAAGAGTCAATAAATCGGAATTTAATTTTTGTATTATCTACATCTTTTGTGAAAGAAATATATTTCTCTTTATTAATGGGTAATAAACCGATTTTTCCCTCAAAACCAGTTGCCAGAGCTCGAATAAAAAAATGAGAATCGTATCCCGATAGATTGTGAAATACAACGGGAATAGTGTGTGAATATGTAAAGTTTATATTGCAGGCTTGATGAGCTGGACCGCGATATTTGCTAGTAAAGTGGCAATGATCACGGTGCTTAATATCATCTTTTAGAAAAGGTTTTTCACAAATGTGACACAATCTTGTAGTTTGAAAATCTATTTCCTGTTGCCTAGTCAGTTTTTCCATGGGGACAATCTTGGAAAAATACTCTCTGTTTACATTTTCAGCAATACATTTTAATTCATTAATGAACCACTGTATACAATCTGGACCGCGATAGAGATTTGTTTTGGATAGTGACTCATCAAAACTGCACTGTAAATTGTAAGCAATACTGGTCGGAACATGCTTTTGAACGTTGCATGTGTTGGCGTCTGTCTCTGCAATAGGCTCTAAAAGACATTCAATATCCGCATATAGAGCAAATGGGACCTTATCTTTATAGCGATAATTTTTAAATTCAACTGTTTTGTTTTCCTTGTCAGGTAAAATTACCCTACACTTGTTCACTTTTTCACAGGATAATCTGTGTCGTTCAAATGAACATTTTTTCACAAAATGACACAGACATCGGTCACATATTAAAATACGGTGTTGGTGTTTCGTTACTTGAGATTTGACAAGACGTGAAAGATTTTTTATTAAAGCAAAATGATGAATGGGTGTTGATTCATCGTTCTCTTTCTTTTCAATTAATAATAAATGTACTAGTCTAAAATTTGGATTTTCTTTACTCAAATAAACCGGAACAATATCTACTTTACCACTATTAGAATCTTCATCTAAACCGTAAACATTTATTCTTAAATTATTTAATTTTTCAAATTTTCTAATATCGGAAAAACTAATTGGAAATGTAAGACCATCATATTTTAATATGTTACTGTAGTGGGGGTATGATTTAGGAATAGATACGTGATCTATAGCAGGAAACAAAAATGCTGTCACTGACCACAAAAAACAATAAGGATCATCATTTTTAATATTGATGACAGCTTTTTTATTTTGAATAAATACTGGTAATTTTACATAAGTGGAATTGCCCACTAGAAATGCATCATACCGATTTATATTTACAACTAAATTTAAAACTTCCTTTAAACTCCAACCTGATTCTTTTTCTTGCAAGTTCTCAAGTTCTACTAGTACACGGTCTTTAACTTTATTATTGTACCAATCATCTAAATCTGTTGAAAGGGAAATGATTGAACTTTTAGTACTAACATGCATTATATTCTCAATCATTTCACCTTCCTTTAAACTTTCAAATTTACTATAAAAATTAACATTTACCTTCAAATTTAAATGCTCATTTAAACTCTTTTTTACATTTTTAATGGTTAGTGACTTTGCATCCTCCAAAAAATGTCGCACCTCTTTATGCTTTAAATTCACTATTGAACCCGTTATCACCCGATTTTCAAAAGCATTCTCTAAATTTTGCCACTTGATGCGATTTTCACCCTCTTCTTCTTCATTTTCTTCTTCTGTCTCTTCTTGTCTCGTAGCCAGCAAACGTCCACCACTTCTTTCTAGCAATTGTCGAAATTTCTGCTGATAAGCCTTGAGTAATGATAGAGATGCAATGACACTTCGTCTCTCATAAACTGACAAATTTTGTTTATTTTGTCGAAGATATTTATTTACTTTGTAAACACTTTGTTTGTTTAATTTAATTAATGTTTCACACTCCCTGGGGCAAGGTCCCTCTTCATTCACACTAATAAGCCGATATGCTTCTTGTGCACAACTAACATACGTTTTGCACTTTTTGGAATCCATATTTTTTTTAACAACTTATCCAACTGATGTCTTAATGAAAAATGATGTCAAGACGTTTCGCGAACACTTTATATAGCTAAAATTCGTGACGTCATTTTAATACATCGAATGTTCTAGAAGCATCTAAAGATTGGGGGGGGGGTCACACAGACACGTACACATATGTTAAATTTACCAATGATTCAAATTTTGCACAACACTGTAACGTCATTTAGCTGTACCCCTACGTCAACTCTTATACTACCCCCACCCTCTCCAAAAGTATTTTTTCAAAATATCTCGAAAACGGTGAGAGATACGCAAAATCTGATGAAATTTACGGGGTTTCTAAGGGCAGTCTACTTTTAAGAAAGCTATACAATAAGATTTTTCAAAATTAAAAAATTAAAAAATTTTCAAAATTTTCAAAAATTGTAAAAACCATTAAAACACGTCAAATGTCATGCAAATTTCTTACTTTCTTGAAAGTATATTACACTACATATGAACTCATGTTCTAAGATGTGTTAAAAAATTTGAAAATATCAACTCTAATGCTACCCCCACCCCTCCAAAAGTCTTTTTTCAAAATATCTCGAGAACGGTGAGAGATACGCAAAATCTAACGAAATTTACGGGGTTCCTAAGGGCAGTCTACTTTTATGAAAGCTATTCAATAAGATTTTTCAAAATCAAAAAATTCAAAATTTTAACATTTTTCAAAAATTGTAAAAACCATTAAAATACGTCAAATGTCATGCAAATTTCTGAATTTCTTGAAAGTATATTACACTACATATAAACTCATGTTCTAAGATGTGTTAAAAAATTTTAAAATGTCAACTCTAATATTACCCCCCCCCCCAACAATTTGTTTTCGAAAGTTCTCGAAGGTTACTAAAAAAATTGTACGCAGAATAGAACAAAGTGCGATTGAAATAATCCCCCCACCTCTCTGACCCCCCATAAAAAAGTTCTAGAAGTTTCTCAAAGGTTAAATTACGCATCAAATAAATGAAAAATACCCCCACCATCTCCACTGAAATCGAATGTTCTAGAAGCTTCTGGAGGGTTCTGCAGGGGTCACACGTGTAAAAAAAGTAACCCCCACCACCTAAAATTAAAACTTGTTTACAGGGTTCTGGAAGGTCACACACGCGTATGTAAAATCGGTGATTCAAATTTCGCAGAATTACGCGGTATATTTTTCATGTAATCCCCCCTTTTTTCAAGGTTAAATGAGCCCCCTTGAATGTTCTAGAAGCTTCTGTGGGGTCACACAGGCACACATACACACGTATGTAAATTAAATTTCACAGAAATGTGCGATGTATTCTTATGTACTCCCCACCCTTATTCTAGGTTATGTACTTTACTCCGAGACAAACCCCCTTCTTTCAACTTTAAATTCCTTACCCCCACTTCCTTTCTGAAGGTTACCCCCCCCCCCCTTTCAAGGTTAAATTCCTTACCTCACCTACCTGATGGGGCTCTAATTAGGCATCGCGTTACATACCTAGTTTAAAACGAGGCATACATTATGACGTCATCAAAATCCTGGCTCCTGATTGGTCCATTTCGTTGTAAAGGTCGCTTCTGATTGGCTCTCACACAGACACACACATACATAGCTCACACGGACACACACTAGTTGGTCCAGAAACGCCACAGCCTATCTACTAAGCTTTTTACAATAGATAAAAAAATTTTGCATGGAGAGTAAGCATTTCGGAACCCCCTTCCCCCTCCTTGATGCTTACGTAATACTTGAATGGACATTTATCAGCGAACACAAAAACCCATGAGAAATAAGATGTACAACAGTAAACGATCATTTTTTGTTTTGCGTCCGTCATATTGGATCCGTCATTTTGAATTTTAAAAATATTTTACCACGTACGTTGTCAACGACCTAAAAAACTCCTGTTTAATAAGTTTCAAGAGGATCCGAAGGGCTTCTGATTTTGTGTACACCATATTGGATCCGAAATTTTGAATTTCAATATTGTGTCACCAGATTTGTTATAAGTGACCTCAAATATCCCCGAGTAAAATGTTTCCAGTAGATTTAATCGATTTTTGATTTTTTGTTCGTCATATTAGATGCCCCATTTTGAATCTTAAACATATTCCACCAGATTCGTTATCAGCGACCCCAAAAACACTTCAGAAACAAGTTTCAAGAGGATCCAATCAAATTTTTATTTTGCGTCTGCCATATTGGATCCGCCATTTTGAATTTTGAAAACCAAACTTTAGATTCGTAATTAACGACCCCAAAAACCCCCGAGTAACAAGTTTCAAGCGAATTTAAGAAATTTTAAAAAATTCGTCCGCTATATTGGATCCGCACTTTTGAATTTTGAAAATCAGACTTCAGATTCGTAATCAGCGACCCCAAAAACATTTTAGGTATTATCCTCAGTTTACAATGTATTGTTGTTTAATTAGAATTTAATTTACATTTCCACTAAAAAAATCTCTTTTTGCAAGTTCATTTGTTTATAACATTTATTTTGTTAACAATAAATATTTATTTATTGTTTTTTTGTGGAAAGGAATCTTCTGTAATACGTTTTAATCACTTTCTGTCATTAAAAAAATCTAAATAATGTTTGAAAAATGCATAACAGTATAACAGAAAAGGTGACACTCTGGAGTGTCACTGTGCCGCAAAGGGTTAACAAAGTATAAATAATATTAATTTATAATTAAACATTAAAAATTTGTTTAACAAATACGAATTGCTAAATCAATTAATTATTTATTTTATTTATCCTATTTATAAAAATACAAAATTTTTAAAACTGAAAAGAATTTTTTAATTTAATCTGTATAGTACAAAAAAACTCAAGTGGGCAGTTAAGTAAAATTTTAATAAAGTTAGAAAATTTATTAAAAAAGTGAAAAGTTGTGTATCCTAAATCGAAATTGCACATTATACTGAACAAAATTACATCTTATTTGTCTCATTTGGATGTGAAGTTTTGGGTGTGGATGAAAACCAAACTCGTCCATGACAAAAAAATTAATAATTTGCACGTTAAAAAATTGCTGATATAATAAAAAATAGCGGATTTTTTTAGGTTTCAATTATTTTTATTAATGTTGCACATATATTAAAGTAAAATCTGCCATGGGAAAATTAATTTTGCTTAATAACAGAAAAATGAATAAGTTGTAGTGACGTAACCCTACTGTAAAAACGTGCGTGAGATCTGTCGTAACAAGGTAGGTATGTACTTACATGTGTACGCATATAAGATCTCAGGTGACACAGACGAGATCTCGTATAAGATCTTATGTAAGAACATAGGTACGAACGCATGTAAGTTCTTATATTAAGTTCCGTCATGCGCCGCGTATAACGTTACTCAATATGAAATTGAAACAGTTATGTTATATATGAGTTTTCATCTGCGTACGTATGTACGAACACATGTGCGAACACACATACGAACTCATGTGCGAACACACCTAAGTATTAAATTAAATATTCTAAATTAAATATATTAAAAGAAAAATTCTCGCCAACGGGATTCAAGTCCATCTAACCTGAGCCTAAGTACGCCTTAAACCCCTCGGCCACCGCACGGTGCTCTGGAGCGGATTTAAATAAAATTTTTAGGTGAATACAATTTTCAAATGGATTCTATTTCTAGGTGTTATTAGAAAGAAAATAAACGTAAAATGAAAAAAATTCACTTGGCGCTTTTTTTTGGCAGTGAAAATAAGATTTTTTAAATTCAAATTTTCCCAGAATTTTTAGTGTTGAACTTTATTTGCCAATCATGAGTAGGCTCGTACACAAATCGTGCATCTCAGAAACCTACTATATCGACACTAAGTTCGTAAATTCAGGAAGATTTTCTCGATATTTAAGTCAAATTGAAACACGAAAATTCAAATGAATTTTCGATTTTTCAAGATTAAATTATTTGAAATTAGAAAATTCTGTGAAAAAATATCGGACATTTAGCTCCGCCGCTTGTTTGTGGTACTAAAATTATGTTTTCTGGAAATTTAGTATTTAAATCGTAAAATTTGCAAACGTTTGATCATTTTTCGACTTTTAGAACCAATTTAGTCAAGAAAATGAATTAAATTTTTTCTAAAAGATATAAACTATCTGTATTATGAACAAAATCTCTTAAGGGTTTAATCGCAGTCATAACTTTCAAAAAATCGATTTTTTGTTTATTAAGATGATTAATAAACTAAATTATTAAATTGAGGAAGTAAGCAAGTTCTTTGTGGAGTCCCCCAATAGATTTGTAACGAGTTGTAAGCTAAATTTGCATCTTTTAACTCGTTTTTCTCAAAACCATGTTTTCAATATCGGTGAGCAAGATTACAAGAAAACCGCTTGACCGATCCTTCCCAAATTTGGTACTCTTTTTTTATACATTAAAAAGCAGTCTTTAATATAAGGATTTTCTATTTTGATAAAATCTAATTTATTTATTAACAATTAAACAGAGAAGTTTTTCTCTAAATTCAAAGTTTTGACTTTGACCTGCCGCCATTTCGTCAAAATTTTTTTTTTATCAAATCGCTTCGATTAAGGACTAGAAAAACTAATATTTTATCGCAATCAATTTGAGTTTTTTATTTGAGATGACTCTGTGAAGGAGAGTGCTCACCGCAAAACGCTTTTTGAGAGCATACCTTCGAGAAGTTGCCGTCAACTCATAAAGTTTTAATAGTTTTTGAATAAAAATTACACGCAATATTAATGAAATATGTACAATAGAATGCAAAAAGATTAATAAAGATTTACACTATTGGCTTAAACAATCAAAAAAATCTTAAAAATCATCGATTTTTTCGCTTTGTGACTGCGACCCTTTAAGATCAATATTTTTTATTAAAGTTTTTTTACAATAAAATATAATGTAACGCAACATAAAAGATAATAAAATCGGGCAAGTACGAGTTACACCCGTACCAAAATCTAGGGTTCCGTACATTTACGAAACAAAGATATACCTTATTAACAAACAGAGAGCTCTAATTTGGTACACATATGTATTTTTACGTGTAGATTATAGGGAACATTATCTGGATTGACAGTCAAAACGTTGTCAGATTATGAAAATTAATTAGAACGTACAAATTATGAAAATACTTCTACCTTCAAGTACATGAAACTTTTGCTTAAGGGTACAGGTTTGTATTTCATATAAATAACATAAAAATCAAGATTTTTTTTAAGGGGAGGCCCTGAAATTTTTATAGGGTTTCAGGGCTTATAACAGTCTTGATCATAGGTCCTGTGGCAGCCTTGATCAAGCCTTGTATAAGATTAAAAATTTTTTTTGTTTTTTTTCATAATTTTTCAATTATTTTGAAAAAAAAGTGATAACAATTTTCAATTGCGTTTTATATAGTTTTTTTTACATTCTGAGTATACAAATAAAAATTTTATTGGTTTGAGGGGTACTGTAGGACAATTAGGGTCAGCTCTAGCATAAGGGTCTAAACCTCTTTTTGGTGATTTTTTGAATTTTTTTTTTTGTGACCACATAATATTCAATTTCATTTCAAAACATAATTTTTCCACAATCTGCATGCAAAAATACACGAGTGTACCAAATTTAAGCCCTCTAGCTCAAATAATGGCAAAGTTAGAGAAAAAAACTTTTTTTTCCAAAATTTGCAGTTTCTCCTTGACAACGCTATGGCCATCAATCCAGATCATGTTCTCTATATTTTTCGTGCAATCTACACGTGAAAATACATATGTGTACCAAATTTCAGACCTCTAGGTCAAATAGTTTAGAAGTTAAGGGGGGGGGGATGGTCCATTTTAATGCATTTTTGCTAAAAAAAGTTATTATTTCCTTGACAACGCTATGAACATCACCTTGAATCATGTTCTCTATATTTTTCGTGCAATCTACACGTGAAAATACATAAGTGTACCAAATTTCAGCCCTCTAGGTCAAATAGTTTAGAAGTTAAGGGGGGGGGGAATGGTTTTTGGCTACGGCCGCACGAGTCTCGCTATAAGGGTTCCGCCGAACACCGAAGGTGTACGGAACCCTAAAAATGCAAAAAAGTACATTATTTTTCAAATCACATGTGATATTGTAAAAAAACTTTAATAAAAAATATTGATTATTAAGAGATTTTGTTCATAATACAGATAGTTTATATCTATATTCTTACATAAGATCTTATGCGAGATCTCGTCTGTGTCACGTGAGATCTTATATGCGTACACATGTAAGTACATACCTACCTTGTTACGACAGATCTCACTCACGTTTTTACAGTAGGGAAACTTCTGATTTTGTTTAAATTTTTAATTTCAAAGCATCTAAAAATAGTAGGAAACTATTAATAATGTTATGAAAATTGAATTTCAGTTAGTCTGATATTCACTGAAAAAAATTTTTGTTAATTTAATATAAGATTTGGGTGAAAATTTCAATGCAGCAGAAAGTTAACCATATCTGTAAATTAAATATCAAAATAAAGAGACATTTAACTATGATCTAGAGTTAAACTTAAAAATTTCATTCACCTGAAAATCACATGCAGCAAAAATCGCAAATAGTTTTTTCTGTGTATGTAGTGAACAACTAATATATTATTCTTTTTATATCCGGTGGTGGACTTTTGGCCAAGTTTTGGGGTCGTCCGGCCCACTGTGCAGTCCGAGCAGGGTTTGCCGAGCTAGCCAACGTGGCCGTTGCTTGGCTCTATGTAGTCTATTGATACTCGGGCTTTCAACATTGGCTGTAACCTCGGCCGATTATCGTATTGCGAACATTAGATTCACGAGTAAAGGCCAATGTTTGTGCCAATATTGACTGTCTTAGGTTGGGGGCCTCACATTCTGCCGATTCTGGGGCTTATGTTACTTGTGCCAATGTTGGTTACGAGACAAAAGGACAATGTTGGGCCTTAGTCGATCATACACACATAACCGAAAATATTGATGAACATAAAATACTAGCATGTTGTAATTATGAGGTCAGTATGGGCTTATTTTCATATTTTCAAGAATTTATTTTTCATATTAAAATATATTTTTAGTAGTAGAGCTAGGCCGGTTCTAAAACAGTTACCCTATAGGAATCAACCTTACCGGCCGCGAGTGGAAATCTGTTTTACCGAGTAGGAATCTGTTTTACCATAGTTACCGACCAGATGGCGCTGTGTGGGGGATTCCCCGCGCCATTTTGGATTTTTACCCCCACTTTTGCGCGGGAATTTAAATTTTACTCCCACTTTGAGCGGGAAGTTAAATTTTACCCCCACTCTTAGGTTTTTCAAGCGCACCATTTTGAATTTTTACCCCCTCTTTTGCGCGGTAAGTTTAAAATTACCCCCATTTTTAGGTATTTCAAGCGGGGATTTTCCTACTTTTGAGCGGGCGTTTAGTCTGTTGTTGGTGAGAGTTCTACGTTACCGACAGCCATTTTAGTAAGTTAGCACACTGGCGACTACTGATAGACGGCGCTGCATTCAAATCGCGCCAAGTTTAACTTAAAATGCTAACCCTTTTAATTTGCATACAGTGTTATGTAAGAACTAATTTGCATATTATTAGTATGCAATACCACCCATGCGGCTAATTTGCATACAGTGTTATGTAAGAACTAATTTGCATATCATTAGTATGCAATACCACCCATGCGGCTAATTTGCATAAATTGCGTTTTGTTGTTAACTTTTATTGAAGAACTAATTTGCATATCCTTAATAGTACCAATCAAATTTGCATAAACTGGGTATTGTTGCTTACTTTTACCGAAGTACTAATATGCATATCCTTAATACTACCAATATAATTTGCATAAACTGTGTATTGTTGTTAACTTTTACCTTAGAACTAATTTGCATATCCTTAATACCACCAATGTAATTTGCATAAACTGTGTATTGTTGTTATCTTTTACCGAAGAACTAATTTGCATATCATTACTATGCAACCACCCAATTTGTCTAATTTGCATAAACAATAGGGGAGGTGGGGGCAAGACGGGGTACCTTAGGTTTGAAGCTCTATAAAACTGATATTATCGATTCAAAAATATTTTATTTATTATAATAATAATCTTTGGCAATTAGTCTTCCATGAAAAAGTCTTGTTTGAAAGATTTGTTACTTAATTAAATATAAAATTAAGAATAAATAAAAATATTCAAATTTTGCACTTTACAAAACGTGGGGGTAACATGGGATACCCCCTGGGGGCAAGATGGGGTAGTATAAAAATCAACCTATTTTTGCCTAGAAATTTCGCAAGCACCTTTATTTAGTTAACTTTAACTTATCCGAAAGTTACCTTTAACTTTTCCGAAAGTTAACTTTAACTAATCCAAAAGTTAACTTTAACTTTTCCAAAAGTTAACTTCATCTCTTATGGGATTTACATGTTAATTGCATTTAACTTTTCCGAAAGTTAACTTTAACTTTTCCGAAAGTTAACTTTAACTTTTCCGAAAGTTAACTTTAACTTTTCCGAAAGTTAACTTTAACTATTCCGAAAGTTAACTTTAACTTTTCCAAAAGTTAACTTTAACTATTCCGAAAGTTAACTTTAACTTTTCCAAAAGTTAACTTCATCTCTTATGGGATTTACATGTTAATTGCATTTAACTTTTCAAAAAGTTAACTTTAACTATTCCAAAAGTTAACTTTAATTTTTCCAATTGTTAACTTCATATCTTATGGGATTTACATGTTAATTGCATTTAACTTTTCTAAAAGTTAACTTTAACTTTTCCGAAAGTTAACTAAAACTTTTCCGAAAGGTTACTTTAACTATTCCGAAAGTTAGCTTTAACTATTCCAAAAGTTAACTTTAACTTTTCCAAAAGTTAACTTTAACTTTTCCAAAAGTTAACTTCATCTCTTATGGGATTTACATGTTAATTGCATTTAACTTTTCCGAAAGTTAACTTTAACTTTTCCGAAAGTTAACTTTAACTTTTCCGAAAGTTAACTTTAACTTTTCCGAAAGTTAACTTTAACTATTCCGAAAGTTAACTTTAACTTTTCCAAAAGTTAACTTTAACTATTCCGAAAGTTAACTTTAACTTTTCCAAAAGTTAACTTCATCTCTTATGGGATTTACATGTTAATTGCATTTAACTTTTCAAAAAGTTAACTTTAACTATTCCAAAAGTTAACTTTAATTTTTCCAATTGTTAACTTCATATCTTATGGGATTTACATGTTAATTGCATTTAACTTTTCTAAAAGTTAACTTTAACTTTTCCGAAAGTTAACTAAAACTTTTCCGAAAGGTTACTTTAACTATTCCGAAAGTTAGCTTTAACTATTCCAAAAGTTAACTTTAACTTTTCCAAAAGTTAACTTCATCTCTTATGGGATTTACATGTTAATTGCATTTAACTTTTCCGAAAGTTAACTTTAACTTTTCCGAAAGTTAACTTTAACTTTTCCGAAAGTTAACTTTAACTTTTCCGAAAGTTAACTTTAACTATTCCGAAAGTTAACTTTAACTTTTCCAAAAGTTAACTTTAACTATTCCGAAAGTTAACTTTAACTTTTCCAAAAGTTAACTTCATCTCTTATGGGATTTACATGTTAATTGCATTTAACTTTTCAAAAAGTTAACTTTAACTATTCCAAAAGTTAACTTTAATTTTTCCAATTGTTAACTTCATATCTTATGGGATTTACATGTTAATTGCATTTAACTTTTCTAAAAGTTAACTTTAACTTTTCCGAAAGTTAACTAAAACTTTTCCGAAAGGTTACTTTAACTATTCCGAAAGTTAGCTTTAACTATTCCAAAAGTTAACTTTAACTTTTTCAAAAGTTTACTTCATCTCTTATGGGATTTACATGTTAATTGTATTTAACTTTTCCGAAAGTTAACTTTAACTTTTCTGAATGTTAACTTTAACTATTTTGAAAGTTAACTTTAACTTTTCCAAAAGTTAACTTCATATCTTATGGGATTTACATGTTAATTGCATTTAACTTTTCTAAAAGTTAACTTTAACTTTTCCGAAAGTTAACTAAAACTTTTCCGAAAGTTAACTTTAACTATTCCGAAAGTTAGCTTTAACTATTCCAAAAGTTAACTTTAACTTTTCCAAAAGTTAACTTCATCTCTTATGGGATTTACATGTTAATTGCATTTAACTTTTCTAAAAGTTAACTTTAACTTTTCCAAAAGTTAACTTTAACTTTTACAGAAGTTCACTAAAACTTTTCCGAAAGTTAACTTTAACTATTCCGAAAGTTAACTTTAACTTTTTCAAAAGTTAACTTTTACCTATCCGAAAGTTACCTTTAACTTTTCTGAAAGTTAACTTTAGCTTTTCTAAAAGTTAACTTTAACTTTACTAAAAATTAACTTTAACTTTTCTAAAAGTTAACATTAACTTTTCCAAAAGTTAACTTTAACTTTTCCAAAAGTTAACTTTAACTTTTCCAAAAGTTAACTTTAACTTTTCCAAAAGTTAACATTAACTATTCCGAAAGTTAACTTTAATTTTTCCGAATGTTAACTTTAACTTTTCCGAAAGTTAACTTTAACTTTTCCAAAAGTGAACGTCATCTTTGATGGAATTTACATGTTAATTGCATTTAACTTTTCCGAAAGTTAACTTTAACTTTTCCGGAAGTAACCTTTAACTTTTCCGAAAGTTAACTTTAACTTTTCCAAAAGTTAACTTTATCTTCTCTAAAATATTTATTGTTTTCTAAGAATTTGAATTAGAGTTTTTAAGCGAATATTTTTTTCTTCATAGCTTTTGAGTCACGAGTTTTTCTCATGTTCGTTTGCGGAAAGTGACCTGGCAACCTATCATAAAAATGGTTTAAACCTGCAAACTCTCGTTCCACATTCTTTTTTCCATCCTTTTCTAAGATTTTATATTTTATTGGTTTTCCTTTTTCATTTTTAAGCTAAGAAATGCAATTTTTACCACCATTCAAACGGCGCGGCGGATGTCAGTCAAAAAAATTTTGTCAAACGATTCAGACGTTGAGTTCTAAAATTTTTGAATTTACAAAAATAACTTTTTTCCATAATTTTATACAATGGAAAGACGCTCATCCATAATAAGATTTGTTAGTTGTGTCGACGAGGACATAAGATTAATACATTTGACTAACAGAGGTGACAATAATGGTGAAACAATGAGGGAAGTTCAAGATCCTCGCTTGCATAATGGAAAAACAATCAAAACACTGAGGAAAATCTACCCCAGTGATTGGGGCCTACCTTCAAACTGGGCTAAAACGGTAAGCAAAAATAGAAACAAAATTTAATTGTTTAGAATTGTTTCTCTCTAAATCAGAGTTAGTTAAAAACTACCATTTAGGGGTTAAAATCGTAAACGAGTTTTCTCTTTTTCAATTAGTAAAAATAAGTAATTAATAGTAAAAAACTAGTAATTCAACAGTTAAACTTAACTTATTAAATAGTAAAAAATAACTAATATAATTAGTAAATAGAAATCTACTAATTCTTCAGTGGTAGACGAGTTTTGACTGTTAAAATGATGGTTATTAACCATTTTAGATTTAGAGAGTAATATCCTTACAGTGATATTATTAGTAGGTAGGTAATTAATAGTAAAAAACTATTAATTCAACAGTTAAACTTAACTAATTAAATAGTAAACAATAACTAATATAATTAGTAAATTGAAATCTACTAATTCTTCAGTGATAGACGAGTTTTGACTATTAAAATAATAATAAATAATATTAATAGTAAAAAAAAACTATTATTTCAACAGTTAAACTTAACTAATTAAATAGTAAAAAATAACTAATATAATTAGTAAATAGAAATCTACAAATTCTTCAGTGGTAGACGAGTTTTGACTGTTAAAATGATAGTTTCTAACCATTTTAGATTCAGAGAATATTATCCTTACAGTGATATGAAAGTTTACGCAGTTGTTTTTACTCTGCAATTTAGCCTCCCCGCAGATCTCCACCACCGCAACCTCAGCAGCATGCAACGACAAGTGTCAGGAGACCCCCACCACCGCCCCAACTTTCGCGGCATGCTGAGATAGCTGCCCGTGTTGCAAGCCATGCCTTGGCTGTCAGAAATTTATACTTCGAGCATCCATGGATTCAGAGAAGGACGTGTTCAACAAAAATTGTGTCAAAAAAATAATGTATTAAACTAGGTTTTTTTGTTCTATATATTAAAAAAAAATGTATAGTAACAAAATTTAAAAAAATTAAAAAAATTAGTATTGTTTTATATAATTTTATAAATGTAAAAATATGTATAAAAACAATAAAACTAATAATATTTCTATTTAAAATAAATATATGTTTTTAGTTTACCTTCTTTAATATTTTTTATTATACTAAAACTAAAAAAAATACCACGAAGTTAGCTCAGTTGGTTAAATACTAGACTCTGCGGTCGCGCCAAGTCCAGTTTGTTGGGTTCGCGCCCTGATGAGTCTGGGATTTTTCTAACTCATGAGATAACTTCAGTGGAAGGTTTGACGTCGAGGAATAATGATATGCACTGTCGGTAATCGACCTGTGCAGATCACTAGAACTCGACTGTCGATAAACCGGTTGTATTCGGTGACGTTTTTCTACAGTTTTCCCTCTCCACTGGCGAGAAAACCCAATATACCGGGTGGTCCAGGCAAATGCGAGTACTCCTAATTTCAAGCCGTTAACGGTTACACAAAAATAGTTTTTTCCATTATGAGGTAAATTATCAACTGCAGGTAAGAAAGATTTTGCTTATTCTCAAAGGATAAACTACCACTTATAGATAAGAATCGGTATTTTTGTTCTTTATGTTAGATGAATAAATTATCTCTTGTGGGTATTGATCTAGAGAAAAATGATCTTTTGTAAGTAAAAAATAACCAATTGATGCTCAAAGGGGTAAAATATTACTACTCAGCCAGATCACACTATCCCCACGCGGAGTTGTGGGTGGTGGTGGGAAGAATGCAAATAAGGCTGGTCAGTGGAGGGTGGTTAGAAAGTTGTAGGAAAGGGTTGAAAACAATACAAAGCGTATGGAAATTAGGTGGGTGGGGGTAGGTGATATGCAAATTAGACAGATTAAGTTGTTGTATACTAATGATATGCAAATTAGTTCTTACATAACACTTTATGCAAATTAAAAGGGTTAACATTTTAAGTTAAACTTGGCGCGATTCGATTGCAGCGCCGTCTATCAGTAGTGGTCGGTGTGCTAACTCACTAAAATGGCTGTCAGTAACGTAGAACTCTCACTAACAACAGACTAAAGACCCGCTCAAAAGTAGGAAAATCCCCGCTTGAAATACCTAAAAGTAAGGATAAATTTATGCAAATCATATTTGATAGATACATTAAAAAAATAATAGATAGGTGGTGGTCGGTGGGCAGGGTAAGGGTGGAGTAGATACACCGGTAACATATAGTGGTGGGTAGTAGTGCTAAAAGACATGTGAATTAGTTTTAAGATAAAAGTTAACAACAATTTAGGGGAGGTGGGGGGCATGACGGGGTTGGGGGCAATACCGGGTACCTACTTTAATTAACAAACTAATTAACCAATCATGATCATTTTTTGCATAACATAGCATCGTTACAATATCGTGTCAAGCCAGGATACGATGGACTGAGATCGATCGTATCGTGTCAAGCTACGATACGATGGAATGAGTTCAATCGTATCGTATCTAATCACGATGCTATAGACTGAGCTCAAACGTATCGTGTCCAACCACGATACGATGGACTAAGCTCAATCGTATCGGATCAAACCAAGATTCTATAGATTGAATTCCATTGTATCGTGGCGAGCCTACTACTTTCGTCGTAAATCGCGGAGCTTCGTTCAAATTCAAGCCCTCCTTATTATTTCATTTGGCCCTTTTATAGCATAATAAATGAATAAATAAATTAAAACAACAAATAATAAAATTTTTATCAGAAAGAAAGATTCTGTAAAGTGGAGAATATTTTAAATAATTAAATTTTACATTATAAATTGTTTAAACAAATTGTTATAAACAAATAGACAAATAAATTTTAAAAAAAAGATTCTGAAAAGTAGACAATTTTTTAAAAAATTAAATTTTACATTATAAATTGTTGAAACAAATTGTCATAAGCAAATGGACAAATATTAAATTTTTCATCAGAAAAAAAATTCTGAACAGTAGAGAATGTTTTAAATAATTAAATTTTACATTATTAATTGTTTAAAAAATTAATCGTCTTAACAAATTGTTATAAACAAATAGACAAATAAATTTTTATAAGAAGAAAAAATTCTGAAAAGTAAAGAATGTTTTCAATAATTAAGTTTTACTTTATAAATTGTTAAAACAAATTGTTATAAACAAATGGACAAATAAATTTTCATAAGAAGAATACATTCAAAAAGTAGAGAATGTTTTAAATAATTAAATATTACATTAAAAATTGTTTTGAAAATTAATTGTTTAAACAAATTGTTATAAACAAATGGACAAATAAATTTTTATAAGAAAAGAAAATTCTTAAAAGTAGACAATGTTTTAAATATTTAAATTTTACATTATAAATTGTTTAAACAAATTGTTATAAACAAATGGACAAATATTAAAACTTTTATCAAAAAAATAGATTTTGAGAAGTAGAGAATGTTTTAAATAATTAAATTTTACATTATAAATTGTATAAAAAATTAGTCGTTTTAACAAATTGTTATGAACAAATGGACAAATAAATTTTTAAAAGAAGATCTTATAAACAAATTGTGACAGCAGCTTAACGTCACGTAATGTTTTCTACAGAAAACGCTGAAATAACGTTAATATATGTTACTATATGATAAGCGGTAAAATATGAACGATTAAATAGATAGATATGAATTATATTTTAATAACGATTAACAATAGATTTTCTTTATGTTCTTTAAATCTTTTCTCGAATATTCATTAAACCTTTATAATCTTGAAAATCCGAAAATGTCACGTTTTCGACAAAAAAAAGGGGTTTCAATTTTACGACTTGAAAATATTCGGAAACAAACATCTGGTATCATAATTCCGGACCGCGGGTCTTTGCGCCTTTCTGGCAATAAAACATGAAATTTACCGATAGGAAAAACCTATAAAGAATGCAAAATTGTCGAAAAAATTAATTGTTTAGAGAAATTGTTATAAACAAATTGACAAATATTAAATCTTTCATCAGAAAAAGAGATTGAGGTAAGTGGGAATGTTTGAAATAATTAAATTTAACATTATAAATTGTTAAATAAATTAATTGCTTAAACAAATTGTTATAGAAAAATGTAAAAATATTAAAACCGAAAAAAAGGATTCTGAAAAGTAGAGAATGTTTTAAATAATTAAATTTTACATTTTTAATTGTTTAAACAAATTCTCATAAACAATTGTACAGATATTTAAACTTTTATCAGAAAAAATGATTTCGGAAAGTGGATGTTTTAAATAGTTATTTTCAACATTATAAATTTTTTAAAAATTTAATTGTATAAGCAAATTTTTATAAATAATTGTGCAGATATTTAAACTTTTATCAGAAAAAATGATTCAGTAAAAGGTAGAATGTTTTAAATAATTATTTTAACATTTTTAATTTGTTAAAAATTATTTTTTTAAACAAATTGTTATAAACAAATGTACAAATATTACATTTTTATCATCAATCGATTTTTTTACTTATATGTCACATTTTCAGTAGCATGTTTAGTATGTATGTATGCATGTATGTGTGTATATATGTACACTAGAGAAATAAATGCTACGGGGTAACATCTAGATCGAGATCTAGATAGTACCGGGTACCGTATTTGATCTTAGGGGCTATACGAAAATTACGTAAGCCACTTTATAGGAATTTTTGCACCCCCCCCCCAACCTCCATTGTAAGAGAACGTAAGATATTTATTGACCCTCCCCTTCACCCCCAAAATCTTACTAAGATGCATTTTTTCTTAATTATGGTCAAAGAAATGTTTTAAAAGTATTTTTTAATATAATTGAAGTAAAATTCTTATTAGATAAAATATTTACAATATATTTAAGGTTATTCCCATGGTTTCTGCTCACTTTGCCCCTTTATGACAAGAAGCTATTACATATGTAAGGTGCCGTAAGATTCCATCAAACCCTCCTCTAATGCCTCACGTAATTTGTGTACGGTCCCTTATATATGCGGAGGGCAATTTAGATTGTAGGGGTTCAGATCTGATGGTATCGTTTAACATTTTTGATAGTACCGTGTAACATAACCTCTCTACCATCAAAGAAACTACAATTCTTATTATCTATTTGTCTCAGTGTATGTATGTATGTATAAAAATACATACATACATTTTTTTTTTTAAAAATTTCAAATTTGTTATAATTTTTGAAGAAACTATCACAATTTAATTCTATAAATTGCATTTAAAAGCACTTTTTGTCACCTTTAAAAGGATTTTTTAAAAATTGCTTTACGATAATTTTTAAGAAAGATATGATCATTTGTTTATAAAAATAGCCTGTTTTTTCAATTGTTAGTAACTTGAGAACAACTGACTTTTGGAAAAAATTGTTAAGAAAAAAATGTGCCTTTTGCATTCTTTATAGGTTTTTCCTATCGGTAAATTTCATGTTTTATTGCCAGAAAGGCGCAGAGACCCGCGGTCCGGAATTTTTTTGTCGAAAACGTGACATTTTCGGATCTTCAAGATTATAAAGGTTTAATGAATATTCGAGAAAAGATTTAAAGAACATAAAGAAAATCTATTGTTGATCGTTATTAAAATATAATTCATATCTATCTATTTAATCGTTCATATTTTACCGCTTATCATATAGTAACATATATTAACGTTATTTCAGCGTTTTCTGTAAACATTACGTGACGTTAAGCTGCTGTCACAATTTGTTTATAAGAATGTGTTTAAGCAATTAATAATGTTAAATTAAATTATTTAAGACATTCTCCACTTTTCAGAATTTAATTTTGGACTAAAGTTTTAATATTTGTCCATTTGATTGATTGATTTATTACGAAAGATGAGTTCATAGAGCTGGAGAGTCCTTAAAAAAACCCGATATACCGAGCGATATACATAAATTATAAAATGAATCAAAATGTCATATCCAAAGATATAATCAGAGTAACAAGTTATCATAATAAACATATAATAATATTAAACTAGGTATATAACAATTTTTTTAAACAATTAATTTTCAAACAATTTTTAATGTAATATTTACTCTCTAAATCTGAATTAGTGGTTTTCTACTAATGAATTAGCGAAAAGTGAGCTACTATTAAAATAGTAAGAATTTAACAGATTCTTAGTAGAAAACTACTAATTTCGTAGTAGAAAACTACTAATTAAATTAGTAAAAAAATCTACTTTCTTAAAAGTAAAGTTTCACTACTTCAATTAGTAGTTTTCTACTAAGAATTAGTAGTTTTTTACTATATGAATTAGAGAAAAATGAGCCATGAATTTGACTAATTCATAGTAGAAAACTACTAATTTAGATGTAGAGAGTAATTATTTAAAACATTCTTTACTTTTCAGAATGTATTTTTCTTATGAAAATTTATTTCTCTATTTGTTTATAACAATTTGTTTAAACAATTTATAATGTAAAACTTAATTATTTAAAACATTCTCTAATTTTCAGAATCTTCTCTTCTTTTAAAAATTTATTTGTCCATTTGTTCATAACAATTTGTTAAAACGACTAATTTTTTAAACAATTTATAATGTAAAATTTAATTATTTAAAACATTCTCTACTTCTCAAAATCTATTTTTTTGATAAAAGTTTTAATATTTGTCCATTTGTTTATAACAATTTGTTTAAACAATTTATAATGTAAAATTTAAATATTTAAAACATTGTCTACTTTTAAGAATTTTCTTTTCTTATAAAAATTTATTTGTTTATTTGTTTATAACAATTTGTTTAAACAATTAATTTTCAAAACAATTTTTAATGTAATATTTAATTATTTAAAACATTCTCTACTTTTCAGAATGTATTTTTGTTATGAAAATTTATTTGTCCATTTGTTTATAACAATTTGTTTAAACAATTTATAAAGTAAAACTTAATTATTGAAAACATTCTTTACTTTTCAGAATTTTTTCTTCTTATAAAAATTTATTTGTCTATTTGTTTATAACAATTTGTTAAAACGATTAATTTTTTAAACAATTAATAATGTAAAATTTAATTATTTAAAACATTCTCTACTTTTCAGAATCTTTTTTCTGATAAAAGTTTTAATATTTGTCCATTTGTTTATAACAATTTGTTTAAACAATTTACAATGTAAAATTTAATTATTTAAAACCTTTTTTACTTTTAAGAATTTTTTTTCTTATATAAATGTATGAGTTTATTTGTTTATAACAATTTGTTTAAACAATTAATTTTTTAAACAATGTATAAGGTAAAATTTAATTATTTAAAACATTCTCTACTGTTCAGAATTTTTTTTCGGATGAAAAATTTAATATTTGTCCATTTGCTTATGACAATTTGTTTCAACAATTTATAATGTAAAATTTAATTATTTAAAACATTGTCTACTTTTCAGAATCTTTTTTTTAAAATTTATTTGTTTATTTGTTTATAACAATTTGTTTAAACAATTTATAATGTAAAATTTAATTATTTAAAATATTCTCCACTTTACAGAATCTTTCTTTCTGATAAAAATTTTATTATTTATTGTTTTAATTTATTTATTCATTTATTATGCTATAAAAGGGCCAAATGAAATAATAAGGAGGGCTTGAATTTGAACGAAGCTCCGCGATTTACGACGAAAGTAGTAGGCTCGCCACGATACAATGGAATTCAATCTATAGAATCTTGGTTTGATCCGATACGATTGAGCTTAGTCCATCGTATCGTGGTTGGACACGATACGTTTGAGCTCAGTCTATCGCATCGTGATTAGATACGATACGATTGAACTCATTCCATCGTATCGTGGCTTGACACGATACGATCGATCTCAGTCCATCGTATCCTGGCTTGACACGATACGATGGAACTCAGTCCATCGTATCGTGTCAAGCCACGATACGATGGAACAAGTTCCATCGTATCGTATCGAGCCTCAACACGATGGCTTCAGACGCATCATATCGTGGCGAGCTACGATACTACTCGACTAAGTCTATCGTGTTGTGGTTCGCCACGATACGATACAACACGACCTGCTCGATGCCATCCTTGATTTTAATAAAAAAAATTTATATGCTATATAATTTTTTTCATGTTCAACAATGATTACACTTGAAGTTAAGCACTTGTTTATTTCCGTTTCGAAATTTAATTTTTAGAAATTAATTTTTTAATGAAATTCCGTATGTGGGGCAAGACGGGGTATAGGAAGTGAGAGCAGGTTAAGGTACTGAAAACCAATAATTTTTTATTTTATGAAAACAAATCTTCTTTTGGTGATTTTACACAATATTTATAACGTTTTGTTATGTAATCAATACATTTAAAATACAGGAGCAGCTAACCACTTGTTTAGTTTTATTATGAAAGTTATTGTTTTTTGAGGTTAGCTTTGTAATTGAATTGTACATGGGAGAATTAAAATTACGCATTAAACTGGCTTTTTAATTTAATTAATAAAATAAATAAAGGTGCTTGCGAAATTTCTAGGCAAAAATAGGTTGGTTTTTATTCTACCCCATCTTGCCCCCAGGGGGTCTTGCCCCCAGGGGGCCCCTACGTTTTGTTAAGTGCAAAATTTGAATATTTTTACTTATTCTTAATTTTATATTTAATTAAGTAACAAATCTTTCAAATAAGACTTTTTCATGGAAGACTAATTGCCAAAGATTATTATTATAATAAATAAAATATTTTTGAATCGATAATATTAGTTTCATAAAGCTTCAAACCTTAGGTACCCCCTCCTGCCCCCACCTCCCCTATTGTTTATGCAAATTAGACAAATTGGGTGGTTGCATAGTAATGATATGCAAATTAGTTCTTCGGTAAAAGATAACAACAATACACAGTTTATGCAAATTACATTGGTGGTATTAAGGATATGCAAATTAGTTCTTAGGTAAAAGATAACAACAATACACAGTTTATGCAAATTAGATTGGTGGTATTAAGGATATGCAAATTAGTTCTTCGGTAAAAGATAACAACAATACACAGTTTATGCAAATTACATTGGTAGTATTAAGGGTATGCAAATTAGTTTTTCGGTAAAAGTTAACAACAATACGCAATTTATGCAAATTAGCCGCATGGGTGGTATTGCATACTAATCATATGCAAATTAGTTCTTACATAACACTGTATGCAAATTAGCCGCATGGGTGGTATTGCATACTAATGATATGCAAACTAGTTCTTACATAACACTGTATGCAAATTAGCCGCATGGGTGGTATTGCATACTAATGATATGCAAATTAGTTCTTACATAACACTTTATGCAAATTAAAAGGGCATTTTTAGTAAAACTTGGCGCGATTCGATTGCAGCGCCGTCTATCAGTAGTGTCCGGTTTGCTAACTTACTAAAATGGCTGTCGGCAACGTAGAACTCTCACTAACAACAAAATAAAAGCCTGCTCAAAAGTACGGAAATCCCCGCTTGAAATACCTAAATGTGGGGGTAAATTTATGCAAACTAGACAAATTGGGTATTTGCATAGTAATGATATGCAAATTAGTTCTTAGTGATGCATGTCGAGCAAACGATCTGATCGACTTCACATCTGATTGTCTGCTGTTTGCTCGATTATGATTGAATTGAACAAATTACTTTTTATTTACCTTTTAATAATTAACATAACTTTTGAGAATATCGTTAAGTAAGAATCCTTTCTGTTTGTTGATATATACTGACATACCGAAACTTTAAAAAAGTAACCACTTTTATGATTAATTGCAAACATAAAAATTTTACAAATTAAGCAAAGTAACCTCGTAAAATTTGAATATAGAATTTATTTTACAATTTTTTACATTTTTTGTACAAACTTAAATATGTGTTAAGTTTGAATCTTTTAAAAGCTTACAGAACAAAGATACGATGTGTTGAAAGATGTCATTTTTCATGAATTTGAAATTTAATTTTATAATAAACAAATTTTTTTTTTTAATTATTGTTCTGAATAAGAAAAGTTAATGTATTAATTTCAAACCTCGTAAGTATCCAAATTTTTTATTAAATAATTTTATAAAAAATATGCTTCTAAATATCACAAAAATTGACAGTCTTTATAGATCAATCTTAAATCCATTTTTCATATTATAATTATGCTTTATATAAAAAATAAATTACCACACACAAATCTTTAAAATATATATTGACATTCTTTTTTAGCGGAATTTTATTTAAGCCTATATTTAGTAATTTAAAAAGTTTGAAATATAAACTCAAAACGCTATACTTTCACGTTGAAAGGAGCTGAACTGCTGTTCTTTTTTTTTACTTCATTTGTTTTTACTATCGCAGAATATCATTTGTATAAAATATTAAATTTACGATGTTAATTGAGAACTTATAGGCTGATGAGAAATGAAGTATTAAAGCGAGTGACGAAGGCGATCATGGTTGAGGGGGTAGAGTCCCTGAAGGTGGGAAAATTTCGACGCGTCTTTAAATTGATCATTTCGAGGATTTTCGGCCCTTATCGATCTGCTTGTAATAAAGTAAAGAGGCCTCTGCGCCATAACTACACGTGTGTCGCCGATAGCCGTTTAGTGTGGCGCAAAATTGAGAAGCAGAGGAAATAGCGTGGCCGAGAGTCCCGGAAGTGAGATCCCAGCAACGAGAATCGGGTGCTGACTTGGTCTAAATTGCAACAAATTTGCTTTGAAATAAAACAACCGTATTATTTGATAAAAGGACAATAAACGGGTTGTATGGACTTGGATTACTATCTTAATCTATCTTTGACCAGCCTTCCAGGATTTCGCCCGCTCCATGATCGCAGTCGATAAGTGATTTATTTAATTTTATATTCACTCATAAATTTGTTTTGTCTTCTTTTTGTATATAACTTGTCTCGTTATTTTTTTCAAAATTGTTATAATATTGTTTAACCGTGATTTCACTTTAAAGAATGCATAAATGTGAGTGAGAGACGCGTCTCAAGTTGCTTTTTTTTTATTATTGTTATTATTAAAATTGTTTCATTTTTATTTTTGTCATGCAAAGGACGGTATATTATTGACTTAATTTCATTCAATAAATTTTAATCAAATAATTCTGCATTATTAATTTGAAAGTATCTGTGATATATGTAATTGTATACTATGTCAATATAAGCATTGTCCGTTGACTAATCGATTGTTTTGATTATAAAGATAGTAGTTGAATTTGAAAAATTGAATTAACATATCTCGACCGCTGTTTATAAATTCCCTCGTTCTTTTTATTCTCAAATTATACATTTTTCTTAAAAATTGTTATAACTATTTTCTTTTATTATAATTTCAATACATAAAACTATAAATTGTTACATAAATGGCGCCCGAACAGGGACCCGAATGAGTGCCCGTTTTTTCTGTGTATAAAAAAAAAAAAAAAAATTAAGAGCCCTAATTTTGAAAATTTTAAATTGTGTAAATCGTTGTGATTGTATGACTCTTAAAAAAATAGATCGTAAAACGCGCTCACAAGAAGGAAATTTATTAAAAGGGCTAGAAAAAGTAAAAAAACCACGCACAGTAAAAATTTATATTAATAGAAATTTACCTAGAAAGAAAATGGTTGACAACGCGAATTAAAATAATGCCCCGACAAATGAGGAATTACTCGCTGAAGTTGCGCGTCTTCGACAATTGAATAGTGTTCAAAATGCTCAAATTGTGGAATTGCGAAATCGTGTACAGGCGGGTGCGATTGAGTCGGAAAATCGGTTAATTAGAACTTTAATTGATGGCTTAAAAGGTCTAAACGTGGACGTTAAACTTCCCAGATTTGATGAAAATGACAACCCGAATCAATTCATAGAAAAATTGGAAAAATATATTGCCGCGAAACAGATCCAGGAATCGAATTTTTTGAATGCATTGGACGGAGCTTTTGAGGGGCGAGCCCGGGCGTGGTTCGAGACTCAGAGAAATTCTTTTTTGAATTATAATGATTTTAAAACTAAATTCCTTGCCGAATTCTACTCTATTCCGATTCGAGTAAAAATTAAATCCGGATGGTTAGCTCGAAAATTTGAAGGAAATAAGTCCGATTTACAAACATATTTTCTAAACCAGGTTAAAGAAGCGCAGTATTTTACTCCAAAATTTGAACCTTACGAGCTTCATTTTACAATAATTCAGCAAATGCCGCTTCGCGTACGAGAAATATTATCAATTATAGACTTTAATGATTATAATAAAATTTCGCAAGCCTTATCACAACTAGATTTGACCTTCCGAGAAAAGGTAAATAATCAGGATTTTAATATTCGTAAACGAGGAAATATTGCGGAAAATGATAAATTAAGCGAGCACGGCATTAGATCGAAGTTTCAGTCATCGTCTTCTCGGGGACAGGGGGGTGAGACACGTGATGTTCAGCGTAGAGGGGATTCAACGGCAAACGTCATGAACTCGCAAATACGTTCTGAATATAGTACCTCTTGCACTAATCATCATCAGGATCATGGTGGGGTAATGGTGTCGAACTTGAGACCACGGGTTCCTCTACCAGACACGAGTAGACCTCCCCCTCCCATTTCTCGTCAAATGAATGATTCAAATGTATATAATACCGATAATTTAAACTAGTAAGGGGCGCGATGTGTCAATTGAAAACGTCGCGCCGACATTATTATGATGATTTGCATGAAATATCTGATAACGTTTTAGGTAAAAATGAGAATATTATGAACCAAAATTTATCAAAATTTCCGTCATGCCCGCGGTTGATAGCCTCAATATTTTCAGTTCCCTGTTCCGTTCTTTTGGATTCCGGGAGTCAGATTACAGCAATGTCGGACACATTTTATGATTATTTAAAAAAGTACAATAAAATGACGGAATTACCGGTGTCTAACGTAATTTTACTAACAGCAATTGGAAAAAAACGACGAGCATAAAAAAACAAGTTTATTGCGAGGTACAAATTGGCGAGTTGAAGTATCAATCATCATTTTTAATTGTTCCTTATTTATCAAATGCTTTGATATTTGGTAATGATTGGCTTCTAAAAAATAAAGTTGTACTTGATTATAATCGATTGTCTCTAACGGTCAATAACGTTTTGCTCGACTCGTCATTTGTTTCTTTTGGAAAATTATTGTCAGAAAGATTAAGGGTTACCGAGGGTTCAAATGAGGATTTTACTTATATACAAATGCTCAGTGTATATCAGGATGCAAATGTGAATCATGGGGTTTGTGAGCAGGGGGGTATTTCTAAAAAAAATAATCAATCGGAAAATATTAATTATGAAAATTCTCAGAACGTAAAAATAGACTTTTTTAGTGAATCGTGTAAAATTTTCAATAATGTTTTTGTGTTTACAGATGATAAAATATATAATAATGATGATTTGTTGATAAATTTTGAAAATATAATTGACTCTAGTAAAAATGAGTTTCCAGATTCTTGTACGCTATCAGAACTTCAAACTGATAATAATGCAAGCAATAAAAATTATATTTTTGATAATTTGGATAAAAATCTTTGTTCTATTGAAAATGTAAATAGTCAGATAATTTTTGAGAAAGATATTGATGATCGCGAAAATGTACAATGGATTAATGAACTTGATTCAATGAATACTCCGATTGATTCTATTAATGAGAAATCTTTTAGGGAAAATATTGAAATAATTGCGTCGGAAATCCCAGATATAAACGCTAATGAACGTGCATTTTTTATAGAGAAATTATTGGATTTTGAAAAATTATTTTCACCGAAATTTTCAAGCGCGGATACAACTCCTTATGAATTTAAAGTTAAACCGCATAAAACAATTGTTCGGAAAACTTACCCAGTGCCGTTATCATATCGTGACTCAGTTCGAAAAGCTATTGATGGAATGCTTGATCGGGGAATAATAGAAAGATCATTTAGTGAGTATTGTAATCCGTTGCGAATTGTAATAAAAAAGGACGAATCGGTGAGGGTATGCCTTGATGCGCGTTACATTAATGATATAATCGAATCAGATCACGAGTCTCCCCCACTTATATCCGAGTTGATCCAAAAATTCCACGGAATTTCTTACATGTCGACGGTTGATCTTGCATCGGGCTATTGGCAAATTCCGTTGCACGATAGCTGTCGAAAATATACAGCATTTTTATTCGATTCTAAATTATATCAATTTTGTCGTATTCCGTTTGGAATTAAAACCGCGGGTTCAGCCTTTATTAGATCGCTCAATATTGCTTTAGGAAATCAGTTTTTAGATATTATGACCTCATATGTCGATGATTTTTTATTTTCAACACCAGGATCGTTTTATAATCACATAGTCAGAATGTGTTTGGTACTTAAAGTTCTTCAGGAAAAAAATTTTACATTAAATTTAAAAAAATCCAAATTTTGTAAAAAATGTATAGAATTCCTGGGATACGAGTTATCAACATCTGGAATAAGACCATTAAATCACAAATTGGAAATAATTGCCGATTTTCAGCGTCCAACTAATCGAAGGAAACTAAGGCAGTTTATAGGTGTCTGTACCTATTATCGGCAGTTTTCAGTCCGACATGCTGACCTTATTGAACCTTTTCGCGAGTTGTTAAAAGAAAAAAATATATGGCAATGGACCCAAATTCATGATGAGGCATTTCAGATAATGAAGACAGCTTTTATTAATTCTGTTCAGTTGAGTCATTATATGCCTAATGTACCTTATAAATTGCAGACTGATGCATCAGATACTGGTATCAGTGGAGTTCTATATCAAGTTGATCAGCATGATGATCAGCGAATTGTCTCGTTGGTTAGCAGATGTTTGAATGCAGCCGAAGTGAATTACACAACCACAGAGAAAGAACTTCTCGCGATTGTGTATTCCATAATTAAGCTTCGAACGTATCTGCTTGGAACCAAGTTTGAGGTAATTACTGATCATAGAGCGTTGACTTTTCTGAACTCCACTCCATATCTGAATGCGCGTATGATTAGATGGAGTATCACGTTGCAGCAATTCGATTTTGTTGTTTTCCATTGCCAGGGAAGGGACAATATCGTTGCAGATTTTCTGAGTCGAAACCCTCAAGGAAAATTTGAATCGACAAATGCGCCGAGTTTGTCGATTGATGTCCTTGAATGTTATAATGTCACTGAGAATTCCTGGTGTTTTGTCAATGATATTGATCTGGAAAAAAATTTACGTGAATCACTCAAAGATCTAAAGAATTTGCAAAAGAAAGACTTCCATTGTCTTGAAATCTATAAAATTCTGAAAAATGATCCCAATTCTGAATTTTATCGGTTGTATGGTGGAATTCTGTTTAAAAAAGGTGAGTCAGATGATCAATGGCAGGTCGTTATTCCTTCTGATTTGACTCGACAAATAATTGATAATGTTCATTCCAAAATTGGACATCCTGGGGTACAAAAGACATTTCATTATATTAGGCGTTATTATTATTGGAAAAAAATGAGTCGTGAGATAAAAGAATTTGTGCTGTAGTGTGACCTTTGTCAGCGAGTAAAACCGATAAATATAAAAATGGAGCGTTCTTATAATATGGTTTATTCATCCGAACCAAGGGATCTCGTGTGCGTTGATTTTTACGGGCAACTTCCGCGTTCTGTAGGTGGTGTTGAATATATTTTCGTGGTACTCGATGCATTCACAAAATATATAAAGTTGTACCCTGTAAAAAGAGAAAACACTAAGACAGTCTTGCGAAAAATAATTGAGAATTATATCCCTGAGATGGGAAAACCAAAACGCATCCTGTCTGATCATGGGACACAATTTGCCTCCCCAAAGTGGAGTCAAAGCTTGCAGGAAGCCGGAATACAGGTGTTGTATTCGTCGATTCGACACCCGAAAAGTAATCCAGTAGAACGCGTTATGCGCGAATTGGGCAGATTATTCAAAACCTTGTGCTCTGAACAACATACGAAATGGGCTAAGTATATTTCGAACATAGAATTTTTTTTTAATGCAACGACACATAGTAGCACGGGTTTCTCTCCTCATGAGCTGCATTTCGGTGTTCAGCCGGCAGATCAGATACAAAAATTAATTGAGTTTCCTGACGCGATGAATTTTGATGGGGAGAGGAAAATTATTATGGCAAAGGAGAATCTTCGCAAGAGTTTCGAGCGAAGGGCAAAGTCACAAAAGTTCCCGTCTAAATTAGAGTTCGAGGAAGGCGATCTTGTACTACTACACATTCCTAAGTTATCAGATGCACTAAAAAAAGTGACCCGCAAATTTTTCCATATTTATTACGGGCCCTATCGAATTTCTCGAAAGTTAAATAATAATGCCTATGAATTGATTGGGACTGACAGTAATTCTAAAAATATAGGGGTTCATAATCAAGCTAATTTAAAAAAATACGTTCGACGTTCTGAGGTCAAACAGTAAAAAAAAAAAAAAAAAAAAAAAAAAAAAAAAAAAAAAAAAAAAAAAACGATTTACCAATTGATCGCAACGCTCTATAGTAAATGTATGACATTTGTATGACATTTTTTTTTTGCATTTAGTGTTGATCTCAAATCTGTGATACGTATATGATGGACTAATTGTAATTGACACTTTATCACTGTATGATATTTATAATGACACATCGATTTTTGATCACATCTGTTTTTTTATATTATCTGTTGTATGTATTAAACACTTTCACACTCTTCATGTTTAAGCTTGGAGAAAATTGAGCTAAAGCGCAATTTATATAAATGTTTTCTTGAGGTATATTCTAATTTAAAATCATGTAAAGAGAAAGAGTGGAATAGATGGATGCGTGGAATGAAGGGTGGAATGAGGGAGGCAGTCGTGAATTTCATAATCTTTTGCTTCACGTCGGACAATAAAAGATCGCCCGACGTGAGGGGGCTAATGAAAGGAGCTGAACTGCTGTTCTTTTTTTTTTACTTCATTTGTTTTTACTATCGCAGCATATCATTTGTATAAAATATTAAATTTACGATGTTAATTGAGAACTTATAGGCTGATGAGAAATGAAGTATTAAAGCGAGTGACGAAGGCGATCATGGTTGAGGGGGTAGAGTCCCTGAAGGTGGGAAAATTTCGACGCCTCTTTAAATTGATCATTTCGAGGATTTTCGGCCCTTATCGATCTGCTTGTAATAAAGTAAAGAGGCCTCTGCGCCATAACTACACGTGTGTCGCCGATAGCCGTTTAGTGTGGCGCAAAATTGAGAAGCAGAGGAAATAGCGTGGCCGAGAGTCCCGGAAGTGAGATCCCAGCAACGAGAATCGGGTGCTGACTTGGTCTAAATTGCAACAAATTTGCTTTGAAATAAAACAACCGTATTATTTGATAAAAGGACAATAAACGGGTTGTATGGACTTGGATTACTATCTTAATCTATCTTTGACCAGCCTTCCAGGATTTCGCCCGCTCCATGATCGCAGTCGATAAGTGATTTATTTAATTTTATATTCACTCATAAATTTGTTTTGTCTTCTTTTTGTATATAACTTGTCTCGTTATTTTTTTCAAAATTGTTATAATATTGTTTAACCGTGATTTCACTTTAAAGAATGCATAAATGTGAGTGAGAGACGCGTCTCAAGTTGCTTTTTTTTTATTATTGTTATTATTAAAATTGTTTCATTTTTATTTTTGTCATGCAAAGGACGGTATATTATTGACTTAATTTCATTCAATAAATTTTAATCAAATAATTCTGCATTATTAATTTGAAAGTATCTGTGATATATGTAATTGTATACTATGTCAATATAAGCATTGTCCGTTGACTAATCGATTGTTTTGATTATAAAGATAGTAGTTGAATTTGAAAAATTTAATTAACATATCTCGACCGCTGTTTATAAATTCCCTCGTTCTTTTTATTCTCAAATTATACATTTTTCTTAAAAATTGTTATAACTATTTTCTTTTATTATAATTTCAATACATAAAACTATAAATTGTTACAACGTCTTCAATTAACATTTTGTAAATGCCCGAACAGCACCGGATGTTTCAGCAACATCCGTTGCTGTTTGGGTGAAAAAGAAAATATTATCAAAATCTTTATTAGAAATGAATTCTATGGAGTTTAATTATGACTTATAAAACAAATTTATTTTTAAAACACTTATGGCAGGAACATCCCTTAGACGAAAGTCAATGAAATTACCCACGTGACAGATAAAAAATGTCAACAAAAAGAAATGATTCTTAAAGATATTTTCAAAAATTATGCTAATCATTAAAAGATTAATAAAAAGTAATTTGTTCAATTCAATCATAATCGAGCAAACAGCAGACGATCAGATGTGAAGTCAATCAGATCGTTTGCTCGACATGCATCACTAGTTCTTAGGTAAAAGTTAACAACAAGACGCAATTTATGCAAATTAGCCGCAAGGGTGGTATTGCATACTAATGGTATGCAAATTAGTTCTTACATAACACTGTATGCAAATTAGTCGCATGGGTGGTATTGCATACTAATGATATGCAAATTAGTTCTTACATAACACTGTATGGGAATTTAAAGGGGTTAGCATTTTAAGTTAAACTTGGCGCGATTCGATTGCACCGCCGTCTATCAGTAGTGGCCGGTGTGCTAACTCACTAAAATCGCTGTCGGTAATGTAGAACTCTCACCAACAACAGACTAAAAGCCCGCTCAAAAGTCGGGAAATCCCCACTTAAAATACCTAAGAGTGGGGGTAAAATTTAACTTCCCGCTCAAAAGTGGGAATAAAATTTAAATTCCCGCGCAAAAGTGGGGGTGAAAATCAAAATGGCGCGGGGAATCCCTTACACAGCGCCATCTGGTCGGTAACTAGCGTAAAACAGATTCCTACCCGGTAAAACAGATTTCTACTCGCGGCCGGTAAGGTTGATTCCTATAGGGTAACTGTTTTAGAACCGGCCTAGCTCTACTACTATTTTTATAACACATGCAGTCTTTTTATACATAAAAATTTAAATTTAAAAGTGCTAAAAAATAATTTTTATTTTCAATTATTTATTGCTGCAAAATATTTACTTGAAGTTAACCCTCAATTTTACTATCCGACATGATTTAAGGATTTTGTTATTTTTTAGTCATTATAGATGAAAGTTTGTAGTTCAGACGATAACTACAGATATAAATTTTAAGAAGATTCTGAATTTTTTAATTGTAGTTAATCCAAACTTTAGATATCATGTTGGCCAGTAAAATTTAAGGTTAAATTCAAACAGATATATTTCGCAGAAATAAACAATCGAAAATAAAATATTTTTTGGCACTTAATATGAAAAATAAATTCTTTAGAATATGAACAATAAACTCATAATGACCCTTTATAATAAAGTATACTTTAGTTTCATGCACTGAAAATCTTTGTAGATCAATATTTACTAAACTTGCAATTTAATTTTAGTAAATTAACTATCATATCAGGAAAAAACTGGAACATTATTATTATTATTTCACAGTTTGACTATTAAAATGTAAAATTTGTGGTTTGACTAAACGAACATTCAGTTTTTAGTAGTCTGTTGATTAAAATTTTATCCTAAAAGGAAGAAAAAGTATAGAGCGGAAACACAACACTTCGTCGAATCGCCATATGACAGCTACCCAATGGGAAATTGACAAGGCTCAGGATTGGCTAAATATTGGTCCAATATTGGTAGTAATATTAGGCCAAGGCTGGCAGTGTAGAAACCAATGCCAAGCCTCGTAATACAATATTCGTCCAATATTGAACCAATATTACTGATATCAGTTTCATTCAAAAAAAAAATTGGGTCACGACATATATTACGGTTTTAGGGGTTGCTGATTACGAATCTAAAGTCCAATTTCCAAAATTCAAAATGGTGGACCCAATATGGCGGACAAATTTTTAAAAAAATGATGAAATTCGCTTAAAATTTGTTACTCGGGGGTTTTTGGGGTCACTGCTAACAAATCTAAAATTTGATTTTCAAAATTCAAAATAGTGGATCCAATATGGCGGACAAAATGTTAAAAATTCATTGAAATCGCTTGAAACTTGTTACTCGGGGATTTTTTGGGTCCCTGCTAACGAATCTAGTTATGCTATGCTGGGCCTGGGCTAGTTACCGACTGTCGGTAATGCAGATTCATACTTTACCGATTACGAAAAGTCGTATTTCTACGGGGGTTATCATGTTACCATCAGTCGGTAATACATATTTCTACTTTGCAGGCAGTAAACATTAGTGTTTTCATGGTGTGTGATTGGTTAAACAGAACACCCTACAGAAACACTAATTTCTTCCTGGCGATCAAGTAGAAATCTGCATTACCGACTGATGGTAAATCATTGCCTTGTAAAAATGCGATACTTTGGGGTCAGTATGGTAGAAATCTTCGTTACCGACAGTCGGTAAGTAGTGCAGGATCAACATAGCATAATTACTAAATTTCTTATGATTTCAATGAACTTTTAAAAATTTGTCAGCCATGTTGGGTCCGCCATTTTGAATTTTGAAAATCATTCATTATAGTGACCCCAAAAACCCCCGAGTAACAAGTTTTAAGCGATTTTCATCATTTTTTTAACACTTCGTCCGCAATATTGAGTTCGCCATTTTGAATTTTGAAAATATGAGTTTAGATTCGTTATCAGTGACCCCAAAAACCCCCGAGTAACAAGTTTCAAGCGATTTCCATCATTTTTTTAAAAATTCGTCCGCTGTATTGAGTCCGCCATTTTGAATTTTGAATATCTGAGTTTATATTCGTTAGCAATGACCCCAAAAACCCATGAGTAACAAGTTTCAAGCGATTTCCATCATTTTTTAAAAAAATTTTCCGCCGTATTGAGTCCGCCATTTTGAATCTTGAATATCTGAGTTTATATTCGTTATCAGTGACCCCAAAAACCCCCGAGTAACAAGTTTCAAGCGATTTTCATGGGTTTTAAAAAATTCCTCCGCCATATTGGGTCCGCCATATTGGGTCCGCCATTTTGAATTTTGAAAGTCAGGTTTTAGATTTATTGTTAGTGACCCCTAAAACATTAAAATATGTCGTTTCTCAATTTTATTTTTTGACAGAAACTGATATCTGCAATGTCCAATTTTGTATTCCGAGGCTTGGCAGTCTTGGCCTTGGTTTCTAAAATTCCAATATTGGCCCAATATTGTACAATATTGGACCAATGTTGAGCCAATCGTATTTTTCCCATTGGGATAACCTAACCTCGATGGCACCTTCAATAATATATTATTGAATGTATTGAAGCAGAATTAAAAATTACATAATATAACTTATGTTACAACATATATCATAACCTAAAATACAGATAAAATAACATTCGCTTTAACCGACGTAACGTATCCAATAATTTCCTTACAACTTGTGAGATCAGTATTTTCGAATGAAACATTGTTTCTAACAAAAACAAAAAATGTCAAAATATGTTAGATTGAATATTTTTAATCAGGTCAAATTTTCAGAGTAACATAACTGATTTTCATTCAAATAGAATCTCTTTTGAAAATGATAGTACATTTTTACGTAGGCTTATGTTTTGTTACACGTATGTTTCTTGCAATGTTCGTTTGCATGCGTGAAGCTTTGATCGACTGACTACTAAATTTTAATAAAAAAATACATATATTGTTAATAAACTTATATTAAATGAAATATTTTATCTAGTGACCACTTTTTCCCCACTTTGATAGTCAGTTTACTAAAATGAAATTGCGAGTTAAGCAAATAGTATTCTATAAAGCTTTTCAGTGTATTACAAATTTTGTTTGGGTTTTTTAAAATACTTCAGTTTTGTGATTAAAAACTCTAATTGGAAAACAGTTATTCAACTTATTTATAAAAAAAGAAAAGAAATAATAGTCTATAATCTAACCTCAAAACATTTAGATATAAAACAATTTTTTTTTATTTGACAGATTATACAGCCCACGATCATATAAGATCTTTTTATTTTTGTACTATTTATTTTGCGTTATAAATAATATTTTGAACCGTATATTATAAATATTTGACTCATTCTTATCTAAACTAAAAATAATTATGTTTATTCTTGGGAGACAACACCATTTTACTAAATGCAATTTATTAGTAGAACATATTATGAATTAATTATCTACATTTAACAGTGTTACTCTGTGGGTAATATGTAGTACGAATGTCTTCAACTTTCTTATGAACCCCTGCAGCGTGCGTTGCGTAGATAGTTGGTTAGGGTTGCGAACTGTTAGTGTTAGGGTCGTGCGTTCGATTCCCAGCGGAAGGGAATTTTTCTCTTAGGTAAGCGATTATATAAATTATAATAAATATATAAATGATAAAAGAAGATTATAATGGATATAATCTCAGAATATATGCTTCAGAAACAGTGTATTGAAATATTTTTAGGAATTTTTGTTTTTGTGTATAATGTACGCATAATTGGGTAGATTAAAGGTTTTGATATTGGGCTTATATTGAAGTATGTACCAATATTGGGCATAGATTAATTTTAAGACTCGGACCGAAGTGATAGTCCAATATTGGTAGAAACATTGGCCTAATGTAAATCCCCAAGATCGAAGCTCGCGGTCCCAAGCTCGCGCCGAAGCTCTTGCCGATGGATTACCCTGCTCGGGAGCGCATCTAACCATGCCGTCATTACGCTTTTTTTTCTTTCAAATGTCAAAGGGTAAAGAAAGGGCGGGAGTAATCTATTCGGACTAGACTCATTGGCATAATTTTGATTGAACTTTACTTAAGGTAAGTTCGTTTAATCGTACAATTACACTAAGAAAAATATTTTCTTGATTTAAATATAAGTATTTGTTTGAATGATTTTGGTTGAATGAATAATGTTTTTAAGTTTAATTTCAATATATTAGAATAACTGAAGTTTTGATAGAAATATATCTTATGTTTGAAGATAATTTTCTGTTTGTTTGATTAAAAACTAAATTTTATTCAAATTAAACCAAATTTGTGTTTGAAATCTTCATACTTGAAAGAAATACATTTTATCTTTAATTTAATATGGCGTCGTTACTACTGTTCTGACGTTAGTTTACTTTTTCTGTAAGACATATACGCGTCGTTTCTAGTAGTTACGTGTGTTTGTCGCTTTATTGGAAAAAAATGTTTACAATTGTTGTTTTGTTTTTATTAAAGTGATTTTTTAAATGTGTAAGTGTTATTATTTTAACGAAAAATTGAGGTATATCTGAAGTGATTAAAACTTTTGTGCACAAGTGAGTTTACTAAAGATATTGTTTCTTTTGTGCATTTTTTTCAAAATTAGACTGATTCAAAGTTCCACATTTCTAGAATTGTGTGCAGTTATAATGAAAAGTGTAATTTTCTTCGGTTTTTATAGTTTACTAGCTTTCGAGCCCGCCTTCGGCGGGCATCGAAATCTAGTGGCGTGCCATAAACAGTATTTTTTGACCAAAAGTATTTTCTGACAGAAAGTATTTTTTGACCAAAAGTATTTTTTGACCAAAAGTATTTTCTGAAAGAAAGTATTTTTTGACCAAAAGTATTTTCTGACAGAAAGTATTTTTTGCCAAAAAATATATTCTGACAAAAATTATTTTCATGCAGAGTGTTTGAAACAAACTTTTCTAAGCAACATAGTTCTCTTCAAAAAATTATTAAATTGCAATATCCATTATTGAATATACATCCGATTAGCACATATTCTATATTTCTTTTAAACTTCTTTACTTACATATTTTGATGTGCTAATTACGATTATCATAGTGAAAATTGGCACCTAGAAAGATTCCCTTGGAAACATCCCGGAAACACTCCCTCGGAAACTTCCCGTAAACACACCTTGGAAACTTCCTGGGAACTTCCCGGAAACGTTCCTTGAAAACTTATTGGAAACTTTTCAAAAACTTCCCTTGGAGACTTCCTGTACATTTCCCAAAGACTTCGTTTGGAAACTTCTCTAAAACATGCCTTGTTAACTTCCCGGAAACTTTCTTTGGTAACTTCCCTAAAACATATCTTGTAAAATTTATGAAAACTTTCCGGAAACATTTCTCGGGAACTTCCTGGAAACTTTTCGGAAAGTCCTTTTGGAAACTTCCTGGAAATTTCTCGGAGACTTCGTTTGGAAACTTCTCTAAAACATCCCTTAAAAATTTCCTGGAAACTTCATGGGAACTTTCTTTGGTAACTTCTCTAAAACATCCCTTGTAAACTTCCTGAAAACTTTCCGGAAACATTCCTTGGAATTTTCCAGAAGACCTGCTTTGGAAACTTGCCGAAAACATTCCTTAGGAACTTCCTAAAAACTTCTCGGAGACTTCCTTTGAAAACTTCCAGGAAACATCCCTTGAAAACTTTCCAGAAACTTCCATTGGAAACTTCCTAGAAACTTCCTTTGAAAACTTCTCTGAAACATCCCTTGAAAACTCCCTGTAAATTTCCCGGAAACATTCCTTAGAATGTTCCTGAAAACACCCCTTGGAAACTTTCAGTTATTTTTTTTTAACTTAAATGATAGATAATTTTTTAAAAAAGAGTTGTTAATTTTTCTTTAGAAAGCTGACAATTTAACAGTGAGGTGTAATATTAAATAATTTAATAAATAAAGCGCCATAATAAGTATAATAAGAGCCTAATACAGGGTGGTTATAGGGTGTCATACAAAGTATAAACTGCTTTTAAATCAAAAGACATTTGGGTATAACATTTTTTTCAATTATCAGATTATTGTTCATTGTTCATTAATAGTATAGAGGCTATTTTCATCGTCATTGACACGTTTTTTATTTTTTAAAGAAAAGTATTAACTTTTTGTGAAAAATATATACAACATAAAATGTCTATTTTTATTAGATCTAAAACTTCTGTCTAAAATATTTTTTATAATCCTTGTAAAAAATTATGATTATTTTATGAAATTCTAACAAAAACCGTAAATTGTTATGGTATTTTAATGGTTTTTACCTCGATAACCTAATTTACGCTAATTTTCACTATTATTTTCGTAGTCTGTGGATCAAGATACAGAAGTATACCAAATTTCATTAAAATCAAAGGTATGAAGTTTTCGTAACTACACCCTTAACCCTTTACTTGTTTACTGATGTTTTATAATATTTTGTACATTATAATTTTGCAGAAATAATTTATTTATATTGGGCCCTATAATGCCTAATTTTTATTTTCGGACAAAGAGTGATCAGCTGAACTATTATTAACCACTTTGGCGGTATGACGCCAATTTTGGCCGCCAAATTGGCGTCATACCGCCGAAGGGGATAACAAACTTTCTTATATTTTAAACGATTTTCTAAAAAAAACTGTACAAAACTAATTTTTTTTTATTTTGGGCCTTATAATGCCCAATTTTTATTTCTGATAAAATCTGAGTCACCGACCTATAATACACCCCTCTACCAATTTTAAATGTAATATTTTTGATTAACTGATTTTTCATTTTTTTAAATAAAAAGAATTCAGATTCAAAAATTGATATTTTCTATTGTTTCATCTAAAATCGATTTTGATATTAATATTTTAAAATGTATAGCAAAATATGTTGTAAGAAACAAAAAAAAATTATTAAAAAAGGATTAGAAGTAATCTAACAGAAAGTCAGTAATCTAAAAAAATATGGGGTTTTCAAATTTTTTGAAAAATTGGCATATCTTCCGTTCTAATTAAAATTTTTGAACTTTCTAAGTTTATAAACCTAACTTGGGTCAACACCTAATATACCACCAAATTTCATTTAAATCGGTTAAGTCATTTGAATGTGATTGGCGTACAAACTTTTGTGACAGACAGACAGACAGACAGACAGACATGAAATTTTTTATTGTCATTTTTGGATTCCTTAATGCTCAAAACGAAAGTTTATGTTAAAAATTTAAGATTTAAAACAATGTACAGACAAAACTCTGATTTTATTTATAAGGATATGTAAACACTTAAAGTAATTTCAAACATAAAGGATGCTTTATATAAAAGCAAGAGACAAAAATTAAACTATCGCGGAACATATTTTGTCTTTAAAATAAACAAATTTTGTGTTAAAAATAAAAAGAATAATATGATAAGGATAAAAATTTCTTTTATTTAAAATAAAATTTACTTCGTTTAAAACAAAAAATTATATTTTGTTTAAAGTAAATGAAATTTTTAGTTTGAATCAAACAAAAAATATGTTTAAATCAAATCTAAATGATCAACCACTAAATTTGTTCAAATCAAACTTAATTTTTGACTGTATAACAAAGTGAAATTAAGTTTAAATCAAACATATTATGTTTGATTCAAACAAAATTTTTTCTCAGTGTATGCTACGTGGTCTCGTCCTTTAGATCAAATGTAGATGTTTAAAGCTAATTTTGTGATTTGATACAAATAGTTTATTTTTCAGAGATTGTGTTTAAAATCGTTTTGACAAATTCACAGTTATCTCGTAGTGGTCGATTATAAAACTGAGCAAAAACATTTGAATTTTCCGACCAACCAGTAGATTGTCTAATCGTTTCGACACTAAGCCCTTTCCTGCGAGCAGCGGATACAGACGCGTATTTTGAACTATATAACCGGAAAAACAAGAGATGTCTATTCCGCTATTTTCTAGAGTTTATTTAACCCAACAACTTATACTTCATGACGTTGTTGCGTGATGTGGTTTTTTTATATGTTAAAAATAGTGTTTCCTCTGTTTTAGGTCTAATAGCATTATTTTTATCTAAATAAGTTTAAAGCAAACTCGCAACGCATAATTTTGGTTGCTAATGAAAAAAGGGAAGGTGGATCAAAGGCTGTTTCTTTCCTACTTTTGATGTTAAAAGTCTGTCAGGCACATATATTTTGATTTCGTCGGTTAGAACTTTAATATTTGTTATTTTTATTTTAGCTGATGTTTGGAGGCGCTGTACCGATACTAAAACTAACAAGGTAGGGGAAAGTCGGTCAGCCCCGGCCCCTTAAGCTTTTTGGTCAATAAATTGTGTAAATATTTCAAGAACAATAATTAAATTGTTTCATGGTGAAGACAAACTATTTGTCAACACTTAAAATGCTTCCAATAATAAAATAAACATATTAATTAAGAGATACATAAGGACAAATATGAGGAGTAAAATACTAACCCTCAAAAGTTCATCGGATAAGTCCGGCCACAGTAAAAGAAACTTTTTATTTTAATTATATAACTCAGTAAAGTAACAACAAATTATGTCTTAAATAATCGTCAGAGAATCATTTATGGATATCAATTGAAAAATAAATTCAATAGTGTCAGAAATTACAAATATAATGTCATTTTTATATGACGTTCAATGCGACACTCATTTCTTAAATTGTCCGAACACTTTAAGGTTATATTTACAGAATAGTCGTTTTTTATAAAAAAGAAATGAAATAATGGAGTCACTATACTAAAAAAATAAGTTCAATTAAATGATACACCATTTCTAATTTGTTTCAATGATAAAAATATGGCATTATACATAAAATAAACAGTGGCCGCGGCTACCCGATGTCCGGTGCTACCCGACTTTCCCCTACATAATTTTCTTGTTAGTTTTTCTAAGCTTAAATCTTTGTTTGGCTCGAACGTACACTGTAAAAAATTTTTCGGAAATTTTTCCGAAAAAATTCGGACAGCACGGAACCCCAGACGGTGGAAATTTTTCCGAAAAAAAAATTGGTTTTATTTCCAACTTTTTCGGAAACTTTTCCTACTGATGAAGAGGAATTTTTTCCGAAATTATCGGAAATTTTTCCGCATATGAAGTTGGACATTTTTCCGAATACGTCGGATATTTGTCCTGACATTAAGTTGGAATTTTTTCCAAAATTACAGAAATTATTCAAATTTTGTACACGGAAAAAAAGAGTTGGGTTTAATAAACAAACGAAAATTCGTTTCTAACCAAAGTGGGTGGTTGACTATTATATGGCCTGACCCAACTCATATATGAAACATTACATGTACAGTTGTAATAAAGAAATATGTTTATCCTGATAAAAAAAATCCCATTGATTATTCAATAATAAAAATCAAATCAACAGATTTAAAACATTAAGAAAATTTATATTTTACAGTATGGGATTTGGGTTTGTTTTTACATACTTATTTAATTCAATTGTTGTGTTGTGCTGAAATTACATTTGATTATTAATTAACATTTTATTTATACCTTAAACGCAACTAAACGCATACATACGAAATTTTTGAAAAATCCTAGCGACACTGAGATTCGAACGCACTAACCCTAACGCTAAACGCAAATACGCATATTACGATACGAGCACCTAACCATTGAGCAATCTTGGCTATGAAATTCTCTTTTCAAAGAACTTGGTGATCTCAAGTTTCGTTTGGTCGCCACGTGCAGATGAACCCCCGCAATGGCATCACCCGTCAACAATAGACTCTCATAAATTTTGGTCCTATGGTTCAGTTAGCATTACTGGCATGTGACACTCACACATATTTTCACCAAAAGGAGAATGGCAATAAATTCCTTTCGACAAATTTTTTGTGAATCCATTATTTTAAAGATTAAGACATTTTTTTGGAGAATATTTTTAAGAATCTTATCCAAATAAAATTTAAAAATATTTATTTGAAATAAGATAATTTATATTCGGAGAAATTTTCATTTTTTGTATAATCTGTATATCTGTTTATATTATTAAGAAACATTCAAAGATAGAAAACATTTCTAATATTAAAATTTTATTACAATCATTACTAACAATGTTTACTTTTTTTCTGATTGAAATTAACATAAGATTAAATTTATTTGGTAAAAAAATTATTTATCGTTACTAAATTACCAATAAATTAAATAAGTAAATATTCTTAACAATATTAACTGGTTCAAACAAAATAGTTTAAAATTAAATTATATGTATTAGGAAAAATAATTGAGAACAATAATTAAACGATATTTAAAAATGATAAAAGAATACAGGCTCGGATACAGATTATCAATAAAATGAATACAAACAAATTGATTAACTTCAATAAAATGAATACAAATAAATTGATTAACGTTTTAAACAATTTCATTTATTTATATTAATAAAAGTAATATTTTTAAAATGCAAACATTGCCCAGAACAATTTTTTTTTATAAATTAAACAGAAGAATTAAATATTAAAATATAATAGTAATAAATATGTAAAACAAAATTTTTATAACAAAAACATGTTAGATCTATTAGTTCTGTATCAACAATCTTTTAGTAAAATTTTTGTTCTTCACATAAATAAATTTTTCATAATTATAATAAATAAAATAATTAGAAGAAACTGATTAAGTCATTTGTATTTTTTAAAAAATGAAACTAGGAGTTCCTTTTAGTAGGAGTACAAAATAACATTTGTTCTTCACATAAATAAATTTTTCATAATTATAATAAATAAAATAATTATGAGAAACTAATTAAGTGATTTTTATTTTTAAAAAAATAAACCTAGGAGTTTCTTTTAGTAGGAGTACAAAATAAAATTTTCTTAGATTGAGCAATATAATATGCACAAGTTAAAAATCCGTTTAGTTTGGAAATTTTTCTGAAGTTTGAGAAATAATTTCCGGTTTTTTGTGGAAAATGTATTTTTCCGACTGCATTCGGAAATATTTCCTTTTACTATAGGTTAAAAATCCGTTTTGTTTGGAAATTTTTCCGAAGTTTGAGGAATAATTTCCGGTTTTTTGTGGAAAATGTATTTTTCCGACTGCATTCGGAAATATTTCCTTTTACTATAGGTTAAAAATCCGTTTTGTTTAGAAATTTTTCCGAAGTTTGTGGAATAATTTCCGGTTTTATGTGAGAAAAGTATTATTCCGACTCCATTCGGAAATATTTCCTACTACCATAGGATAAAAATCCCATTTGATTGGAAATTTTCCCGAAGTATAAGGAATAAATTCCGGTTTTTTGTGGAAAATGTATTTTTCCCATTCCATTCGGAAATATTTCCTACTACTGTAGGTTAAAAATCAGTTTTGCTTGGAAATTTTTCCAAAGTTTGTGGAATAATTTCCGGTTGTATGGGAAAAAAGTATTTTTCCGACTCCATCCGGAAATATTTCCTACTACTATAGGCTAAAAATCCGTTTTGATTGGAAATTTTTCCGAAGTTTGTGGAATAATTTCCGGTTTTCTGTGGATAAAGTATTTTTCCTCCTCTTTTCGGAAATTTTTCCTACAAAATATTCGGAAACATGTGTTACCTACCAGTTTCGGAATAATTTCCTACTAATTCATCAGAGAAAATTCCGAAATTTTTTACAGTGTAGTGAGATACTGCAAAACAGAAGCAGGATCCAAAATGTCGTGATACTATGCGCGTTGAGGTTTGAGGAAAGACACTCCTTTACAAAACCTTCTGACTATGGGATTGTTTCCGAAATCACAATTTAAAATGAGTGCTAAGGCCAAACGATAAGTATTAACGGTTCCGTATGAATTAGCTGATTCTGCCACCACTGTTAAAAATTCTAGAGCCTCCGGAATTGATGCGTCGTAGATAGGTACATTTTTCTCTTCGCAGAACTTTTACCAGAGCCTCAGTGGTTTTTCATACTGTAGGTATGTTGCGTCAGTTAATGATTGGATCATTATTGTAGCAGAGGATTCTATATACTTTCCTATTTTGTATAAATTAAGATATTTTTAGATAATTTATTTATAACAGTATTTGAAACGTTCAAATTTAAAATTTTGAATTTTACCGCCTAAATGGAGGCTTATAGTTGGTTCATACACCGTCAGTACAATTTGTGTTTCAGGGCAGCACATCTGCGTAGTACAAATTTTGGTTAAGTCTAGAATATAGTACACATTCCCGCCATTTTTGTGTCATATATGAACAAACATAACCTCATAGTTTAACACAGGTTAACAAGTTTTTGTGTTTTGAACTAAGAAGTTTGAAATTATGATTTATAATATACAGATAGTAACTAAATACCATCAAAATTTTTAATGTTTTAATATAACAAATTGTTTTCATTTGTTTATTTTACAAAAGTTAGTTTGTGCAACATGTCAATAATTTTTTTCATGCGTTTAAATATTTCGCATAGGGGAGAGTGGGGCAAAACCGCTAGGTTTATATTTATTGATGCACAAAATTTTAAGTATACGTTCAATTAGAGTAATTTTTGTTTGTTACACTGCCGAAACTAACCAATAACAGATTTTAATAGTCGTTGTTACATTTATCATAATCACAATTACATTATTTGTTGTTTTTTAAAAAGATTCAAACTAGCGGCTTTGCCCCAACTGTTGGGGCAAAGACGTTTTTGCTAATATTATTATTCCAAATATAATAAATGGTCTAAAATATATACTAAATAACATTTAGTGGTGCAATAATTATAAAACATAAACATTTTACAGATTTTTAAAGAGATTTAATCCATTTTATTGAAAATAATGACGACTTGTATTTTTAACCTCATATTTTCAATTTAATTGTTTTTTATTTTGTTTCAAAATCTACTTTATCAACTCTACAAAAATAGAGTGTTATTTAAATAACCGCGCGAAAATATGATTAAATAATAATGCTTATTTAATATTCCAAAGGCATACTTTTTTTCAAATTAGTAGTAAATGCTAATAAACAACTTAAAAATTAAATAATAATAATAATAACAATAAATTTGATAGAGAAAAATACTTATTTGTTTTGATGAAAAAATGCAGGTTGACAGTTGATTAACATGAAGTTTCTATCATTTAAAATAACATGATAATGCAGTTTTTAATATTCAATTGTTTTTTATGAAATATTTTTCAAGCGTCTTTGCCCCAAACGACAAACCTTTTTTTAATTTAAAATTTTATATATTTAGATTAAAAATTAAACCAGGATTTCAAAGAGATTGTGTAGATAAATCATTACTCTACTAGAACGTGAAAATTTCAATTTTAAATGCTCACAATTTACATTCAAAATTTAATAGTTCTGATCAGTATAAATTTCATCTCAGACTTGTAAAATCGATTTTTTCCGTATATTTCTTAATACATTTTATATTTTCAAGATTTTTTTTTTATACAATAGTTCCAGTTATAATTATGATAAACTTTAAACATAAGTTAAAACGATCTAGAAATAAGGGAGATATTTTGAAAAACGTCTTTGCCCCGCTTAGCGGTTTTGCCCCACTTTCCCCTACACAGTTTTCAAGAGGATTCTTAAAACACATCTAATGTAAGTTGAAAAATATCTAAGTTAAAACTTATAAAAGAAATTTCTAAGTTAAAAAGTATAAAAAATTTAGAGATATATTATTTGTTTTTTTTTAGGTAAATATTAAAAAGAATTTTACAGAAAATCTAGAAGGGTTGCAAATACTGTGATTAAAGAAGATTATATCCAAAATGTCAAGAAAACCATTGCAAGAATTGGGTGCACGAAGACGAAATGATAGAATAGGACAACGTGTTTTTGAACCCCCCGAAAATGATGAGGATTATGAAAATGAAGAAAACCTCGAAGGAAACCTAAATCCTCTTAGGTAATGATAATTATTTTTTGTTATTTATTTTTTTTGTGTCCAAAAGTGAACATCTACATTATTATAAAGATTTTCTAAACAGAAGTCTTCAATTTCGAATTTTCCGAAAAATGGCATATCTCCCGTTCATATTAATATTTTGTAATCTAATAAAGTTAAGGTTTTAAGTTAAGCTAATAGATAAAAATCTGCAAAATTTGACTTTAACCGGTCAAGCCGTTTCTGAGTAATGGTGGAACAAAATATTGAGGACATACAGACAGACAGACAAACAGACATATACACATACAAACAAAATTTTTTTATTGACATTGTTGGAATCCTTGTTGTTAAAAATGACAACATATGACAAAAATTTTGAATTCGGAGCAATGTACAGACAAAATTCTTATTTTATTAAAATAGAAGATAATTAAAATTTTATAAATAATGTTTTTAATATGTTGTAGAAATATTCACGAAGATGATGCTATGTCTGAATCAATTGAGAGTGTTGAAAGTTTGCATGGAATTTTGGATATGGAGTTTTTAGCTGACGAAAACGAATCGTTTGAAGAGGAGGTACAAGAAAATCCTAATATGTATGAAGTTAGTGACGAAGATATATCAGAAAAAGCATTACAGGAAGAACAAGTGGATCAAGATCAGGAGTTTGACGACGGACCTAGCGGAGAAGATGAGGAAGAGTTTTTAAATGATATTATAGATAATGATAAGGAAGAGCATGAAAATGAAAACTTTATTTTGGACCCAGATCTATTAAATCGGCAACCACTTTATCGTGGTGGTCCTGTAACTGTTGCAAAAAGTATGCTTTTGATTCTCACCATTTTAATACATCATAATATTACTTATACTTGCCTTGCACACATAATAGCTATACTTAATTTACATTGATTAAATGATCAACTGAAAAGAAATAGTCTTTTTAAATTTCAAAAATACTTTTCATTAGATAAAACTGAGTTTAAAAAACATTACTATTGCTCCTCTTGCCTCAGAACTCTAAATTCTGATCTGGATTTTTGTCCATCATGTCCAAGAAAAAAAAGTTCTTATTTCGTAGAATTACCATTTGTTGAACAATTAAAAGAATTTTATAAAAGAGATGGTTTTTTTACCGACCTACAATGGCGTTTCAATAGACCTTTGCCTCAACCTGGATTTATAAATGATATATACGATTGATCATTATACAAGGAATGGATATCAAATGGGTTTCTTATGAATCCAAATAATATTTCTTTCAGTTGGTATACTGATCGAATTCCAGTTTATAAATCTTCTAAAACAAACATGTAGCCTTTGTACTTAACCATTAACAAATTGCCTTTTGAAATGAGGAAGAAAAAAGAAAATAGAATTCTTGCAGGACTTTGGTTTGGGAATAAAAAGCCTGATGCAAATAATTTTATTTATGTCTTTCGGGAGTCGTTTAATAAAGTATATGAGGGTGTTGATATTGAAATACCAAATGCAGAACAGAACATCACAGTAAAAGCAATTTTGTTGACTGGAACATGTGATTTACCTGCAAAATCTCAATTATTGAAGTTTACTCAATTTAATGAAGAGTACGGATATCCGACGTGTTTTTGCAAAGGTGAAAGTTTTTTGAATCCTGAAACTCTAAATTCTACATATATATATATACAGATACGCAAATGCTTTTAGATTAAGAACAACAGAGGAGTGTACTAATTTTGCAAATGAGGCGACTTCTGAAATGCCTATTATGGGAGTTAAAGGTCCTACTGCATTTTCCAAAATTATGCCTGACTATATACAAGGTATGGGTATAGAAAAAATGCATGGGGTAGATGGAGGAGTTGTAAAAAAATTTTAACTTTATTATTTGATATAAAATACCGTGGAAATGGATTTTCCTTGTATCAATTCATTGATATAATAAATGCTCGATTACTTGCCATAAAACTTCCATAGTTTATACATCGCATGTCACGTTCAGTTCATGATTTACTTAATTGGAAGGCATAGGATCTAAGATTGTGGTTCAACTTTTATTCGATACCAATTTTTCAAGGAATTTTAAGAGCAGATTTATGTAATCACTATCTTTTACTCGTCGTCGCAATAACCTTACTCAACTCGCAAGCAATTTCGCCTCACTCAATCATTATTGCTGAAGATTTCCTTCATAAATTTGTAAAACAGTTCGAAGTACTATATGGTGCACAGTTCTGTTCTATAAATGTTCATTAGATATTACATTTTCCAGATTGTGTTCGACGACTTGGTCCGTTGTGGATATTTTCTTATTTTGAATATCAGAGTTTAAATGGTCAATTTTTAAAATTAATTCATGGCACGTGGCACATTGACACACAAGTAGTAAAATCGCATGTTCAATTTATAAAAATGGTAGGTTTTGTACAAGATTTACCTGAAGGTCCAGTTCAAAAATTTTTTTTTGAGTTCTAAATATCAATTAAAAATAAATAAACGCATTATAGACAAGTGTTATTCCGTTGGACTTTATAAAAATTTACAAGAAATACCATTTTATATTGAAAATGCCATTATAAATGCTGGTAAAGATCACTATCTAACTTTCTTATATTAAATTTTTACAATTTCCTACCAAACTATCTAACTTTGTTGAAATATCATCGATTATTGAAAAGTGGTAAATTATACGTAGCAGAAAGTTATCGAAGATCGTTACAGACCGAATCATGTGTCTGTCAATATATTGATAATCATGGTAGTTTAAAAATTGGTTATATACATTGTTTTGTTAAAGTTATTGATGTTTGCGAATGACCAAGAAATATGTGTGGTTGTCAAGCATTGCATGTGGAAATTATACAAGAGTTGATACCTCAACGAACATTTACTGTCAATGGTAACAATAACAGTTACAATACTCGAGATTTTTTAGTAAAATGTATTTTAGGAAATCTGTTAATGCACTCAAAGTTATAAATCTTCAATCCGTAGTGGTTAAAATGGTAGTTGATGAAGAACTATTTATTGGAATTCCTGTCAACCACACTGAGTTAGAATAGTATTTACATGTTAACTAAATGTATTAAATAAAATTTATAAAATAGATAACTTTATATCAAGTTTCTTTTTTATGCATGTAAGATCCCAAAAATATTAATAATAAAAATATATTGATAATACGAAAATATAATTTTTAATATGATTTCTAAAATAAAAAAATTATGTAATTTTTGATTTTATTAATTTAACTATTATTTATTATTAATTTAATTAATTATTTAATTAAATATTTAAATTTCTTAATAACATATAAGGGACGTTTCACGTCAACCGCCACACAGCTCCTTCCAAAATTCTAATCAACGAAAATTAACTTATTACGGCTCAAAATAATCGTCACCTTATACTCTTTCGAATAAAAAGTAGCAAATTAAAAAATTCAAAATGGTGTCCTTAATGCACTACTTTTTGCAAATTTTTTTATTAACCCAGCTAACAAATGTATTAATTAGATTCAGAAGATAATTGTAACTTCTTGGAAAATGGGACACTTTAACGTTTTTGGGGTTGCTGATTGTGAGTCTAATGTTAGATTTAAAAAATTTTGAAAATTCAAAATGGCGGATCCAATATGGCGACCAACATTTTTAAAAAAATTATCAGGTTTGCTTGAAACTTGTTACTCAGGGGTTTTTGGGGTCGCTGATTACGAATCTGATGTTAAATTAAAAAAATTCAAAATTCAAAATGGCGAATCCAATATGGCGTCCATAATTTTAAAAAAATTATCAGATTTGCTTAAAACTTGTTACTTAAGGGTTTTTAGGGTTGCTGATCACGAATCTGAACTTAGATTTGAAAAATTTTCAAAATTCAAAATGGCGGATCTAATATGGCGACCAAAATTTAAAAAAAAATTACAAAAAAAATACAAACGCAGTTGTGTTCAAAGGGTTAACTACAATCGCACTGGTGTACAAACAGTTAAATACAAACGCAGTAGTGTTCAAAGGGTTAATTACACTAGTTTACAGCGATTTTGCTCCACAACATTTGACTCTCATTTCCCTTGTAAAATGATCCGCTGAATCCGAAAATGATGCCCAAAGTTAAGAAAGTAGAACAGTTTTTAAGATATTCTTGTTTTTTCATATTTTTCGTTACAAAAAATTTTTTTTTTCACTAAAATGTAAATATCTTCGGTTCCAGTTGACGGATTTTAATTCTTTATTTTTAAATTAAAGGTAATTAAATTTCCAATGAACGATTTGTACAATATTTTTTAATTCAATCATTCCCTTAAACGCTATTGATGATTATATTGAAAATTTTACTTCAAATTTACAAAAATTTGAAATAAAGACTGGATTCTGTTATTGATTGCGCTAAAATAAAATTTTTTAAGAGCTGATTCATTATTGGTCATTAAAGTCTGATCTATTACGATGAAAATGAGCGGTTATTTAACAAATTCGGTTGAAAAATATCAAAGTTATAAGCTTTTCGGGAAAAAATGCAAAATATAAATGATACGCTTTTTGTAATGTTTCGGAGAAATTTCGCGCTGTCGCAAAAATATATTCTCCGCAAGCATAGCAAAACTTGTTTGGATCATTTATGCAATTATATTTACGTTTTTTAGCACTCATTTCCTTCAACTAAAAAACTCTGCGAAAAACAAGGTTTCCGTTTGTTATTGTCAGATTTTGTGTTCAGGTTGCAAAGTGAATAGCACTATTAGGATATTGTAAACAGTTGTGACTGTTTAAGAAATATCACTAAGTACTCACGGAAAGAAGAATTTTAATGAATCTCACTACCATATAGGGTGTTTTGGGGTCATGTGCAACACTTTTTTTCGTCGCTCGTAAAACATGTCCTATAATCAAATTCTTGAATATTTCATGATTGCCTAATGCAAAGGAAGGAAAATACTAAATTTCTGCATCATGAGATTTTGAAAAATTAAATTTTTTCTGAAAAAATTTTCGTATTTTCAAAAACACCCGTTTTGGCATTTTGCAAAAAAGTTGGGGTCATGTGCAACACAGGTATAGTTCACAGAAAAAATTGATCAATATCGGTGTGAATCACTTCTAACATTAAATTTAGACTTGTTTAATGCAAATTAATCGAAATCCGACAGAAAAAGAATTTTTACTACGATATAGTTAACCTCTGAAAAGTGGAAATTTCAATATAGAGGAACAAATTGTTGTATTTGATTTTTGATTTATTCTTTTATTTTCGTAGCATACTGACTAAAAACATTGTAAAATGCACTGAATCTCTTTATATATTATACATATTTAACCATAAAATAGCAATATACTAGGTAAAAAAGTGTATTGCACATCACCCCAAAAAAAGTGTTGCATATCACCCCAAATAGGACATTTTGCGCAGATTGGTGTGGCAGCAACACAATGTAAGGAAATTACAAAATCTTTTTAAATATTAAAAGACACTTAAAAAACCAACAATATAAACAAATTTAACTACAAAATAATTTAAAACAATTCACGCAAGTGCTATAAATGTCAAAAGCGAAAAACACTTTGAACTCCAGAAATTTAATTCGCTTTACGTACAGCAAACCAGTGTGCGTGCTGTCTCGTGTGTTATACATCAAGAACAAGTTACTGTGAACACAAACAGATGACAGTATTCGGTTCTGTCCAATATCGAAATGTAGATCAGAAATCGAAGGTGTTGCACATCACCCCATGTTGCACATCACCCTACAACACCCTATTAATTAAGTGAATTTGAGTGGATTTTACTTAACGTCTCAAAAGTAACACAACTCATTGATCTCAGATTTACTAATCGTTAAGTACATCTCACAAACTTCTAGTTAAATGTACTATTTGTTTAGTCCGTCGAAGATCGACAAAAATGTTTTGTAATTGTTACTTAGCTCGTAGTGACATTCACTAAAATATTTTCTAAGTGACTGTAAATAAAACAAAGATTATAATGTAAAGCAGAAGCAAAAATACTGAAAATAGGCGAAAAAATCAAATTTACACATTTTTACTGAAATGCTTATAACTTTAGTATTTTTCAACCGAATTTGTTAAATAACCGCTCATTTTTATCGTAATAGATCAGATTTTAATGTAAAATAATGAATCAGCTCTTAAAAAATTTTATTTTAGCGCAATCAATAATAGAATCCAGTCTTTATTCCAAATTTTTGTAAATTTAAAGTAAAATTTTCGATATAATCATCAATAGCGTTTAAGGGAATGTTTGGATTAAAAAATATTGTACAAATGGTTGATTGAAAATTTAGTAACCTTTAATTTAAAAAAAAAATGAAATAAAATCCGTCTACTGGAACCGAAGATATTTACATTTTAGTGAAAAAAAATTTTTCGTGACGAAAAATATGAAAAAACAAGAATATCTTAAAAATGTTCTACTTTCTTAACTTTGGGCTTCATTTTCGGATTCAGCGGATCATTTTACATGGGAAATGAGAGTCAAATGTTGTAGGTCAAAAAATTTTTGAAAATTTGTAAACTAGTGTTATATGCGCAGTTGTGTTCAAAGAGTTAAATACATTCGCGGTAGTGTTCAAAGTGTTTAATACATGCGCAGTAGTGTTCAAAGGCTTATTGGATCCTCCATTTTCAATTTAGAATATTTAAGATTTGATTCGAAATTAGCGACGCCAAAAACCCCCGAGTAACAAGTTTCAAACAAATCTGATAATATTTTTAAAATTTTGGTTGCCATATTGGATCCGCCATTTTTGTTACGAACCAGAAAAATTCCAAATTAAAATAAAATTAAATGTTTTACTATTGAGGGAGGTAGTGTGCCCAGAATTCAATTCGAGAAGAACGGTCTTTTTAGGGATCCGAACCTCGAAATGTCTCGTTGCTGTGTTCAAATGAAGTGTAAGACTCTAATGTTTTAATAAAACGACAGTAATTTTCTTTTTCTCTAAATTTATGAGAATTTATTAACATTAAATTTTGAATTTATGATTTACAAAGAGTAAAAATGGATTTCTAGAATTTAATTTGACTTACCCTACCGTGAACCTTGAAAGCTTAATCCTTATAGCAAGAATCACTCGCACTTACACTTTCCGTCGGAACGATTGCATTCGATGCACTTCCCGACGGGCGAGATTTCGCAGTTGAACACCTGTGTGTTTAGATTGTTCTTTAACAGGGTGTGGGGGCAAACCACTGGTCTGGCGCGGCACAGGTACTCTCTCGTACGGACTGGCCGGTCCTGGGACAACGTTGGCAAAATTTGAAATTTGCCAAAATTCCCCAGATCAGCTTCCCCAGGTACTCCGTCGGCTTGAAGATTCAATTTAATTTATCGTCCGCCTGCACCTCCCTTGTATTTTTCACAAGTATGGAAGCCGGGTTCCGACTCGCGGACGGGCTTTGTCGCGGCGTTTCCGAATTTAAAAATCAACAGCTCTGCCAGGTAAGGACCAGGAGAGGTGTTGATCAGAAGAACTGGAAAGTTGTACTGCAGATTTGATGTTCTTCGATCTCGTAACTTCTCCTTATTTATAATTATTATAAAATTTACTTCTGTTTGATCGATCGTAATCACAACGATCGATCCTCCTGACATCGATTGAAGCCACCCCATAATTGATTGAACCAAAAATATCGGTCCTGACAAAGTTCAATAATACTATTGGCAACTTCACATTAACAACGATATCGATTATATCAGTGATCATTGGTAACAACAGAAGTCCCACAGGGTGGCTCAAAGATCGATGCCAATTCAATAATCGATTGTCAGGAACAATCAATAATGTTAAAATCGAATTAGTTCTTAAGACAATTCGTTCGAGGACATGTATTTTTGAAGGGGGTGGGATAAGGTGGTTGAAGGAGTCATCAAGTTCATACGGGAGGAGTTACGGTCGCTAATTGTCCCCCCCCGCGAGGCGTCAAGAAACCAATCAAGCGGGCGGAGTCCTGCCGTGGGTGTACCTGCGTCCAGCCAGCATCAAATGGATTTGCACCCGCACACATGCCAGCAAAAATCCACACACACATCCTAACCCATACATTTTCTTTTTATGTCACACAGGAACAAAATTCTCCTTTTAGATTTAAACTTTAAATTTAAACTCAAAAAAACGCAATTTAATAATTATAGCTTTAACATAAAAATAATTATCGATTGCTATTGACCCAAATAGCAACTGCCAGTTACAAGGTTAGGGCAACAGCACGTTGACCGCCATTGTTCTTTGATATAACCGCATTAAATAACCATTTTAGTTGCTATTTACCTCAATAGCAATCGTCAGTAGCAATAAAATTGAGAGACAATGGCACGCTTATTGCCATTGTAGCAAACAACGCAATTTAGTAATTATAGTTTTAAAATAAAATAATCATTGGCTGCTATTGATTTCAATAGCAGTCGCCAATTGTAGAAAATTAAGACAATGACACGCCTATTGCCATTGTAGCAACAACGCAATTTAGTAACTATAGCTTAAAATAAAATAATCATTGGTTGCTATTGATCTCCATAGCAGTCGCCAATTGTAGAAATTTAGGGCTTTAGCACATTAGATGCTATTGTTCTTTATTAAAATAATCTTGAAACGCAATTTACATAATTCCTATTGATTTCAATAGCAGTCGCCAATAGCACGAAAATTAAGACAATGGCACGCCTATTGCCATTGTAGCAACAACGCAATTTAGTAACTACAGCTTAAAATAAAAATAATCATTGGTTGCTATTGATCTCAATAGCAGTCGCCAATTGTAGAAATTTAGGGCAATAGCACATCAGCTGCTATTGTTCTCCATTAAAATAGTCTTGAAAAGCAATTTACATAATTGCTATTGATTTCAATAGAAAGGCTTATCGGTTGCCATTGATTTCAATAGCAATCGTTAATAGTGGGGCAATGGCACTTTAACCGCCATTGTATTTTAAAAGGACAATTTAAAAATAATTTATGTAATTGCTATTTACTCTCAATAGCAATCGTCAATAGCAATAAAATTAAGAAAAACAACGGCACACTTATTGCCGTTGTTGTACGAACGCAATTTAATTAATATGGTTTTAATAAAAATGATTATCTGTTGCTATTGATTTCAATAGCAGTTGGTAATTACAAAATTTAAGGCAGTAGCACATTACTTGGTATTGTCTTTTGATATAACGTTGTTAAAATAATTAATTCACTGCTATTTACTTTCAATAGCATTCGTTAATAATAATGAAAGTAGGAAAAGCAATAGCACGCTTATTGCCATTGTTGTAAATAAAGCAATGTAGTAACTATAATTTTAATACAAAAACTTTTATCGGTTGCTATTGATTTCAATAGCAATCGCTAATTACAAATTTTACAGCAATAGCACATTACCCGATAATTCCCACAATGTAACCATCTTAAAAGAAAAGGAAAATAATATATCCAATTGCTATTTAATTCAATAGCAATTGTTCATAATAAGGAGTGGCCCAACGGCAACCACAGAGCAGTCACCAATCCATAAGAGGAGAGTTGGCTGCGATAGCGAAATATTCGCAATTACGGCGAATGGTTTCGCTACCGCAGACAACCCTCGCGCAATTCACCTAAGGACACATCCAATTTTCTAAATTCAAACCGAGAATAATTACTCTCGGCTAGAATTATATTTTCTTATTTCGACCAAGGCCAAGTCGTGGGTCTCGCCACCGGAAGCTGACACAGCTTGCTTATCAGGGTGTCAGATTCCCGTCGCCACCAGGTATTTCTTGCCTAGCCTTGGCCAGTCTCAGCTCTACAAAATAATTATTTTATTGAGCTGAGACTAAATTAATAATTCTCCCATAACAATTTTAAATTTTGAAAAATTTTCAAATCTAACTTCAGATTCGTAATCAAAAACCACAAAAACCTCCCAGTAACAAGTTTTAAGCAAATATAATGATTTTTTAAAAATTATGGACGCCATATTGGATGCGCCATTTTGAATTTTGAATTTTTTTTAATTTAACATCAGATTCGTAATCAGCGACCCCAAAAACCCCTGACTAACAAGTTTCAAGCAAATCTGATAATTTTTTTTAAATTTTGGTCGCTATATTGGATCCGCCATTTCGAATTTTCAAAATTTTTTAAATCTAACATTAGACTCACAATCAGCGACCACAAAAACGTAAAAGTGACCCATTTTCCAACAAGTTACAATTATTTTTTGAAGCTAATTAATACATTTGTTAGCTGGGTTAATAAAATAATTTGCAAAAAGTAGTGCATTAAGGACGCCATTTAAATTTTTTAATTTGCCATTTTTTAAACGAAAGAGTATAAGCTGACGATTATTTTGAGTCGTAATAAGTTGATTTTCGTTGATTAGAATTTTGGAAGGAGCTCTGAGCCGGTTGACGTGAAACGTCCCATAAATAAAATTTATTTTTAATAATATTATTACTACACAGGCCTACAAATAGAAGCAAAGGTGGACATGTTCTGAGTCCAGTGGACCTTTATGTTTTTGGGGTCGCTGATAACGATCCCGGTGTCCACATAACTCTATCACGTCTAGTTCAAGGTCACGTCAAGGTCAAGCACCTAAATTTCAAAAATAAAATTTTTTGACCCCGGATTCTGAAAGAGCAGGAAATTTCACGTCCGGATATGCCTTGACCGATTTTTCAATTAGACCCTGAAAGGTAATTTGAAGGTCATTTTTAGGTCAGATATTTCGGAAAATAAGGTGCTGGACCTTGATGTGACCTTGCAATTTACGTGATGGAGTCTATAGAAAGTGTAACTTATGTTTTTGGGGTCGCTGATTACAATACCGGTGTCCATATAACTCCATCACGTAAATTGCAAGGTCACATCAAGGTCAAGCGACCCCAAAAACATAAAGGTCCACTGGACTCAGAACATGTCCACCTTTGCTTCTATTTGTGGGCCTGTGTTATTATTATATAAAATTTATTTTATATTTAATTTTAGAAGTTCAACAATATTGATTAAGTTAAAGAATAAATTCTTAAAGTTCAATAATAAATCAAAAATCAGTAACATAGTTTTACAACCATCTTGAACGGAAACTAGAGAAGAAAAGGAGCATCAGGAAGACCAAGAGGATAAAAGCAGAACCAAAGGAGTACAAAGAGAATCAAGAGGACTAAAGGAGGACCAAAAGAGTACAAGGAGGATAAAGACGATCAAAGGAGGACTAAAGGAGGATCTTTAAAAATAACTAGAGAAGGACAAAAGGAGCACAAGAAGGACAAAAAAAATCAAAGGAGTACCAATGGAGTAGCAAGAGCATAAAGGGAGAAGCAATGGAGCATCTGGAGGAGTAAAGGAGAAAGAAAGGAGTAGCAGGAGGACTAATGGAGGATCAGGATTTCGACTCGGGAAGGGTGGGAAAGCGTAAAACTTGTAACGATTCCAATGAATTGTGAAAGCATCGATTGAGAATGAATCTGGATCCTGTTTCCACGAGACAAATTTCACGCATTTTTTATTTAAGTTAGATGCAAAGAGATCTATTTCGAAATTGACAAACCTATTCTTTATTTTGCTAAAAGACCAGGGTGCTAATTCCCACTCAGTTTCTTTTGGCAGAACACGAGATTCTTTATCTGCTAATATATTTTCTTTTGATAGGATATAAGATGCAAAAATGCAAAAATCTCGCTGTTTACACCAAGTCCAAATCTCTTTACATAAACTTGTAAGTTTTTGGTATTGAATACTGCTCATTTTATTTATGTAAGAAATTGCCGTAGTGTTGTCGATTCTTAAAAGTATGGAATCTGATTGCCGGCTTTTTGTAAAACATTTCAGCCCATAAAACGCCGCGAGGAGCTCTAGATAGTTAATGTGAAGTTTTCTTTGTTCTTCACTCAACCAACCGTGTAGTTTAGTTCCATTTGAAACTGCTCCCCAACCTGACAGAGAAGCGTCTGTAAATAGGGTGAACCAGACAGTTGTCGGCCAGTTAAGCGTATCGTTTTGCTGAAAATGGTATAAAAATTGTACTGAGCATTGTACATTCATTTTTAAAAAACATAATTGTTTTTTAGGACTGCCTTAAACTGTGTATTCAAAAACATTATGAAAAAAAATTTTTTACTACTAAAAATATTGTGTTGTTTACAAGTAACAAAAAAGACAGTAGTCGGCCAGCAAACATAGTTATCGACCACCCTCTAGACAGTAGTCAGCCACCTTAAAAAATTTATTTAAAAATTGTTTTACTTATTACTGAAGCTTGAATTTCTCTATTGAGATTTCAGGAATTTAAATATTAAAAATAAATTTCAATATCTTTTTAAAGAGTGCTTTTAACTTCTACTGTCTTTTCCATTCAAATTTAACTCTACTTTTTGTTTTCACTATAAACTTTCCACTGTTTGAGCACCAATAGTAAATTCAACGTATTTCTAACAACAAATCATGTACTTACCAGAATCTTAAAGAAAAAAATTTTTTGTTTTAAAATTTACAACAGTATTCACATTTTTCGGTGAGGTGGGCGACAACTGTAGGGTCGGGTCGCCGACAACTGTCTGGTTTACCATATTTCTGGGTTAAAATTTGACGTTCTAATAGGATTACTAGCAAGGTGGATGTTTTTTAGCCACCACTCAATGTCTGGCAATAAAGAGTCTGGAAGAGACATTTGTTTATCGAAATTCCCCTTTTCTTTTATTAACGCTAAATATTTTTTTTAAGGTCTTTCGTATAAAGAGACCCATATTTAACTCCTGGACATGCCGCAATCAGTGTTCCTACAAATTTTGCTAAGTCCCTGATTTTACAGCGTTTTTTATTATAAAAGGATTCTGCAAACTACGAAATTGTGTTTTTTTATTTTCGGTAAGCTCAACTGTCATTTTTTCTGTGTTCCATTCGAAATCTAAAAACTTTATTGTTTTGAATAGAATAGTGACAGATTTCTTTTTATTTTCAATAAAACCTAGATTTTCTAAAAGTTGAGATGTTATTTCTACGTTTTTTATACATTGTTCCCTTGATTTACCCATTTATAAAAAATCGTCTAGATAGTTTACTGAAAAGAGGGATTGTGATCTAAGATTCTCTTATACTGGTTTCATGATTTTTGTGAAAATAAATAGCCCAAAAGGAAAACAAGGGAATTTAAAAAAATTTCCTTTGACTAAAAATCTAAGATATTTCCTGTCTGTCTCAGCAACGGAGATTAAAAAGAATGCATCTATCAAATCTAAGGTTGACAGGTATGCATTATGAAAAAGTATTCTAAATACTGTTTTCCTGTCCTCAAGTTTAAAATGCGGAGGTTCGAAAAATTGATTTAAATTTTTTAGGTTAAAAATAAATCTTTTTTTGCCATTTGTCTTTTCTGTAAGAAAAAAGGTAGAGATAAACTGGTTTTTGACAGGTGAGCATTTTGCAATTGCTCCTTTTCTGAGTAACCCTTCGATTGCAATTTCACAATCGACTTGTCCCTTTTTTGAGAGCTTTACATTTTTTGGAGGTTGAGCTTGCCAAGGATTTTTTGTGAAGGGGATTTTATAACTACAATTTTATCCAGTTATGGGCAAACAGTTTGAATCTCCCCGCAATTGTATTCACCCCGATTAACGGCGTGATTTGTCCTGGAACTGGTTCTGCTGGTACTTTGGTTTCTGCCCCTCCACTGATCCGTTTTGTAGTTCCTGCCGGGGGGGGGGGGGGGACCCTTGAAGTTTAAATCATTTTGTTTCCTCGTAGACGAAGCTTTGTGATCGTTAAGATTTTTGATTTTTCAACAATAGTCTAAATCGACTTATTTTCATCTAAAAAGCGTAAATTTCCATTCCTAAGCAAATGTCCAGATGTATGTGTGTGTGTGTATGCATGTGTGTGTATATAGCGTTTTTTGTGTACAAGATATCTCGAGAACGCTGTAACGGATTCGAATAAAAATTGGATGACTTATTAAGCTCAAGAATATCTAAATTTGGACACAGGGATTTTTAAAAATACCCAACCAAATTTTTTTGAGCACCTTTTTTCTTAAAAAAAAAAGTTTTTGCCAAAAAATTTTTTCATGATAAAAATATAACTTGAAGAATACAAAAATCATATTCCTTATCTTAAAAAAAATCGATTGACCTATATAACTTTTATAATTGATCAAGAATTCGGACAATAATTCATATTTTTACATTTTTTTTCATTAAATTTTTTTTTAACAACTTCCCCAATTAACTTATATATTATTAATTTCTTGCTTCTTCTATGAGGAAGCAAATTATTTTGCTTACTTGGAAGCGAAATGTCTATGAAATGGACATAATTCTCACCTAGTTTATAAGGTTTTTTCTTAAAATCACTGGCAGGTTCAGATGATAACAGCTTCGCTATCTTTTTGTCAGATCTTTTGGCTGCCTTTGCAGATTTCAGGTTTTCAGAGAAGTTTGTCCCGAAGAGGAGAGTGTCAACTTCGCTCTCATTTGCAATACCCTTGACGAGAGGGTGTAATCCTGGAGCTATAAATGAACCACGCGTTAACGACATTATATAGTGTAAGTCCGTGACGATTCTCCCGCAGTCTGCCAAAATTTCGATTATATTTGTGGTAAGTTGGAAATCACTGTTTTGTCCTTTAAAGCATTTAATAAATTTGTTAAGCACACATCCAAGGCTGAAATTCCGGCACACAATTGATTTACTGTTAGTATTTGGAAGCTATCTTTCTTTAAGGAAAGTTGTCCCGCTACTGACTTTATTTCTAGGTTTAATTTTGGTGCTTTAAGAATCGGACAATTTTTAGGTTTTGAATATCACCGGCACACAAAAAAAAATTTCGAATGCCAGGACTGCCATGTGGTAGGTTCTCTTTCTTAGGATGTGTATAAAGAGAAAAATGTGGTCCGACCTAAAAGTTAGGTCGTGTTCTCTTTTTATAGGCATGGTGGGGGGATGAAGTCTGAGAAATTGATTTCTATGAGAATTTACTTAATTTTGATATCTAAAACTGAATTTTTGCTTCTTGTGGATGTTGATTTTGATTTAGTGACTTTAATAACATAAAAATTGGATATATAAAAAAATTAAAAACGGCGGATCTAAAATATTGGATTTTTTAAAAAATTGTTCAGATTTCCTTGAAACTTCTTACTTGGGGGTTTTTGGGGTCCCTGATTACGAATCTGGTGTTTGTTTTACAAAATACAAAATGTCGGATGGAAAATGGCGGACAGTATTTAAAAAAAATCATTTGAAATACTTGAAACTTGTTACTCGGGGGTTTTTGGGGTCGCTGATTAAAAATCTGAAGTCTGATTTTTAAAATTCCAAATGTCGGATCTAATATGGTGGACAGTATTTAAAAAAATCATTAAAAATGCGTGAAACATGTTCCACGGGGGATTTTGTGGTTGCTGATTACGAATCTGATGTTAGTTTTTAAAATAAAAAATAGCAAATCCAATATGGCGGACGGTATGAACAAAAAGCTTAAAACTTGTTACACGGAAGTTCTTGGAGTCCCTGATTACGAATCTGAAGTCTGATTTTCAAAATTTAAAAAGGTGGATCCAGTATGGAGCACGAATTTTTTAAAATTCATTGCATTCGCTTGAAAATTGTTACTAGAAGTTTTTCGAACTCGCTAGTTAAGTATCTAAAGTCTGATTTTTAAAATTCAAAATGGTGGATCCAATATAGGGGACAAATTTTTTAAAATCTATTGAACTCGCTTGAAACTTGTTACTTTGAAGTTTTCTGGGTTGTTGATTACGAATTCAAATCTCTTGACAAGTGATCGTTTAATTTTATCATTTTGATGTTTATTGTGAAAAAAAATTGCGTATCCTTCATGTGCTTTTGCAAGTTTATAAATATTTTTTGCATTTAAAATAGTGTTTTCTGATACCATATTGGATCCGCTATTTTGTTTTTTTAAAAACTGACCTCAGATTCTTAATCAGCAATCCCAAAAATCCCTGAGTAACAAGTTTCAAGCATTTTTAATGGTTTTTTTAATACCGTCCGCCATATTGGATCCGACATTTTGAATTTTGAAAACCAGACTTTAGATTCTTAATCAGCGACCCCAAAAACCCCCGAGTAACAAGTTTCAAGCATTTTTAATGGTTTTTTTAATACCGTCCGCCATATTGGATACCCCATTTTGTATTTTGAAAAACTAACATCAGATTCGTAGTCAGCAACCACAAAAACCGCCGAGTAACAAGTTTCAAGCATTTTTAATGGTTTTTTTAATAGGGGAACAGGTTCGGTTGTGGGCATGGTTCAGTTGTGGGCACCCCTGCGAAACTTTTGCCAGAAAAGATATTTGTCAAATGTGACAAATGTCAAGTGTGTGGTATGACCGCACGTAGTTTTTTGCGAGAATACAAAATTAAACGGAACAACAATGTTTACAACCAAAATTTTTTTCATGACGTTTTAACATGGTTGCAAAGTTCGGTTGTGAGCACTCAAATTGGTTCGGTTGTGGGTACCAAGATTTTTTTAGATAAATCGCAAAATATTGTGTTGGATGCAATCATAAGTAATTTTTCACAACTATTAATAGTATTTCACAAATTTTAAGGGTTTCCAGTGGTTTCTGAGAGTGATCTAGGGACAAAATTCTTATAACGAAACTTAAGCGTCCGTCGTGTGATGACAATAGTTGTGCATTTTTAGTTCGATGCGTGAGAGGGAAACAAAGAGAGACAAAGATAGTCGGTATATCGATATGAAGTGGAAGTGAAGTGGAAGTGATGTGAAATAAAATGAAAATGAAATGGAAATGAAGTGTAATTGAAGTGGAAGTGAAGTGTAATTACAGTGAACTTAAAAAGGAAGTAGAAGTAAAGTTAATATACAGCGGAATTGAAGTGAATGTGAAGTGGAAGTGAAGTGGGAGTGAAATGGAAGTGAAATAGAAGTAAAGTGGAAGTGACTACATTGAAGGACTGAAGTAGATGTGAAAAGTTTTATCTTATGCTGTAATTTTGCCGCTGAAAGCCTTTAAAATAAATAAGTTTTAGTTTTGAAATTGAACTTAAAATAATTTAACCCTTTAACGCCTGCGGGACGTATATGTCCCACTTGCAAAAACGCCTGTAACTTTCTTGAATATCAATATTTTTTAATGCGGTTTAGCTTATTTTCTTCAGTATGAATGCTAGTATCTAGAAAAAAATACAAGTAATAAAAAAAAATTATTTTATTATAAATAAATAACCAAATGTTTATGCAAATCTCAGAAATCGTGAAAAAAAATCAGTTAGCTCCCAGAAGGACATCAAAGTCAAAAAAAAATTTTGGGACACAGAATTTAAAAGTTTTTGAACTACTTAATACAAATCGGGTACCAAAATTAAAATATTCAAAATGGCGTATCCTAGATGGCGCCTCAAACATAAAAAAATAACTTGTGTTTCCCAAGTAGTAACAATAATTATAAATAAGTGACACATGTTTATAAGGGTTTTTGGGGTCGCTAATTACGAATATAATGTCAAATTGACAATTTGACTATTGACAGCTGTCAATTCAGATGTCAACTTTTCTAAAAAGTGATTATTTTTTATGAAAATGATAGTATAAGGGTTTTTGAGGTCGCTGATTACGAATATGATGTCAAATTGACAATTATACAATTGACAGCTGTCAATTCAGTTGTCAACTTTTCTAAAAAGTGATTCTTTTTTACGAAAATGACAGTATAAGGGTTTTTAAGGTCGCTGATTACGAATATGATGTCAAATTGACAATTTGACAATTGACAGCTGTCAATTCAGTTGTCAACTTTTCTAAAAAGTGATTGTTTTTGACGAAACTGACAGTGTAAGGGATTTCTGTGTCGCTGATTACAAATATGATGTCAAATTGACAATTTGACAGCTGTCAAAGCAAATGTAGGATAAGAGCATATAAGAACATTTTTAATGATTATTTTTTCCTCCTTTTCATGAACGAAATTGAATAGCAACTTAGAAAAGGACATTTTATGATATATATAGGTGGCTGATTCCAGAAAAAGATCGAAAATGGCTTCACCGAGTTCATCAATTTTTTTTTTACTCATTATTGAATTTTTTTTTTCTCAAACCGTATTTTATGGCTTATTTGATTAAAATATTATAATGGTCCCCAACTGTTTTGAGTTTGATTTTTTACAATGGAATATAAAGGTAAAATTTAGTAAGGGAATGATGATGAGGGAATGACGAATCGAAACAAAATGACCATAACCTCAGAAACATAACCTTACTTCCCTATGCACTGTGAACAATGCGATATAAACACTGGAAACATGTGCAAATACACTATGATTAGTAAATTAAAATGTGTTTACCTATTTATAAATCAACATGAGGGAATGACGTGAAGAAATGTATTTTTTAAAAATCTCATTGATAAATTAGTTTTAACAAAATATCCTTTCTACAAACGTTCGCTGCAGTATAGGTTGTCAATAACAATGTTGCCATTTTTCAAAAAACTTAAGGTGGAACTTGGTAGGCATTAAAACTTTGCTGCAATCACACTGTTTCAAAGCGGTGAGGGAATGATAAGTTTTTCAAGGACAAATTTTGAAGTATATTTAAAAATACTTCCATTCGCTGTTTTTAAATTATAAACTCGTGTAGATACAGTTAATACTATCTTATATAAATAAAAAATAAAATAACAAACAATTAGTAAGGAATTTTACGTTTTAAGTTAATGATTCTCTTCGAATTCAGCAGTTGGGACATAGTGAGGGAATGATTTTCAGGGTACTCTCTTGGACATATCTTCTTTGTTTATCATATAAGAAATAAATTTGTTTCATAAATTCGTACCTCTAGTATAGTAGTATTATTAAAAAAAAATAACTTTTCATAACCAACAATCCTGATTTTCAGAAATCATTAAGGACATCAATTTCGATTTTTTTCTGGAATCAGCCAGGTATTTAACAAATCGTAGAAAAATGCAACAAAACAAATTATCTGTATGAAAGATATGTAACTTTAATAGAAACTTTTTATGAAATGTATTTATAATACTTGTATGTATTCATAAATTTTGTTAAGACTAGATTTATCAACTTTCGTCAAAAATTTAAAAAATCTGCGAGCGACAAATCACTCAGCGACAGACGAAAAGACAGGTTGTACAATGCGTAAACTTTTTTTTTCTGCTTTTTACAATCTGGGCAGATTTTGATTATGTGACAGCTGTTAGCTGACAAATTCACATTATTTTCGTAATCAGCGACCCCAAATACCCTTATACTGTCATTTTTGTCACTTTTTAGAAAAGTTGACAATTGAATTGACAGCTGTCAATTGTCAAATTGTCAATTTGACATTATATTCGTAATCAGCGACCCCGAAATCCCTTACACTGTCAGTTTCGTCAAAAACAATCACTTTTTAGAAAAGTTGACAACTGGATTGACAGCTGTCAATTGTCAAATTGTCAATTAGACATCATATTCATAATCAGCGACCCCAAAAACCCTTATACTGTCATTTTCGTAAAAAATAATCACTTTTTAGAAAAGTTGACAACTGAATTGACAGCTGTCACTTGTTAAATCGTCAATCTGACATCATATTTGTAATCAGCGACCCCGAAAACCCTTATACTGTCATTTTTGTCAAAAATGATCACTTTTTAGAGAAGTTGACATCTGAATTGACAGCTGTCAATTTGACATCATATTCTTAATCAGCGACCCCAAAAACCCGCAAGAGGAAGTTTTCATCAACAATAATCACGTTTTAGAAAAGTTAAAAACTGAATTGACAGCTGTCAATTGTCAAATTGTCAATTTGACATCAAATTCGTAATCAGCGACCCCGAAAACCCCTAGAATGGTGTTTCATTTTTCATACCTACTATCAATTTTGCTCGGGTGTTAAAGGGTTAAATAATTTAAATAATTCCATGTATACTCATATAATTAATAATTAAATTGGTATTTTTCATATTTGAGGTGGTTTAAGTTGATTTTTCATCATTTTTAGCCAATTTTTTAAGGGTGCCCACAACCGAACCAAAATTTCAGTTTTGCAAAAAATGACCACTTTGTTAAATTTATAAAAATAATTTTTCTTTTCGACGGAATCAATTTAGTTTCTTTGCCAGAAGTTAGCTAAGGTCTCTAGTCTTCCATACATACGTTAATGACCGTGTCATATTTATTGAGAACAAGTTATGGGTCAAAAACAAAAAATGGGTGCCATTTTGTATTTTGAAAAACTAACATCAGATTCGTAGTCAGAGACCCCAAAAACTCCCAAGTAAGAAGTTTCAAGGAAATCCGAATTTTTTTTTTTTAAAATCCACCATTTTAGATCCGCTATTTTGAATCTGCTATTTTTAATTTTTTTTATACAGTCGAACCTGGATAAGCGAGAGTTGAAGGGACCAGCTATTTTTTCTCGCTTATAGAGGTTTCTCACTAATCCAGTTTCTCTCTTAAAAATGTCGAGGTGCGATTTTTCTCGCTTATAGAGGTTTATGAATTAATGCATTATTATACGTTCTGCAAGATTTATTACTCTTATTATTTTATTATATTTTAATTATATTTTAACATAGGTTAAAACATAGGTTTAACAAGGATTGATATTAATATATTTAATTTAAATGAAATATCCTTATTAAAATAAAATACAACATACATTAGATACACATATTAGGTTAAGAAAGTTTTGGCTTAAAAAACTCTGTCAGCTTTCTTTGTTTTGTTGGGTTAATAATCTCAACTTGTTTTTCAAGAAAGTAAATTTTACCGAAGAGAGATTGATCAACATTTGTCGAAGATTCGAAAAATCGATGCACAGTTTTTAACGCTTTTAAAGCCTCCTGCTTGTTTGGAAAAGTTCTTTCTTCTATAGTCGAATCATCCTCATCATCTTCATCGTCATTTTTGCCAATGGTTTGATTAACACAATTGGCTCTCCTATCACAATTACATTGTTATCAACCCTCACAAAATCTTCAAACGTTGGTGTTTTCTTGTCGATCGTGGAAGGCATTATTTTGTTCCAGTCTTCATTACTAAGGACATCAAGATCCTCTTTTTTTGTCAGATTTTCCTCGTCATTAAAAAAACAAGCTTTTTTGAAGCAATTCTGGATGGTGACATTGCTTATGAAAAACCACGATTTGCTAGCGAATTTTATAGTAAGAAGAATGTTTATTTTAGGCTCCATATTTTTTTCAAGACATGTTAAAATATAATTAACAACTTCCTTTCGATAATTACGCCTAAAAACATAAATTATGCCTTGATCCAATGGCTGCAAATGACTGGTAGTGTTGGGAGGTAAAAAGATAACATTCACATTTTTAAGAGTCGGTAGATCCGTATGTACAGTGCAATTGTCAATAAAAAGAAGAATTTTTCTTTTTTGTTTCTTTATTTTTTTTCAATTTTTTGCAGCTATTCTTTAAATATATCTCTTGACATCCAAGCTCTTGAATTGTTGTAATAATAAACAGGTAGAGTTTTTACACCTGTAAAGCCAACATTATAATTAAAACAACATAAAAAAATAAATTTTCTTTTTTGTCTAACCTTAATTTTTCTTAAATTTAATTTAAATTTGAATTATAATGCGTATACACATTTTATAAACTAACATTTAAAAAAAAAAAAATTTTAAATTTAAAAATTTTAGACGTCTTCCCAAAGTTTGTTTACCGTTCATTGAACCATATTTCACAAAAATGTCGAACATTTTAAAAGAATTTCAAGTTTCTCTAATTCCTTGTTTATAAAAATATACTAATTCAATTGTTAAATTGGGAAAAGACAATATGAAAGAATGGGATCGTACAAACGTGGTTTACAAGTTCGATTGCAAGGATTGTTCAGCTTCATATATCGGTGAAACTAAACGTACTTTGCGTGAACGTATTAACGAACATAAAACCAGAAATGTGGACACTGTTGTACGCAACCACCAAGTCTCAATCGGCCATGAATTTGATTGGGATAATGCAATTATTCTTGATTTTAGTAGATTGTATTCTTAGACCCACGTGCGTTTATTTTGCTTTGAGTTCATTGACTTACAAATGTCGTCGACTTTGTTTTGATTTAAAATATAGTTTGTCACGTTTACCACTTCGAACTTTAGTTATCGTTCAACCGTTGACTAGAATGAAACAAAGAGCTTATACTTTTTCTAAAAAAACTCTTTTAATTTTTTGAAAACTTATTTTTTTTATTGTTTGACATGTTAAAACAGTGTGTGTAATGTTTTAACTAAATAGGTATTATAATCTTTGTTTCTTTATTTTATAAAATTTGTGTAACTGTTTGTTTGAAGTGTGCAATAAATATTACAGCCTGATGAGGTCGACAAACCCAGGTCGACGAAACGTAGTGAAAAATTTGAGTTTTTTATTCTATTTGACCTTCCTACGATCATTTACTCGCTCTTTCAAATAAAACTATAATGGAGGGAAACAATTCTTTGATATTAACATTTAAAACATCGAGGTTTTTTCGCTTTTTCGATGACAAGTAGAGGCAATTTGTCATATCCTGTCATATTTACGCAGTGAAGAACAGTAAGTCGTTCCTTACTTTGTTTACCACCATGGCATTTTTCCCCTTGAAACGCAAAAGTTTTGTCTGGTATACACTTGAAAAACAAGCCTGTTTCGTCTGCATTATAAATGTCGTTTGGATTATATCCTTTTAAAAGATTTGGAAGATCTTTGGTCTACTGATTACAAACACCTTGATCCACAGACTTGCTTTCTCCAGACAATTTTTTAAAAATTAATCCATTTCTTTTTTTGAAACCATCTAAACAGCCGTTGCTAGCTGAAAAGTCCTGTAATCCCATTTTTATCGAAAAATCCCTTTTAATAATGGTCCATCGATGGGGAAATTTTTGGCACGGGTTTCCTTTATCCATTCTAAAAGACACTTTTCAACAGTTGGAAATTCAACACTTCGTTTTCTCTTAACGATTCCATGTCATTCGGAGCATTTTAACTTTATAGAATCTTTATTTTGAATGATTTTATAAAAGGTTGATTCCGGCACATTAAACTCTTTTATTATTTCACTTCTTGCCTTCCCGTTCTCAAATTCAATTATAATTTTAAGTTTATTACTTAATGAAAGCACATTAATTTTTCGTTTTGACATTATTTAACTTTTCAAAATTTAATTCAATTTATTAAGGAGAAAATTATTTTCGGTGTTTTCACTGCGCGTATAACTGCTGTAATACTTGATTATCTTTATTTTCATTTACGGAAAGTAAACAGATATTAATAGAACTAAAAACAAAAGATATTTCAATAAAATTTTAGACAAGTCTCTCTCGCTTATAGAGGTCCGAGAGCGATTTATCTCACTTATGGAGGTCCGGACGAGAAAATACTCTCGCTTACTAAGTCTCGCTTATAGAATTAGATATCGAAATTAAGTAAATTCCCATAGAAATAAAATTCTCAAACTTCATCCTCCCACCATGCCTATAAAAAGAGAACACGATCTAACTTTTAGGTCGGACCACATTTTTCTCTTTATATACATCTTAAGAAAGAGAACCTACCACATAGAAGTCCTGGCAATCGAAATTTTTTTTTGTGTGCCTGTGTATTTATTAATAAGTTCTTTTTTGGTTTCTTTTGATAAATCTGATTTTGAAATTTTTTCCCAAACTTCTTTTAAAGTTGCTTGTATATCAGATACTAATTTATCATTGTCTTTGGTACTTCCTAAGAGGTTAAGCGTAAACGTGGACCAGCTGTCATTTTCTTTTGTTGGGTTGTGTTCGGGTGTTTTCGACTTTTCTCGGCTTTTGCCGTTGCGCATGGCGTGACTTTCCTCTATGCGCCTGTTGCAACTTTCGTCTTTGCGCACATCACGGTCTTTGTCTGAATGAAAATCTTATTTTCGCTTTTTGACAGAAACGACTGACGAGGATGATGAGTATGAGGATCTGGAAGATGACGAAGACGACCTTAAAGACGAACATGACGACGACGAGACTGGAGACGATGATGAAGTTGAGCTGGAAGGAGAGCGATCATGGCGTGACGCTTCTCGAAGTTAGCGCTCGCCGCCATTTCTATCGCGTTTATATCTCTTAGAAATATGATATTTTTCGCAAAATGTATATCTCCAGCGAGAACGATAAGTTCGTGACGATCCTCTGTGGAACGGCTCGCCGTTTTTCTTATCGTTCCTGTATGTAGAAGGCTTGCGATGATGATTTTTCTTTCGCCTTGATGAAGCGTGTGTTCTGTTAACCTTCTTTCGATGTTTATCATAGGGCTAACAAATTCAAGAAAAAGCAAAATAGGTAAAATATCTCTGTAAGGGTTAATTACAATCAACTGATTGTGGTTGGTCATCAGGGGTCATCACTTGCACGTAATCCAGAAATATGTTCCATCTTTGACAGCGGTTGTTAAAAAATCCTGGGTCAAGAAAATTCAAGAAAAATCAATAGGGGTTGAATATTTCTGTGAAGGTTGATTAGAATCAACTGATTGTGGTTGGTCATCAGTGGTCATCACTTCCACGTGTACCAGAAATATGTTTCATATCCGACTGAGGTTGTTAAAAATCATGGGGCTAACAAATCCAAGAAAAAGCAATATAGGTTGAATATCTCTTTAAGGGTTAATTACAATCATCTGGTTTGGTTGGTCCTCAGGGGTCATCACTTCCACGTAATCCCGAAATATGATTCATATCCGACTGCGGTTGTTAAAAATTCCTGGGGCAAGAAAATCCTTGATAAAGCAATGTGGGTTGAATATTTCTGTGAAGGTTGATGAGTATCAACTAACTGTGGTTGGTCGTCAGTGGTCATCACTTCCTGGTGTACCAGAAATATGTTTCATATCCGACTTAGGTTGTTAAAAATTTCTGGTGCTAATAAATCCAAGAAAAAGCAATATTGGGTGAATATTTCTGTAATGATTGATTAGAATCAACTAACTGTGGTTCGTCATCAGTTGTCATCACTTCCATGTGTTTGAGAAATATGTTTGATATATAAATGACGTTGTTAAAAAATCCTGGGTCAAGAAAATTAAAGATAAAGAAATATAGCTGAAATATCTCTGTAAGGGTTTTATTGTGCGCTTGTATTTGTGCGCTCACACAATAGCGCGCATATATTCGTGCGCTCAAACACTAGTGTTTATGTGTTCGTGCGCTAAAACACTAGTGCGCATATACTTGTGCATTGGAACACTATTGTGCATATATTTGTGCGCTGGAAAATTAGTGCGCGTGTATTCGTGCGTTTAAAGCTAGTGCGTATGTGTTCAGTGGCGGTTTTCCGTGGGGGTGATTGGGGAGGCCGCCCCCCCCCCCCGAAAATCTTATATTTGTATAAGAGAGAGAGAGATAGCACTATTGTGCTATCTCTTTTTATCCCATATATCGCCCCTTCCGAACACTTTGCGTAAAGCCGCCCCTGTATGTGTTTGTGCACTTAAACACTAGTGCGCATATACTTTTGCATTGGAACACTAGTGCGTATGTGTTTGTGCACTTAACCACTAGTGGGCATATACTTGTGCGGTGGAACACTATTGCGCATATATTTGTGCGCTGGAAAATTAGTGCGCATGTATTCGTGCTCTTAAACACTAATGCGTATGTGTTTATGCACTTAAACACTAGTGCCCATATACTTTTGCGGTAGAAAACTAGCGCGTATGTATTTGTGCGCTGGGAAATTAGTGCCCATGTATTCGTGCGCTCAAACACTAGTGCGCATGTATTCGTGCTCTTAAATACCAGTGCGCATGTGCTCGTGCGCTAAAATACTAGTAGGCATGTAGTGCGCATCTTTTTGTGAGCTGGAACTCTAGTAATGTACACCGAATTTTTGTACATATCAATTTCACTTCGTTTTTATGTTAAATTAACTTGTGTGGTTGACTTTTCTGCTGCAATGAATTTTTCACCCAAATCTATGTTAAATTAACAGAAATTTCTTTCTATGTTTCTTTAATTATTTTTTGTTTTAATTTCAGTCCTCTATATTTTTTTATATGTAATTTTACTTTTTTCAATTGTTTGGTCAAAAATTTTAGAAATTTCCACGTAAGTTAATGTGTATCATCTCCGAGATAAGTCGTCCACTTTCGTTTGGTTCTCTGTCTACAATTTGAAAATTGTTGCAATTAAAGTTATGTTTGTATATTTGTTTGCGTCGTCTGATGACATTGGTTTTTAAGGTTTTATGTTCTTTGAGTTGTGGACCAACCATCCTTTTCGTGTGACCAACGTAAGAAGCTGTTCAATTTTTACAATTTATTTGATAAATTTGGTTTTTTTGGTTGGAACCCAGGTATAGACGTCAGAATGTCTCTCTCACTCACAGTTTAGATAAAATTTAGAGAAATAATTAAATAAATTTAGTTTAGAAGAAATTTTAAGAGAGAGAGAGGGTAAAATGACTTCTATACTTTGAAAAGAAAAAAGAAATAGTAAGAGACCCAGTTAAAAATCCCTTTAAAGGAAATTTTAAGGATTGTGTCATGAACCTTTAAGAAACATTAAATGTTTTTTTAAGGATCAGGTCAGATCCTTTAAAAATCTTCAAAGGTCCTGCAATAATTCCTTGGAGGATCCTGACACGATCCCTTGACAGAATTTGGGACAACGATCCTTCACAGGTTCCCGGGAAAGAACGCATAATGTACATGTTCTCATGCAGGTTCCCACGCAGTATCCTTCAATAAAAAATTTTGGACTCGTTAAAGGAACATAAGTAAGTTCATATATAGGAACATGTGTAGTTTTTCAGAGAACTGAATACTAATTTGGTTTCTATGATACTTACGGCTGCACAGTTGTTTTTAATTTTTTAAAATCCTATGTCAAATATAACATATAATTTTGAGCAATTGACAGATCAAAAAAAAAAATTATCTAAAAGGTGTTTATTAAAGGATACTGTGCTGGAACCTGCATAAAAAACTGCACGTTTTACGTTCCTTCCCGGGCACCTGTGAAGGATCGTTGTTCCAAATTCCGTCAAGGGATCGTGTCAGGGTCCTCTAAGAAATTATTGCAGGACCTTTGAGGATTCTTAAAGGACCTGTCCGGATCCTTAAAGGAACATTTAATGTTTCTTAAAGGTTCATGACACAATCATTAAAATTTCCTTTAAAGAGATTTTTAACTGGGTCTCTTACAATTTCTTTTCTCTTTTGAAAGTATGGCAGTCCTTTTACCCTCTCTCTCTCTTAAAATTTCTTCTCAACTAAATCTATTTAATTATTTCTCTAAATGTTATCCAAACTGTGAGTAGGAGAGCCATTCTTACGCCTATACCTGGGTTTTCCTCGTTTAACACATTGGTTTCTCTCTCTTATCAATGAATTAGGCCTTTTTGAAAAAACATCCACGAACCTCAAAAACTACCTAATTACTTCTATTCCTAGTAGTTTTTACAATAGTGATATTGTAAAAAGAGGTAAAAACCCTACCAAAAAAACCGAATTTATAAAATAAATTGTAAAAATTGAACAGCTTCTTACGTTGGTCACACGAAAAGGATGGTTGGTGCACGACTCAAAGAACATAAAACCTCAAAAACAAATGTCATCATATGACACAAACAAATATACAAACATGACTTTGGTTGGAACAATTTTCAAATTGTAGACAGAAAACCAAACAAAAGTAGACGACATATCTCGAAGATGATACACATTAACTAACAAAAAAATAGAATAAATAAAAAAGATGATACAAATATACTTTATTTACTCTCCCTTTAATGGGTTCGAGGGCTGCGCTCCCTTTACATTTTTATTACAGTATCTTTCTTATAACTACCTATTTGCAATCTTAATCTACTTAAATCTAAACGCCATTTTAAATTATTTAAACCTATTATTCGCTATGTGTCTAGGCTTCCATTTCCCGTTCCTTTCACCAATTTGGTTATTCACTTCCACACTTTTCTCAATTCATAACATACCCATGCACTCCATACCTGAACACAATCATACTTTTATAGCCTCGCCTGCCTCTTCGCTCAATTTCTATCTTATTCCATCCACCCACAAACAATCTCTCTCCATCCTTACTTCACCACCTTTGCTTCTTTCTCTCTCAACCTTCCCCTTAATTTCATGACTTTAAATTTGTACTTATTTTCCAACGCTACTAAACAGAATTTTGTTATCTCCTGATCTACTTCTCTAATTCCCTTAACCTTTCTAATTTTTACCTTTGCCTCAATTCCTGTAAGCAATCTTTCTACTTTCTTTTTTCCATCCCTGTACCCTACTTCCAAACCGCTAATAACGATGTCGTCACCTTAACATGCAAACCTCGTAACTCCATTTAAAGCAACTTTACAGGAGAGCAAGAAAACTGTTGACACGCACCATTGATTCCTGTACATTTCGCGATTTTCAATTATGATTTTTTGACATTATTTATTGTATTACAGTTATGTCTTTTTACATTCTCATCCCAAATGAGAAGGTCTTCAATTTGTGCGATATTGAACTTTTGCTTAAACCCAAATTTCTCGACGTTTTGAGACCTCCAGATTCCAAAAAATGGGTTTTACGAAGATGTCTGTCTGTCTGTCTGTCTGTATCAAAACTTTGGGATCGGATAACTTAAGTAAAAATTGTCGGATCAACTTCATCTTTAGTACACTTTTTCTATATACAAAAATACAGGTTAAGTTCGTTAGCCAGCTATTTCCGTCCAAAGTTATTAAAAACAGGACATTTTCAAAAATCAAAAATATTGCAATTTTCAAAAAAATATTTTTTCATATTTTTTTAAATTTTTTTCTTAAAGTACAAGAAAAATTAAACAAATTTTGTCAATAAAAGTTTTCAATATAAAGAAAACCCACAAAGATATGAATTTTTTAAGTTTACACGTGAAAAAAAGTGAACCGTAAGTGGGTAAATCCTGTACAAAAACTCAATTATTTTTCAAAAAAAATGAATAAACTTCCTGTTTTTTCTTCCTTTTTACTTTAGTGCATCACACCTAATACAACATCATCAAAAAATATTGACATTTCTAAAAATTTTTGGAAATTTTGAATATATTTATTTTTACATTCTAATCCTAAGTGAGAAGGTCTTCAATTTCTGCGATTATAAACTTTTGCTAAAACTCAAATTTCTCGACGTTTCGAGACGTTCAGATTCCTAAAAATGGGTTTTACGAAGAGGTCTGTCTGTCTGTCTGTCTATCTGTATCAAAATTTTGGGATTGGATGACTTAAGTAAAAATTGTTGGATCAACTTCATCTTTGGTAACTTTTTCTATATACAAAAATACAGGTTAAGTTCGTTAGCCAGCTGTTTCCGTCCAAAATTATCAAAAATAGGACATTTTCAAAAAACAAAAAAGTTTCAATTTTCAAAAAAATATTTTTTCAAATTTTTTCAAATTTTTTTCTTAAAGTACAAGTAAAATTAAACAAATTTTGTTAATAAAAGTTTTTGATATAAAGCAAACCCACAAAGATATGAATTTATTAATTTTACACGCGCAAAAACAGAACTGTAAGGAGCCTGTGACAAGTCACACTGAGAATGTCTCTCCCGGGACATGTCTTCCCAGGACAAGTCTCCCCAGAGACATCTCTTTCCACAAGACAAGTCTCCCCAGAGACAACACTTCCCATAGGACAAGTCTCCCCAGGGACATCTCTTCCCACGAGACAAGTCTACCCGGAGACAACACTTCCCACGACTAATATACTTACAGTAAATAATGACTTACATGGACAAGTCTTCCCAGGACAAGTCTCCCCGGGGACATCTCTTCCCACAATGAAAAATTGTTTGCAACGACAGGACAAGTATTTCCAGGACAAGTCTCCCCGAGAACAAGTCTCCCCAGGGACCCCAATTCCCACCAAAAAAAATTATTGCCAAGAGAGAAGAATTCTTCCCAGCACAAGTCTCCCCGTGGACAAGTCTCCCCAAAGACATCTCTTCCCACGATGAAAAAATTATTGCCACGATAGGACAAGTCTTCCTAGGACGAGTCCCCCGAGGACATCTTTTCTCACGATGAAAAAATTATTGTCACTGGAGGACAAGTCTCCCCAAGGACAAGTCTCCCCGGGGACATCTCTTCTTACGATAAAAAAATTATTGCCACGAGAGGACAAGTCTTTCCAGGACAAGTCTCCCCAAAGACAAGTCTCCCCGGGGACATATCTTCCCACCATGAAAAAATTACTGCCACGAGAGGACAAGTCTTCCTAGAACAAGTCTCCCCAATGACAAGTCTCCTTGTGGACAAGTCTCCCCGAGGAAAAGTCTCCCCGAGGACAAGTCTCCCCGATGACAAGTCTCCCCGGGGACAAGTCTCCCCGAAGACAAGTCTCCTCGGGGACAAGTCTCCCCGGGGACATCTGTTCTTACGATAAAAAAATTATTGCCATGAGAGAACAAGTCTTCCTAGGACAAGTCTCCCTAAGGACAAGTCTCTTCGAGGACAAGTCTCCCCGGAAACATCTCTTCCCACGATGAAAAAATTATTGCCACGAGAGGACAAGTCTTCCTAGGACAAGTCTCCCCTAGGACAAGTATCTCCTAGGAAAAGTCTCCCCGGGGACAAGTCTCCCCGAGGAAAAGTCTCCCCTAGGAAAAGTCTCCCCGAGGACAAGTCTCCCCGATGACACGTCTCCCCGGGGACAAGTGTCCCCAAAGACAAGTCTCCCCGGGGACAAGTCTCCCCGGGGACAAGTCTCTTCGGGGACGAGTCTCCCTGGGGACATCTCTTCCCACGATGAAAAAATTATTGCCACGAGAGGACAAGTCTTTCTAGGACAAGTCTCCCCGAGGAAAAGTCTCCCCAAGGACAAGTCTCCCCGATGACACGTCTTCCCGGGGACATATTTTCCCACGATGAAAAAATTACTGCCACGAGAGGACAAGTCTTCCTAAAACAAGTCTCCCCGAGGACAAGTCTCCCCGAGGACAAGTCTCCCCGGGGACAAGTCTCCCCGAGGACAAGTCTCCCCGGGGACAAGTCTCCCTGAGGACAAGTCTCCCCGGGGACAAGTCTCCCCGGGGACATCTGTTCTTACGATGAAAAAATTATTGCCATGAGAGAACAAGTCTTCCCAGGACAAGTCTCCCTGAGGACAAGTCTCTTCGAGGACAAGTCTCCCTAGGGACATCTCTTCCCACGATGAAAAAATTATTGCCACGAGAGGACAAGTCTTTCTAGGACAAGTCTCCCCGAGGACAAGTCTCCCCGAGGACAAATCTCCCCGATGACAAGTCTCCCCGGGGACAAGTATCCCCGAGGAAAATTCTCCCCGAGGACAAGTCTCCCCGATGACAAGTCTCCCCGGGGACAAGTCTCCCCGAAGACAAGTATCCCCGGGGACAAGTCTCCCCGGGTACAAGTCTCTTCGTCGACGAGTCTCCCTGGAGACATCTCTTCTTACGATAAAAAAATTATTGCCATAAGAGAACAAGTCTTCCCAGGACAAGTCTCCCCGAGGACAAGTCTCTTCGAGGACAAGTCTCCCTGGAGACATCTCTTCTTACGATAAAAAAATTATTGCCATGAGAGAACAAGTCTTCCCAGGACAAGTCTCCCCGGGGACAAGTCTCTTCGGGGCGAGTTTTCCTGGGGACATCTCTTCTTACGATAAAAAAATTATTGCCATGAGAGAACAAGTCATCCTAGGACAAGTCTCCCCTAGGAAAAGTCTCCCCGAGGACAAGTCTCCCCGATGACAAGTCTCCCCGATGACACGTCTCCCCGGGGACAAGTCTCCCCAAAGAAAAGTCTCCCCGAGGACAAGTCTCCCCGATGACAAGTCTCCCCGGGGACAAGTCTTCCCGGGGACAAGTATCCCCGGGGACAAGTCTCTTCGGGGCGAGTTTTCCTGGGGACATCTCTTCTTACGATAAAAAAATTATTGCCATGAGAGAACAAGTCTTCCTAGGACAAGTCTCCCCTAGGAAAAGTCTCCCCGAGGACAAGTCTCCCCGATGACAAGTCTCCCCGATGACAAGTCTCCCCGGGGACAAGTCTCACCGGGGACATCTCTTCTTACGATGAAAAAAATATTGCCTTGAGAGGACAAGTCTTCCCAGGACAAGTCTCCCCAAAGACAAGTCTCCCTGGGGACAAGTCTCCCCGGGGACCAGTCTCCCCGGGGACCAGTCTCCCCGGGGACCAGTCTCCCCGGGGACCAGTCTCCCCGGGGACCAGTCTCCCCGGGGACCAGTCTCCCCGGGGACCAGTCTCCCCGGGGACCAGTCTCCCCGGGGACCAGTCTCCCCGGGGACCAGTCTCCCCGGGGACCAGTCTCCCCAGGGTCCAGTCTTCCCGGGGACCAGTCTCCCCGGGGACATCTCTTCCCACAATAAAACAATTATTGCTACGAGAGGACAAGCCTTCCCTGGACAAGTTTTTCCGAAGACAAGTCTTCCCGGGGACATTTCTTCCCACCAAAAAAAATTATTGCTAAGAGAGGACAAGTCTTCCCAGGACAAGTCTCCCCGAGGACATCCCTTCCCACGATGAAAAAATTATTGCCACGACAGAACAAATCTTATGAGGACAAGTCTCCCTAAAGAAAAGTCTACCCGACGACAAGTCTCCCCGATGACAAGTCGCCCTGAGGACAAGTCTCCCCGAGGACAAGTATCCCCGGGGACAAGTCTCTTCGGGGCGAGTTTTCCTGGGGACATCTCTTCTTACGATAAAAAAATTATTGCCATGAGAGAACAAGTCTTCCTAGGACAAGTCTCCCCTAGGAAAAGTCTCCCCGAGGACAAGTCTCCCCGATGACAAGTCTCCCCGATGACAAGTCTCCCCGGGGACAAGTCTTCCCGGGGACAAGTATCCCCGGGGACAAGTCTCCCCTAGGAAAAGTCTCCCCGAGGACAAGTCTCCCCGATGACAAGTCTCCCCGATGACACGTCTCCCCGGGGACAAGTCTCCCCAAAGAAAAGTCTCCCCGAGGACAAGTCTCCCCGATGACAAGTCTCCCCGGGGACAAGTCTTCCCGGGGACAAGTATCCCCGGGGACAAGTCTCTTCGGGGCGAGTTTTCCTGGGGACATCTCTTCTTACGATAAAAAAATTATTGCCATGAGAGAACAAGTCTTCCTAGGACAAGTCTCCCCTAGGAAAAGTCTCCCCGAGGACAAGTCTCCCCGATGACAAGTCTCCCCGATGACAAGTCTTCCCGGGGACAAGTCTCACCGGGGACATCTCTTCATACGATGAAAAAATTATTGCCATGAGAGGACAAGTCTTCGCAGGAGAAGTCTTCCCAAGGACAAGTCTCTTCCAGGACAAGTCTCCTCAGGAACATCTCTTCCTACTAAAAAAAATTATTGCCAAGAGAGTACAAGTCTTTCCAGGACAAGTCTCCCAGAAGACAAGTCTCCCCGGGGACATATCTTTCCACGATATAAAAACTATTGCCACGAGAGGACAAGTCTTCCTAGGACAATTCTCCCCGAGGACAAGTCTCCCCGGGGACAAGTCTCCCCGGGGAGATCTCTTTTTACAATAAAAAAATTATTGCCAAGACAGAACAAACATTATTAGGACAAGTCTCCCCGAGAAAAAGTCTCCCCGAGGACAAGTCTCCCCGAGAAAAAGTCTCCCCGGGGACATCTCTTCTTACGATGAAAAAATTATTGCCAAGATAGGACAAGTCTTCCTAGGACAAGTCTTCCCGAGGACATCTCTTCCCACGATAAAAAAATTATTGCCACGAGAGGACAAGTCTTTCTAGAACAAGTCTCTCCGAGGACAAGTCTCTCCGAGGACAAGTCTCCCCGAGGACAAGTCTCTTCGAGGACAAGTCTCCACGTGGACATCTCTTCTTACGATGAAAAAATTATTGTCACGAGAGGACAAGTCTTCCCAAGACAAGTCTCCCCAAGGCCAAGTCCCCCCGAGGACAACTCTTCTTACAATGAAAAAATTATTGCTACCAGAGGACAAGTCTTCCCAGGACAAGTCTTCCCAGGGACATCTCTTCCTACTGAAAAAAATTATTGCCTCGAGAGGACAAGTCTTCCTAGGACAAGTCTCCCCTAGGACAAGTCTGCCCAGGGACAAGTCTCCCAGGGGACATCTATTCTTACGATGAAAAAATTATTGCTGCGAGAGGGCAAGTCTTCCCAGGACAAGTCTCCCCAGGGACATCTGTTCCCACCAAAAAAATTATTGCTAAGAGAGTACAAGTCTTTCCAGGACAAGTCTCTCCGCGGACAAGTCTTCCCAAAGACATCTCTTTCTACGATAAAAAAATTATTGCCAGGACAGGACAAGTCTTCCCAGGACAAGTCTCCCCGAGGACAAGTCTCCCCGAGGACAAGTCTTCCCGAGGACAAGTCTCCCCGAGGACAAGTCTCCCCGGGGACAAGTCTCCCCGATGACAAGTCTCCCCGGAGACAAGTCTCTCCGGGGACATCTCTTCTTACGATGAAAAAATATTGCCTTGAGAGGACAAGTCTTCCCAGGACAAGTCTCCCCAAAGACAAGTCTCCCTGGGGACAAGTCTCCTCGGGGACCAGTCTCCCCGGGGACCAGTCTCCCCGGGGACCAGTCTCCCCGGGGACCAGTCTCCCCGGGGACCAGTCTCCCCGGGGACCAGTCTCCCCGGGGACCAGTCTCCCCGGGGTCCAGTCTTCCCGGGGACCAGTCTCCCCGGGGACATCTCTTCCCACAATAAAACAATTATTGCTACGAGAGGACAAGCCTTCCCTGGACAAGTTTTTCCGAAGACAAGTCTTCCCGGGGACATTTCTTCCCACCAAAAAAAATTATTGCTAAAAGAGGACAAGTCTTCCCAGGACAAGTCTCCCCGAGGACATCCCTTCCCACGATGAAAAAATTATTGCCACGACAGAACAAATCTTATGAGGACAAGTCTCCCTAAAGAAAAGTCTACCCGACGACAAGTCTCCCCGATGACAAGTCGCCCTGAGGACAAGTCTCCCCGAGGACATCCCTTCCCACGATAAAAAAAATTTTGCCACGAGAGTACAAGTCTTCCTAGGACAAGTCTCCCCGAGGACAAGTCTCCCCGGGGACAAGCCTCCCCGGGGACATCTCTTCTTACGATGAAAAAATTATTGCCACGAGAGGACAAGTCTTCCCAGGACAAGTCTCCCCGGGGACATCCCTTCCCACGATAAAAAAAATTTTGCCACGAGAGTACAAGTCTTTCCAGGAAAAGTCTCCCCGAGGACAACTCTCCCCGGGGACATATATTCCCACGATGAAAAAATTGTTGCCACGAGAGGACAAGTCTTCCTAGGACAAGTCTCCCCGAGGACAAGTCTCCCCGGGGACAAGTCTCCCCGGGGACATCTCTTCTTACGATGAAAAAATTATTGCCACGAGAGGACAAGTCTTCCCAGGACAAGTCTCCCCGAGGACATCCCTTCCCACGATAAAAAAAATTTTGCCACGAGAGTACAAGTCTTTCCAGGAAAAGTCTCCCCGAGGACAACTCTCCCCGGGGACATATATTCCCACGATGAAAAAATTGTTGCCACGAGAGGACAAGTCTTCCTAGGACAAGTCTCCCCGAGGACAAGTCTCCCCGGGGGCATCTCTTCTTACGATGAAAAAATTATTGCCACGAGAGGACAAGTCTTCCCAGGACAAGTCTCCCCGAGGACATCCCTTCCCACGATAAAAAAAATTTTGCCACGAGAGTACAAGTCTTTCCAGGAAAAGTCTCCCCGAGGACAACTCTCCCCGGGGACATATATTCCCACGATGAAAAAATTGTTGCCACGAGAGGACAAGTCTTCCTAGGACAAGTCTCCCCGAGGACAAGTCTCCCCGGGGACAAGTCTCCCCGGGGACATCTATTCTTACGATGAAAAAATTATTGCTGCGAGAGGGCAAGTCTTCCCAGGACAAGTCTCCCCAGGGACATCTGTTCCCACCAAAAAAATTATTGCTAAGAGAGTACAAGTCTTTCCAGGACAAGTCTCTCCGCGGACAAGTCTTCCCGAGGACATCTCTTTCTACGATAAAAAAATTATTGCCAGGACAGGACAAGTCTTCCTAGAACAAGTGTCCCCGAGGACAAGTCTCCCCGGAGACATTCTTCCCAGGGACATCTCTTCTCACCAAAAAAAATAATTGCCAAGAGAGGACAAGTCTTCCCAGGACAAGTCTCCCCGAGGACAAGTCTCCCCGAGGACAAGTCTTCTCGAGGACAAGTCTCCCCGAGGACAAGTCTCCCCGGGGACAAGTCTCCCCGGGGACAAGTATCCCCGGGGACAAGTCTCTTCGGGGCGAGTTTTCCTGGGGACATCTCTTCTTACGATAAAAAAATTATTGCCATGAGAGAACAAGTCTTCCTAGGACAAGTCTCCCCTAGGAAAAGTCTCCCCGAGGACAAGTCTCCCCGATGACAAGTCTCCCCGGGGACAAGTCTCACCGGGGACATCTCTTCATACGATAAAAAAATTATTGCCATGAGAGGACAAGTCTTCGCAGGAGAAGTCTTCCCAAGGACAAGTCTCTTCCAGGACAAGTCTCCTCAGGAACATCTCTTCCTACTAAAAAAAATTATTGCCAAGAGAGTACAAGTCTTTCCAGGACAAGTCTCCCAGAAGACAAGTCTCCCCGGGGACATATCTTTCCACGATATAAAAACTGTTGCCACGAGAGGACAAGTCTTCCTAGGACAATTCTCCCCGAGGACAAGTCTCCCCGGGGACAAGTCTCCCCGGGGAGATCTCTTTTTACAATAAAAAAATTATTGCCAAGACAGAACAAACCTTATTAGGACAAGTCTCCCCGAGAAAAAGTCTCCCCGAGGACAAGTCTCCCCGAGAAAAAGTCTCCCCGGGGACATCTCTTCTTACGATGAAAAAATTATTGCCAAGATAGGACAAGTCTTCCTAGGACAAGTCTTCCCGAGGACATCTCTTCCCACGATAAAAAAATTATTGCCACGAGAGGACAAGTCTTTCTAGAACAAGTCTCTCCGAGGACAAGTCTCTCCGAGGACAAGTCTCCCCGAGGACAAGTCTCTTCGAGGACAAGTCTCCACGTGGACATCTCTTCTTACGATGAAAAAATTATTGTCACGAGAGGACAAGTCTTCCCAAGACAAGTCTCCCCGAGGCCAAGTCCCCCCGAGGACAACTCTTCTTACAATGAAAAAATTATTGCTACCAGAGGACAAGTCTTCCCAGGACAAGTCTTCCCAGGGACATCTCTTCCTACTGAAAAAAATTATTGCCTCGAGAGGACAAGTCTTCCTAGGACAAGTCTCCCCTAGGACAAGTCTGCCCAGGGACAAGTCTCCCAGGGGACATCTATTCTTACGATGAAAAAATTATTGCTGCGAGAGGGCAAGTCTTCCCAGGACAAGTCTCCCCAGGGACATCTGTTCCCACCAAAAAAATTATTGCTAAGAGAGTACAAGTCTTTCCAGGACAAGTCTCTCCGCGGACAAGTCTTCCCAAAGACATCTCTTTCTACGATAAAAAAATTATTGCCAGGACAGGACAAGTCTTCCTAGAACAAGTGTCCCCGAGGACAAGTCTCCCCGGAGACATTCTTCCCAGGGACATCTCTTCCCACCAAAAAAAATAATTGCCAAGAGAGGACAAGTCTTCCCAGGACAAGTCTCCCCGAGGACAAGTCTCCCCGAGGACAAGTCTTCCCGAGGACAAGTCTCCCCGAGGACAAGTCTCCCCGGGGACAAGTCTCCCCGATGACAAGTCTCCCCGGAGACAAGTCTCTCCGGGGACATCTCTTCTTACGATGAAAAAAATATTGCCTTGAGAGGACAAGTCTTCCCAGGACAAGTCTCCCCAAAGACAAGTCTCCCTGGGGACAAGTCTCCCCGGGGACCAGTCTCCCCGGGGACCAGTCTCCCCGGGGACCAGTCTCCCCGGGGACCAGTCTCCCCGGGGTCCAGTCTTCCCGGGGACCAGTCTCCCCGGGGACATCTCTTCCCACAATAAAACAATTATTGCTACGAGAGGACAAGCCTTCCCTGGACAAGTTTTTCCGAAGACAAGTCTTCCCGGGGACATTTCTTCCCACCAAAAAAAATTATTGCTAAAAGAGGACAAGTCTTCCCAGGACAAGTCTCCCCGAGGACATCCCTTCCCACGATGAAAAAATTATTGCCACGACAGAACAAATCTTATGAGGACAAGTCTCCCTAAAGAAAAGTCTACCCGACGACAAGTCTCCCCGATGACAAGTCGCCCTGAGGACAAGTCTCCCCGAGGACATCCCTTCCCACGATAAAAAAAATTTTGCCACGAGAGTACAAGTCTTCCTAGGACAAGTCTCCCCGAGGACAAGTCTCCCCGGGGACAAGCCTCCCCGGGGACATCTCTTCTTACGATGAAAAAATTATTGCCACGAGAGGACAAGTCTTCCCAGGACAAGTCTCCCCGGGGACATCCCTTCCCACGATAAAAAAAATTTTGCCACGAGAGTACAAGTCTTTCCAGGAAAAGTCTCCCCGAGGACAACTCTCCCCGGGGACATATATTCCCACGATGAAAAAATTGTTGCCACGAGAGGACAAGTCTTCCTAGGACAAGTCTCCCCGAGGACAAGTCTCCCCGGGGACAAGTCTCCCCGGGGACATCTCTTCTTACGATGAAAAAATTATTGCCACGAGAGGACAAGTCTTCCCAGGACAAGTCTCCCCGAGGACATCCCTTCCCACGATAAAAAAAATTTTGCCACGAGAGTACAAGTCTTTCCAGGAAAAGTCTCCCCGAGGACAACTCTCCCCGGGGACATATATTCCCACGATGAAAAAATTGTTGCCACGAGAGGACAAGTCTTCCTAGGACAAGTCTCCCCGAGGACAAGTCTCCCCGGGGACAAGTCTCCCCGGGGGCATCTCTTCTTACGATGAAAAAATTATTGCCACGAGAGGACAAGTCTTCCCAGGACAAGTCTCCCCGAGGACATCCCTTCCCACGATAAAAAAAATTTTGCCACGAGAGTACAAGTCTTTCCAGGAAAAGTCTCCCCGAGGACAACTCTCCCCGGGGACATATATTCCCACGATGAAAAAATTGTTGCCACGAGAGGACAAGTCTTCCTAGGACAAGTCTCCCCGAGGACAAGTCTCCCCGGGGACAAGTCTCCCCGGGGACATCTATTCTTACGATGAAAAAATTATTGCTGCGAGAGGGCAAGTCTTCCCAGGACAAGTCTCCCCAGGGACATCTGTTCCCACCAAAAAAATTATTGCTAAGAGAGTACAAGTCTTTCCAGGACAAGTCTCTCCGCGGACAAGTCTTCCCGAGGACATCTCTTTCTACGATAAAAAAATTATTGCCAGGACAGGACAAGTCTTCCTAGAACAAGTGTCCCCGAGGACAAGTCTCCCCGGAGACATTCTTCCCAGGATCATCTCTTCTCACCAAAAAAAATAATTGCCAAGAGAGGACAAGTCTTCCCAGGACAAGTCTCCCCGAGGACAAGTCTCCCCGAGGACAAGTCTTCCCGAGGACAAGTCTCCCCGAGGACAAGTCTCCCCGGGGACAAGTCTCCCCGATGACAAGTCTCCCCGGAGACAAGTCTCTCCGGGGACATCTCTTCTTACGATGAAAAAAATATTGCCTTGAGAGGACAAGTCTTCCCAGGACAAGTCTCCCCAAAGACAAGTCTCCCTGGGGACAAGTCTCCCCGGGGACCAGTCTCCCCGGGGACCAGTCTCCCCGGGGACCAGTCTCCCCGGGGACCAGTCTCCCCGGGGACCAGTCTCCCCGGGGACCAGTCTCCCCGGGGACCAGTCTCCCCGGGGACCAGTCTCCCCGGGGACCAGTCTCCCCGGGGACCAGTCTCCCCGGGGACCAGTCTCCCCGGGGACCAGTCTCCCCGGGGACCAGTCTCCCCGGGGACCAGTCTCCCCGGGGTCCAGTCTTCCCGGGGACCAGTCTCCCCGGGGACATCTCTTCCCACAATAAAACAATTATTGCTACGAGAGGACAAGCCTTCCCTGGACAAGTTTTTCCGAAGACAAGTCTTCCCGGGGACATTTCTTCCCACCAAAAAAAATTATTGCTAAGAGAGGACAAGTCTTCCCAGGACAAGTCTCCCCGAGGACATCCCTTCCCACGATGAAAAAATTATTGCCACGACAGAACAAATCTTATGAGGACAAGTCTCCCTAAAGAAAAGTCTACCCGACGACAAGTCTCCCCGATGACAAGTCGCCCTGAGGACAAGTCTCCCCGAGGACATCCCTTCCCACGATAAAAAAAATTTTGCCACGAGAGTACAAGTCTTCCTAGGACAAGTCTCCCCGAGGACAAGTCTCCCCGGGGACAAGCCTCCCCGGGGACATCTCTTCTTACGATGAAAAAATTATTGCCACGAGAGGACAAGTCTTCCCAGGACAAGTCTCCCCGGGGACATCCCTTCCCACGATAAAAAAAATTTTGCCACGAGAGTACAAGTCTTTCCAGGAAAAGTCTCCCCGAGGACAACTCTCCCCGGGGACATATATTCCCACGATGAAAAAATTGTTGCCACGAGAGGACAAGTCTTCCTAGGACAAGTCTCCCCGAGGACAAGTCTCCCCGGGGACAAGTCTCCCCGGGGGCATCTCTTCTTACGATGAAAAAATTATTGCCACGAGAGGACAAGTCTTCCCAGGACAAGTCTCCCAGAGGACATCCCTTCCCACGATAAAAAAAATTTTGCCACGAGAGTACAAGTCTTTCCAGGAAAAGTCTCCCCGAGGACAACTCTCCCCGGGGACATATATTCCCACGATGAAAAAATTGTTGCCACGAGAGGACAAGTCTTCCTAGGACAAGTCTCCCCGAGGACAAGTCTCCCCCGGGACAAGTCTCCCCGGGGACATCTCTTCTTACGATGAAAAAATTATTGCCACGAGAGGACAAGTCTTCCCAGGACAAGTCTCCCCGAGGACATCCCTTCCCACGATAAAAAAAATTTTGCCACGAGAGTACAAGTCTTTCCAGGAAAAGTCTCCCCGAGGACAACTCTCCCCGGGGACATATATTCCCACGAAGAAAAAATTGTTGCCACGAGAGGACAAGTCTTCCTAGGACAAGTCTCCCCAAGGACAAGTCTCCCCGGGGAATAGTCTCCCCGGGGACATCTCTTCTTACGATGAAAAAATTAATTGCCAAGAGAGGACAAGTCTTCCCAAGACAAGTCTCCCCGAGGCCAAGTCCCCCCAGGGACAACTCTTCTTACAATGAAAAAATTATTGCCACCAGAGGACAAGTCTTCCGAGGACAAGTTTTTCCCAGGACAAGTCTCCTCCAGAACAAATCTCCTTAGGGACATCTCTTCCTACTAAAATAAATTATTGCCAAGAGAGTACAAGTCTTTCCAGGACAAGTCTCCCCAAAGACAAGTCTCCCCGAGGACAAGTCTCCCCGGGGACGAGTCTTCCCCAGGGACATCTTTTCTTACGATGAAAAAATTATTGCCAACAAAGGACAAGTCTTCCCAGGACAAGACTCCCAGAGGACATCTATTGCCACGTTAAAAAAATTATTGCCACGAGAGGACAAGTCTTCCCAGGACAAGTCTCCCCGAGGACATCCCTTCCCACGATAAAAAAAATTTTGCCACGAGAGTACAAGTCTTTTCAGGAAAAGTCTCCCCGAGGACAACTCTCCCCGGGTACATATATTCCCACGATGAAAAAATTGTTGCCACGAGAGGACAAGTCTTCCTAGGACAAGTCTCCCCGAGGACAAGTCTCCCCGGGGACAAGTCTCCCCGGAGACATCTCTTCTTACGATGAAAAAATTATTGCTACGAGAGGACAAGTCTTCCCAGGACAAGTCTCCCCGAGGACAACTCTCCCCGGGGACATATTTTCCCACGATGAAAAAATTATTGCCACGAGAGGACAAGTCTTCCCAGGACAAGTCTCCCCGAGGACATCCCTTCCCACGATAAAAAAAATTTTGCCACGAGAGTACAAGTCTTCCTAGGACAAGTCTCCCCGAGGACAAGTCTCCCCGGGGACAAGTCTCCCCGGGGACATGTCTTCTTACGATGAAAAAATTATTGCCACGAGAGGACAAGTATTCCCAGGACAAGTATCCCCGAGGACATCATTTCCCATGATAAAAAAAATTTTTCCACGAGAGTACAAGTCTTTCCAGGAAAAGTTTCCCCGAGGACAACTCTCCCCGGGGACATATATTCCCACGATGAAAAAATTGTTGCCACGAGAGGACAAGTCTTCCTAGGACAAGTCTCCCCGAGTACAAGTCTCTTCGAGGACAAGTCTCCCTGGGGACATCTCTTCCCACGATGAAAAAATTATTGCCACGAGAGGACAAGTCTTTCTAGGACAAGTCTCCCCGAGGACAAGTCTCCCCGAGGACAAATCTCCCCGATGACAAGTCTCCCCGGGGACAAGTATCCCCGAGGAAAATTCTCCCCGAGGACAAGTCTCCCCGGGGACAAGTCTCCCCGAAGACAAGTATCCCCGGGGACAAGTCTCCCCGGGTACAAGTCTCTTCGTCGACGAGTCTCCCTAGAGACATCTCTTCTTACGATAAAAAAATTATTGCCATGAGAGAACAAGTCTTCCCAGGACAAGTCTCCCCGAGTACAAGTCTCTTCGAGGACATGTCTCCCTGGAGACATCTCTTCTTACGATAAAAAAATTATTGCCATGAGAGAACAAGTCTTCCCAGGACAAGTCTCCCCGAGGACAATTCTCTTCGAGGACAAGTCTCCCCGGGGACATCTCTTCCCACGATGAAAAAATTATTGCTACGAGAGGACAAGTCTTCTTAGGACAAGTCTACCCTAGGACAAGTCTCCCCTAGGAAAAGTCTCCCCGAGGACAAGTCTCCCCGATGACACGTCTCCCCGGGGACCATTCTCCCCGAGGAAAAGTCTCCCCGAGGACAAGTCTCCCCGATGACAAGTCTCCCCGGGGACAAGTCTCTTCGGGGCGAGTTTTCCTGGGGACATCTCTTCTTACGATAAAAAAATTATTGCCATGAGAGAACAAGTCTTCCTAGGACAAGTCTCCCCTAGGAAAAGTCTCCCCGAGGACAAGTCTCCCCGATGACAAGTCTCCCCGATGACACGTCTCCCCGGGGACAAGTCTCCCCGAAGACAAGTATCCCCGGGGACAAGTCTCCCCGGGGACAAGTCTCCCTGAGGACAAGTCTCCCCGGGGACAAGTCTCCCCGGGGACATCTGTTCTTACGATGAAAAAATTATTGCCATGAGAGAACAAGTCTTCCCAGGACAAGTCTCCCTGAGGACAAGTCTCTTCGAGGACAAGTCTCCCTAGGGACATCTCTTCCCACGATGAAAAAATTATTGCCACGAGAGGACAAGTCTTTCTAGGACAAGTCTCCCCGAGGACAAGTCTCCCCTAGGAAAAGTCTCCCCGAGGACAAGTCTCCCCGATGACACGTCTCCCCGGGGACCATTCTCCCCGAGGAAAAGTCTCCCCGAGGACAAGTCTCCCCGATGACAAGTCTCCCCGGGGACAAGTCTCTTCGGTGACGAGTCTCCCTGGGGACATCTCTTCTTACGATAAAAAAATTATTGCCATGAGAGAACAAGTCTTTCCAGGACGATTCTCCCCGATGACAAGTCTCCCCGATGACAAGTCTCCCCGAGGACACGTCCGGGGACAAGTCTCCCCAAAGAAAAGTCTCCCCGAGGACAAGTCTCCCCGATGACAAGTCTCCCCGGGGACAAGTCTTCCCGGGAACAAGTATCCCCGGGGACAAGTCTCTTCGGTGACGAGTCTCCCTGGGGACATCTCTTCTTACGATAAAAAAATTATTGCCATGAGAGAACAAGTCTTCCCAGGACAATTCTCCCCGATGACAAGTCTCCCCGATGACAAGTCTCCCCGAGGACAACTCTCCCCGGGGACAAGTCTCCCCGAAGACAAGTCTCCCCGAGGACAACTCTCCCCGGGGAGATATCTTCCTACGATGAAAAAATTATTGCCACGAGAGAACAAATCTTTCCAGGACAAGTCGCCCGAGGACATCTTTTCCCACGATAAAAAAATTATTGCCACGAGAGGACAAGTCTCCCTAGAACAAGTCTCCCCAAAGACAAGTCTTCCCGGGGACATATCTTCCCACGATGAAAAAATTATTGCCACGAGAGGACAAGTCTTCCTAGGAAAAGTCTCCCCGAGCACAAGTCTCCCCGGGTACAAGTCTCCCCGGGGACAAGTATCCCCAAGGACAAGTCTCCCCGAGGACAAGTCACCCCGGGGACATCTCTTCCCACGATGAAAAAAATATTGCCACGACAGAACAAATCTTATGAGGACAAGTCTCCCTAAAGAAAAGTCTACCCGACGACAAGTCTCCCCGAGGACAAGTCTCCCCGAGGACATATTTTCCCACGATGAAAAAATTATTGCGACGAGAGGACAAGTCTTCCCAGGACAAGCAATTCCGAGGACAACTCTCCCAGGGGACATATCTTCCCACCATAAAAAATTATTGCCACGAGAGGACAAGTCTTCCTAGGACAAGGCTCCCCGAGAACAAGTTTCCTCGGGGACAAGTCTCCCCGAAGACAAGTATCCCGGGGAGACTTGTCCCCGGGGACAAGTCTCTTCGTCGACGAGTCTCCCTAGAGACATCTCTTCTTACGATAAAAAAATTATTGCCATGAGAGAACAAGTCTTCCCAGGACAAGTCTCCCCGAGGACAAGTCTCTTCGAGGACAAGTCTCCCTGGAGACATCTCTTCTTACGATAAAAAAATTATTGCCATGAGAGAACAAGTCTTCCCAGGACAAGTCTCCCCGAGGACAATTCTCTTCGAGGACAAGTCTCCCCGGGGACATCTCTTCCCACGATGAAAAAATTATTGCCACGAGAGGACAAGTCTTCTTAGGACAAGTCTATCCTAGGACAAGTCTCCCCTAGGAAAAGTCTCCCCGAGGACAAGTCTCCCCGATGACACGTCTCCCCGGGGACCATTCTCCCCGAGGAAAAGTCTCCCCGAGGACAAGTCTCCCCGATGACAAGTCTCCCCGGGGACAAGTCTCTTCGGTGACGAGTCTCCCTGGGGACATCTCTTCTTACGATAAAAAAATTATTGCCATGAGAGAACAAGTCTTCCCAGGACGATTCTCCCCGATGACAAGTCTCCCCGATGACAAGTCTCCCCGAGGACACGTCCGGGGACAAGTCTCCCCAAAGAAAAGTCTCCCCGAGGACAAGTCTCCCCGATGACAAGTCTCACCGGGGACAAGTCTTCCCGGGAACAAGTATCCCCGGGGACAAGTCTCTTCGGTGACGAGTCTCCCTGGGGACATCTCTTCTTACGATAAAAAAATTATTGCCATGAGAGAACAAGTCTTCCCAGGACAATTCTCCCCGATGACAAGTATCCCCGATGACAAGTCTCCCCGAGGACAACTCTCCCCGGGGACAAGTCTCCCCGAAGACAAGTCTCCCCGAGGACAACTCTCCCCGGGGAGATATCTTCCTACGATGAAAAAATTATTGCCACGAGAGAACAAATCTTTCCAGGACAAGTCGCCCGAGGACATCTTTTCCCACAATAAAAAAATTATTGCCACGAGAGGACAAGTCTCCCTAGAACAAGTCTCCCCAAAGACAAGTCTTCCCGGGGACATATCTTCCCACGATGAAAAAATTATTGCGACGAGAGGACAAGTCTTCCCAGGACAAGCCTTTCCGAGGACAACTCTCCCAGGGGACATATCTTCCCACCATGAAAAATTATTGCCACGAGAGGACAAGTCTTCCTAGGACAAGGCTCCCCGAGAACAAGTTTCCTCGGGTACAAGTCTCCCCGAAGACATCTCTTCTTACGATGAAAAAATTATTGCCAAGAAAGGACAAGTCTTCCCAGGACAAGACTCCCCGAGGACATCTCTTCCCACGATAAAAAAATTATTGCCACGAGAGGACAAGTCTTCCTAGGACAATTCTCCCCGAGGACAAGTCTCCCCGGGGACAAGTTTCCCCGGGGACAAGTCTCCCCGGGGACATCTCTTCTTACGATGAAAAAATTATTGCCAAGATAGGACAAGTCTTCCTAGGACAAGTCTTCCCGAGGACATCTCTTCCCACGATAAAAAAATTATTGCCACGAGAGGACAAGTCTTTCTAGAACAAGTCTCTCCGAGGACAAGTCTCTCCGAGGACAAGTCTCCCCGAGGACGAGTCTCCCCGGGGACATATTTTCCCACGATGAAAAAATTATTGCCACGAGAGGACAAGTCTTCCTAGGACAAGTCTCCCCGAGGACAAGTCTCTTCGAGGACAAGTCTCCACGTGGACATCTCTTCTTACGATGAAAAAATTATTGCCACGAGAGGACAAGTCTTCCCAGGAAAAGTCTCCCCGAGGACAACTCTCCCCGGGGACATATATTCCCACGATGAAAAAATTGTTGCCACGAGAGGACAAGTCTTCCCAGGACAAGTCTCCCCGAGGACAACTCTCCCCGGGGACATATTTTCCCACGATGAAAAAATTATTGCCACGAGAGGACAAGTCTTCCCAGGACAAGTCTCCCCGAGGACATCCCTTCCCACGATAAAAAAAAATTTTGCCACAAGAGTACAAGTCTTCCTAGGACAAGTCTCCCCGAGGACAAGTCTCCCCGGGGACAAGTCTCCCCGGGGACATCTCTTCCCACGATAAAAAAATTATTGCCACGAGAGAACAAGTCTTCCTAGAACAAGTCTCCCCGATGACAAGTCTCCCCGGGGACTAGTCTCACCGGGGACATCTCTTCATACGATAAAAAAATTATTGCAACGAGAGGACAAGTCTTTCTAGAACAAGTCTCTCCGAGGACAAGTCTCTCCGAGGACATATTTTCCCACGATGAAAAAATTATTGCCACGAGAGGACAAGTCTTCCTAGGACAAGTCTCCCCGAGGACAAGTCTCTTCGAGGACAAGTGTCCACGTGGACATCTCTTCTTACGATGAAAAAATTATTGCCACGAGAGGACAAGTCTTCCCAGGACAAGTCTCCCCGAGGACATCCCTTCCCACGATAAAAAAAATTTTGCCACGAGAGTACAAGTCTTTCCAGGAAAAGTCTCCCCGAGGACAACTCTCCCCGGGGACATATATTCCCACGATGAAAAAATTGTTGCCACGAGAGGACAAGTCTTCCTAGGACAAGTCTCCCCGAGGACAAGTCTCCCCGGGGACAAGTCTCCCCGGGGACATCTCTTCTTACGATGAAAAAATTATTGCCACGAGAGGACAAGTCTTCCCAGGACAAGTCTCCCCGAGGACAAGTCTCCCCGGGGACTAGTCTCCCCGGGGACATCTCTTCTTACGATGAAAAAATTAATTGCCAAGAGAGGACAAGTCTTCCCAAGACAAGTCTCCCCGAGGCCAAGTCCCCCCAGGGACAAGTCTCCCCGGGGACATCTCTTCTTACGATGAAAAAATTATTGCCACGAGAGGACAAGTCTTCCCAGGACAAGTCTCCTCCAGAACAAATCTCCTTAGGGACATCTCTTCCTACTAAAATAAATTATTGCCAAGAGAGTACAAGTCTTTCCAGGACAAGTCTCCCCAAAGACAAGTCTCCCCGGGGACATATTTTCCCTCGATGAAAAAATTATTGCCACGAGAGGACAAGTCTTCTTAGGACAAGTCTCCCCGAGGACAAGTCACCCCGGGGACGAGTCTTCCCCAGGGACATCTTTTTTTACGATGAAAAAATTATTGCCAACAAAGGACAAGTCTTCCCAGGACAAGACTCCCAGAGGACATCTATTGCCACGTTAAAAAAATTATTGCCACGAGAGGACAAGTATTCCCAGGACAAGTCTCCCCGAGGACATCCCTTCCCACGATAAAAAAAATTTTGCCACGAGAGTACAAGTCTTTCCAGGAAAAGTCTCCCCGAGGAAAACTCTCCCCGGGGACATATATTCCCACGATGAAAAAATTGTTGCCACGAGAGGACAAGTCTTCCTAGGACAAGTCTCCCCGAGGACAAGTCTCCCCGGGGACAAGTCTCCCCGGGGACAAGTCTCCCCGGGGACATCTCTTCTTACGATGAAAAAATTATTGCCACGAGAGGACAAGTCTTCCCAGGACAAGTCTCCCCGAGGACAACTCTCCCCGGGGACATATTTTCCCACGATGAAAAAATTATTGCCACGAGAGGACAAGTCTTCCCAGGACAAGTCTCCCCGAGGACATCCCTTCCCACGATAAAAAAAATTTTGCCACAAGAGTACAAGTCTTCCTAGGACAAGTCTCCCCGAGGACAAGTCTCCCCGGGGACAAGTCTCCCCGGGGACATGTCTTCTTACGATGAAAAAATTATTGCCACGAGAGGACAAGTCTTCCCAGGACAAGTCTCCCCGAGGACATCCCTTCCCACGATAAAAAAAATTTTGCCACGAGAGTACAAGTCTTTCCAGGAAAAGTCTCCCCGAGGACAACTCTCCCCGGGGACATATATTCCCACGATGAAAAAATTGTTGCCACGAGAGGACAAGTCTTCCTAGGACAAGTCTCCCCGAGGACAAGTCTCCCCGGGGACAAGTCTCCCCGGGGACATCTCTTCTTACGATGAAAAAATTATTGCCACGAGAGGACAAGTCTTCCCAGGACAAGTCTCCCCGAGGACAACTCTCCCCGGGGACATATATTCCCACGATGAAAAAATTGTTGCCACGAGAGGACAAGTCTTCCTTGGACAAGTGTCCCCGAGGACAAGTCTCCCCGGGGACTAGTCTCCCCGGGGACATCTCTTTTTACGATGAAAAAATTAATTGCCAAGAGAGGACAAGTCTTCCCAAGACAAGTCTCCCCGAGGCCAAGTCCCCCCAGGGACAACTTTTCTTACAATGAAAAAATTATTGCCACCAGAGGACAAGTCTTCCCAGGACAAGTTTTTCCCAGGACAAGTCTCCTCCAGAACAAATCTCCTTAGGGACATCTGTTCCTACTAAAATAAATAATTGCCAAGAGAGTACAAGTCTTTCCAGGACAAGTCTCCCCAAAGACAAGTCTCCCCGGGGACATCTGTTCCCACCAAAAAAATTATTGCTAAGAGAGTACAAGTCTTTCCAGGACAAGTCTCTCCGAGGACAAGTCTTCCCGAGGACATCTCTTCCTACGATAAAAAAATTATTGCCAGGACAGGACAAGTCTTCCTAGAACAAGTGTCCCCGAGGACAAGTCTCCCCGGAGACATTCTTCCCAGGGACATCTCTTCCCACCAAAAAAAAAAATTGCCAAGAGAGGACAAGTCTTCCCAGGACAAGTCTTCCCGAGGACAAGTCTCCCCGAGGACAAGTCTTCCCGAGGACAAGTCTCCCCGAGGACATGTCTCCCCGGGGACAAGTCTTCCCGATGACAAGTCTCTCCGGGGACATCTCTTCTTACGATGAAAAAATTATTGCCTTGAGAGGACAAGTCTCCTCCAGAACAAGTCTCCTCAGGGACATCTCTTCCTACGAAAAAAAATTATTGCCAAGAGAGGACAAGTCTTCCCAGGACAAGTTTTTCCCAGGACAAGTCTCCTCCAGAACAAATCTCCTTAGGGACATCTGTTCCTACTAAAATAAATTATTGCCAAGAGAGTACAAGTCTTTCCAGGACAAGTCTCCCCAAAGACAAGTCTCCCCGGGGACATCTGTTCCCACCAAAAAAATTATTGCTAAGAGAGTACAAGTCTTTCCAGGACAAGTCTCTCCGAGGACAAGTCTTCTCGAGGACATCTCTTCCTACGATAAAAAAATTATTGCCAGGACAGGACAAGTCTTCCTAGAACAAGTGTCCCCGAGGAACAGTCTCCCCGGAGACATTCTTCCCAGGGACATCTCTTCCCACCAAAAAAAAAAATTGCCAAGAGAGGACAAGTCTTCCCAGGACAAGTCTTCCCGAGGACAAGTCTCCCCGAGGACAAGTCTTCCCGAGGACAAGTCTCCCCGAGGACATGTCTTCCCGGGGACAAGTCTTCCCGATGACAAGTCTCTCCGGGGACATCTCTTCTTACGATGAAAAAATTATTGCCTTGAGAGGACAAGTCTCCTCCAGAACAAGTCTCCTCAGGGACATCTCTTCCTACGAAAAAAAATTATTGCCAAGAGAGTACAAGTCTTCCCAGGACAAGTCTCCCCGTGGACATCCCTTCCCACGATGAAAAAATTATTGCCACGACAGAACAAATCTTATGAGTACAAGTCTCCCCGAGGAAAAGTCTCCCCGAGGACAAGTTTTCCGGTGACAAGTCTCCCCGATGACAAGTCTCCCCGGGGAAAAGTCTCCACGGAGACATCTCTTCTTACGATGAAAAAATTATTGCCACGAGAGGACAAGCCTTCCTAGAACAAGTCTCCACAAAGACAAGTCTCCCCGGGGACATATTTTCCCACGATGAAAAAATTATTGCCACGAGAGGACAAGTCTTCCTAGGACAAGTCTCCCCGAGGTCAAGTCTCTCCGGGGACAAGTCTCCCCGAGGACAAGTCTCCCCGGGGACATCTGTTCTTACGATGTAAAAATTAATTGCCAAGAGAGGACAAGTCTTCCCAGGACAAGTCTCCCCGAGGCCAAGTCTCCCCGGGGACATCTCTTCTTGCGATGAAAAAATTATTGCCACGAGAGGACAAGTCTTCCCAGGACAAGTCTCCCCGAGGACATCCCTTCCCACGATAAAAAAAATTTTGCCACGAGAGTACAAGTCTTTCCAGGAAAAGTCTCCCCGAGGACAACTCTCCCCGGGGACATATATTCCCACGATAAAAAAATTATTGCCACGAGAGGACAAGTCTTCCTAGGACAAGTCTCCCCGAGGACAAGTCTCCCCGGGGACAAGTCTCCCCGGGGACATCTCTTCTTACGATGAAAAAATTATTGCACGAGAGGACAAGTCTTCCCAGGACAAGTCTCCCCGAGGACATCCCTTCCCACAATAAAAAAAATTTTGCCACGAGAGTACAAGTCTTTCCAGGAAAAGTCTCCCCGAGGACTACTCTCCCCGGGGACATATATTCCCACGATGAAAAAATTATTGCCACGAGAGGACAAGTCTTCCTAGGACAAGTCTCTCCGAGGACAAGTCTCCTCGAGGACAAGTCTCCCCGGGGACATCTCTTCCCACGATGAAAAAATTATTGCCACCATAGAACAAATCTTATGAGGACAAGTCTCCCCGAGGAAAAGTCTCCCCGAGGACAAGTCTCCCGGGGGACAAGTCTCCCCGGGGACATCTCTTCTTACGATGAAAAAATTATTGCCATGAGAGAACAAGCCTTCCCAGGACAAGTTTTTCCGAGGACAAGTCTTCCCAGGGACATCTTTTTCGCCAAAAAAAAATATTGCTAAGAGAGGACAAGTCTTCCCAGGACAAGTCTCCCCGAGGACAAGTCTCCCCGAGGACAAGTCTCCCCGAGGACAAGTTTCCCAGGGGACATCTCTTCTTACGATGAAAAAATTATTGCCAAGATAGGACAAGTCTTCCTAGGACAAGTAATCCCGAGGACATCTCTTCCCACGATAAAAAAATTATTGCCACGAGAGGACAAGTCTTTCTAAAACAAGTCTCTCCGAGGACAAGTCTCTCCGTGGACAAGTCTCCCCGAGGACAAGTCTCCCCGGGGACATATTTTCCCACGATGAAAATATTATTGCCACGAGAGGACAAGTCTTTCTAGGACAAGTCTCCCCGAGAACAAGTCCCCTTCGGGGACATCTCTTCCCACGATGAAAAAATTATTGCCACAACAGAACAAATCTTATGAGGACAAGTCTTCCCGAGAAAAGGCTCCCCGAGGACAAGTCTCCCCGATGACAAGTCTCCCCGGGGAAAAGTCTCCCCGGGGACATCTCTTCTTACGATGAAAAAATTATTGCCATGAGAGGACAAGTCTTCCAAGGACAAGTGTTCCCGAGGACAAGTCTCTTCGAGGACAAGTCTCCCCGAGGAAAAGTCTCCCCGAGGACAAGTTTTCCGGTGACAAGTCTCCCCGATGACAAGTCTCCCCGGGGAAAAGTCTCCACGGAGACATCTCTTCTTACGATGAAAAAATTATTGCCACGAGAGGACAAGCCTTCCTAGAACAAGTCTCCACAAAGACAAGTCTCCCCGGGGACATATTTTCCCACGATGAAAAAATTATTGCCACGAGAGGACAAGTCTTCCTAGGACAAGTCTCCCCGAGGTCAAGTCTCCCCGGGGACAAGTCTCCCCCAGGACAAGTCTCCCCGGGGACAAGTCTCCCCGGGGACATCTCTTCTTACGATGTAAAAATTAATTGCCAAGAGAGGACAAGTCTTCCCAGGACAAGTCTCCCCGAGGCCAAGTCTCCCCGGGGACATCTCTTCTTACGATGAAAAAATTATTGCCACGAGAGGACAAGTCTTCCCAGGACAAGTCTCCCCGAGGACATCCCTTCCCACGATAAAAAAAATTTTGCCACGAGAGTACAAGTCTTTCCAGGAAAAGTCTCCCCGAGGACAACTCTCCCCGGGGACATATATTCCCACGATGAAAAAATTATTGCCACGAGAGGACAAGTCTTCCTAGGACAAGTCTCCCCGAGGACAAGTCTCCCCGGGGACAAGTCTCCCCGGGGACATCTCTTCTTACGATGAAAAATTATTGCTACGAGAGGACAAGTCTTCCCAGGACAAGTCTCCCCGAGGACATCCCTTCCCACAATAAAAAAAATTTTGCCACGAGAGTACAAGTCTTTCCAGGAAAAGTCTCCCCGAGGACAACTCTCCCCGGGGACATATATTCCCACGATAAAAAAATTATTGCCACGAGAGGACAAGTCTTCCTAGGACAAGTCTCCCCGAGGACAAGTCTCCCCGGGGACTAGTCTCCCCGGGGACATCTCTTCTTACGATGAAAAAATTAATTGCCAAGAGAGGACAAGTCTTCCTAAGACAAGTCTCCCCGAGGCCAAGTCCCCCCGGGGACAACTCTTCTTACAATGAAAAAATTATTGCCACCAGAGGACAAGTCTTCCCAGGACAAGTTTTTCCCAGGACAAGTCTCCTCCAGAACAAATCTCCTTAGGGACATCTCTTCCTACTAAAATAAATTATTGCCAAGAGAGTACAAGTCTTTCCAGGACAAGTCTCCCCAAAGACAAGTCTCCCCGGGGACATATTTTCCCACGATAAAAAAATTATTGCCACGAGAGGACAAGTCTTTCTAGGACAAGTCTCCCCGAGGACAAGTCTCCCCGGGGACGAGTCTTCCCCGGGGACATCTCTTCTTACGATGAAAAAATTATTGCCAACAAAGGACAAGTCTTCCCAGGACAAGACTCCCAGAGGACATCTAATGCCACGATAAAAAAATTTTTGGCACGAGAGGACAAGTCTTCCCAGGACAAGTCTCCCTGAGGACAAGTCTCCCCTAGGACAAGTCTCCCCAGGGACAAGTCTCCCAAGGGACATCTATTCTTACGATGAAAAAATTATTGCTGCGAGAGGGCAAGTCTTCCCAGGACAAGTCTCCCAGAGGACAAGTCTCCCCGAGGACAAGTCTTCCCGGGGACATATATTCCCACGATGAAAAAATTATTGCCACGAGAGGACAAGTCTTCCTAGGACAAGTCTCCCCGAGGACAAGTCTCCCCGAGGTCAAGTCTCCCCGAGGACAAGTCTCCCCGGGGACATCTCTTCCCACGATAAAAAAATTATTGCTACGAGAGGACAAGTCTTCCCAGGACAAGTCTCCCCGAGGACATCCCTTCCCACAATAAAAAAAATTTTGCCACGAGAGTACAAGTCTTTCCAGGAAAAGTCTCCCCGAGGACAACTCTCCCCGGGGACATATATTCCCACGATAAAAAAATTATTGCCACGAGAGGACAAGTCTTCCTAGGACAAGTCTCCCCGAGGACAAGTCTCCCCGGGGACAAGTCTCCCCGGGGACATCTCTTCTTACGATGAAAAAATTATTGCACGAGAGGACAAGTCTTCCCAGGACAAGTCTCCCCGAGGACATCCCTTCCCACAATAAAAAAAATTTTGCCACGAGAGTACAAGTCTTTCCAGGAAAAGTCTCCCCGAGGACTACTCTCCCCGGGGACATATATTCCCACGATGAAAAAATTATTGCCACGAGAGGACAAGTCTTCCTAGGACAAGTCTCTCCGAGGACAAGTCTCCTCGAGGACAAGTCTCCCCGGGGACATCTCTTCCCACGATGAAAAAATTATTGCCACCATAGAACAAATCTTATGAGGACAAGTCTCCCCGAGGAAAAGTCTCCCCGAGGACAAGTCTCCCGGGGGACAAGTCTCCCCGGGGACATCTCTTCTTACGATGAAAAAATTATTGCCATGAGAGAACAAGCCTTCCCAGGACAAGTTTTTCCGAGGACAAGTCTTCCCAGGGACATCTTTTTCGCCAAAAAAAAATATTGCTAAGAGAGGACAAGTCTTCCCAGGACAAGTCTCCCCGAGGACAAGTCTCCCCGAGGACAAGTCTCCCCGAGGACAAGTTTCCCAGGGGACATCTCTTCTTACGATGAAAAAATTATTGCCAAGATAGGACAAGTCTTCCTAGGACAAGTAATCCCGAGGACATCTCTTCCCACGATAAAAAAATTATTGCCACGAGAGGACAAGTCTTTCTAAAACAAGTCTCTCCGAGGACAAGTCTCTCCGTGGACAAGTCTCCCCGAGGACAAGTCTCCCCGGGGACATATTTTCCCACGATGAAAATATTATTGCCACGAGAGGACAAGTCTTTCTAGGACAAGTCTCCCCGAGAACAAGTCCCCTTCGGGGACATCTCTTCCCACGATGAAAAAATTATTGCCACAACAGAACAAATCTTATGAGGACAAGTCTTCCCGAGAAAAGGCTCCCCGAGGACAAGTCTCCCCGATGACAAGTCTCCCCGGGGAAAAGTCTCCCCGGGGACATCTCTTCTTACGATGAAAAAATTATTGCCATGAGAGGACAAGTCTTCCAAGGACAAGTGTTCCCGAGGACAAGTCTCTTCGAGGACAAGTCTCCCCGAGGAAAAGTCTCCCCGAGGACAAGTTTTCCGGTGACAAGTCTCCCCGATGACAAGTCTCCCCGGGGAAAAGTCTCCACGGAGACATCTCTTCTTACGATGAAAAAATTATTGCCACGAGAGGACAAGCCTTCCTAGAACAAGTCTCCACAAAGACAAGTCTCCCCGGGGACATATTTTCCCACGATGAAAAAATTATTGCCACGAGAGGACAAGTCTTCCTAGGACAAGTCTCCCCGAGGTCAAGTCTCCCCGGGGACAAGTCTCCCCCAGGACAAGTCTCCCCGGGGACAAGTCTCCCCGGGGACATCTCTTCTTACGATGTAAAAATTAATTGCCAAGAGAGGACAAGTCTTCCCAGGACAAGTCTCCCCGAGGCCAAGTCTCCCCGGGGACATCTCTTCTTACGATGAAAAAATTATTGCCACGAGAGGACAAGTCTTCCCAGGACAAGTCTCCCCGAGGACATCCCTTCCCACGATAAAAAAAATTTTGCCACGAGAGTACAAGTCTTTCCAGGAAAAGTCTCCCCGAGGACAACTCTCCCCGGGGACATATATTCCCACGATGAAAAAATTATTGCCACGAGAGGACAAGTCTTCCTAGGACAAGTCTCCCCGAGGACAAGTCTCCCCGGGGACAAGTCTCCCCGGGGACATCTCTTCTTACGATGAAAAATTATTGCTACGAGAGGACAAGTCTTCCCAGGACAAGTCTCCCCGAGGACATCCCTTCCCACAATAAAAAAAATTTTGCCACGAGAGTACAAGTCTTTCCAGGAAAAGTCTCCCCGAGGACAACTCTCCCCGGGGACATATATTCCCACGATAAAAAAATTATTGCCACGAGAGGACAAGTCTTCCTAGGACAAGTCTCCCCGAGGACAAGTCTCCCCGGGGACTAGTCTCCCCGGGGACATCTCTTCTTACGATGAAAAAATTAATTGCCAAGAGAGGACAAGTCTTCCTAAGACAAGTCTCCCCGAGGCCAAGTCCCCCCGGGGACAACTCTTCTTACAATGAAAAAATTATTGCCACCAGAGGACAAGTCTTCCCAGGACAAGTTTTTCCCAGGACAAGTCTCCTCCAGAACAAATCTCCTTAGGGACATCTCTTCCTACTAAAATAAATTATTGCCAAGAGAGTACAAGTCTTTCCAGGACAAGTCTCCCCAAAGACAAGTCTCCCCGGGGACATATTTTCCCACGATAAAAAAATTATTGCCACGAGAGGACAAGTCTTTCTAGGACAAGTCTCCCCGAGGACAAGTCTCCCCGGGGACGAGTCTTCCCCGGGGACATCTCTTCTTACGATGAAAAAATTATTGCCAACAAAGGACAAGTCTTCCCAGGACAAGACTCCCAGAGGACATCTAATGCCACGATAAAAAAATTTTTGGCACGAGAGGACAAGTCTTCCCAGGACAAGTCTCCCTGAGGACAAGTCTCCCCTAGGACAAGTCTCCCCAGGGACAAGTCTCCCAAGGGACATCTATTCTTACGATGAAAAAATTATTGCTGCGAGAGGGCAAGTCTTCCCAGGACAAGTCTCCCAGAGGACAAGTCTCCCCGAGGACAAGTCTTCCCGGGGACATATATTCCCACGATGAAAAAATTATTGCCACGAGAGGACAAGTCTTCCTAGGACAAGTCTCCCCGAGGACAAGTCTCCCCGAGGTCAAGTCTCCCCGAGGACAAGTCTCCCCGGGGACATCTCTTCCCACGATAAAAAAATTATTGCCACCACAGAACAAATCTTATGAGGACAAGTCTCCCCGAGGAAAAGTCTCCCCGAGGACAAGTCTCCCGGGGGACAAGTCTCCCCGGGGACATCTCTTCTTACGATGAAAAAATTATTGCCATGAGAGAACAAGCCTTCCCAGGACAAGTTTTTCTGAGGACAAGTCTTCCCAGGGACATCTCTTTCCACCAAAAAAAAATATTGCTAAGAGAGGACAAGTCTTCCCAGGACAAGTCTCCCCGAGGACAAGTCTCCCCGAGGACAAGTCACCCCGAGGACAAGTCTCCCAGGGGACATCTCTTCTTACGATGAAAAAATTATTGCCAAGATAGGATAAGTCTTCCTAGGACAAGTCTTCCCGAGGACATCTCTTCCCACGATAAAAAAATTATTGCCACGAGAGGACAAGTCTTTCTAGAACAAGTCTCTCCGAGGACAAGTCTTTCCGTGGACAAGTCTCCCCGAGGACAAGTCTCCCCGGGGACATATTTTCCCACGATGAAAAAATTATTGCCACGAGAGGACAAGTCTTCCTAGGACAAGTCTCCCCGAGAACAAGTCCCCTTCGGGGACATCTCTTCCCACGATGAAAAAAATATTGCCACAACAGAACAAATCTTATGAGGACAAGTCTTCCTGAGAAAAGGCTCCCCGAGGACAAGTCTCCCCGATGACAAGTCTCCCCGGGGAAAAGTCTCCCCGGGGACATCTCTTCTTACGATGAAAAAATTATTGCCATGAGAGGACAAGTCTTCCAAGGACAAGTGTTCCCGAGGACAGGTCTCTTCGAGGACAAGTCTCCCCGAGGAAAAGTCTCCCCGAGGACAAGTTTTCCGGTGACAAGTCTCCCCGATGACAAGTCTCCCCGGGGAAAAGTCTCCACGGAGACATCTCTTCTTACGATAAAAAAATTATTGCCACGAGAGGACAAGTCTTCCTAGGACAAGTCTCCCCGAGGTCAAGTCTCCCCGGGGACAAGTCTCCCCGAGGACAAGTCTCCCCGGGGACAAGTCTCCCCGGGGGACATCTCTTCTTACGATATAAAAATTAATTGCAAGAGAGGACAAGTCTTCCCAGGACAAGTCTCCCCGAGGCCAAGTCTCCCCAGGGACATCTCTTCTTACGATGAAAAAATTATTGCCACGAGAGGACAAGTCTTCCTAGGACAAGTCTCCCCGAGGACAAGTCTCCCCGGGGACAAGTCTCCCCGGGGACATCTCTTCTTACGATGAAAAATTATTGCCACGAGAGGACAAGTCTTCCCAGGACAAGTCTCCCGAGGACATCCTTCCACAATAAAAAAAATTTTGCCACGAGAGTACAAGTCTTTCAGGAAAAGTCTCCCCGAGGACAACTCTTCCCGGGGACATATATTCCCACGATGAAAAAATTATTGCCACGAAGAGGACAAAGTATTCCTAGGACAAGTCTCCCGAGGACTAGTCTCCCCGGGGGACTAGTCTCCCGAAGACAAGTATCCCCGGGGACAAGTCTCCCCGGGGACAACTCTTCTTACAATGAAAAAAATTATTGCCACCAGAGGACAAGTCTTCCCAGGACAAGTTTTTCCCAGGACAAGTCTCCTCCCAGAACAAATCTCCTTAGGGACATCTCTTCCTACTAAAATAAATTATTGCCAAGAGAGTACAAGTCTTTCCAGGACAAGTCTCCCAAAGACAAGTCTCCCCGGGGACATATTTTCCCACGATAAAAAAATTATTGCCACGAGAGGACAAGTCTTTCTAGGACAAGTCTCCCTGAGGACAAGTCCTCCCGGGCACGAGTCTTCCCCGGGGACATCTCTTTTACGATGAAAAAATTATTGCCAACAAAGGACAAGTCATCCAGGACAAGACTCCCAGAGGACATCTATTGCCACGATAAAAAATTTTTGGCACGAGAGGACAAGTCTTCCCAGGACAAGTCTCCCTGAGGACAAGTCTCCCCTAGGACAAGTCTCCCCAGGGACAAGTCTCCCAAGGGACATCTATTCTTACGATGAAAAAATTATTGCTGCGAGAGGGCAAGTCTTCCCAGGACAAGTGTCCCCAGGGACAAGTCTCCCCGAGGACAAGTCTCCCCGGAGACAAGTCTTCCCAGGGACATCTCTTCCCACCAAAAAAAATTATTGCTAAGAGAGGACAAGTCTTCGCAGGACCAGTCTTCCCGAGGACAAGTCTCCCCGAGGACAAGTCTCCCCGGGGACAAGTCTCCCCGAGGACAAGTCTCCCCGGAGACAAGTCTTCCCATGGACATTTTACTTCACCTAAAAAAATTATTGCTAAGAGAGGACAAGTCTTCCCAGGACAAGTCTCCCAGAGGACAAGTCTCCCCGAGGACAAGTCTTCCCGGGGACAAGTCTCCCGGGGACATCTCTTCTTACGATGAAAAAATTATTGCCATGAAAGGACAAGCCTTCCCAGGGCAAGTCTCCGCGAGGACAAGTCTCCCCGAGGACAAGTCTCCCCGGGGACAAGTCTCCCCGGGGACATCTCTTCATACAATGAAAAAATTATTGCCAAGAGAGGCGAAGTCTTCCCAGGACAAGTCTCCCCGAGGACATCTCTTCCCACGCTAAAAAAATTATTGCCACGACAGGACAAGTCTTCCTAGGACAAGTCTCTCCGAGGACAAGTCTCCCCGAGGACAAGTCTCCCCGGGGACATCTCTTCCCACGATGTAAAAATTATTGCCACCACAGAACAAATCTTATGAGGACAAGTCTCCCCGAGGAAAAGTCTCCCCGAGGACAAGTCTCCCGGGGGACAAGTCTCCCCGGTTACATCTCTTCTTACGATGAAAAAATTATTGCCATGAGAGAACAAGCCTTCCCAGGACAAGTTTTTCCGAGGACAAGTCTTCCCAGGGACATCTCTTTCCACCGAAAAAAAAAATATTGCTAAGAGAGGACAAGTCTTCCCAGGACAAGTCTCCCCGAGAACAAGTCTCCCCGAGGACAAGTCTCCCAGGGGACATCTCTTCTTACGATGAAAAAATTATTGCCAAGATAGGACAAGTCTTCCTAGGACAAGTCTCCCCGAGAACAAGTCCCCTTCGGGGACATCTCTTCCCACGGTGAAAAAATTATTGCCACAACAGAACAAATCTTATGAGGACAAGTCTTCCCGAGAAAAGGCTCCCCGAGGACAAGTCTCCCCGATGACAAGTTTTCCGGTGACAAGTCTCCCCGATGACAAGTCTCCCCGGGGAAAAGTCTCCACGGAGACATCTCTTCTTACGATGAAAAAATTATTGCCACAAGAGGACAAGTCTTCCTAGGACAAGTCTCCTCGAGGTCAAGTCTCCCCGGGGACAAGTCTCCCCGAGGACAAGTCTCCCCGGGGACAAGTCTCCCCGGGGACATCTCTTCTTACGATGTAAAAATTAATTGCCAAGAGAGGACAAGTCTTCCCAGGACAAGTCTCCCCGAGGCCAACTCTCCCCGGGGGCATCTCTTCTTACGATGAAAAAATTATTGCCACGAGAGGACAAGTCTTCCCAGGACAAGTCTCCCCGAGGACATCCCTTCCCACGATAAAAAAAATTTTGCCACGAGAGTACAAGTCCTTCCAGGAAAAGTCTACCCGAGGACAACTCTCCCCGGGGACATATATTCCCACGATGAAAAAATTATTGCCACGAGAGGACAAGTCTTCCTAGGACAAGTCTCCCCGAGAATAAGTCTCCCCGGGGACAAGTCTCCCCGGAGACAAGTCTTCCCAGAGACATCTCTTCCCACCAAAAAAAATTATTGCTAAGAGAGGACAAGTCTTCCCAGGACCAGTCTTCCCGAGGACAAGTCTCCCCGAGGACAAGTCTCCCCGAGGACAAGTCTCCCCGGGGACAAGTCTCCCCGAGGACAAGTCTCCCCGAGGACAAGTCTCCCCGGGGACAAGTCTCCCCGGGGACAAGTCTCCCCGAGGACAAGTCTCCCCGGAGACAAGTCTTCCCATGGACATCTCACTTCACCTAAAAAAATTATTGCTAAGAGAGGACAAGTCTTCCCAGGACAAGTCTCCCCGGGGACAAGTCTCCCCGAGGACAAGTCTCCCCGGGGACAAGTCTCCCCGGGGACATCTCTTCTTACGATATAAAAATTAATTGCCAAGAGAGGACAAGTCTTCCCAGGACAAGTCTCCCCGAGGCCAAGTCTCCCCGGGGACATCTCTTCTTACGATGAAAAAATTATTGCCACGAGAGGACAAGTCTTCCTAGGACAAGTCTCCCCGAGGACAAGTCTCCCCGGGGACAAGTCTCCCCGGGGACATCTCTTCTTACGATGAAAAAATTATTGCCACGAGAGGACAAGTCTTCCCAGGACAAGTCTCCCCGAGGACATCCCTTCCCACAATAAAAAAAATTTTGCCACGAGAGTACAAGTCTTTCCAGGAAAAGTCTCCCCGAGGACAACTCTTCCCGGGGACATATATTCCCACGATGAAAAAATTATTGCCACGAGAGGACAAGTATTCCTAGGACAAGTCTCCCCGAGGACTAGTCTCCCCGGGGACTAGTCTCCCCGAAGACAAGTATCCCCGGGGACAAGTCTCCCCGGGGACAACTCTTCTTACAATGAAAAAATTATTGCCACCAGAGGACAAGTCTTCCCAGGACAAGTTTTTCCCAGGACAAGTCTCCTCCAGAACAAATCTCCTTAGGGACATCTCTTCCTACTAAAATAAATTATTGCCAAGAGAGTACAAGTCTTTCCAGGACAAGTCTCCCCAAAGACAAGTCTCCCCGGGGACATATTTTCCCACGATAAAAAAATTATTGCCACGAGAGGACAAGTCTTCCCAGGACAAGTCTCCCTGAGGACAAGTCTCCCCTAGGACAAGTCTCCCCAGGGACAAGTCTCCCAAGGGACATCTATTCTTACGATGAAAAAATTATTGCTGCGAGAGGGCAAGTCTTCCCAGGACAAGTGTCCCCAGGGACAAGTCTCCCCGAGGACAAGTCTCCCCGGAGACAAGTCTTCCCAGGGACATCTCTTCCCACCAAAAAAAATTATTGCTAAGAGAGGACAAGTCTTCGCAGGACCAGTCTTCCCGAGGACAAGTCTCCCCGAGGACAAGTCTCCCCGGGGACAAGTCTCCCCGAGGACAAGTCTCCCCGGAGACAAGTCTTCCCATGGACATTTTACTTCACCTAAAAAAATTATTGCTAAGAGAGGACAAGTCTTCCCAGGACAAGTCTCCCAGAGGACAAGTCTCCCCGAGGACAAGTCTTCCCGGGGACAAGTCTCCCGGGGACATCTCTTCTTACGATGAAAAAATTATTGCCATGAAAGGACAAGCCTTCCCAGGGCAAGTCTCCGCGAGGACAAGTCTCCCCGAGGACAAGTCTCCCCGGGGACAAGTCTCCCCGGGGACATCTCTTCATACAATGAAAAAATTATTGCCAAGAGAGGCGAAGTCTTCCCAGGACAAGTCTCCCCGAGGACATCTCTTCCCACGCTAAAAAAATTATTGCCACGACAGGACAAGTCTTCCTAGGACAAGTCTCTCCGAGGACAAGTCTCCCCGAGGACAAGTCTCCCCGGGGACATCTCTTCCCACGATGTAAAAATTATTGCCACCACAGAACAAATCTTATGAGGACAAGTCTCCCCGAGGAAAAGTCTCCCCGAGGACAAGTCTCCCGGGGGACAAGTCTCCCCGGTTACATCTCTTCTTACGATGAAAAAATTATTGCCATGAGAGAACAAGCCTTCCCAGGACAAGTTTTTCCGAGGACAAGTCTTCCCAGGGACATCTCTTTCCACCGAAAAAAAAAATATTGCTAAGAGAGGACAAGTCTTCCCAGGACAAGTCTCCCCGAGAACAAGTCTCCCCGAGGACAAGTCTCCCAGGGGACATCTCTTCTTACGATGAAAAAATTATTGCCAAGATAGGACAAGTCTTCCTAGGACAAGTCTCCCCGAGAACAAGTCCCCTTCGGGGACATCTCTTCCCACGGTGAAAAAATTATTGCCACAACAGAACAAATCTTATGAGGACAAGTCTTCCCGAGAAAAGGCTCCCCGAGGACAAGTCTCCCCGATGACAAGTTTTCCGGTGACAAGTCTCCCCGATGACAAGTCTCCCCGGGGAAAAGTCTCCACGGAGACATCTCTTCTTACGATGAAAAAATTATTGCCACAAGAGGACAAGTCTTCCTAGGACAAGTCTCCTCGAGGTCAAGTCTCCCCGGGGACAAGTCTCCCCGAGGACAAGTCTCCCCGGGGACAAGTCTCCCCGGGGACATCTCTTCTTACGATGTAAAAATTAATTGCCAAGAGAGGACAAGTCTTCCCAGGACAAGTCTCCCCGAGGCCAACTCTCCCCGGGGGCATCTCTTCTTACGATGAAAAAATTATTGCCACGAGAGGACAAGTCTTCCCAGGACAAGTCTCCCCGAGGACATCCCTTCCCACGATAAAAAAAATTTTGCCACGAGAGTACAAGTCCTTCCAGGAAAAGTCTACCCGAGGACAACTCTCCCCGGGGACATATATTCCCACGATGAAAAAATTATTGCCACGAGAGGACAAGTCTTCCTAGGACAAGTCTCCCCGAGAATAAGTCTCCCCGGGGACAAGTCTCCCCGGAGACAAGTCTTCCCAGAGACATCTCTTCCCACCAAAAAAAATTATTGCTAAGAGAGGACAAGTCTTCCCAGGACCAGTCTTCCCGAGGACAAGTCTCCCCGAGGACAAGTCTCCCCGAGGACAAGTCTCCCCGGGGACAAGTCTCCCCGAGGACAAGTCTCCCCGAGGACAAGTCTCCCCGGGGACAAGTCTCCCCGGGGACAAGTCTCCCCGAGGACAAGTCTCCCCGGAGACAAGTCTTCCCATGGACATCTCACTTCACCTAAAAAAATTATTGCTAAGAGAGGACAAGTCTTCCCAGGACAAGTCTCCCAGAGGACAAGTCTCCCCGAGGACAAGTCTTCCCGGGGACAAGTCTCCCGGGGACATCTCTTCTTACGATGAAAAAATTATTGCCATGAGAGGACAAGCCTTCCCAGGACAAGTCTCCGCGAGGACAAGTCTCCCCGAGGACAAGTCTCCCCGGGGACAAGTCTCCCCGGGGACATCTCTTCATACAATGAAAAAATTATTGCCAAGAGAGGCGAAGTCTTCCCAGGACAAGTCTCCCCGAGGACATCTCTTCCCACGCTAAAAAAATTATTGCCACGACAGGACAAGTCTTCCTAGAACAAGTGTCCCCGAGGACAAGTATCCCCGGGGACAAGTCTCCCGGGGACATCTCTTCTTACGATGAAAAAATTATTACTATGAGAGGACAAGCTTTCCCAGGACAAGTTTTTCCGAGGAAAAGTCTCCCAGGGACATCTCTTTCCACCAAAAAAAAATATTGCCAAGAGAGGACAAGTCTTCCCAGGACAAGTCTCCCCGAGGACAAGTCTCCCCGAGGACAAGTCTTCCCGGGGACAAGTCTCCCGGGGACATCTCTTCTTACGATGAAAAAATTATTGCCATGAGAGGACAAGCCTTCCCAGGACAAGTCTCCGCGAGGACAAGTCTCCCCGAGGACAAGTCTCCCCGGGGACAAGTCTCCCCGGGGACATCTCTTCATACAATGAAAAAATTATTGCCAAGAGAGGCGAAGTCTTCCCAGGACAAGTCTCCCCGAGGACATCTCTTCCCACGCTAAAAAAATTATTGCCACGACAGGACAAGTCTTCCTAGAACAAGTGTCCCCGAGGACAAGTATCCCCGGGGACAAGTCTCCGGGGACATCTCTTCTTACGATGAAAAAATTATTGCTATGGGAGGACAAGCTTTCCCAGGACAAGTTTTTCCGAGGAAAAGTCTCCCAGGGACATCTCTTCCCACCAAAAAAAAATATTGCCAAAAGACGACAAGTCTTCCCAGGACAAGTCTCCCCGAGGACAAGTCTCCCCGAGGACAAGTCTCCCCGGGGACATCTCTTCCCACGATAAAAAAATTATTGCCACCACAGAACAAATCTTATGAGTACAAGTCTCCCCGGGGAAAAGTCTCCTTGAAGACAAGTATCTTCGAGGACAAGTCTCCCCGAGGACAAGTCTCCCCGGGGACATCTCTTCCCACGATGAAAAAATTATTGCCACCACAGAACAAATCTTATGAGGACAAGTCTCTCCGAGGAAAAGTCTCCCCGAGGACAAGCCTTCCCGAGGACAACTCTCCCCGGGGACATATCTTCCCACGATGAAAAAATTATTGCCACGAGAGGACAAGTCTTCCTAGGACAAGGCTCCCCGAGAACAAGTATCCTCGGGTACAAGTCTCTCCGTGGACATCTCTTCTTACGATGAAAAAATTATTGCCAAGAAAGGACAAGTCTTCCCAGGACAAGACCCCCGAAGACATCTCTTCCCACGATAAAAAAATTATTGCCACGAGAGGACAAGTCTTCCTAGAACAAGTCTCCCCAAAGACAAGTCTCCCCGGGGACATATTTTCCCACGATTAAAAAATTATTGCCACGACAGAACGAATCTTATGAGGACAAGTCTCCCTGAGGAAAAGTCTCCCCGAGGACATGTCTCCCCGATGACAAGTCTCCCCGGGGACATCTCTTCATACGATGAAAAAATTAATTGCCAAAAGAGGACAAGTCTTCTCAGGACAAGTCTCCCAGAGGCCAAGTCTCCCCGGGGACAAGTCTTCCCAGGGGACAAGTCTCCCGAGGACAGGTCTCCCAGGGGACATCTCTTCTTACAATGAAAAAATTATTGCCATGAGAGGACAAGCCTTCCCAGGACAAGTTTTTCCGAGGACAAGTCTTCCCAGGGACATCTCTTCCCACCAAAAAAAAATATTGCCAAGAGACGACAAGTCTTCCCAGGACAAGTCTCCGCGAGGACAAGTTTCCCCGAGGACAAGTTTCCCGGGGACAAGTCTCCCCGGGGACATCTCTTCTTACGATGAAAAAATTATTGCCATGAGAGGACAAGCTTTCCCAGGACAAGTTTTTCCGAGGACAAGTCTTCCCAGGGACATCTCTTTCCACCAAAAAAAAATATTGCTAAGAGAGGACATGTCTTTCCAGGACAAGTCTCCCCGAGGACAAGTCTCCCCGAGGACAAGTCTCCCCGAGGACAAGTCTCCCCGGGGACATCTCTTTTCACGATGAAAAAATTATTGCCACCTCAGAACAAATTTTATGAGTACAAGTCTCCCCGGGGAAAAGTCTCCCCGAAGACAAGTCTCCCCGAGGACAAGTCTCCCCGAGGACAAGTCTCCCCGGGGACATCTCTTCCCACGATGAAAAAATTATTGCCACCACAGAACAAATCTTATGAGGACAAGTCTTTCCGAGGAAAAGTCTCCCCGAGGACAAGTCTTCCCGGGGACAAGTCTCCCCGGGGATATCTCTTCTTACGATGAAAAAATTATTGTTATGAGAGGACAAGCCTTCCCAGGACAAGTTTTTCCGAGGACAAGTCTCCCCGGGGACATCTCTTTCCACCAAAAAAAAATATTGACAAGAGAGTACAAGTCTTCCCAGGACAAGTCTCCCCGAGGACAAGTCTCCCCGAGGACAAGTCTCCCTGAGGACAAGTCTCCCAGGGGACATCTCTTCTTACAATGAAAAAATTATTGCCATGAGAGGACAAGCCTTCCCAGGACAAGTTTTTCCGAGGACAAGTCATTCCAGGGACATCTCTTCCCACCAAAAAAAAATATTGCCAAGAGACGACAAGTCTTCCCAGGACAAGTCTCCCCGAGGACAAGTCTCCTCGGGGACAAGTCTCCCCGGGGACACCTCTTCTTACGATGAAAAAATTATTGTTATGAGAAAACAAGTCTTCCCAGGACAAGTCTCCCCGAGGACAAGTCTCCCCGAGGACAAGTCTCCCCGAGGAAAAGTCTCCCAGGGGACATCTCTTCTTACAATGAAAAAATTATTGCCATGAGAGGACAAGCCTTCCCAGGACAAGTTTTTCCGAGGACAAGTCTTCCCAGGGACATCTCTTCCCACCAAAAAAAAATATTGCCAAAAGACGACAAGTCTTCCCAGGACAAGTCTCCCCGAGGACAAGTCTCCCCGGAGACAAGTCTTCCCAGGGACATCTCCTCCCACCAAAAAAAATTATTTCTAAGAGAGGACAAGTCTTCCCAGGACCAGTCTCCCCGAAGACAAGTCTCCCCGAGGACAAGTCTCCCCGAGGACAAGTATCCCCGGGGACATCTCTTCCCACGATGAAAAAATTATTGCCACTACAGAACAAATCTTATGAGGATAAGTCTCTCCGAGGAAAAGTCTCCCTGAGGACAAGTCTCCCCGGGGACATCTCTTCTTACGATGAAAAAATTATTGCCATGAGAGGACAAGCCTTACCAGGACAAGTTTTTCCGAGGACAAGTCTTCCCAGGGACATCTCTTTCCACCAAAAAAAAATATTGCCAAGAGAGGACAAGTCTTCCCAGGACAAGTCTCCCCGAGGACAAGTCTGCCCGAGGACAAGTCTCCCCGAGGACAAGTCTCCCCGGGGACAAGTCTCCCCGTGGACAAGTCTCCCCGGGGACAAGTCTCCCCGTGGACAAGTCTCCCCGGGGACAAGTCTCCCCGGGGACACCTCTTCTTACGATGAAAAAATTATTGTTATGAGAGAACAAGTCTTCCCAGGACAAGTCTCCCCGAGGACAAGTCTCTTCAAAGACAAGTCTCCCCGGGGACATATTTTCCCACGATGAAAAAATTATTGCCACGAGAGAACAAGTCTTCCCAGGACAAGTCTCCCCGAGGACAAGTCTCTTGGAGGACAAGTCTCCCCGGGGACATATTTTCCCACGATGAAAAAATTATTGCCACGAGAGGAAAAGTCTTCCTAGGACAAGTCTCATCAAGGACAAGTCTCCACAAGGACAAGTCTCCCCGGGGACATCTCTTCCGACGATGAAAAAATTAATGCTACGACAGAACAAATCTTCCCAGGACAAGTCTCCCCAGGGACAAGTCTCCCCGAGGACAAGTCTCCCCGGAGACAAGTCTTCCCAGGGACATCTCTTCCCACCAAAAAAAATTATTGCTAAGAGAGGACAAGTCTTCCCAGGACCAGTCTCCCCGAAGACAAGTCTCCCCGAGGACAAGTCTCCCCGAGGACAAGTCTCCCCGGGGACATCTCTTCCCACGATGAAAAAATTATTGCCACCACAGAACAAATCTTATGAGGACAAGTCTCTCCAAGGAAAAGTCTCCCTGAGGACAAGTCTCCCTGGAGACAAGTTTCCCCGGGGACATCTCTTCTTACAATGAAAAAATTATTGCCATGAGAGGACAAGCCTTCCCAGGACAAGTTTTTCCAAGGACAAGTCTTCCCAGGGACATCTCTTTCCACCAAAAAAAAATATTGCCGAGAGAGGACAAGTCTTCCCAGGACAAGTCTCCCCGTGGACAAGTCTCTCCGAGGACAAGTCTCCCCGAGGACAAGTCTCCCAGGGGACATCTCTTCTTACGATGAAAAAATTATTGCCATGAGAGGACAAGCCTTCCTAGGACAAGTCTTCCCAAGACAAGTCTCCCCGTGGACAAGTCTCTCCGAGGACAAGTCTCCCCGAGGACAAGTCTCCCCGGGGACATCTCTTTCCACGATGAAAAAATTATTGCCACCACAGAACAAATCTTATGAGTACAAGTCTCCCCGGGGAAAAGTCTCTCCGGGGACAAGTCTCCCCGGGGACAAGTGTCCCCGGGAACACCTCTTCTTACGATGAAAAAATTATTGTTATGAGAGAACAAGTCTTCCCAGGACAAGTCTCCCCGAGGACAAGTCTCTTCGAGGACAAGTCTCCCCGAGGACATATTTTCCCACGATGAAAAAATTATCGCCACGAGAGGAAAAGTCTTCCTAGGACAAGTCTCATCGAGGACAAGTCTCCCCTAGGACAAGTCTCCCCAGGGACAAGTCTCCTAGGGGACAGCTATTCTTACGATGAAAAAATTATTGCTGCGAGAGGGCAAGTCTTCCCAGGACAAGTCTCCCCAGGGACAAGTCTCCCCGGGGACAAGTCTCCCCGGGGACATCTCTTCATACAATGAAAAAATTATTGCCAAGAGAGGCGAAGTCTTCCCAGGACAAGTCTCCCCGAGGACATCTCTTCCCACGCTAAAAAAATTATTGCCACGAGAGGACAAGTCTTCCTAGAACTAGTGTCCCAGAGGACAAGTCTTCCCAGGACAAGTCTCCCCAGGGACATCTCTTCCTACCGAAAAAAATTATTACCAAGAGTGTACAAGCCTTCCCAGGTCAAGTCTCCCCGAGGACAAGTCTCCCCAGGGATATATCTTTCCACAATGAAAAAATTATTGCCTCGAGAGGACAAGTCTTCCTAGGACAAGTCTCCCCTAGGAAAAGTCTCCCCAGGGACAAGTCTTCCAAGGGACATCTATTCTTACGATGAAAAAATTATTGCTGCGAGAGGGCAAGTCTTCCCAGGACAAGCCTCCCCGAGGACAAGTCTTCCCGGAGACAAGTCTTCCCAGGGACATCTCTTCCCACCAAAAAAAATTATTTCTAAAAGAGGACAAGTCTTCCCAGGACCAGTCTCCCCGAAGACAAGTCTCCCCGAGGACAAGTCTCCCCGAGGACAAGTCTCCCCGGGGACATCTCTTCCCACGATGAAAAAATTATTGCTACCGCAGAACAAATCTTATGAGGACAAGTCTCTCCGAGGAAAAGTCTCCCTGAGGACAAGTCTCCCCGGGGACATCTCTTCTTACGATGAAAAAATTATTGCCATGAGAGGACAAGCCTTACCAGGACAAGTTTTTCCGAGGACAAGTCTTCCCAGGGACATCTCTTCCCACCAAAAAAAATTATTTCTAAGAGAGGACAAGTCATCCCAGGAACAGTCTCCCCGAAGACAAGTCTCCCCGAGGACAAGTCTCCCCGAGGACAAGTCTCCCCGGGGACAATTCTCCCCGGGGACAAGTCTCCCCGGGGACACCTCTTCTTACGATGAAAAAATTATTGTTATGAGAGAACAAGTCTTCCCAGGACAAGTCTCCCCGAGGACAAGTCTCTTCGAGGACAAGTCTCCCCGGGGACATATTTTCCCACGATGAAAAAATTATTGCCACGAGAGGAAAAGTCTCCCTAGGACAAGTCTCATCGAGGACAAGTCTCCCCAAGGACAAGTCTCCCCGAGGACATCTCTTCCGACGATGAAAAAATTAATGCTACGACAGAACAAATCTTCCCAGGACAAGTCTCTCCGAGGAAAAGTCTTCCCTAGGACAAGTTTCCCCGGGGACATCTCTTCTTACAATAAAAAAATTATTGCCACCAGAGGACAAGTCTTCCCAGGACAACTCTCCCCAGGGACATCTCTTCCTACTGAAAAAAATTATTGCCAAGAGAGTACAAGCCTTTCCAGGTCAAGACTCCCCGAGGACAAGTCTCCCCAGGGATATATCTTCCCACAATGAAAAAATTATTGCCTCGAAATGACAAGTCTTCCTAGGACAAGTCTCCCTTAGGACAAGTCTCCCCAGGGACAAGTCTCCCAAGGGACATCTATTCTTACGATGAAAAAATTATTGCTGCGAGAGGGCAAGTCTTCCCAGGACAAGTCTTCCCAGGGACAAGTCTCCCAGGGGACAAGTCTCCCTGGGGACATCTCTTCTTACGATGTAAAAATTAATTGCCAAGAGAGGACAAGTCTTCCCAGGACAAGTCTCCCCGAGGCCAACTCTCCCCGGGGGCATCTCTTCTTACGATGAAAAAATTATTGCCACGAGAGGACAAGTCTTCCTAGGACAAGTCTCCTCGAGGACAAGTCTCCCCAAGGACAAGTCTCCCCGAGGACAAGTCTCCCCGGGGACAAGTCTCCCCGAGGACAAGTCTCCCCGAGGACAAGTCTCCCCGGGGACAAGTCTCCCCGGGGAAAAGTCTCCACGGAGACATCTCTTCTTACGATGAAAAAATTATTGCCACAAGAGGACAAGTCTTCCTAGGACAAGTCTCCTCGAGGTCAAGTCTCCCCGGGGACAAGTCTCCCCGAGGACAAGTCTCCCCGGGGACAAGTCTCCCTGGGGACATCTCTTCTTACGATGTAAAAATTAATTGCCAAGAGAGGACAAGTCTTCCCAGGACAAGTCTCCCCGAGGCCAACTCTCCCCGGGGGCATCTCTTCTTACGATGAAAAAATTATTGCCACGAGAGGACAAGTCTTCCCAGGACAAGTCTCCCCGAGGACATATATTCCCACGATGAAAAAATTATTGCCACGAGAGGACAAGTCTTCCTAGGACAAGTCTCCCCGAGGATAAGTCTCCCCGGGGACAAGTCTCCCCGGAGACAAGTCTTCCCAGAGACATCTCTTCCCACCAAAAAAAATTATTGCTAAGAGAGGACAAGTCTTCCCAGGACCAGTCTTCCCGAGGACAAGTCTCCCCGAGGACAAGTCTCCCCGAGGACAAGTCTCCCCGGGGACAAGTCTCCCCGAGGACAAGTCTCCCCGAGGACAAGTCTCCCCGGGGACAAGTCTCCCCGGGGACAAGTCTCCCCGGAGACAAGTCTTCCCATGGACATCTCACTTCACCTAAAAAAATTATTGCTAAGAGAGGACAAGTCTTCCCAGGACAAGTCTCCCAGAGGACAAGTCTCCCCGAGGACAAGTCTTCCCGGGGACAAGTCTCCCGGGGACATCTCTTCTTACGATGAAAAAATTATTGACATGAGAGGACAAGCCTTTCCAGGACAAGTCTCCGCGAGGACAAGTCTCCCCGAGGACAAGTCTCCCCGGGGACAAGTCTCCCCGGAGACAAGTCTTCCCATGGACATTTTACTTCACCTAAAAAAATTATTGCTAAGAGAGGACAAGCCTTCCCAGGACAAGTCTCCGCGAGGACAAGTCTCCCCGAGGACAAGTCTCCCCGAGGACAAGTCTCCCCGGAGACAAGTCTTCCCATGGACATTTTACTTCACCTAAAAAAATTATTGCTAAGAGAGGACAAGTCTTCCCAGGACAAGTCTCCCAGAGGACAAGTCTCCCCGAGGACAAGTCTTCCCGGGGACAAGTCTCCCGGGGACATCTCTTCTTACGATGAAAAAATTATTGCCATGAAAGGACAAGCCTTCCCAGGGCAAGTCTCCGCGAGGACAAGTCTCCCCGAGGACAAGTCTCCCCGGGGACAAGTCTCCCCGGGGACATCTCTTCATACAATGAAAAAATTATTGCCAAGAGAGGCGAAGTCTTCCCAGGACAAGTCTCCCCGAGGACATCTCTTCCCACGCTAAAAAAATTATTGCCACGACAGGACAAGTCTTCCTAGAACAAGTGTCCCCGAGGACAAGTATCCCCGGGGACAAGTCTCCCGGGGACATCTCTTCTTACGATGAAAAAATTATTGCTATGAGAGGACAAGCTTTCCCAGGACAAGTTTTTCCGAGGACAAGTCTTCCCAGGGACATCTCTTTCCACCGAAAAAAAAAATATTGCTAAGAGAGGACAAGTCTTCCCAGGACAAGTCTCCCCGAGAACAAGTCTCCCCGAGGACAAGTCTCCCAGGGGACATCTCTTCTTACGATGAAAAAATTATTGCCAAGATAGGACAAGTCTTCCTAGGACAAGTCTCCCCGAGAACAAGTCCCCTTCGGGGTCATCTCTTCCCACGGTGAAAAAATTATTGCCACAACAGAACAAATCTTATGAGGACAAGTCTTCCCGAGAAAAGGCTCCCCGAGGACAAGTCTCCCCGATGACAAGTTTTCCGGTGACAAGTCTCCCCGATGACAAGTCTCCCCGGGGAAAAGTCTCCACGGAGACATCTCTTCTTACGATGAAAAAATTATTGCCACAAGAGGACAAGTCTTCCTAGGACAAGTCTCCTCGAGGTCAAGTCTCCCCGGGGACAAGTCTCCCCGAGGACAAGTCTCCCCGGGGACAAGTCTCCCCGGGGACATCTCTTCTTACGATGTAAAAATTAATTGCCAAGAGAGGACAAGTCTTCCCAGGACAAGTCTCCCCGAGGCCAACTCTCCCCGGGGGCATCTCTTCTTACGATGAAAAAATTATTGCCACGAGAGGACAAGTCTTCCCAGGACAAGTCTCCCCGAGGACATCCCTTCCCACGATAAAAAAAATTTTGCCACGAGAGTACAAGTCCTTCCAGGAAAAGTCTACCCGAGGACAACTCTCCCCGGGGACATATATTCCCACGATGAAAAAATTATTGCCACGAGAGGACAAGTCTTCCTAGGACAAGTCTCCCCGAGAATAAGTCTCCCCGGGGACAAGTCTCCCCGGAGACAAGTCTTCCCAGAGACATCTCTTCCCACCAAAAAAAATTATTGCTAAGAGAGGACAAGTCTTCCCAGGACCAGTCTTCCCGAGGACAAGTCTCCCCGAGGACAAGTCTCCCCGAGGACAAGTCTCCCCGGGGACAAGTCTCCCCGAGGACAAGTCTCCCCGAGGACAAGTCTCCCCGGGGACAAGTCTCCCCGGGGACAAGTCTCCCCGAGGACAAGTCTCCCCGAGGACAAGTCTCCCCGGAGACAAGTCTTCCCATGGACATCTCACTTCACCTAAAAAAATTATTGCTAAGAGAGGACAAGTCTTCCCAGGACAAGTCTCCCAGAGGACAAGTCTCCCCGAGGACAAGTCTCCCCGGAGACAAGTCTTCCCAGAGACATCTCTTCCCACCAAAAAAAATTATTGCTAAGAGAGGACAAGTCTTCCCAGGACCAGTCTTCCCGAGGACAAGTCTCCCCGAGGACAAGTCTCCCCGGGGACAAGTCTCCCCGGGGACAAGTCTCCCCGAGGACAAGTCTCCCCGGAGACAAGTCTTCCCATGGACATCTCACTTCACCTAAAAAAATTATTGCTAAGAGAGGACAAGTCTTCCCAGGACAAGTCTCCCAGAGGACAAGTCTCCCCGAGGACAAGTCTTCCCGGGGACAAGTCTCCCGGGGACATCTCTTCTTACGATGAAAAAATTATTGCCATGAGAGGACAAGCCTTCCCAGGACAAGTCTCCGCGAGGACAAGTCTCCCCGAGGACAAGTCTCCCCGGGGACAAGTCTCCCCGGGGACATCTCTTCATACAATGAAAAAATTATTGCCAAGAGAGGCGAAGTCTTCCCAGGACAAGTCTCCCCGAGGACATCTCTTCCCACGCTAAAAAAATTATTGCCACGACAGGACAAGTCTTCCTAGAACAAGTGTCCCCGAGGACAAGTATCCCCGGGGACAAGTCTCCCGGGGACATCTCTTCTTACGATGAAAAAATTATTACTATGAGAGGACAAGCTTTCCCAGGACAAGTTTTTCCGAGGAAAAGTCTCCCAGGGACATCTCTTTCCACCAAAAAAAAATATTGCCAAGAGAGGACAAGTCTTCCCAGGACAAGTCTCCCCGAGGACAAGTCTCCCCGAGGACAAGTCTTCCCGGGGACAAGTCTCCCGGGGACATCTCTTCTTACGATGAAAAAATTATTGCCATGAGAGGACAAGCCTTCCCAGGACAAGTCTCCGCGAGGACAAGTCTCCCCGAGGACAAGTCTCCCCGGGGACAAGTCTCCCCGGGGACATCTCTTCATACAATGAAAAAATTATTGCCAAGAGAGGCGAAGTCTTCCCAGGACAAGTCTCCCCGAGGACATCTCTTCCCACGCTAAAAAAATTATTGCCACGACAGGACAAGTCTTCCTAGAACAAGTGTCCCCGAGGACAAGTATCCCCGGGGACAAGTCTCCGGGGACATCTCTTCTTACGATGAAAAAATTATTGCTATGAGAGGACAAGCTTTCCCAGGACAAGTTTTTCCGAGGAAAAGTCTCCCAGGGACATCTCTTCCCACCAAAAAAAAATATTGCCAAAAGACGACAAGTCTTCCCAGGACAAGTCTCCCCGAGGACAAGTCTCCCCGAGGACAAGTCTCCCCGGGGACATCTCTTCCCACGATAAAAAAATTATTGCCACCACAGAACAAATCTTATGAGTACAAGTCTCCCCGGGGAAAAGTCTCCTTGAAGACAAGTATCTTCGAGGACAAGTCTCCCCGAGGACAAGTCTCCCCGGGGACATCTCTTCCCACGATGAAAAAATTATTGCCACCACAGAACAAATCTTATGAGGACAAGTCTCTCCGAGGAAAAGTCTCCCCGAGGACAAGCCTTCCCGAGGACAACTCTCCCCGGGGACATATCTTCCCACGATGAAAAAATTATTGCCACGAGAGGACAAGTCTTCCTAGGACAAGGCTCCCCGAGAACAAGTATCCTCGGGTACAAGTCTCTCCGTGGACATCTCTTCTTACGATGAAAAAATTATTGCCAAGAAAGGACAAGTCTTCCCAGGACAAGACCCCCGAAGACATCTCTTCCCACGATAAAAAAATTATTGCCACGAGAGGACAAGTCTTCCTAGAACAAGTCTCCCCAAAGACAAGTCTCCCCGGGGACATATTTTCCCACGATTAAAAAATTATTGCCACGACAGAACGAATCTTATGAGGACAAGTCTCCCTGAGGAAAAGTCTCCCCGAGGACATGTCTCCCCGATGACAAGTCTCCCCGGGGACATCTCTTCATACGATGAAAAAATTAATTGCCAAAAGAGGACAAGTCTTCTCAGGACAAGTCTCCCAGAGGCCAAGTCTCCCCGGGGACAAGTCTTCCCAGGGGACAAGTCTCCCGAGGACAGGTCTCCCAGGGGACATCTCTTCTTACAATGAAAAAATTATTGCCATGAGAGGACAAGCCTTCCCAGGACAAGTTTTTCCGAGGACAAGTCTTCCCAGGGACATCTCTTCCCACCAAAAAAAAATATTGCCAACAGACGACAAGTCTTCCCAGGACAAGTCTCCGCGAGGACAAGTCTCCCCGAGGACAAGTTTCCCGGGGACAAGTCTCCCCGGGGACATCTCTTCTTACGATGAAAAAATTATTGCCATGAGAGGACAAGCTTTCCCAGGACAAGTTTTTCCGAGGACAAGTCTTCCCAGGGACATCTCTTTCCACCAAAAAAAAATATTGCTAAGAGAGGACATGTCTTTCCAGGACAAGTCTCCCCGAGGACAAGTCTCCCCGAGGACAAGTCTCCCCGAGGACAAGTCTCCCCGGGGACATCTCTTTTCACGATGAAAAAATTATTGCCACCTCAGAACAAATTTTATGAGTACAAGTCTCCCCGGAGAAAAGTCTCCCCGAAGACAAGTCTCCCCGAGGACAAGTCTCCCCGAGGACAAGTCTCCCCGGGGACATCTCTTCCCACGATGAAAAAATTATTGCCACCACAGAACAAATCTTATGAGGACAAGTCTTTCCGAGGAAAAGTCTCCCCGAGGACAAGTCTTCCCGGGGACAAGTCTCCCCGGGGATATCTCTTCTTACGATGAAAAAATTATTGTTATGAGAGGACAAGCCTTCCCAGGACAAGTTTTTCCGAGGACAAGTCTCCCCGGGGACATCTCTTTCCACCAAAAAAAAATATTGACAAGAGAGTACAAGTCTTCCCAGGACAAGTCTCCCCGAGGACAAGTCTCCCCGAGGACAAGTCTCCCTGAGGACAAGTCTCCCAGGGGACATCTCTTCTTACAATGAAAAAAATATTGCCATGAGAGGACAAGCCTTCCCAGGACAAGTTTTTCCGAGGACAAGTCATTCCAGGGACATCTCTTCCCACCAAAAAAAAATATTGCCAAGAGACGACAAGTCTTCCCAGGACAAGTCTCCCCGAGGACAAGTCTCCTCGGGGACAAGTCTCCCCGGGGACACCTCTTCTTACGATGAAAAAATTATTGTTATGAGAAAACAAGTCTTCCCAGGACAAGTCTCCCCGAGGACAAGTCTCCCCGAGGACAAGTCTCCCCGAGGACAAGTCTCCCAGGGGACATCTCTTCTTACAATGAAAAAATTATTGCCATGAGAGGACAAGCCTTCCCAGGACAAGTTTTTCCGAGGACAAGTCTTCCCAGGGACATCTCTTCCCACCAAAAAAAAATATTGCCAAAAGACGACAAGTCTTCCCAGGACAAGTCTCCCCGAGGACAAGTCTCCCCGGAGACAAGTCTTCCCAGGGACATCTCTTCCCACCAAAAAAAATTATTTCTAAGAGAGGACAAGTCTTCCCAGGACCAGTCTCCCCGAAGACAAGTCTCCCCGAGGACAAGTCTCCCCGAGGACAAGTATCCCCGGGGACATCTCTTCCCACGATGAAAAAATTATTGCCACTACAGAACAAATCTTATGAGGATAAGTCTCTCCGAGGAAAAGTCTCCCTGAGGACAAGTCTCCCCGGGGACATCTCTTCTTACGATGAAAAAATTATTGCCATGAGAGGACAAGCCTTACCAGGACAAGTTTTTCCGAGGACAAGTCTTCCCAGGGACATCTCTTTCCACCAAAAAAAAATATTGCCAAGAGAGGACAAGTCTTCCCAGGACAAGTCTCCCCGAGGACAAGTCTGCCCGAGGACAAGTCTCCCCGAGGACAAGTCTCCCCGGGGACAAGTCTCCCCGTGGACAAGTCTCCCCGGGGACAAGTCTCCCCGTGGACAAGTCTCCCCGTGGACAAGTCTCCCCGGGGACAAGTCTCCCCGGGGACACCTCTTCTTACGATGAAAAAATTATTGTTATGAGAGAACAAGTCTTCCCAGGACAAGTCTCCCCGAGGACAAGTCTCTTCAAAGACAAGTCTCCCCGGGGACATATTTTCCCACGATGAAAAAATTATTGCCACGAGAGAACAAGTCTTCCCAGGACAAGTCTCCCCGAGGACAAGTCTCTTCGAGGACAAGTCTCCCCGAGGACATATTTTCCCACGATGAAAAAATTATTGCCACGAGAGGAAAAGTCTTCCTAGGACAAGTCTCATCGAGGACAAGTCTCCCCTAGGACAAGTCTCCCCAGGGACAAGTCTCCTAGGGGACAGCTATTCTTACGATGAAAAAATTATTGCTGCGAGAGGGCAAGTCTTCCCAGGACAAGTCTCCCCAGGGACAAGTCTCCCCGGGGACAAGTCTCCCCGGGGACATCTCTTCATACAATGAAAAAATTATTGCCAAGAGAGGCGAAGTCTTCCCAGGACAAGTCTCCCCGAGGACATCTCTTCCCACGCTAAAAAAATTATTGCCACGAGAGGACAAGTCTTCCTAGAACTAGTGTCCCAGAGGACAAGTCTTCCCAGGACAAGTCTCCCCAGGGACATCTCTTCCTACCGAAAAAAATTATTACCAAGAGTGTACAAGCCTTCCCAGGTCAAGTCTCCCCGAGGACAAGTCTCCCCAGGGATATATCTTTCCACAATGAAAAAATTATTGCCTCGAGAGGACAAGTCTTCCTAGGACAAGTCTCCCCTAGGAAAAGTCTCCCCAGGGACAAGTCTCCCAAGGGACATCTATTCTTACGATGAAAAAATTATTGCTGCGAGAGGGCAAGTCTTCCCAGGACAAGCCTCCCCGAGGACAAGTCTTCCCGGAGACAAGTCTTCCCAGGGACATCTCTTCCCACCAAAAAAAATTATTTCTAAAAGAGGACAAGTCTTCCCAGGACCAGTCTCCCCGAAGACAAGTCTCCCCGAGGACAAGTCTCCCCGAGGACAAGTCTCCCCGGGGACATCTCTTCCCACGATGAAAAAATTATTGCTACCGCAGAACAAATCTTATGAGGACAAGTCTCTCCGAGGAAAAGTCTCCCTGAGGACAAGTCTCCCCGGGGACATCTCTTCTTACGATGAAAAAATTATTGCCATGAGAGGACAAGCCTTACCAGGACAAGTTTTTCCGAGGACAAGTCTTCCCAGGGACATCTCTTCCCACCAAAAAAAATTATTTCTAAGAGAGGACAAGTCATCCCAGGAACAGTCTCCCCGAAGACAAGTCTCCCCGAGGACAAGTCTCCCCGAGGACAAGTCTCCCCGGGGACAAGTCTCCCCGGGGACAAGTCTCCCCGGGGACACCTCTTCTTACGATGAAAAAATTATTGTTATGAGAGAACAAGTCTTCCCAGGACAAGTCTCCCCGAGGACAAGTCTCTTCGAGGACAAGTCTCCCCGGGGACATATTTTCCCACGATGAAAAAATTATTGCCACGAGAGGAAAAGTCTCCCTAGGACAAGTCTCATCGAGGACAAGTCTCCCCAAGGACAAGTCTCCCCGAGGACATCTCTTCCGACGATGAAAAAATTAATGCTACGACAGAACAAATCTTCCCAGGACAAGTCTCTCCGAGGAAAAGTCTTCCCTAGGACAAGTTTCCCCGGGGACATCTCTTCTTACAATAAAAAAATTATTGCCACCAGAGGACAAGTCTTCCCAGGACAACTCTCCCCAGGGACATCTCTTCCTACTGAAAAAAATTATTGCCAAGAGAGTACAAGCCTTTCCAGGTCAAGACTCCCCGAGGACAAGTCTCCCCAGGGATATATCTTCCCACAATGAAAAAATTATTGCCTCGAAATGACAAGTCTTCCTAGGACAAGTCTCCCTTAGGACAAGTCTCCCCAGGGACAAGTCTCCCAAGGGACATCTATTCTTACGATGAAAAAATTATTGCTGCGAGAGGGCAAGTCTTCCCAGGACAAGTCTTCCCAGGGACAAGTCTCCCAGGGGACAAGTCTCCCTGGGGACATCTCTTCTTACGATGTAAAAATTAATTGCCAAGAGAGGACAAGTCTTCCCAGGACAAGTCTCCCCGAGGCCAACTCTCCCCGGGGGCATCTCTTCTTACGATGAAAAAATTATTGCCACGAGAGGACAAGTCTTCCTAGGACAAGTCTCCTCGAGGACAAGTCTCCCCAAGGACAAGTCTCCCCGAGGACAAGTCTCCCCGGGGACAAGTCTCCCCGAGGACAAGTCTCCCCGAGGACAAGTCTCCCCGGGGACAAGTCTCCCCGGGGAAAAGTCTCCACGGAGACATCTCTTCTTACGATGAAAAAATTATTGCCACAAGAGGACAAGTCTTCCTAGGACAAGTCTCCTCGAGGTCAAGTCTCCCCGGGGACAAGTCTCCCCGAGGACAAGTCTCCCCGGGGACAAGTCTCCCTGGGGACATCTCTTCTTACGATGTAAAAATTAATTGCCAAGAGAGGACAAGTCTTCCCAGGACAAGTCTCCCCGAGGCCAACTCTCCCCGGGGGCATCTCTTCTTACGATGAAAAAATTATTGCCACGAGAGGACAAGTCTTCCCAGGACAAGTCTCCCCGAGGACATCCCTTCCCACGATAAAAAAAATTTTGCCACGAGAGTACAAGTCCTTCCAGGAAAAGTCTACCCGAGGACAACTCTCCCCGGGGACATATATTCCCACGATGAAAAAATTATTGCCACGAGAGGACAAGTCTTCCTAGGACAAGTCTCCCCGAGGATAAGTCTCCCCGGGGACAAGTCTCCCCGGAGACAAGTCTTCCCAGAGACATCTCTTCCCACCAAAAAAAATTATTGCTAAGAGAGGACAAGTCTTCCCAGGACCAGTCTTCCCGAGGACAAGTCTCCCCGAGGACAAGTCTCCCCGAGGACAAGTCTCCCCGGGGACAAGTCTCCCCGAGGACAAGTCTCCCCGAGGACAAGTCTCCCCGGGGACAAGTCTCCCCGGGGACAAGTCTCCCCGAGGACAAGTCTCCCCGGAGACAAGTCTTCCCATGGACATCTCACTTCACCTAAAAAAATTATTGCTAAGAGAGGACAAGTCTTCCCAGGACAAGTCTCCCAGAGGACAAGTCTCCCCGAGGACAAGTCTTCCCGGGGACAAGTCTCCCGGGGACATCTCTTCTTACGATGAAAAAATTATTGCCATGAGAGGACAAGCCTTCCCAGGACAAGTCTCCGCGAGGACAAGTCTCCCCGAGGACAAGTCTCCCCGGGGACAAGTCTCCCCGGGGACATCTCTTCATACAATGAAAAAATTATTGCCAAGAGAGGCGAAGTCTTCCCAGGACAAGTCTCCCCGAGGACATCTCTTCCCACGCTAAAAAAATTATTGCCACGACAGGACAAGTCTTCCTAGAACAAGTGTCCCCGAGGACAAGTATCCCCGGGGACAAGTCTCCGGGGACATCTCTTCTTACGATGAAAAAATTATTGCTATGAGAGGACAAGCTTTCCCAGGACAAGTTTTTCCGAGGAAAAGTCTCCCAGGGACATCTCTTCCCACCAAAAAAATATTGCCAAAAGACGACAAGTCTTCCCAGGACAAGTCTCCCCGAGGACAAGTCTCCCCGAGGACAAGTCTCCCCGGGGACATCTCTTCCCACGATAAAAAAATTATTGCCACCACAGAACAAATCTTATGAGTACAAGTCTCCCCGGGGAAAAGTCTCCTTGAAGACAAGTATCTTCGAGGACAAGTCTCCCCGAGGACAAGTCTCCCCGGGGACATCTCTTCCCACGATGAAAAAATTATTGCCACCACAGAACAAATCTTATGAGGACAAGTCTCTCCGAGGAAAAGTCTCCCCGAGGACAAGCCTTCCCGAGGACAACTCTCCCCGGGGACATATCTTCCCACGATGAAAAAATTATTGCCACGAGAGGACAAGTCTTCCTAGGACAAGGCTCCCCGAGAACAAGTATCCTCGGGTACAAGTCTCTCCGTGGACATCTCTTCTTACGATGAAAAAATTATTGCCAAGAAAGGACAAGTCTTCCCAGGACAAGACCCCCGAAGACATCTCTTCCCACGATAAAAAAATTATTGCCACGAGAGGACAAGTCTTCCTAGAACAAGTCTCCCCAAAGACAAGTCTCCCCGGGGACATATTTTCCCACGATTAAAAAATTATTGCCACGACAGAACGAATCTTATGAGGACAAGTCTCCCTGAGGAAAAGTCTCCCCGAGGACATGTCTCCCCGATGACAAGTCTCCCCGGGGACATCTCTTCATACGATAAAAAAATTAATTGCCAAAAGAGGACAAGTCTTCTGAGGACAAGTCTCCCAGAGGCCAAGTCTCCCCGGGGACAAGTCTTCCCAGGGGACAAGTCTCCCGAGGACAGGTCTCCCAGGGGACATCTCTTCTTACAATGAAAAAATTATTGCCATGAGAGGACAAGCCTTCCCAGGACAAGTTTTTCCGAGGACAAGTCTTCCCAGGGACATCTCTTCCCACAAAAAAAAAATATTGCCAAGAGACGACAAGTCTTCCCAGGACAAGTCTCCGCGAGGACAAGTCTCCCCGACTACAAGTTTCCCGGGGACAAGTCTCCCCGGGGACATCTCTTCTTACGATGAAAAAATTATTGCCATGAGAGGACAAGCTTTCCCAGGACAAGTTTTTCCGAGGACAAGTCTTCCCAGGGACATCTCTTTCCACCAAAAAAAAATATTGCTAAGAGAGGACATGTCTTTCCAGGACAAGTCTCCCCGAGGACAAGTCTCCCCGAGGACAAGTCTCCCCGAGGACAAGTCTCCCCGGGGACATCTCTTCCCACGATGAAAAAATTATTGCCACCACAGAACAAATTTTATGAGTACAAGTCTCCCCGGGGAAAAGTCTCCCCGAAGACAAGTCTCCCCGAGGACAAGTCTCCCCGAGGACAAGTCTCCCCGAGGACAAGTCTCCCAGGGGACATCTCTTCTTACAATGAAAAAATTATTGCCATGAGAGGACAAGCCTTCCCAGGACAAGTTTTTCCGAGGACAAGTCTTCCCAGGGACATCTCTTCCCACCAAAAAAAAATATTGCCAAAAGACGACAAGTCTTCCCAGGACAAGTCTCCCCGAGGACAAGTCTCCCCGGAGACAAGTCTTCCCAGGGACATCTCTTCCCACCAAAAAAAATTATTTCTAAGAGAGGACAAGTCTTCCCAGGACCAGTCTCCCCGAAGACAAGTCTCCCCGAGGACAAGTCTCCCCGAGGACAAGTCTCCCCGGGGACATCTCTTCCCACGATGAAAAAATTATTGCCACTACAGAACAAATCTTATGAGGATAAGTCTCTCCGAGGAAAAGTCTCCCTGAGGACAAGTCTCCCCGGGGACATCTCTTCTTACGATGAAAAAATTATTGCCATGAGAGGACAAGCCTTACCAGGACAAGTTTTTCCGAGGACAAGTCTTCCCAGGGACATCTCTTTCCACCAAAAAAAAATATTGCCAAGAGAGGACAAGTCTTCCCAGGACAAGTCTCCCCGAGGACAAGTCTGCCCGAGGACAAGTCTCCCCGAGGACAAGTCTCCCCGGGGACAAGTCTCCCCGTGGACAAGTCTCCCCGGGGACAAGTCTCCCCGTGGACAAGTCTCCCCGGGGACAAGTCTCCCCGGGGACACCTCTTCTTACGATGAAAAAATTATTGTTATGAGAGAACAAGTCTTCCCAGGACAAGTCTCCCCGAGGACAAGTCTCTTCAAAGACAAGTCTCCCCGGGGACATATTTTCCCACGATGAAAAAATTATTGCCACGAGAGAACAAGTCTTCCCAGGACAAGTCTCCCCGAGGACAAGTCTCTTCGAGGACAAGTCTCCCCGGGGACATATTTTCCCACGATGAAAAAATTATTGCCACGAGAGGAAAAGTCTTCCTAGGACAAGTCTCATCAAAGACAAGTCTCCACAAGGACAAGTCTCCCCGGGGACATCTCTTCCGACGATGAAAAAATTAATGCTACGACAGAACAAATCTTCCCAGGACAAGTCTCCCCAGGGACAAGTCTCCCCGAGGACAAGTCTCCCCGGAGACAAGTCTTCCCAGGGACATCTCTTCCCACCAAAAAAAATTATTGCTAAGAGAGGACAAGTCTTCCCAGGACCAGTCTCCCCGAAGACAAGTCTCCCCGAGGACAAGTCTCCCCGAGGACAAGTCTCCCCGGGGACATCTCTTCCCACGATGAAAAAATTATTGCCACCACAGAACAAATCTTATGAGGACAAGTCTCTCCAAGGAAAAGTCTCCCTGAGGACAAGTCTCCCCGGAGACAAATTTCCCGGGGACATCTCTTCTTACAATGAAAAAATTATTGCCATGAGAGGACATGCCTTCCCAGGACAAGTTTTTCCGAGGACAAGTCTTCCCAGGGACATCTCTTTCCACCAAAAAAAAATATTGCCGAGAGAGGACAAGTCTTCCCAGGACAAGTCTCCCCGTGGACAAGTCTCTCCGAGGACAAGTCTCCCCGAGGACAAGTCTCCCAGGGGACATCTCTTCTTACGATGAAAAAATTATTGCCATGAGAGGACAAGCCTTCCTAGGACAAGTTTTTCCGAGGACAAGTCTTCCCAGGGACATCTCTTTCCACCAAAAAAAAATATTGCCAAGAGAGGACAAGTCTTCCCAGGACAATTCTCCCCGAGGACAAGTCTCCCCGAGGACAAGTCTCCCCGGGGACATCTCTTCCCACGATGAAAAAATTATTGCCACCACAGAACAAATCTTATGAGTACAAGTCTCCCCGGGGAAAAGTCTCTCCGGGGACAAGTCTCCCCGGGGACAAGTGTCCCCGGGAACACCTCTTCTTACGATGAAAAAATTATTGTTATGAGAGAACAAGTCTTCCCAGGACAAGTCTCTCCGAGGACAAGTCTCTTCGAGGACAAGTCTCCCCGAGGACATATTTTCCCACGATGAAAAAATTATTGCCACGAGAGGAAAAGTCTTCCTAGGACAAGTCTCATCGAGGACAAGTCTCCCCTAGGACAAGTCTCCCCAGGGACAAGTCTCCTAGGGGACAGCTATTCTTACGATGAAAAAATTATTGCTGCGAGAGGGCAAGTCTTCCCAGGACAAGTCTCCCCAGGGACAAGTCTCCCCGGGGACAAGTCTCCCCGGGGACATCTCTTCATACAATGAAAAAATTATTGCCAAGAGAGGCGAAGTCTTCCCAGGACAAGTCTCCCCGAGGACATCTCTTCCCACGCTAAAAAAATTATTGCCACGAGAGGACAAGTCTTCCTAGAACTAGTGTCCCAGAGGACAAGTCTTCCCAGGACAAGTCTCCCCAGGGACATCTCTTCCTACCGAAAAAAATTATTACCAAGAGTGTACAAGCCTTCCCAGGTCAAGTCTCCCCGAGGACAAGTCTCCCCAGGGATATATCTTTCCACAATGAAAAAATTATTGCCTCGAGAGGACAAGTCTTCCTAGGACAAGTCTCCCCTAGGAAAAGTCTCCCCAGGGACAAGTCTCCCCGGGGACATCTCTTCCCACGATGAAAAAATTATTGCTACCGCAGAACAAATCTTATGAGGACAAGTCTCTCCGAGGAAAAGTCTCCCTGAGGACAAGTCTCCCCGGGGACATCTCTTCTTACGATGAAAAAATTATTGCCATGAGAGGACAAGCCTTACCAGGACAAGTTTTTCCGAGGACAAGTCTTCCCAGGGACATCTCTTCCCACCAAAAAAAATTATTTCTAAGAGAGGACAAGTCATCCCAGGACCAGTCTCCCCGAAGACAAGTCTCCCCGAGGACAAGTCTCCCCGAGGACAAGTCTCCCTGGGGACATCTCTTCCCACGATGAAAAAATTATTGCCACCACAGAACAAATCTTATGAGGACAAGTCTCTCCGAGGAAAAGTCTCCCTGAGGACAAGTCTCCCCGGGGACATCTCTTCTTACGATGAAAAAATTATTGCCATAAGAGGACAAGCCTTACCAGGACAAGTTTTTCTGCAGACAAGTCTTCCCAGGGACATCTCTTTCCACCAAAAAAAAATATTGCCAAGAGAGGACAAGTCTTCCCAGGACAAGTCTCCCCGAGTACAAGTCTGCCAGAGGACAAGTCTCCCCGAGGACAAGTCTCCCCGGGGACAAGTCTCCCCGGGGACAAGTCTCCCCGGGGACAAGTCTCCCCGGGGACACCTCTTCTTACGATGAAAAAATTATTGTTATGAGAGAACAAGTCTTCCCAGGACAAGTCTCCCCGAGGACAAGTCTCCCCGAGGACAAGTCTCCCCGAGGACAAGTCTCCCCGGGGACATCTCTTCCCACGATGAAAAAATTATTGCCACCACAGAACAAATCTTATGAGGACAAGTCTTTCCGAGGAAAAGTCTCCCCGAGGACAAGTCTTCCCGGGGACAAGTCTCCCCGGGGACATCTCTTCTTACAATGAAAAAATTATTGTTATGAGAGGACAAGCCTTCCCAGGACAAGTTTTTCCGAGGACAAGTCTCCCCGGGGACATCTCTTTCCACCAAAAAAAATATTGACAAGAGAGTACAAGTCTTCCCAGGACAAGTCTCCCCGAGGACAAGTCTCCCCGAGGACAAGTCTCCCTGAGGACAAGTCTCCCAGGGGACATCTCTTCTTACAATGAAAAAATTATTGCCATGAGAGGACAAGCCTTCCCAGGACAAGTTTTTCCGAGGACAAGTCATTCCAGGGACATCTCTTCCCCCCAAAAAAAAATATTGCCAAGAGACGACAAGTCTTCCCAGGACAAGTCTCCCCGAGGACAAGTCTCCTCGGGGACAAGTCTCCCCGGGGACACCTCTTCTTACGATGAAAAAATTATTGTTATGAGAAAACAAGTCTTCCCAGGACAAGTCTCCCCGAGGACAAGTCTCCCCGAGGACAAGTCTCCCCGAGGACAAGTCTCCCAGGGGACATCTCTTCTTACAATGAAAAAATTATTGCCATGAGAGGACAAGCCTTACCAGGACAAGTTTTTCCGAGGACAAGTCTTCCCAGGGACATCTCTTTCCACCAAAAAAAAATATTGCCAAGAGAGGACAAGTCTTCCCAGGACAAGTCTCCCCGAGGACAAGTCTGCCCGAGGACAAGTCTCCCCGAGGACAAGTCTCCCCGGGGACAAGTCTCCCCGTGGACAAGTCTCCCCGGGGACAAGTCTCCCCGAGGACAAGTCTCCCCGGGGACATCTCTTCCCACGATGAAAAAATTATTGCCACTACAGAACAAATCTTATGAGGATAAGTCTCTCCGAGGAAAAGTCTCCCTGAGGACAAGTCTCCCCGGGGACATCTCTTCTTACGATGAAAAAATTATTGCCATGAGAGGACAAGCCTTACCAGGACAAGTTTTTCCGAGGACAAGTCTTCCCAGGGACATCTCTTTCCACCAAAAAAAAATATTGCCAAGAGAGGACAAGTCTTCCCAGGACAAGTCTCCCCGAGGACAAGTCTGCCCGAGGACAAGTCTCCCCGAGGACAAGTCTCCCCGGGGACAAGTCTCCCCGTGGACAAGTCTCCCCGGGGACAAGTCTCCCCGTGGACAAGTCTCCCCGGGGACAAGTCTCCCCGGGGACACCTCTTCTTACGATGAAAAAATTATTGTTATGAGAGAACAAGTCTTCCCAGGACAAGTCTCCCCGAGGACAAGTCTCTTCAAAGACAAGTCTCCCCGGGGACATATTTTCCCACGATGAAAAAATTATTGCCACGAGAGAACAAGTCTTCCCAGGACAAGTCTCCCTGAGGACAAGTCTCTTCGAGGACAAGTCTCCCCGGGGACATATTTTCCCACGATGAAAAAATTATTGCCACGAGAGGAAAAGTCTTCCTAGGACAAGTCTCATCAAGGACAAGTCTCCACAAGGACAAGTCTCCCCGGGGACATCTCTTCCGACGATGAAAAAATTAATGCTACGACAGAACAAATCTTCCCAGGACAAGTCTCCCCAGGGACAAGTCTCCCCGAGGACAAGTCTCCCCGGAGACAAGTCTTCCCAGGGACATCTCTTCCCACCAAAAAAAATTATTGCTAAGAGAGGACAAGTCTTCCCAGGACCAGTCTCCCCGAAGACAAGTCTCCCCGAGGACAAGTCTCCCCGAGGACAAGTCTCCCCGGGGACATCTCTTCCCACGATGAAAAAATTATTGCCACCACAGAACAAATCTTATGAGGACAAGTCTCTCCAAGGAAAAGTCTCCCTGAGGACAAGTCTCCCCGGAGACAAGTTTCCCGGGGACATCTCTTCTTACAATGAAAAAATTATTGCCATGAGAGGACAAGCCTTCCCAGGACAAGTTTTTCCGAGGACAAGTCTTCCCAGGGACATCTCTTTCCACCAAAAAAAAATATTGCCGAGAGAGGACAAGTCTTCCCAGGACAAGTCTCCCCGTGGACAAGTCTCTCCGAGGACAAGTCTCCCCGAGGACAAGTCTCCCAGGGGACATCTCTTCTTACGATGAAAAAATTATTGCCATGAGAGGACAAGCCTTCCTAGGACAAGTTTTTCCGAGGACAAGTCTTCCCAGGGACATCTCTTTCCACCAAAAAAAAATATTGCCAAGAGAGGACAAGTCTTCCCAGGACAATTCTCCCCGAGGACAAGTCTCCCCGAGGACAAGTCTCCCCGGGGACATCTCTTCCCACGATGAAAAAATTATTGCCACCACAGAACAAATCTTATGAGTACAAGTCTCCCCGGGGAAAAGTCTCTCCGGGGACAAGTCTCCCCGGGGACAAGTGTCCCCGGGAACACCTCTTCTTACGATGAAAAAATTATTGTTATGAGAGAACAAGTCTTCCCAGGACAAGTCTCCCCGAGGACAAGTCTCTTCGAGGACAAGTCTCCCCGAGGACATATTTTCCCACGATGAAAAAATTATTGCCACGAGAGGAAAAGTCTTCCTAGGACAAGTCTCATCGAGGACAAGTCTCCCCTAGGACAAGTCTCCCCAGGGACAAGTCTCCTAGGGGACAGCTATTCTTACGATGAAAAAATTATTGCTGCGAGAGGGCAAGTCTTCCCAGGACAAGTCTCCCCAGGGACAAGTCTCCCCGGGGACAAGTCTCCCCGGGGACATCTCTTCATACAATGAAAAAATTATTGCCAAGAGAGGCAAAGTCTTCCCAGGACAAGTCTCCCCAAAGACATCTCTTCCCACGCTAAAAAAATTATTGCCACGAGAGGACAAGTCTTCCTAGAACTAGTGTCCCAGAGGACAAGTCTTCCCAGGACAAGTCTCCCCAGGGACATCTCTTCCTACCGAAAAAAATTATTACCAAGAGTGTACAAGCCTTCCCAGGTCAAGTCTCCCCGAGGACAAGTCTCCCCAGGGATATATCTTTCCACAATGAAAAAATTATTGCCTCGAGAGGACAAGTCTTCCTAGGACAAGTCTCCCCTAGGAAAAGTCTCCCCAGGGACAAGTCTCCCAAGGGACATCTATTCTTACGATGAAAAAATTATTGCTGCGAGAGGGCAAGTCTTCCCAGGACAAGCCTCCCCGAGGACAAGTCTTCCCGGAGACAAGTCTTCCCAGGGACATCTCTTCCCACCAAAAAAAATTATTTCTAAAAGAGGACAAGTCTTCCCAGGACCAGTCTCCCCGAAGACAAGTCTCCCCGAGGACAAGTCTCCCCGAGGACAAGTCTCCCCGGGGACATCTCTTCCCACGATGAAAAAATTATTGCTACCGCAGAACAAATCTTATGAGGACAAGTCTCTCCGAGGAAAAGTCTCCCTGAGGACAAGTCTCCCCGGGGACATCTCTTCTTACGATAAAAAAATTATTGCCATGAGAGGACAAGCCTTACCAGGACAAGTTTTTCCGAGGACAAGTCTTCCCAGGGACATCTCTTCCCACCAAAAAAAATTATTTCTAAGAGAGGACAAGTCATCCCAGGACCAGTCTCCCCGAAGACAAGTCTCCCCGAGGACAAGTCTCCCCGAGGACAAGTCTCCCCGGGGACATCTCTTCCCACGATGAAAAAATTATTGCCACCACAGAACAAATCTTATGAGGACAAGTCTCTCCGAGGAAAAGTCTCCCTGAGGACAAGTCTCCCCGGGGACATCTCTTCTTACGATGAAAAAATTATTGCCATAAGAGGACAAGCCTTACCAGGACAAGTTTTTCTGCAGACAAGTCTTCCCAGGGACATCTCTTTCCACCAAAAAAAAATATTGCCAAGAGAGGACAAGTCTTCCCAGGACAAGTCTCCCCGAGTACAAGTCTGCCAGAGGACAAGTCTCCCCGAGGACAAGTCTCCCCGGGGACAAGTCTCCCCGGGGACAAGTCTCCCCGGGGACACCTCTTCTTACGATGAAAAAATTATTGTTATGAGAGAACAAGTCTTCCCAGGACAAGTCTCCCCGAGGACAAGTCTCTTCGAGGACAAGTCTCCCCGGGGACATATTTTCCCACGATGAAAAAATTATTGCCACGAGAGGAAAAGTCTTCCTAGGACAAGTCTCATCGAGGACAAGTCTCCCCAAGGACAAGTCTCCCCGAGGACATCTCTTCCGACGATGAAAAAATTAATGCTACGACAGAACAAATCTTCCCAGGACAAGTCTCTCCGAGGAAAAGTCTTCCCTAGGACAAGTTTCCCCGGGGACATCTCTTCTTACAATAAAAAAATTATTGCCACCAGAGGACAAGTCTTCCCAGGACAACTCTCCCCAGGGACATCTCTTCCTACTGAAAAAAATTATTGCCAAGAGAGTACAAGCCTTTCCAGGTCAAGACTCCCCGAGGACAAGTCTCCCCAGGGATATATCTTCCAACAATGAAAAAATTATTGCCTCGAAATGACAAGTCTTCCTAGGACAAGTCTCCCTTAGGACAAGTCTCCCCAGGGACAAGTCTCCCAAGGGACATCTATTCTTACGATGAAAAAATTATTGCTGCGAGAGGGCAAGTCTTCCCAGGACAAGTCTTCCCAGGGACAAGTCTCCCCGAGGACAAGTCTCCCCGGAGACAAGTCTTCCCAGGGACATCTCTTCCCACCAAAAAAAATTATTGCTAAGAAAGGAAAAGTCTTCCCAGGACCAGTCTCCCCGAGGACAAGTCTCCTTGAGGACAAGTCTCCCCGAGGACAAGTCTCCCCGGGGACAAGTCTCCCTGAGGACAAGTCTCCCCGGGGACAAGTCTCCCCGGGGACATCTCTTCATACAATGAAAAGATTATTGCCAAGAGACGCGAAGTCTTCCCAGGACAAGTCTCCCCGAGCACATCTCTTCCCACGCTAAAAAAATTATTGCCACGAGAGGACAAGTCTTCCTAGAACTAGTGTCCCCGAGGACAACTCTCCCCAGGGACATCTCTTCTTACGATGAAAAAATTATTGCCATGAGAGGACAAGCCTTCCCAGGACAAGTTTTTCCGAGGACAAGTCTCCCCGGGGACATGTCTTCCCTCGATGAAAAAATTATTGCCACCACAGAACAAATCTTATGAGGACAAGTCTCTCCGAGAAAAAGTCTCCCCGAGGACAAGTCTCCCCGGGGACAAGTCTCCGCGGGGACATCTCTTCTTACGATGAAAAAAATATTGCCATGAGAGGACAAGTCTTCCTAGGACAAGTCTCCCCTAGGACAAGTCTCCCCAGGGACAAGTCTTCCAGGGGACATCTATTCTTACGATGAAAAAATTATTGCTGCGAGAGGGCAAGTCTTCCCAGGACAAGTCTCCCCAGGGACATCTGTTCCCACCAAAAAAATTATTGCTAAGAGAGTACAAGTCTTTCCAGGACAAGTCTCTCCGAGGACAAGTCTTCCCGAGGACATCTCTTCCCACGATAAAAAAATTATTGCCACGACAGGACAAGTCTTCCTAGAACAAGTGTCCCCGAGGACAAGTATCCCCGGAGACAAGTTTTCCCAGGGACATCTCTTCCCACCAAAAAAAATTATTGCCAAGAGTGGACAACTCTTCCCAGGACAAGTTTACACGAGGACATCTCTTCTTACGATGAAAAAATTATTGCCATGACAGGACAAGCCTTCCCAGGACAAGTTTTTTCGAGGACATGTCGTCCCAGGGACATCTCTTCCCAACAAAAAAAAATATTGCTAAGAGAGGACAAGTCTTCCCAGGACAAGTCTCCCCGAGGACAAGTCTCCCCGAGGACAAGTCTCCCCGGGGACATCTCTTCCCACGATGAAAAAATTATTGCCACCACAGAACAAATCTTATGAGGACAAGTCTCCCCGGGGAAAAGTCTCCCCGGCGACATCTCTTCTTACGATGAAAAAATTATTGCCATGAGAGGACAAGTCTTCCCAGAACAAGTCTCCCCGAGGACAAGTCTCTTCGAGGACAAGTCTCCCCGAGGAAAAGTCTCCCCGAGGACAAGTTTTCCGGTGACAAGTCTCCCCGGAGACAAGTCTCCCCGGGGACAAGTCTCCCCGGGGACATCTCTTCCCACGATGAAAAAATTATTGCCACCACAGAACAAATCTTATGAGGACAAGTCTCTCCAAGGAAAAGTCTCCCTGAGGACAAGTCTCCCCGGAGACAAGTTTCCCGGGGACATCTCTTCTTACAATGAAAAAATTATTGCCATGAGAGGACAAGCCTTCCCAGGACAAGTTTTTCCGAGGACAAGTCTTCCCAGGGACATCTCTTTCCACCAAAAAAAAATATTGCCGAGAGAGGACAAGTCTTCCCAGGACAAGTCTCCCCGTGGACAAGTCTCTCCGAGGACAAGTCTCCCCGAGGACAAGTCTCCCAGGGGACATCTCTACTTACGATGAAAAAATTATTGCCATGAGAGGACAAGCCTTCCTAGGACAAGTTTTTCCGAGGACAAGTCTTCCCAGGGACATCTCTTTCCACCAAAAAAAAATATTGCCAAGAGAGGACAAGTCTTCCCAGGACAATTCTCCCCGAGGACAAGTCTCCCCGAGGACAAGTCTCCCCGGGGACATCTCTTCCCACGATGAAAAAATTATTGCCACCACAGAACAAATCTTATGAGTACAAGTCTCCCCGGGGAAAAGTCTCTCCGGGGACAAGTCTCCCCGGGGACAAGTGTCCCCGGGAACACCTCTTCTTACGATGAAAAAATTATTGTTATGAGAGAACAAGTCTTCCCAGGACAAGTCTCCCCGAGGACAAGTCTCTTCGAGGACAAGTCTCCCCGAGGACATATTTTCCCACGATGAAAAAATTATTGCCACGAGAGGAAAAGTCTTCCTAGGACAAGTCTCATCGAGGACAAGTCTCCCCTAGGACAAGTCTCCCCAGGGACAAGTCTCCTAGGGGACAGCTATTCTTACGATGAAAAAATTATTGCTGCGAGAGGGCAAGTCTTCCCAGGACAAGTCTCCCCAGGGACAAGTCTCCCCGGGGACAAGTCTCCCCGGGGACATCTCTTCATACAATGAAAAAATTATTGCCAAGAGAGGCAAAGTCTTCCCAGGACAAGTCTCCCCAAAGACATCTCTTCCCACGCTAAAAAAATTATTGCCACGAGAGGACAAGTCTTCCTAGAACTAGTGTCCCAGAGGACAAGTCTTCCCAGGACAAGTCTCCCCAGGGACATCTCTTCCTACCGAAAAAAATTATTACCAAGAGTGTACAAGCCTTCCCAGGTCAAGTCTCCCCGAGGACAAGTCTCCCCAGGGATATATCTTTCCACAATGAAAAAATTATTGCCTCGAGAGGACAAGTCTTCCTAGGACAAGTCTCCCCTAGGAAAAGTCTCCCCAGGGACAAGTCTCCCAAAGGACATCTATTCTTACGATGAAAAAATTATTGCTGCGAGAGGGCAAGTCTTCCCAGGACAAGCCTCCCCGAGGACAAGTCTTCCCGGAGACAAGTCTTCCCAGGGACATCTCTTCCCACCAAAAAAAATTATTTCTAAAAGAGGACAAGTCTTCCCAGGACCAGTCTCCCCGAAGACAAGTCTCCCCGAGGACAAGTCTCCCCGAGGACAAGTCTCCCCGGGGACATCTCTTCCCACGATGAAAAAATTATTGCTACCGCAGAACAAATCTTATGAGGACAAGTCTCTCCGAGGAAAAGTCTCCCTGAGGACAAGTCTCCCCGGGGACATCTCTTCTTACGATAAAAAAATTATTGCCATGAGAGGACAAGCCTTACCAGGACAAGTTTTTCCGAGGACAAGTCTTCCCAGGGACATCTCTTCCCACCAAAAAAAATTATTTCTAAGAGAGGACAAGTCATCCCAGGACCAGTCTTCCCGAAGACAAGTCTCCCCGAGGACAAGTCTCCCCGAGGACAAGTCTCCCCGGGGACATCTCTTCCCACGATGAAAAAATTATTGCCACCACAGAACAAATCTTATGAGGACAAGTCTCTCCGAGGAAAAGTCTCCCTGAGGACAAGTCTCCCCGGGGACATCTCTTCTTACGATGAAAAAATTATTGCCATAAGAGGACAAGCCTTACCAGGACAAGTTTTTCTGCAGACAAGTCTTCCCAGGGACATCTCTTTCCACCAAAAAAAAATATTGCCAAGAGAGGACAAGTCTTCCCAGGACAAGTCTCCCCGAGTACAAGTCTGCCAGAGGACAAGTCTCCCCGAGGACAAGTCTCCCCGGGGACAAGTCTCCCCGGGGACAAGTCTCCCCGGGGACACCTCTTCTTACGATGAAAAAATTATTGTTATGAGAGAACAAGTCTTCCCAGGACAAGTCTCCCCGAGGACAAGTCTCTTCGAGGACAAGTCTCCCCGGGGACATATTTTCCCACGATGAAAAAATTATTGCCACGAGAGGAAAAGTCTTCCTAGGACAAGTCTCATCGAGGACAAGTCTCCCCAAGGACAAGTCTCCCCGAGGACATCTCTTCCGACGATGAAAAAATTAATGCTACGACAGAACAAATCTTCCCAGGACAAGTCTCTCCGAGGAAAAGTCTTCCCTAGGACAAGTTTCCCCGGGGACATCTCTTCTTACAATAAAAAAATTATTGCCACCAGAGGACAAGTCTTCCCAGGACAACTCTCCCCAGGGACATCTCTTCCTACTGAAAAAAATTATTGCCAAGAGAGTACAAGCCTTTCCAGGTCAAGACTCCCCGAGGACAAGTCTCCCCAGGGATATATCTTCCAACAATGAAAAAATTATTGCCTCGAAATGACAAGTCTTCCTAGGACAAGTCTCCCTTAGGACAAGTCTCCCCAGGGACAAGTCTCCCAAGGGACATCTATTCTTACGATGAAAAAATTATTGCTGCGAGAGGGCAAGTCTTCCCAGGACAAGTCTTCCCAGGGACAAGTCTCCCCGAGGACAAGTCTCCCCGGAGACAAGTCTTCCCAGGGACATCTCTTCCCACCAAAAAAAATTATTGCTAAGAAAGGAAAAGTCTTCCCAGGACCAGTCTCCCCGAGGACAAGTCTCCTTGAGGACAAGTCTCCCCGAGGACAAGTCTCCCCGGGGACAAGTCTCCCTGAGGACAAGTCTCCCCGGGGACAAGTCTCCCCGGGGACATCTCTTCATACAATGAAAAGATTATTGCCAAGAGACGCGAAGTCTTCCCAGGACAAGTCTCCCCGAGCACATCTCTTCCCACGCTAAAAAAATTATTGCCACGAGAGGACAAGTCTTCCTAGAACTAGTGTCCCCGAGGACAACTCTCCCCAGGGACATATTTTCCCACGATGAAAAAATTATTGCCACGAGAGAACAAGTCTTCCCAGGACAAGTCTCCCTGAGGACAAGTCTCTTCGAGGACAAGTCTCCCCGGGGACATATTTTCCCACGATGAAAAAATTATTGCCACGAGAGGAAAAGTCTTCCTAGGACAAGTCTCATCAAGGACAAGTCTCCACAAGGACAAGTCTCCCCGGGGACATCTCTTCCGACGATGAAAAAATTAATGCTACGACAGAACAAATCTTCCCAGGACAAGTCTCCCCAGGGACAAGTCTCCCCGAGGACAAGTCTCCCCGGAGACAAGTCTTCCCAGGGACATCTCTTCCCACCAAAAAAAATTATTGCTAAGAGAGGACAAGTCTTCCCAGGACCAGTCTCCCCGAAGACAAGTCTCCCCGAGGACAAGTCTCCCCGAGGACAAGTCTCCCCGGGGACATCTCTTCCCACGATGAAAAAATTATTGCCACCACAGAACAAATCTTATGAGGACAAGTCTCTCCAAGGAAAAGTCTCCCTGAGGACAAGTCTCCCCGGAGACAAGTTTCCCGGGGACATCTCTTCTTACAATGAAAAAATTATTGCCATGAGAGGACAAGCCTTCCCAGGACAAGTTTTTCCGAGGACAAGTCTTCCCAGGGACATCTCTTTCCACCAAAAAAAAATATTGCCGAGAGAGGACAAGTCTTCCCAGGACAAGTCTCCCCGTGGACAAGTCTCTCCGAGGACAAGTCTCCCCGAGGACAAGTCTCCCAGGGGACATCTCTTCTTACGATGAAAAAATTATTGCCATGAGAGGACAAGCCTTCCTAGGACAAGTTTTTCCGAGGACAAGTCTTCCCAGGGACATCTCTTTCCACCAAAAAAAAATATTGCCAAGAGAGGACAAGTCTTCCCAGGACAATTCTCCCCGAGGACAAGTCTCCCCGAGGACAAGTCTCCCCGGGGACATCTCTTCCCACGATGAAAAAATTATTGCCACCACAGAACAAATCTTATGAGTACAAGTCTCCCCGGGGAAAAGTCTCTCCGGGGACAAGTCTCCCCGGGGACAAGTGTCCCCGGGAACACCTCTTCTTACGATGAAAAAATTATTGTTATGAGAGAACAAGTCTTCCCAGGACAAGTCTCCCCGAGGACAAGTCTCTTCGAGGACAAGTCTCCCCGAGGACATATTTTCCCACGATGAAAAAATTATTGCCACGAGAGGAAAAGTCTTCCTAGGACAAGTCTCATCGAGGACAAGTCTCCCCTAGGACAAGTCTCCCCAGGGACAAGTCTCCTAGGGGACAGCTATTCTTACGATGAAAAAATTATTGCTGCGAGAGGGCAAGTCTTCCCAGGACAAGTCTCCCCAGGGACAAGTCTCCCCGGGGACAAGTCTCCCCGGGGACATCTCTTCATACAATGAAAAAATTATTGCCAAGAGAGGCAAAGTCTTCCCAGGACAAGTCTCCCCAAAGACATCTCTTCCCACGCTAAAAAAATTATTGCCACGAGAGGACAAGTCTTCCTAGAACTAGTGTCCCAGAGGACAAGTCTTCCCAGGACAAGTCTCCCCAGGGACATCTCTTCCTACCGAAAAAAATTATTACCAAGAGTGTACAAGCCTTCCCAGGTCAAGTCTCCCCGAGGACAAGTCTCCCCAGGGATATATCTTTCCACAATGAAAAAATTATTGCCTCGAGAGGACAAGTCTTCCTAGGACAAGTCTCCCCTAGGAAAAGTCTCCCCAGGGACAAGTCTCCCAAGGGACATCTATTCTTACGATGAAAAAATTATTGCTGCGAGAGGGCAAGTCTTCCCAGGACAAGCCTCCCCGAGGACAAGTCTTCCCGGAGACAAGTCTTCCCAGGGACATCTCTTCCCACCAAAAAAAATTATTTCTAAAAGAGGACAAGTCTTCCCAGGACCAGTCTCCCCGAAGACAAGTCTCCCCGAGGACAAGTCTCCCCGAGGACAAGTCTCCCCGGGGACATCTCTTCCCACGATGAAAAAATTATTGCTACCGCAGAACAAATCTTATGAGGACAAGTCTCTCCGAGGAAAAGTCTCCCTGAGGACAAGTCTCCCCGGGGACATCTCTTCTTACGATAAAAAAATTATTGCCATGAGAGGACAAGCCTTACCAGGACAAGTTTTTCCGAGGACAAGTCTTCCCAGGGACATCTCTTCCCACCAAAAAAAATTATTTCTAAGAGAGGACAAGTCATCCCAGGACCAGTCTCCCCGAAGACAAGTCTCCCCGAGGACAAGTCTCCCCGAGGACAAGTCTCCCCGGGGACATCTCTTCCCACGATGAAAAAATTATTGCCACCACAGAACAAATCTTATGAGGACAAGTCTCTCCGAGGAAAAGTCTCCCTGAGGACAAGTCTCCCCGGGGACATCTCTTCTTACGATGAAAAAATTATTGCCATAAGAGGACAAGCCTTACCAGGACAAGTTTTTCTGCAGACAAGTCTTCCCAGGGACATCTCTTTCCACCAAAAAAAAATATTGCCAAGAGAGGACAAGTCTTCCCAGGACAAGTCTCCCCGAGTACAAGTCTGCCAGAGGACAAGTCTCCCCGAGGACAAGTCTCCCCGGGGACAAGTCTCCCCGGGGACAAGTCTCCCCGGGGACACCTCTTCTTACGATGAAAAAATTATTGTTATGAGAGAACAAGTCTTCCCAGGACAAGTCTCCCCGAGGACAAGTCTCTTCGAGGACAAGTCTCCCCGGGGACATATTTTCCCACGATGAAAAAATTATTGCCACGAGAGGAAAAGTCTTCCTAGGACAAGTCTCATCGAGGACAAGTCTCCCCAAGGACAAGTCTCCCCGAGGACATCTCTTCCGACGATGAAAAAATTAATGCTACGACAGAACAAATCTTCCCAGGACAAGTCTCTCCGAGGAAAAGTCTTCCCTAGGACAAGTTTCCCCGGGGACATCTCTTCTTACAATAAAAAAATTATTGCCACCAGAGGACAAGTCTTCCCAGGACAACTCTCCCCAGGGACATCTCTTCCTACTGAAAAAAATTATTGCCAAGAGAGTACAAGCCTTTCCAGGTCAAGACTCCCCGAGGACAAGTCTCCCCAGGGATATATCTTCCAACAATGAAAAAATTATTGCCTCGAAATGACAAGTCTTCCTAGGACAAGTCTCCCTTAGGACAAGTCTCCCCAGGGACAAGTCTCCCAAGGGACATCTATTCTTACGATGAAAAAATTATTGCTGCGAGAGGGCAAGTCTTCCCAGGACAAGTCTTCCCAGGGACAAGTCTCCCCGAGGACAAGTCTCCCCGGAGACAAGTCTTCCCAGGGACATCTCTTCCCACCAAAAAAAATTATTGCTAAGAAAGGAAAAGTCTTCCCAGGACCAGTCTCCCCGAGGACAAGTCTCCTTGAGGACAAGTCTCCCCGAGGACAAGTCTCCCCGGGGACAAGTCTCCCTGAGGACAAGTCTCCCCGGGGACAAGTCTCCCCGGGGACATCTCTTCATACAATGAAAAGATTATTGCCAAGAGACGCGAAGTCTTCCCAGGACAAGTCTCCCCGAGCACATCTCTTCCCACGCTAAAAAAATTATTGCCACGAGAGGACAAGTCTTCCTAGAACTAGTGTCCCCGAGGACAACTCTCCCCAGGGACATCTCTTCTTACGATGAAAAAATTATTGCCATGAGAGGACAAGCCTTCCCAGGACAAGTTTTTCCGAGGACAAGTCTCCCCGGGGACATGTCTTCCCTCGATGAAAAAATTATTGCCACCACAGAACAAATCTTATGAGGACAAGTCTCTCCGAGAAAAAGTCTCCCCGAGGACAAGTCTCCCCGGGGACAAGTCTCCGCGGGGACATCTCTTCTTACGATGAAAAAAATATTGCCATGAGAGGACAAGTCTTCCTAGGACAAGTCTCCCCTAGGACAAGTCTCCCCAGGGACAAGTCTTCCAGGGGACATCTATTCTTACGATGAAAAAATTATTGCTGCGAGAGGGCAAGTCTTCCCAGGACAAGTCTCCCCAGGGACATCTGTTCCCACCAAAAAAATTATTGCTAAGAGAGTACAAGTCTTTCCAGGACAAGTCTCTCCGAGGACAAGTCTTCCCGAGGACATCTCTTCCCACGATAAAAAAATTATTGCCACGACAGGACAAGTCTTCCTAGAACAAGTGTCCCCGAGGACAAGTATCCCCGGAGACAAGTTTTCCCAGGGACATCTCTTCCCACCAAAAAAAATTATTGCCAAGAGTGGACAACTCTTCCCAGGACAAGTTTACACGAGGACATCTCTTCTTACGATGAAAAAATTATTGCCATGACAGGACAAGCCTTCCCAGGACAAGTTTTTTCGAGGACATGTCGTCCCAGGGACATCTCTTCCCAACAAAAAAAAATATTGCTAAGAGAGGACAAGTCTTCCCAGGACAAGTCTCCCCGAGGACAAGTCTCCCCGAGGACAAGTCTCCCCGGGGACATCTCTTCCCACGATGAAAAAATTATTGCCACCACAGAACAAATCTTATGAGGACAAGTCTCCCCGGGGAAAAGTCTCCCCGGCGACATCTCTTCTTACGATGAAAAAATTATTGCCATGAGAGGACAAGTCTTCCCAGAACAAGTCTCCCCGAGGACAAGTCTCTTCGAGGACAAGTCTCCCCGAGGAAAAGTCTCCCCGAGGACAAGTTTTCCGGTGACAAGTCTCCCCGGAGACAAGTCTCCCCGGGGACAAGTCTCCCCGGGGACATCTCTTCCCACGATGAAAAAATTATTGCCACCACAGAACAAATCTTATGAGGACAAGTCTCTCCAAGGAAAAGTCTCCCTGAGGACAAGTCTCCCCGGAGACAAGTTTCCCGGGGACATCTCTTCTTACAATGAAAAAATTATTGCCATGAGAGGACAAGCCTTCCCAGGACAAGTTTTTCCGAGGACAAGTCTTCCCAGGGACATCTCTTTCCACCAAAAAAAAATATTGCCGAGAGAGGACAAGTCTTCCCAGGACAAGTCTCCCCGTGGACAAGTCTCTCCGAGGACAAGTCTCCCCGAGGACAAGTCTCCCAGGGGACATCTCTACTTACGATGAAAAAATTATTGCCATGAGAGGACAAGCCTTCCTAGGACAAGTTTTTCCGAGGACAAGTCTTCCCAGGGACATCTCTTTCCACCAAAAAAAAATATTGCCAAGAGAGGACAAGTCTTCCCAGGACAATTCTCCCCGAGGACAAGTCTCCCCGAGGACAAGTCTCCCCGGGGACATCTCTTCCCACGATGAAAAAATTATTGCCACCACAGAACAAATCTTATGAGTACAAGTCTCCCCGGGGAAAAGTCTCTCCGGGGACAAGTCTCCCCGGGGACAAGTGTCCCCGGGAACACCTCTTCTTACGATGAAAAAATTATTGTTATGAGAGAACAAGTCTTCCCAGGACAAGTCTCCCCGAGGACAAGTCTCTTCGAGGACAAGTCTCCCCGAGGACATATTTTCCCACGATGAAAAAATTATTGCCACGAGAGGAAAAGTCTTCCTAGGACAAGTCTCATCGAGGACAAGTCTCCCCTAGGACAAGTCTCCCCAGGGACAAGTCTCCTAGGGGACAGCTATTCTTACGATGAAAAAATTATTGCTGCGAGAGGGCAAGTCTTCCCAGGACAAGTCTCCCCAGGGACAAGTCTCCCCGGGGACAAGTCTCCCCGGGGACATCTCTTCATACAATGAAAAAATTATTGCCAAGAGAGGCAAAGTCTTCCCAGGACAAGTCTCCCCAAAGACATCTCTTCCCACGCTAAAAAAATTATTGCCACGAGAGGACAAGTCTTCCTAGAACTAGTGTCCCAGAGGACAAGTCTTCCCAGGACAAGTCTCCCCAGGGACATCTCTTCCTACCGAAAAAAATTATTACCAAGAGTGTACAAGCCTTCCCAGGTCAAGTCTCCCCGAGGACAAGTCTCCCCAGGGATATATCTTTCCACAATGAAAAAATTATTGCCTCGAGAGGACAAGTCTTCCTAGGACAAGTCTCCCCTAGGAAAAGTCTCCCCAGGGACAAGTCTCCCAAGGGACATCTATTCTTACGATGAAAAAATTATTGCTGCGAGAGGGCAAGTCTTCCCAGGACAAGCCTCCCCGAGGACAAGTCTTCCCGGAGACAAGTCTTCCCAGGGACATCTCTTCCCACCAAAAAAAATTATTTCTAAAAGAGGACAAGTCTTCCCAGGACCAGTCTCCCCGAAGACAAGTCTCCCCGAGGACAAGTCTCCCCGAGGACAAGTCTCCCCGGGGACATCTCTTCCCACGATGAAAAAATTATTGCTACCGCAGAACAAATCTTATGAGGACAAGTCTCTCCGAGGAAAAGTCTCCCTGAGGACAAGTCTCCCCGGGGACATCTCTTCTTACGATAAAAAAATTATTGCCATGAGAGGACAAGCCTTACCAGGACAAGTTTTTCCGAGGACAAGTCTTCCCAGGGACATCTCTTCCCACCAAAAAAAATTATTTCTAAGAGAGGACAAGTCATCCCAGGACCAGTCTTCCCGAAGACAAGTCTCCCCGAGGACAAGTCTCCCCGAGGACAAGTCTCCCCGGGGACATCTCTTCCCACGATGAAAAAATTATTGCCACCACAGAACAAATCTTATGAGGACAAGTCTCTCCGAGGAAAAGTCTCCCTGAGGACAAGTCTCCCCGGGGACATCTCTTCTTACGATGAAAAAATTATTGCCATAAGAGGACAAGCCTTACCAGGACAAGTTTTTCTGCAGACAAGTCTTCCCAGGGACATCTCTTTCCACCAAAAAAAAATATTGCCAAGAGAGGACAAGTCTTCCCAGGACAAGTCTCCCCGAGTACAAGTCTGCCAGAGGACAAGTCTCCCCGAGGACAAGTCTCCCCGGGGACAAGTCTCCCCGGGGACAAGTCTCCCCGGGGACACCTCTTCTTACGATGAAAAAATTATTGTTATGAGAGAACAAGTCTTCCCAGGACAAGTCTCCCCGAGGACAAGTCTCTTCGAGGACAAGTCTCCCCGGGGACATATTTTCCCACGATGAAAAAATTATTGCCACGAGAGGAAAAGTCTTCCTAGGACAAGTCTCATCGAGGACAAGTCTCCCCAAGGACAAGTCTCCCCGAGGACATCTCTTCCGACGATGAAAAAATTAATGCTACGACAGAACAAATCTTCCCAGGACAAGTCTCTCCGAGGAAAAGTCTTCCCTAGGACAAGTTTCCCCGGGGACATCTCTTCTTACAATAAAAAAATTATTGCCACCAGAGGACAAGTCTTCCCAGGACAACTCTCCCCAGGGACATCTCTTCCTACTGAAAAAAATTATTGCCAAGAGAGTACAAGCCTTTCCAGGTCAAGACTCCCCGAGGACAAGTCTCCCCAGGGATATATCTTCCAACAATGAAAAAATTATTGCCTCGAAATGACAAGTCTTCCTAGGACAAGTCTCCCTTAGGACAAGTCTCCCCAGGGACAAGTCTCCCAAGGGACATCTATTCTTACGATGAAAAAATTATTGCTGCGAGAGGGCAAGTCTTCCCAGGACAAGTCTTCCCAGGGACAAGTCTCCCCGAGGACAAGTCTCCCCGGAGACAAGTCTTCCCAGGGACATCTCTTCCCACCAAAAAAAATTATTGCTAAGAAAGGAAAAGTCTTCCCAGGACCAGTCTCCCCGAGGACAAGTCTCCTTGAGGACAAGTCTCCCCGAGGACAAGTCTCCCCGGGGACAAGTCTCCCTGAGGACAAGTCTCCCCGGGGACAAGTCTCCCCGGGGACATCTCTTCATACAATGAAAAGATTATTGCCAAGAGACGCGAAGTCTTCCCAGGACAAGTCTCCCCGAGCACATCTCTTCCCACGCTAAAAAAATTATTGCCACGAGAGGACAAGTCTTCCTAGAACTAGTGTCCCCGAGGACAACTCTCCCCAGGGACATCTCTTCTTACGATGAAAAAATTATTGCCATGAGAGGACAAGCCTTCCCAGGACAAGTTTTTCCGAGGACAAGTCTCCCCGGGGATATGTCTTCCCTCGATGAAAAAATTATTGCCACCACAGAACAAATCTTATGAGGACAAGTCTCTCCGAGAAAAAGTCTCCCCGAGGACAAGTCTCCCCGGGGACAAGTCTCCGCGGGGACATCTCTTCTTACGATGAAAAAAATATTGCCATGAGAGGACAAGTCTTCCTAGGACAAGTCTCCCCTAGGACAAGTCTCCCCAGGGACAAGTCTTCCAGGGGACATCTATTCTTACGATGAAAAAATTATTGCTGCGAGAGGGCAAGTCTTCCCAGGACAAGTCTCCCCAGGGACATCTGTTCCCACCAAAAAAATTATTGCTAAGAGAGTACAAGTCTTTCCAGGACAAGTCTCTCCGAGGACAAGTCTTCCCGAGGACATCTCTTCCCACGATAAAAAAATTATTGCCACGACAGGACAAGTCTTCCTAGAACAAGTGTCCCCGAGGACAAGTATCCCCGGAGACAAGTTTTCCCAGGGACACCTCTTCCCACCAAAAAAAATTATTGCCAAGAGTGGACAACTCTTCCCAGGACAAGTTTACACGAGGACATCTCTTCTTACGATGAAAAAATTATTGCCATGACAGGACAAGCCTTCCCAGGACAAGTTTTTTCGAGGACATGTCGTCCCAGGGACATCTCTTCCCAACAAAAAAAAATATTGCTAAGAGAGGACAAGTCTTCCCAGGACAAGTCTCCCCGAGGACAAGTCTCCCCGAGGACAAGTCTCCCCGGGGACATCTCTTCCCACGATGAAAAAATTATTGCCACCACAGAACAAATCTTATGAGGACAAGTCTCCCCGGGGAAAAGTCTCCCCGGCGACATCTCTTCTTACGATGAAAAAATTATTGCCATGAGAGGACAAGTCTTCCCAGAACAAGTCTCCCCGAGGACAAGTCTCTTCGAGGACAAGTCTCCCCGAGGAAAAGTCTCCCCGAGGACAAGTTTTCCGGTGACAAGTCTCCCCGGAGACAAGTCTCCCCGGGGACAAGTCTTCCCCGGGACAAGTCTACAGGGGGAGAAGTCTCCCCGGGGACACCTCTTCTTACAATGAAAAAATTATTGCCATGAGAGAACAAGTCTTCCCAGGACAAGTCTCCCCGAGGACAAGTCTCTTCGAGGACAAGTCTCGTCGGGGATATCTCTTCCCACAATGAAAAAATTATTGCCTCGAGAGGGCAAGTCTTCCTAGGACAAGTCTCCCCTAGGACAAGTCTCCCCAGGGACAAGTCTTCCAGGGGACATCTATTCTTACGATGAAAAAATTATTGCTGCGAGAGGGCAAGTCTTCCTAGGACAAGTCTCCCCAGGGACATCTCTTCCCACCAAAAAAAATTATTGCCAAGAGAGGACAAGTCTTCTTAGGACAAGTCTCCCCAGGGACATCTCTTCGTACCAAAAAAAAATTATTGCTAAGAGAGGACAAGTCTTCCCAGGACAAGTCTCCCCGAGGACAACTCTCCCCGAGGACAAGTCTCCCCGGAGACAAGTCTTCCCAGGGACATCTCTTCCCACCAAAAAAAATTATTGCTAAGAGAGGACAAGTCTTCCCAGGACCAGTCTCCCCGAGGACAAGTCTCCCCGGGGACATCTCTTCCCACAATGAAAAAATTATTGCCTCGAGAGGACAAGTCTTCCTAGGACAAGTCTCCCCTAGGACAAGTCTCCCCAGGGACAAGTCTCCTAGGGGACAGCTATTCTTACGATGAAAAAATTATTGCTGCGAGAGGGCAAGTCTTCCCAGGACAAGTCTCCTCAGGGACAAGTATCCCCGGGGACAAGTCTCCCCGGGGACAAGTCTCCCCGGTGACATCTCTTCATACAATGAAAAAATTATTGCCAAGAGAGGCGAAGTCTTCCCAGGACAAGTCTCCCCGAGGACATCTCTTCCCACGCTAAAAAAATTATTGCCACGAGAGGACAAGTCTTCCTAGAACTAGTGTCCCAGAGGACAAGTCTTCCCAGGACAAGTCTCCCCAGGGACATCTCTTCCTACCGAAAAAAATTATTACCAAGAGTGTACAAGCCTTCCCAGGTCAAGTCTCCCCGAGGAAAAGTCTCCCCAGGGATATATCTTCCCACAATGAAAAAATTATTGCCTCGAGAGGACAAGTCTTCCTAGGACAAGTCTCTCCTAGGAAAAGTCTCCACAGGGACAAGTCTCCCAAGGGACATCTATTCTTACGATGAAAAAATTATTGCTGCGAGAGGGCAAGTCTTCCCAGTACAAGTCTCCCCGAGGACAAGTCTCCCCGGAGACAAGTCTTCCCAGGGACATCTCTTCCCACAAAAAAAAATTATTTCTAAGAGAGGACAAGTCTTCCCAGGACCAGTCTCCACGAAGACAAGTCTCCCCGAGGACAAGTCTCCCCGAGGACAAGTCTCCCCGGGGACATCTCTTCCCACGATGAAAAAATTATTGCCACCACAGAACAAATCTTATGAGGACAAGTCTCTCCGAGGAAAAGTCTCCCTGAGGACAAGTCTCCCCGGGGACATCTCTTCTTACGATGAAAAAATTATTGCCATGAGAGGACAAGCCTTACCAGGACAAGTTTTTCCGAGGACAAGTCTTCCCAGGGACATCTCTTTCCACCAAAAAAAAATATTGCCAAGAGAGGATAAGTCTTCCCAGGACAAGTCTCCCCGAGGACAAGTCTGCCCGAGGACAAGTCTCCCCGAGGACAAGTCTCCCCATGGACAAGTCTCCCCGTGGACAAGTCTCCCCGGGGACAAGTCTCCCCGGGGACATTTCTTCTTACGATGAAAAAATTATTGTTATGAGAGAACAAGTCTTCCCAGGACAAGTCTCCCCGAGGACAAGTCTCTTCAAAGACAAGTCTCCCCGGGGACATATTTTCCCACGATGAAAGAATTATTGCCACGAGAGAACAAGTCTTCCCAGGACAAGTCTCCCCGAGGACAAGTCTCTTCGAGGACAAGTTTCCCCGGGGACATATTTTCCCACGATGAAAAAATTATTGCCACGAGAGTAAAAGTCTTTCTAGGACAAGTCTCATCAAGGACAAGTCTCCACAAGGACAAGTCTCCCCGGGGACATCTCTTCCGACGATGAAAAAATTAATGCTACGACAGAACAAATCTTCCCAGGACAAGTCTCCCCAGGGACAAGTCTCCCCGAGGACAAGTCTCCCCGGAGACAAGTCTTCCCAGGAACATCTTTTCCCAACAAAAAAAATTATTGCTAAGAGAGGACAAGTCTTCCCAGGACCAGTCTCCCCGAAGACAAGTCTCCCCGAGGACAAGTCTCCCCGAGGACAAGTCTCCCCGGGGACATCTCTTCCCACGATGAAAAAATTATTGCCACCACAGAACAAATCTTATGAGGACAAGTCTCTCCGAGGAAAAGTCTCCCTGAGGACAAGTCTCCCCGGGGACATCTCTTCTTACGATGAAAAAATTATTGCCATGAGAGGACAAGTCTTCCCAGGACAACTCTCCCCAGGGACATCTCTTCCTACTGAAAAAAATTATTGCCAAGAGAGTACAAGCCTTTCCAGGTCAAGACTCCCCGAGGACAAGTCTCCCCAGGGACAAGTCTCCTAGGGGACAGCTCTTCTTACGATGAAAAAATTATTGCCATGAGAGGACAATCCTTCCCAGGACAAGTCTCCGCGAAGACAAGTCTCCCCGAGGACAAGTCTCTTCGAGGACAAGTCTCCCCGGGGACATCTCTTCCCACAATGAAAAAATTATTGCCTCGAGAGGACAAGTCTTCCTAGGACAAGTCTCCCCTAGGACAAGTCTCTCCAGGGACAAGTCTCCTAGGGGACAGCTATTCTTACGATGAAAAAATTATTGCTGCGAGAGGGCAAGTCTTCCCAGGTCAAGTCTCCCCAGGGACAAGTCTCCCCGGGGACAAGTCTCCCCGGGGACATCTCTTCATACAATGAAAAAATTATTGCCAAGAGAGGCGAAGTCTTCCCAGGACAAGTCTCCCCGAGGACATCTCTTCCCACGCTAAAAAAATTATTGCCACGAGAGGACAAGTCTTCCTAGAACTAGTGTCCCAGAAGACAAGTCTTCCCAGGACAAGTCTCCCCAGGGACATCTTTTCCTACCGAAAAAAATTATTACCAAGAGTGTACAAGCCTTCCCAGGTCAAGTCTCCCCGAGGACAAGTCTCCCCAGGGATATATCTTCCCACAATGAAAAAATTATTGCCTCGAGAGGACAAGTCTTCCTAGGACAAGTCTCCCCTAGGAAAAGTCTCCACAGGGACAAGTCTCCCAAGGGACATCTATTCTTACGATGAAAAAATTATTGCTGCGAGAGGGCAAGTCTTCCCAGTACAAGTCTCCCTGAGGACAAGTCTCCCCGGGGACATCTCTTCTTACGATGAAAAAATTATTGCCATGAGAGGACAAGCCTTACCAGGACAAGTTTTTCCGAGGACAAGTCTTCCCAGGGACATCTCTTTCCACCAAAAAAAAATATTGCCAAGAGAGGATAAGTCTTCCCAGGACAAGTCTCCCCGAGGACAAGTCTGCCCGAGGACAAGTCTCCCCGAGGACAAGTCTCCCCGGGGACAAGTCTCCCCGTGGACAAGTCTCCCCGGGGACAAGTCTCCCCGGGGACACCTCTTCTTACGATGAAAAAATTATTGTTATGAGAGAACAAGTCTTCCCAGGACAAGTCTCCCCGAGGACTAGTCTCTTCAAAGACAAGTCTCCCCGGGGACATATTTTCCCACGATGAAAAAATTATTGCCACGAGAGAACAAGTCTTCCCAGGAGAAGTCTCCCCGAACACAAGTCTCTTCGAGGACAAGTTTCCCCGGGGACATATTTTCCCACGATGAAAAAATTATTGCCACGAGAGGAAAAGTCTTCCTAGGACAAGTCTCATCAAGGACAAGTCTCCACAAGGACAAGTCTCCCCGGGGACATCTCTTCCGACGATGAAAAAATTAATGCTACGACAGAACAAATCTTCACAGGACAAGTCTCCCCAGGGACAAGTCTCCCCGAGGACAAGTCTCCCCGGAGACAAGTCTTCCCAGGAACATCTCTTCCCACCAAAAAAAATTATTGCTAAGAGAGGACAAGTCTTCCCAGGCCCAGTCTCCCCGAAGACAAGTCTCCCCGAGGACAAGTCTACCCGAGGACAAGTCTCCCCGGGGACATCTCTTCCCACGATGAAAAAATTATTGCCACCACAGAACAAATCTTATGAGGACAAGTCTCTCCGAGGAAAAGTCTCCCTGAGGACAAGTCTCCCCGGGGACAAGTCGCCGCGGGGACATCTCTTCTTACGATGAAAAAAATATTGCCATGAGAGGACAAGTCTTCCTAGGACAAGTCTCCCCTAGGACAAGTCTCCCCAGGGACAAGTCTTCCAGGGGACATCTATTCTTACGATGAAAAAATTATTGCTGCGAGAGGGCAAGTCTTCCCAGGACAAGTCTCCCCAGGGACAAGTCTCCCCGAGGACAAGTCTCCCCGAGGACAAGTCTCCCCGAGGACAAGTTTCCCCGGGGACAAGTCTCCCCGAGGGCAAGTCTTCCGATGGACATCTCACTTTACCAAAAAAAATTATTGCTTAGAGAGGACAAGTCTTCCCAGGACAAGTCTCCCCGAGGACAAGTCTCCCCGAGCACATCTCTTCCCACGCTAAAAAAATTATTGCCACGAGAGGACAAGTCTTCCTAGAACAAGTGTCCCCGAGGACAAGTCTCCCCGGGGACAAGTCTCCCGGGGAAATCTCTTCTTACGATGGAAAAATTATTGCCATGAGAGGACAAGCCTTCCCAGGACAAGTTTTTCCGAGGACAAGTCTCCCCGGGGACATGTCTTCCCTCGATGAGAAAATTATTGCCACCACAGAACAAATCTTATGAGGACAAGTCTCTTCGAGGAAAAGTCTCCCCGAGGACAAGTCTCCCCGGGGACAAGTCGCCGCGGGGACATCTCTTCTTACGATGAAAAAAATATTGCCATGAGAGGACAAGTCTTCATAGGACAAGTCTCCCCTAGGACAAGTCTCCCCAGGGACAAGTCTTCCAGGGGACATCTATTCTTACGATGAAAAAATTATTGCTGCGAGAGGGCAAGTCTTCCCAGGACAAGTCTCCCCAGGGACATATGTTCCCACCAAAAAAATTATTGCTAAGAGAGTACAAGTCTTTCCAGGACAAGTCTCTCCGAGGACAAGTCTTCCCGGGGACATCTCTTCCGACGATGAAAAAATTAATGCTACGACAGAACAAATCTTCCCAGGACAAGTCTCCCCAGGGACAAGTCTCCCCGAGGACAAGTCTCCCCGGAGACAAGTCTTCCCAGGAACATCTCTTCCCACCAAAAAAAATTATTGCTAAGAGAGGACAAGTCTTCCCAGGACCAGTCTCCCCGAAGACAAGTCTCCCCGAGGACAAGTCTCCCCGAGGACAAGTCTCCCCGGGGACATCTCTTCCCACGATGAAAAAATTATTGCCACCACAGAACAAATCTTATGAGGACAAGTCTCTCCGAGGAAAAGTCTCCCTGAGGACAAGTCTCCCCGGGGACAAGTCGCCGCGGGGACATCTCTTCTTACGATGAAAAAAATATTGCCATGAGAGGACAAGTCTTCCTAGGACAAGTCTCCCCTAGGACAAGTCTCCCCAGGGACAAGTCTTCCAGGGGACATCTATTCTTACGATGAAAAAATTATTGCTGCGAGAGGGCAAGTCTTCCCAGGACAAGTCTCCCCAGGGACAAGTCTCCCCGAGGACAAGTCTCCCCGAGGACAAGTCTCCCCGAGGACAAGTTTCCCCGGGGACAAGTCTCCCCGAGGGCAAGTCTTCCGATGGACATCTCACTTTACCAAAAAAAATTATTGCTTAGAGAGGACAAGTCTTCCCAGGACAAGTCTCCCCGAGGACAAGTCTCCCCGAGCACATCTCTTCCCACGCTAAAAAAATTATTGCCACGAGAGGACAAGTCTTCCTAGAACAAGTGTCCCCGAGGACAAGTCTCCCCGGGGACAAGTCTCCCGGGGAAATCTCTTCTTACGATGGAAAAATTATTGCCATGAGAGGACAAGCCTTCCCAGGACAAGTTTTTCCGAGGACAAGTCTCCCCGGGGACATGTCTTCCCTCGATGAGAAAATTATTGCCACCACAGAACAAATCTTATGAGGACAAGTCTCTTCGAGGAAAAGTCTCCCCGAGGACAAGTCTCCCCGGGGACAAGTCGCCGCGGGGACATCTCTTCTTACGATGAAAAAAATATTGCCATGAGAGGACAAGTCTTCATAGGACAAGTCTCCCCTAGGACAAGTCTCCCCAGGGACAAGTCTTCCAGGGGACATCTATTCTTACGATGAAAAAATTATTGCTGCGAGAGGGCAAGTCTTCCCAGGACAAGTCTCCCCAGGGACATATGTTCCCACCAAAAAAATTATTGCTAAGAGAGTACAAGTCTTTCCAGGACAAGTCTCTCCGAGGACAAGTCTTCCCGAGGACATCTCTTCCCACGATAAAAAAATTATTGCCACGACAGGACAAGTCTTCCTAGAACAAGTGTCCCCGAGGACAAGTATCCCCGGAGACAAGTCTTCCCAGGGACATCTCTTCCCACCAAAAAAAATTATTGCCAAGAGTGGACAAGTCTTTCCAGGACAAGTTTCCACGAGGACATCTCTTCTTACGATGAAAAAATTATTGGCATGACAGGACAAGCCTTCCCAGGACAAGTTTTTCCGAGGACAAGTCTTCCCAGGGACATCTCTTCCCAACAAAAAAAAATATTGCCAAGAGAGGACAAGTCTTCCCAGGACAAGTCTCCCCGAGGACAAGTCCCCCGAGGACAAGTCTCCCCGGGGACAAGTCTCCCCGGGGACACCTCTTCTTACGATGAAAAAATTATTGTTATGAGAGAACAAGTCTTCCCAGGACAAGTCTCCCCGAGGACAAGTCTCTTCGAGGACAAGTCTCCCCGTGGACATATTTTCCCACGATGAAAAAATTATTGCTGCGAGAGGGCAAGTCTTCCCAGGACAAGTCTCTCCGAGGAAAAGTCTCCCCGAGGACAAGTCTTCCCGATGACAAGTCTCCCCGGGGACAAGTCTCTCCGGGGACATCTCTTCTTACGATGAAAATATTATTGCCTTGAGAGTACAAGTCTTTCCAGGACAAGTCTCCCCGAGGACAAGTCTAACCGAGGATAAGTCTCCCCGGTGACATCTCTTTCCACGATGAAGAAATTATTGCCACCACAGAACAAATCTTATGAGTACAAGTCTCCCCGGGGAAAAGTCTCTCCGGGGACAAGTCTCCCCGGGGACAAGTGTCCCCGGGAACACCTCTTCTTACTATGAAAAAATTATTGTTATGAGAGAACAAGTCTTCCCAGGACAAGTCTCCCCGAGGACAAGTCTCTTCGAGGACAAGTCTCCCCGGGGACATCTCTTCCCACAATGAAAAAATTATTGCCTCGAGAGGACAAGTCTTCCTAGGACAAGTCTCCCCTAGGACAAGTCTCTCCAGGGACAAGTCTCCTAGGGGACAGCTATTCTTACGATGAAAAAATTATTGCTGCGAGAGGGCAAGTCTTCCCAGGACAAGTCTCCCCAGGGACAAGTCTCCCCGGGGACAAGTCTCCCCGGGGACAAGTCTCCCCGGGGACATCTCTTCATACAATGAAAAAAATATTGCCAAGAGAGGCGAAGTCTTCCCAGGACAAGTCTCCCCGAGGACATCTCTTCCCACGCTAAAAAAATTATTGCTACGAGAGGACAAGTCTTCCTAGAACTAGTGTCCCAGAGGACAAGTCTTCCCAGGACAAGTCTCCCCAGGGACATCTCTTCCTACCGAAAAAAATTATTACCAAGAGTGTACAAGCCTTCCCAGGTCAAGTCTCCCCGAGGACAAGTCTCCCCAGGGATATATCTTCCCACAATGAAAAAATTATTGCCTCGAGAGGACAAGTCTTCCTAGGACAAGTCTCCCCTAGGAAAAGTCTCCACAGGGACAAGTCTCCCAAGGGACATCTATTCTTACGATGAAAAAATTATTGCTGCGAGAGGGCAAGTCTTCCCAGTACAAGTCTCCCCGAGGTCATGTCTCCCCGAAGACAAGTCTTCCCAGGGACATCTCTTCCCACAAAAAAAAATTATTTCTAAGAGAGGACAAGTCTTCCCAGGACCAGTCTCCCCGAAGACAAGTCTCCCCGAAGACAAGTCTCCCCGAGGACAAGTCTCCCCGAGGACAAGTCTCCCCGGGGACATCTCTTCCCACGATGAAAAAATTATTGCCACCACAGAACAAATCTTATGAGGACAAGTCTCCCCTAGGAAAAGTCTCCCCAGGGACAAGTCTCCCAAGGGACATCTATTCTTACGATGAAAAAATTATTGCTGCGAGAGGACAAGCCTTACCAGGACAAGTTTTTCCGAGGACAAGTCTTCCCAGGGACATCTCTTCCCACCAAAAAAAATTATTTCTAAGAGAGGACAAGTCTTCCCAGGACCAGTCTCCCCGAAGACAAGTCTCCCCGAGGACAAGTCTCCCCGATGACAAGTCTCCCCGGGGACATCTCTTCCCACGATGAAAAAATTATTGCCACCACAGAACAAATCTTATGAGGACAAGTCTCTCCGAGGAAAAGTCTCCCTGAGGACAAGTCTCCCCGGGGACATCTCTTCTTACGATGAAAAAATTATTGCCATGAGAGGACAAGCCTTACCAGGACAAGTTTTTCCGAGGACAAGTCTTCCCAGGGACATCTCTTTCCACCAAAAAAAAATATTGCCAAGAGAGGACAAGTCTTCCCAGGACAAGTCTCCCCGAGGACAAGTCTGCCAGAGGACAAGTCTCCCCGAGGACAAGTCTCCCCGGCTACCAGCCTCCCCGGGGACAAGTCTTCCCGGGGACAAGTCTACAGGGGGAGAAGTCTCCCCGGGGACACCTCTTCTTACAATGAAAAAATTATTGCCATGAGAGAACAAGTCTTCCCAGGACAAGTCTCCCCGAGGACAAGTCTCTTCGAGGACAAGTCTCCCCGGGGATATCTCTTCCCACAATGAAAAAATTATTGCCTCGAGAGGGCAAGTCTTCCTAGGACAAGTCTCCCCTAGGACAAGTCTCCCCAGTGACAAGTCTCCTAGGGGACAGCTATTCTTACGATGAAAAAATTATTGCTGCGAGAGGGCAAGTGTTCCCAGGACAAGTCTCCCCAGGGACATCTGTTCCCACCAAAAAATTATTGCTAAGAGAGTACAAGTCTTTCCAGGACCAGTCTCTCCGAGGACAAGTCTTCCCGAGGAAAAGTCTCCCCGAGGACAAGTCTCCCCGGGGACAAGTCTCCCCGGGAACATCTCTTCATACAATGAAAAAATTATTGCCAAGATAGGCGAAGTCTTCCCAGGACAAGTCTCCCCGAGGACATCTCTTCCCACGCTAAAAAAATTATTGCCACGAGAGGACAAGTCTTCCCAGAACAAGTGTCCCAGAGGACAAGTCTTCCCAGGACAAGTCTCCCCAGGGACATCTCTTCCTACCAAAAAAATTATTGCTAAGAGAGTACAAGTCTTTCCAGGACAAGTCTCTCCGAGGACAAGTCTTCCCGAGGACATCTTTTCCCACGATAAAAAAATTATTGCCACGACAGGACAAGTCTTCCTAGAACAAGTGTCCCCGAGGACAAGTATCCCCGGAGACAAGTCTTCCCAGGGTCATCTCTTCCCACCAAAAAAAATTATTGCCAAGAGTGGACAAGTCTTCCCAGGACAAGTTTCCACGAGGACATCTCTTCTTACGATGAAAAAATTATTGGCATGACAGGACAAGCCTTCCCAGGACAAGTTTTTCCGAGGACAAGTCTTCCCAGGGACATCTCTTCCCAACAAAAAAAAATATTGCCAAGAGAGGACAAGTCTTCCCAGGACAAGTCTCCCCGAGGACAAGTCTCCCCGAGGACAAGTCTCCCCGAGGACAAGTCTCCCCGGGGACAAGTCTCCCCGGGGACAAGTCTCCCCGGGGACACCTCTTCTTACGAAGAAAAAATTATTGTTATAAGAGAACAAGTCTTCACAGGACAAGTCTCCCCGAGGACAAGTCTCTTCGAGGACAAGTCTCCCCGGGGACATATTTTCCCAAGATGAAAAAATTATTGCTGCGAGAGGGCAAGTCTTCCCAGGACAAGTCTCTCCGAGGAAAAGTCTCCCCGAGGACAAGTCTTCCCGATGACAAGTCTCCCCGGGGACAAGTCTCTCCGGGGACATCTCTTCTTACGATGAAAATATTATTGCCTTGAGAGTACAAGTCTTCCCAGGACAAGTCTCCCCGAGGACAAGTCTCCCCGAGGATAAGTCTCCCCGGTGACATCTCTTTTCACGATGAAGAAATTATTGCCACCACAGAACAAATCTTATGAGGACAAGTCTCTCCGAGAAAAAGTCTCCCCGAGGACAAGTCTCCCCGATGACAAGTCTCCCCGGGGACAAGTCTCTTCGGGGACATCTCTTCTTACGATAAAAAAATTATTGCCTTGAGAGAACAAGTCTTCCCAGGACAAGTCTCCCCGAGGACAAGTCTTTCCAGGACAAGTCTCCCCAGGGACATCTCTTCCCACCAAAAAAAATTATTGCCAAGAGAGGACAAGTCTTCTTAGGACAAGTCTCCCCAGGGACATCTCTTCGTACCAAAAAAAATTATTGCTAAGAGAGGACAAGTCTTCTCAGGACAAGTCTCCCCAAGGACAACTCTCCCCGAGGACAAGTCTCCCAAGGGACATCTATTCTTACGATGAAAAAATTATTGCTGCGAGAGGACAAGTCTTCCTAGGACAAGTCTCCCCTAGGACAAGTCTCCCCAGGGACAAGTCTCCCAAGGGACATCTATTCTTACGATGAAAAAATTATTGCTGCGAGAGGGCAAGTCTTCCCAGGACAATTCTTCCCAGGGACAAGTCTCCCCGAGGACAAGTCTCCCCGGAGACAAGTCTTCCCAGGGACATCTCTTTTCACCAAAAAAAATTATTGCTAAGAGAGGACAAGTCTTCCCAGGACAAGTCTCCCCGAGGACAAGTCTTTCCAGGACAAGTCTCCCCAGGGACATCTCTTCCCACCAAAAAAAATTATTGCCAAGAGAGGACAAGTCTTCCCAGGACAAGTCTCCCCAGGGACATCTCTTCCTACCAAAAAAATTATTACTAAGAGAGTACAAGTCTTTCCAGGACAAGTCTCTCCGAGGACAAGTCTTCCCGAGGACATCTTTTCCCACGATAAAAAAATTATTGCCACGACAGGACAAGTCTTCCTAGAACAAGTGTCCCCGAGGACAAGTATCCCCGGAGACAAGTCTTCCCAGGGACATCTCTTCCCACCAAAAAAAATTATTGCCAAGAGTGGACAAGTCTTCCTAGGACAAGTTTCCACGAGGACAAGTCTCCCCGAGGACAAGTCTTCCCGATGACAAGTCTCCCCGGGGACAAGTCTCCCCGAGGACAAGTCTCCCCGAGGATAAGTCTCCCCGGTGACATCTCTTTCCACGATAAAGAAATTATTGCCACCACAGAACAAATCTTATGAGTACAAGTCTCCCCGGGGAAAAGTCTCTCCGGGGACAAGTCTCCCCGGGGACAAGTGTCCCCGGGAACACCTCTTCTTACTATAAAAAAATTATTGTTATGAGAGAACAAGTCTTCCCAGGACAAGTCTCCCCGAGGACAAGTCTCTTCGAGGACAAGTCTCCCCGGGGACATATTTTCCCACGATGAAAAAATTATTGCCACGAGAGGAAAAGTCTTCCTAGGACAAGTCTCATCGAGGACAAGTCTCCCCAAGGATAAGTCTCCCCGGGGACATCTCTTCCGACGATGAAAAAATTAATGCTACGACAGAACAAATCTTCCCAGGACAAGTCTCTCAGAGAAAAAGTCTTCCCTAGGACAAGTTTCCCCGGGGACATCTCTTCTTACGATGAAAAAATTATTGCCATGAGAGGACAAGTCTTCCCAGGAGAAGTCTCCCCGGGGACAAGTCTTCTCGGGGACAAGTCTACCCGGGGACAAGTCTCCCGGGGACATCTCTTCTTACGATGAAAAAATTATTGCCATGAGAGGACAATCCTTCCCAGGACAAGTCTCCGCGAGGACAAGTCTCCCCGAGGACAAGTCTCTTCGAGGACAAGTCTCCCCGGGGACATCTCTTCCCACAATGAAAAAATTATTGCCTCGAGAGGACAAGTCTTCCTAGGACAAGTCTCCCCTAGGACAAGTCTCCCCAGGGACAAGTCTCCTAGGGGACAGCTATTCTTACGATGAAAAAATTATTGCTGCGAGAGGGCAAGTCTTCCCAGGACAAGTCTGCCCAGGGACAAGTCTCCCCGGGGACAAGTCTCCCCGGGGACATCTCTTCATACAATGAAAAAATTATTGCCAAGAGAGGCGAAGTCTTCCCAGGACAAGTCTCCCCGAGGACATCTCTTCCCACGCTAAAAAAATTATTGCCACGAGAGGACAAGTCTTCCTAGAACTAGTGTCCCAGAGGACAAGTCTTTCCAGGACAAGTCTCCCCAGGGACATCTCTTCCTACCGAAAAAAATTATTACCAAGAGTGTACAAGCCTTCCCAGGTCAAGTCTCCCCGAGGACAAGTCTCCCCAGGGATATATCTTTCCACAATGAAAAAATTATTGCCTCGAGAGGACAAGTCTTCCTAGGACAAGTCTCCCCTAGGAAAAGTCTCCCCAGGGACAAGTCTCCCAAGGGACATCTATTCTTACGATGAAAAAATTATTGCTGCGAGAGGGCAAGTCTTCCCAGGACAAGCCTCCCCGAGGACAAGTCTCCCCGGAGACAAGTCTTCCCAGGGACATCTCTTCCCACCAAAAAAAATTATTTCTAAGAGAGGACAAGTCTTCCCAGGACCAGTCTCCCCGAAGACAAGTCTCCCCGAGGACAAGTCTCCCCGAGGACAAGTCTCCCCGGGGACATCTCTTCCCACGATGAAAAAATTATTGCCACCACAGAACAAATCTTATGAGGACAAGTCTCTCCGAGGAAAAGTCTCCCTGAGGACAAGTCTCCCCGGGGACATCTCTTCTTACGATGAAAAAATTATTGCCATGAGAGGACAAGCCTTACCAGGACAAGTTTTTCCGAGGACAAGTCTTCCCAGGGACATCTCTTCCCACCAAAAAAAATTATTTCTAAGAGAGGACAAGTCTTCCCAGGACCAGTCTCCCCGAAGACAAGTCTCCCCGAGGACAAGTCTCCCCGAGGACAAGTCTCCCCGGGGACATCTCTTCCCACGATGAAAAAATTATTGCCACCACAGAACAAATCTTATGAGGACAAGTCTCTCCGAGGAAAAGTCTCCCTGAGGACAAGTCTCCCCGGGGACATCTCTTCTTACGATGAAAAAATTATTGCCATGAGAGGACAAGCCTTACCAGGACAAGTTTTTCCGAGGACAAGTCTTCCCAGGGACATCTCTTCCCACCAAAAAAAATTATTTCTAAGAGAGGACAAGTCTTCCCAGGACCAGTCTCCCCGAAGACAAGTCTCCCTGAGGACAAGTCTCCCCGGGGACAAGTCTCCCCGGGGACAAGTCTCCCCGGGGACACCTCTTCTTACGATGAAAAAATTATTGTTATGAGAGAACAAGTCTTCCCAGGACAAGTCTCCCCGAGGACAAGTCTCTTCGAGGACAAGTCTCCCCGGGGACATATTTTCCCACGATGAAAAAATTATTGCCACCAGAGGAAAAGTCTTCCTAGGACAAGTCTCATCGAGGACAAGTCTCCCCAAGGACAAGTCTCCCCGAGGACATCTCTTCCGACGATGAAAAAATTAATGCTACGACAGAACAAATCTTCCCAGGACAAGACTCTCCGAGGAAAAGTCTTCCCTAGGACAAGTTTCCCCGGGGACATCTCTTCTTACAATAAAAAAAATATTGCCACCAGAGGACAAGTCTTCCCAGGACAACTCTCCCCAGGGACATCTCTTCCTACTGAAAAAAATTATTGCCAAGAGAGTACAAGCCTTTCCAGGTCAAGACTCCCCGAGGACAAGTCTCCCCAGGGATATATCTTCCCACAATGAAAAAATTATTGCCTCGAAAGGACAAGTCTTCCTAGGACAAGTCTCCCTTAGGACAAGTCTCCACAGGGACAAGTCTCCCAAGGGACATCTAATCTTACGATGAAAAAATTATTGCTGCGAGAGGGCAAGTCTTCCCAGGACAAGTCTTCCCAGGGACAAGTCTCCCCGAGGACAAGTCTCCCCGGAGACAAGTCTTCCCAGGGACATCTCTTCCCACCAAAAAAATTATTGCTAAGAGAGGACAAGTCTTCCCAGGACCAGTCTCCCCGAGGACAAGTCTCCTTGAGGACAAGTCTCCCCGAGGACAAGTCTCCCCGAGGACAAGTCTCCCCGGGGACAAGTCTCCCCGAGGACAAGTCTTCCCATGGACATCTCTTCATACAATGAAAAAATTATTGCCAAGAGAGGACAAGTCTTCCCAGGACCAGTCTCCCCGAGGACAAGTCTCCCCGGGGACATCTCTTCATACAATGAAAAAATTATTGCCAAGAGACGCGAAGTCTTCCCAGGACAAGTCTCCCCGAGCACATCTCTTCCCACGCTAAAAAAATTATTGCCACGAGAGGACAAGTCTTCCTAGAACTAGTGTCCCCGAGGACAACTCTCCCCGGGGACATCTCTTCTTACGATGAAAAAATTATTGCCATGAGAGGACAAGCCTTCCCAGGACAAGTTTTTCCGAGGACAAGTCTCCCCGGGGACATGTCTTCCCTCGATGAAAAAATTATTGCCACCATAGAACAAAGCTTATGAGGACAAGTCTCTCCGAGAAAAAGTCTCCCCGAGGACAATTCTCCCCGGGGACAAGTCTCTGCGGGGACATCTCTTCTTACGATGAAAAAAATATTGCCATGAGAGGACAAGTCTTCCTAGGACAAGTCTCCCCTAGGACAAGTCTCCCCAGGGACAAGTCTTCCAGGGGACATCTATTCTTACGATGAAAAAATTATTGCTGCGAGAGGGCAAGTCTTCCCAGGACAAGTCTCCCCAGGGACATCTGTTCCCACCAAAAAAATTATTGCTAAGAGAGTACAAGTCTTTCCAGGACAAGTCTCTCCGAGGACAAGTCTTCCCGAGGACATCTCTTCCCACGATAAAAAAATTATTGCCACGACAGGACAAGTCTTCCTAGAACAAGTGTCCCCGAGGACAAGTATCCCCGGAGACAAGTTTTCCCAGGGACATCTCTTCCCACCAAAAAAAATTATTGCCAAGAGTGGACAAGTCTTCCCAGGACAAGTTTACACGAGGAAATCTCTTCTTACGATGAAAAAATTATTGCCATGACAGGACAAGCCTTCCCAGGACAAGTTTTTCCGAGGACAAGTCTTCCCAGGGACATCTCTTCCCAACAAAAAAAAATATTGCTAAGAGAGGACAAGTCTTCCCAGGACAAGTCTCCCCGAGGACAAGTCTCCCCGAGGACAAGTCTCCCCGGGGACATCTCTTCCCACGATGAAAAAATTATTGCCACCACAGAACAAATCTTATGAGGACAAGTCTCCCCGGGGAAAAGTCTCCCCGGCGACATCTCTTCTTACGATGAAAAAATTATTGCCATGAGAGGACAAGTCTTCCCAGGACAAGTCTCCCCGAGGACAAGTCTCTTCGAGGACAAGTCTCCCCGAGGAAAAGTCTCCCCGAGGACAAGTTTTCCGGTGACAAGTCTCCCCGGAGACAAGTCTCCCCGGGGACAAGTCTCCCCGGGAACATCTCTTCATACAATGAAAAAATTATTGCCAAGATAGGCGAAGTCTTCCCAGGACAAGTCTCCCCGAGGACATCTCTTCCCACGCTAAAAAAATTATTGCCACGAGAGGACAAGTCTTCCTAGAACAAGTGTCCCAGAGAACAAGTCTTCCCAGGACAAGTCTCCCCAGGGACATCTCTTCCTACCAAAAAAATTATTGCTAAGAGAGTACAAGTCTTTCCAGGACAAGTCTCTCCGAGGACAAGTCTTCCCGAGGACATCTTTTCCCACGATAAAAAAATTATTGCCACGACAGGACAAGTCTTCCTAGAACAAGTGTCCCCGAGGACAAGTATCCCCGGAGACAAGTCTTCCCAGGGACATCTCATCCCACAAAAAAAAATTATTGCCAAGAGTAAACAAGTCTTCCCAGGACAAGTTTCCACGAGGACATCTCTTCTTAGGATGAAAAAATTATTGGCATGACAGGACAAGCCTTCCCAGGACAAGTTTTTCCGAGGACAAGTCTTCCCAGGGACATCTCTTCCCAACAAAAAAAAATATTGCCAAGAGAGGACAAGTCTTCCCAGGACAAGTCTCCCCGAGGACAAATCTCCCCGAGGACAAGTCTCCCCGAGGACAAGTCTCCCCGGGGACAAGTCTCCCCGGGGACACCTCTTCTTACGATGAAAAAATTATTGTTATGAGAGAACAAGTCTTCCCAGGACAAGTCTCCCCGAGGACAAGTCTCTTCGAGGACAAGTCTCCCCGGGGACATATTTTCCCAAGATGAAAAAATTATTGCTGCGAGAGGGCAAGTCTTCCCAGGACAAGTCTCTCCGAGGAAAAGTCTCCCCGAGGACAAGTCTTCCCGATGACAAGTCTCCCCGGGGACAAGTCTCTCCGGGGACATCTCTTCTTACGATGAAAATATTATTGCCTTGAGAGTACAAGTCTTTCCAGGACAAGTCTCCCCGAGGACAAGTCTCCCCGAGGATAAGTCTCCCCGGTGACATCTCTTTCCACGATGAAGAAATTATTGCCACCACAGAACAAATCTTATGAGGACAAGTCTCTCCGAGGAAAAGTCTCCCCGAGGACAAGTCTCCCCGATGACAAGTCTCCCCGGGGACAAGTCTCTTCGGGGACATCTCTTCTTACGATGAAAAAATTATTGCCTTGAGAGAACAAGTCTTCCCAGGACAAGTCTCCCCGAGGACAAGTCTTTCCAGGACAAGTCTCCCCAGGGACATCTCTTCCCACCAAAAAAAATTATTGCCAAGAGAGGACAAGTCTTCTTAGGACAAGTCTCCCCAGGGACAAGTCTCCCAAGGGACATCTATTCTTACGATGAAAAAATTATTGCTGCGAGAGGGCAAGTCTTCCCAGGACAAGTCTTCCCAGGGACAAGTCTCCCCGAGGACAAGTCTCCCCGGAGACAAGTCTTCCCAGGGACATCTCTTCCCACCAAAAAAAATTATTGCTAAGAGAGGACAAGTCTTCCCAGGACAAGTCTCCCCGAGGACAAGTCTTTCCAGGACAAGTCTCCCCAGGGACATCTCTTCCCACCAAAAAAAATTATTGCCAAGAGAGGACAAGTCTTCCCAGGACAAGTCTCCCCAGGGACATCTCTTCCTACCAAAAAAATTATTGCTAAGAGAGTACAAGTCTTTCCAGGACAAGTCTCTCCGAGGACAAGTCTTCTTGAGGACATCTTTTCCCACGATAAAAAAATTATTGCCACGACAGGACAAGTCTTCCTAGAACAAGTGTCCCCGAGGACAAGTATCCCCGGAGACAAGTCTTCCCAGGGACATCTCTTCCCACCAAAAAAAATTATTGCCAAAAGTGGACAAGTCCTCCCAGGACAAGTTTCCACGAGGACATCTCTTCTTACGATGAAAAAATTATTGGCATGACAGGACAAGCCTTCCCAGGACAAGTTTTTCCGAGGACAAGTCTTCCCAGGGACATCTCTTCCCAACAAAAAAAAATATTGCCAAGAGAGGACAAGTCTTCCCAGGACAAGTCTCCCCGAGGACAAGTCTCCCCGAGGACAAGTCTCCCCGAAGACAAGTCTCCCCGGGGACAAGTCTCCCCGGGGACACCTCTTCTTACGATGAAAAAATTATTGTTATGAGAGAACAAGTCTTCCCAGGACAAGTCTCCCCGAGGACAAGTCTCTTCGAGGACAAGTCTCCCCGGGGACATATTTTCCCAAGATGAAAAAATTATTGCTGCAACAGGGCAAGTCTTCCCAGGACAAGTCTCTCCGAGGAAAAGTCTCCCTGAGGACAAGTCTTCCCGATGACAAGTGTCCCCGGGGACAAGTCTCTCCGGGGACATCTCTTCTTACGATGAAAATATTATTGCCTTGAGACTACAAGTCTTCCCAGGACAAGTCTCCCCGAGGACAAGTCTCCCCGAGGATAAGTCTCCCCGGTGACATCTCTTTCCACGATGAAGAAATTATTGCCACCACAGAACAAATCTTATGAGGACAAGTCTCTCCGAGGAAAAGTCTCCCCGAGGACAAGTCTCCCCGATGACAAGTCTCCTCGGGGACAAGTCTCTTCGGGGACATCTCTTCTTACGATGAAAAAATTATTGCCTTGAGAGGACAAGTCTTCCCAGGACAAGTCTCCCCGAGGACAAGTCTTTCTAGGACAAGTCCCCCCAGGGACATCTCTTCCTATAAAAAAAAATCAATGCAAAGAGAGTACAAGTCTTTCCAGGACAAGTCTCCACGAGGACAACTCTCCCCGGGGACATATATTCCCACGATGAAAAAATTGTTGCCACGAGAGGACAAGTCTTCCCGAGGACAACTCTCCCCGGGGACAAGTCTCCCCGGGGACATCTCTTCTTACGATGAAAAAATTATTGCCAAGAGAGGACAAGTCTTCCCAGGACAAGTCTCCCCAAAGACATCTCTACCCAGGATAAAAAATTATTGCCACGAGAGGACAAGTCTTTCCAGGACAAGTCTCCCCAGGGACATCTCTTCCCACTAAACAAAATTATTGCCAAGAGAGAACAATATTTCCCAGGACAAGTCTCCCCGAGGCCAAGCCTCCCCGGGGACATCTCTTCTTACGATGAAAAAATTATTGCCACCAGAGGACAAGTCTTCCCAGGACAAGTCTCCCCAGGGACATCTCTTCCTACTGAAAAAAATTATTACCAAGAGAGTACAAGCCTTCCCAGGTCAAGTCTCCCCGAGGACAAGTCTCCCCGAAGACATATCTTCCCACAATGAAAAAATTATTGCCTCGAGAGGACAAGTCCTCCTAGGACAAGTCTCCCCTAGGACAAGTCTCCCCAGGGACATGTCTCCCAGGGGACATCTCTTCTTACGATGAAAAAATTATTGCTGCGAGAGGGCAAGTCTTCCCAGGACAAGTCTCCCCAGGGACATCTCTTCCCACCAAAAAAAATTATTCCAAAGAGAGTACAAGTCTTTCCAGGACAAGTCTCCCCAAACAAAAGTCTCCCCAAAGACAAGTCTTCCCGGGGACATCTCTTCCTACGATGAAAAAATTATTGCCACGACAGAACAAATCTTCCCAGGACAAGCCTCCCCGAAAAAAAGTCTCCCCGATGACAAGTCTTCCCGATGACAAATCTCCCCGGGGACATGTGTTCCCACCAAAAAAAATTATTGCCAAGAGAGGACAAGTCTTTTTACGGACACGTCTCCCCGAGGACATGTCTCCCCAAGGAAAAGTCTCCCCGAGGACAAGTCTCCCCAGGGACAAGTCTCCCAGGGGACATCTTTTCTTACGATGAAAAAATAATTGCTACGAGTGGACAAGTCTTCCCAGGACAAGTCTCCCCAGGGACATCTCTTCCCACAAAAAAAAAATATTGCCAAGAGAGGACAAGTCTTCCGAGGACAAGTCTCCCCAGGGACATCTCTTCCCACCAAAAAAAATTATTGCTAAGAGAGTACAAGTCTTTCCAGGACAAGTCTTTCCAGGACAAGTCTTTCCAGGACAAGTCTCCCCGAGGACAAGTCTCTCCGGGGACATATCTTTCCACAATGAAAAATTTTTGCTACGAGAGGACATGTCTTCCTAGGACAAGTCTCCTAGAGGACAAGTCTCCACGGGGACAAGTCTCCCAAGGGACATCTCTTCTTACGATGAAAAAATTATTGCTACGAGTGGACAAGTCTTCCCAGGACAAGTATCCTCCAGGACAAGTTCCCCCAGGGACATCTCTTCCTATTAAAAAAAATTAATGCAAATAGAGTACAAGTCTTTCCAGGACAAGTCTCCAAGAGGACAACTCTCCCCGGGGACATATATTCCCACGATGAAAAAATTATTGCCACGAGAGGACAAGTCTTCCCGAGGACAACTCTCCCCGGGGACAAGTCTCCCCGGGGACATCTCTTCTTGCGATGAAAAAATTATTGCCAAGAGAGGACAAGTCTTCCCAGGACAAGTCTCCCCAAAGACATTTCTACCCAGGATAAGTCTCCCCAGGGACATCTCTTCCTACTAAACAAAATTATTGCCAAGAGAGAACAAGATTTCCCAGGACAAGTCTCCCCGAGGCCAAGCCTCCCCGGGGACATCTCTTCTTACGATGAAAAAATTATTGCCACCAGAGGACAAGTCTTCCCAGGACAAGTCTCCCCAGGGACATCTCTTCCTACTGAAAAAAATTATTACCAAGAGAGTACAAGAAAAAATTATTGCCTCGAGAGGACAAGTCCTCCTAGGACAAGTCTCCCCTAGGACAAGTCTTCCCAGGACAAGTCTCCCCAGGGACATCTCTTCCCACCAAAAAAAATTATTCCAAAGAGAGTACAAGTCTTTCCAGGACAAGTCTCCCCAAATAAAAGTCTCCCCAAAGACAAGTCTTCCCGGGGACATCTCTTCCTACGATGAAAAAATTATTGCCACGACAGAACAAATCTTCCCAGGACAAGTCTCCCCGAAAAAAAGTCTCCCTGAGGACAAGTCTTCCCGATGACAAATCTCCCCGGGGACATGTCTTCCCACCAAAAAAAATTATTGCCAAGAGAGGACAAGTCTTTTTAGGGACACGTCTCCCCGAGGGCAAGTCTCCCCAAGGAAAAGTCTCCCCGAGGATATCTCTTCCCACCATGAAAATGTTATTACCACGCGACGACAAGTCTTCCCAGGTGCAAATCTCTTCCGGGAACTTCGGAGTGCGCCTCATGAGAAGAATGATTTTTAGAAATAAATTTAGTGTGTACAGATTTTTGGTTGTTTTTATTTTAATTTATTTGAATAAGATAGTTTGTTTGACTTTTATTTTGCATTTTGTACATATATTGTTGTTGCACTTTTGGCATACTTTTGGTACACTGTCTGTCCAAAGGGCATTTGTATTTCTGCTGCTAGATTTTGAGAGCAGTTGTTGCATTTTCGTTTTTTATCTGCAGGTTTTCATTTTAAATTAATTGTTATTTAACTGAAAAGCAGTAAGGCATTGGTAGGATAGATTCTACATTTGGATGGATGCAAACTCTCTTTTATATTTTATACAAAAGAAGCTCTTTTAGTGCAGTACTACTGTTTTTTTACTGTTCTTGGTGCCTTTTTTTCGTAAATAACAGCTAATTTCGACGATGAGTTTGAATGGTGATATAATTAGCTTTTAAATAATATGAAAGTAATTAAAATGTGATGATTTACTAAAAAAACTATTTTACTCTAAAGAAAACAGCAAAAAATGAAAATTTTAGTGCTGCCATAACCAGTGTGGTAAATTTTTTACGAAATTAAATTCCCAAACATTTTCCGGTCACAAATTTTCTTCCAATTAGGACAGTTTTTTTATTTTGTAAAATTCGCCTTTATATTTGAAATATATTTTAAAATTAAACTCCAAAATTTGCGCATTTTTATAATCTTATTAATTATGTTTGAAGCTTAAGAAGTTCTATTATCACAAAATATTAATATTTAAATTTTTGGTAACTGAGAGTTTTATATAATAATTTAGTGTAACTGAGTATAATATAATTTAGTATAACTTTCTCTATAACAGAGAATATTTTTGCGGTCCTTTTATTCTTACATGCATTAACCTATGTAACTGGTAAAATACAATGACATCTTTAACTGAGAACCATGTTTTATAACCTAATGCATAGTAGATAATATTTGATTACTAATAGATGGAACTGATTGTTTATTTTTCTATTTGTGTGCTACACGGAAAAAAATTTCCTTTGTTATTCACAGAAACTTTTGTGCCATCTACAAAATGTAGATAATAGTTTCCACAAACAGTTCAGTTTGTGAAATACACAAATATGTTTGAGGAATACACAAATAAGTTTGTTGAATTTACAAATCAGTTTGTGACTGACACACTTGAACGTATTTATGTTAACCACAAATTGGATTTCTGGACTCCACAAAACCATTGTTTCCGTGTAAAGACTAATTAGTTATCGTTTATCATTTTCAAATCAAACACGTTTCTTGCAGCAAGTTGAAGCAAAAGTGCGGCAAAATGTCTAAACAAAAGTTAAATTCTTTGTCATTAAGTGAAAAATTAAAAATAATTTGTCAATTTGAAAATGGGAAGTCTCGAGAAGTACTTTCTGAAGAATTTAAAGTGACAAAATCCAAGAACCCAATGGCAAAAATAACAAAACGTGAGGCCGAAAAAGCTTAAGAAACTTTACAGAGATATTTTATTTGTCAGAAAAGGGGCAATTTTTCATTAATGAAATTATTGTTATTATTAATATTATTTTCATGTTATTTTTCTCATAGAATCTAAATATTACACCGAAATAATATCTTCTTCTTTTGAGTGGAACATTCCTATCATAAAATCCTTTTCAGTTTTTTACTCAAAATGAGCTAATTATACTACAACCAATAGTATTTTCCTTTGTTATGAAGAGGAAAAATATTAGAAGACGACTCTCACGGTTTAATCTTATGTTAAGAGTAATCCACTACTTTCGATAGGGAACGTCCGATCAAAATTAGAGGAATATCCTCTATATCGTATTTGCACACGCGCAATCAGTAACAATTGTATCGCGTCGCGACGTCAGCTTTATCGTTTATTTTCACCTTCAGTTTTTGATTCTGGAAAAGAATTTACAGTGTGTTTTAAAAGATTTAAGTCTGGATGATAATATTTTAGTGTTCTGTGCACATAAAAATATTTTGACTTCATTATTTGTTTGTGTAGGAATGTGAAATTGAAGTATATATGAACAATATAACCTTGCAGTGTGACCTGCTTATTTTACTCGCGTATTTAATAAAACACGATACAAAATGTTCGAATATTGATAAATATTCCTTTCTTTATGTGAATCAATGAAGGTAGTTAGTGATTTTAACTTTCTTTAAATAATTAAAAGTAATTTAAGTGTAAAAGTGAAAAAGTTTACTCTATATATGAGAGGAAAGTTCATCTCATTTTGATGAGTATAACATCCTCTTAAAACGAAGGGAATCATTTTGATCCCATATCGTAGAGAAAACACAGTATAAAAATGAGTGGATTCCGCTCAAAAGAATAAGTTTTTTTTTCGGTGTACCAAAGCATGTATTTCCAGTACAAGGTAGAAAGGAATCTTCATTAGCTTTTTATAACTTAAAAATATCATTTAATTTCAAAATAAGAAGCAGGGTTAATTTTTTTCAACAAAGAAAACAACCTAGGGGTAAAAACATGCACACTGAACAAATTTATTTTTAATTTAGAAAAATAAAAGAAAATCCTTTTTCTAATTTTAACTTTCTTATTTCAAATATTTATTAGTTTATGTATGCAGATTACTATAAAAAACAAAAAAAATTAAAAACCGAGGGAAGAGATGTCCCTGGGAAGACTTGTCCTCGGAGAAAGTTGTCCTAGGAAGACTTGTCCTCTCGTGGCAATAGTTTTTTCATCGTGGGAAGAGATGTCCCTGGGGAGACTTGTCCTCGGGAAGACTTGTCCTCGAGGAGACTTGTCCTGGGAAGACTTGTCCTCTCGTGGCAATAACTTTTTCATCGTGGGAAAAGATGTCCTCGGGGAACTTGTCCTCGGAGAGACTTGTCCTGGGAAGACTTGTCCTCTCGTAGCAATAATTTTTTCATCGTGGGAAGAGATGTCCCCGGGGAGACTTGTCCTCGGAGAGACTTGTCCTGGGAAGATTTGTCCTCTCGTGGCAATAATTTTTCCATCGTGGAAAGAGATGTCCCTGGGGAGACTTGTCCTCGGGGAGACTTGTCCTCGGGAAGACTTGTCCAAGTAAGTCATTACTTACTGTAAGTATATTAGTCGTGAGACGTGTTGTCTCCGGGGAGACTTCTCTCGTGGGAAGAGATGTCCTATGGGAAGTGTTGTCTCTGGGAAAACTTGTCTTGTTGGAAGAGATGTCTCTGGGTAGACTTGTCCTGGGAAGACATGTCCAACAAAGTTTGTCAATAAAAGTTTTGGGTATAAAGCAAACCCACAAAGATATGAATTTTTTAAGTTTACACGTGCAAAAATGTAAGTGGGTAAATTCTATACAGAAACTCTATTATTTTTTAAAAAAATAAATAAACTTCCGGTTTTTTCTTCCTATTTCCTTTAATGCATCACACCTAATAAAACTGCATAAAAAACTATTGACTTTTCTGAAAATTTTTGGAAATTTTGAATATATTCATTTTTACATTCTCATCCTAAATGAGAAGGTCTTCAATTTGTGCGATTTTAAAAATTTTGCTAAAACCCACATTTCTCGACGTTTTGAGACCTTCAGATTCCAAAAAAATGGGTTTTACGAAGATATCTGTCTGTCTGTCTGTATCAAAATTTTGGGATCGGATAACTTGAGTAAAAATTGTCGGATCAACTTTATCTTTGGTACCCTTTTTATATATACAAAAATACAGGTCAAGTTCGTAAGTCAGCTATTTCCGTCCAAAATTATCGAAAATAGAACATTTACAAAAATCAAAAAAATTTCAATTTTCAAAAAACTATTTTTTTAAATTTTTTCAAATTTTTTGCTTAAAGTACAAGTAAAATTAAACAAATTTTGTTAATAAAAGTTTTCGATAAAAAGCAAACCCACAAAGATATGAATTTCTTAACTTTACACGTGCAAAAAAGTGAACTGTAAGTGAGTAAATCCTATACAGAAACGCTTGTGAGAACCGTTAATTTCGGGGAGGGGGTTGGGTCTCAAAATAACAAAAAAATAATGAAATAAAGTAAAATAATTCTAACTTACCTAAACCCGAAATTATTGTTCGTCAACAGCTAATATCTTCACCTTAAATTTAATTAGCATCAACTCTACTCTCAATTCTTTCAGCGCAAAGAAAATCAATATAACTCAATATAAGAAAACTTACATCTCAAAAAAACTTAAATAAATCCTCTTTTCTAAACTTAACATAACCAAAATTTTGAGCTTAACAACCGATTAACTAAACCAACAAAAGAGAATTTATTTTTACCGAAATCCGTTGGGCGCCTGGCTAACTAATTAGCCATCGTAACTAGCAACTCAACTACCAAAAATACGAAACGGAAATTTACATTAAATTTACCGAAACTAATTTTTCTGAATCGAGAGAGAGGAGCTTTTCATTTGCTTGGCTAGCTTAGCTGATAACAAGGGAGAGTGGGGAGGTTCGTCCATGTTAGAGAGTTCAAAACCAAATAACACCATCATTTAAAACAATTTAAACAGTTTAATTAACTAGTTTGAATCTAAATCAGCAACTACAATTTACAATAACGACCTTCCAAAAGAAATACATTTGGAAGCATTCCGACCAAAATCTTACAAAATTAATAGTTAAAATTCAACAAAAGAAAATAATAAATACGTCACAAGTAATTTTAAGATTTGAAATTCAACATAATTTACTAACAATAGTTTAGGCTTAATTACGTTCGCCTAATCAAAACCAAGAAAAATTGAATTCGGCGAGTAATCGTAAATAAAAGTCTGATCCTAATTGAATAACATTAATATCCACTCCACGATATATTCAGTCTGGTATCTAAACTTGAATTTCGAGTGCCAATTTAATTAAAGAAATTATTTCATAGCGTGAATTTAACTTACGATGATGAGGTTGCCGAATATTTTTCATAGAGGCCATCGCCAAACTTGAGATAAGAAAATTTTATTATGAAGCGAAACTTTAGATTTTAAAATTTACTTAAATTAAAACGAAAGAAACGATCCACGGAAACAAAATTTTACTTTCGGCAATATGGCGTCTCTGAGTTTGCGGCAATCACATAAAAAAAAGCAATTTTTGGCATGGCGTAGTTACTCGTAGTTACACAAAATGAAATAAAAAAAAGAAAGGAGTCGATTAAAATCTCCAGTTGATCTTTAACAATTTAGCGCGGCAACAACTTGGACTTTTGACAGGAATTTTCCCGAGCGTCGACATACTATTTTCTTACCGAACTGACAAAACTAATAAAAGAAGCACCAAAACCGAGAATTGCCGACACTGATATGACATTTTATTTCGCGAAATCAATCCAATTTTTATTAAACTCTATCTTGACATCGAAATTCACATTTAAATGGCCGAAATTCTCAAAAACCGACTAGCCGGAGACCGGCGCCACACACAGTGGGGCAAAACCTAACAAGAGGCGTCAAAATTCTGTAACCACGCTAATTGTTTATAAAAATGAATACAACTTGGTGACATGAAGCCTCAAGCATCACAGAATTTGAAACCCTTGCCGCATTTCCAAAATTAAAAATGGCGTCTGAGCTGTAAGAGCCTTAATTTGGTTATTTTCGTATTTTTTGAAACTTATGTACATTGAAACTGCAACATTTTACATAAATAAATTGGGGAAAGATTGACTACGGTATATTTTGGGACTTAGGCATTACTCTTTACGAATTTTCATTGGAACTTTCAAAATTCAAAATGGCAGATCCAAGATGGACGATCAAAGGACAAAAATGTTTATAACTGTATACTAAAAGGAATTATTTTTATGAAAGTCTATACCCCAAGGTTATTTTGGCCGCTGATTACGAAACTGAGGTCAGATTTTCAAAATTCAAAATGGCCGATCCAATATGGCGGTCGAAATTCTGAAAAATGAGGTTATAATTCTGAAACTCAGTATCCCGACATTTTTTAAGTCGCTGATTACGAATCTGAAGTCAGCTTTTCAAAATTCAAAATGGCCGATCCAATATGGCGGTCGAAATTCTGAAAAATGAGGTTATAATTCTGAAACTCAGTATCCCGACATTTTTTAAGTCGCTGATTACGAATCTGAAGTCAGCTTTTCAAAATTCAAAATGGCCGATCCAATATGGCGGTCTAAATTCTGAAAAATGAGGTTATAATTCTGAAACTCAGTATCCCGACATTTTTTAAGTCACTGATTACGAATCTGAAGTCAGCTTTTCAAAATTCAAAATGGCCGATCCAATATGGCGGTCTAAATTCTGAAAAATGAGGTTATAATTCTGAAACTCAGTATCCCGACATTTTTTAAGTCACTGATTACGAATCTGAAGTCAGATTTTCAAAATTCAAAATGGCCGATCTAATATGGCGGTCAAAATTCTGAAAAATGAGGTTATAATTCTGAAACTCAGTATCCTGACATTTTTTAAGTCGCTGATTACGAATCTGAAGTCAGATTTTTAAAATTCAAAATGACCGATCCAATATGGCGGTCATAATTCTGAAAAAATAGGTTATAATTCTGAAACTCAGTGTTCCGACGTTTTTAAGTCGTTGATTAGGAATCTGAAGTCAGACTTTCAAAATTCAAAATGGCCTATTCAATATTTCTGTCGAGATTCTGAAAAATTATGTAAATATTTTTGAAGCTCAGTATTCCAAAATTTTTCGAGTTGCTAATTAGGAATCTAGGGTCAGAATTTCAAAATTAAAAATGGTGGATAGAACATGGAGGTTGGACTTATTGAGTATTTGATATTTATTTTTAAGAATTAGTTTCTCTACTAACTGAAATTGTTGAGCTGGTCGTTATAACATTCTTTGAGTATATAATTTGCATTCGTTAAGTAAAGAACTAAAAATAAGGAGATTATGCTTACAAAATCCTCAGATTTTTATTCAGATGTACTTATAATCTATTTTTCCAATCAGAATAACTTTTGATATTTTTTAATTTAAACCTTAAAATGAAAATAGAAACAATCAAGAGTATCCATTAAACATTGAAAACATTCACTTTAAAAGTGAAATTATTTCGGACATAATGTAACGAAAAGGAACAATGCAATAAATATTAACGTAAAATAATCGAAAGTAGGTTGCAATTAAGAAATAGTAGAAATGAAAAAGAAAGAAATAAAATTTAAAAAAGTAAACAGCATCAACGAAGTCTACTCTAGTTTAAGAAAAAAGACTGCCTGAATACTTGAAGTTTCCTACAAATGAAAAAATAGTTATCCAGACATTCTTTTTTTATTACACTTATTTTGTTACCATGGTGAAGAGCTAAATATCTTTGTCAATCGTCAGTTGGCAATTTACGTATAATAAATTATATTTATTATTCTAACTTTGAGTTGTTGGAGAACGAGGTTCTTTACTTCAAAATGTCGGTCTTCTCAATACAAGTGAAAGAATTATGTGAATGGATATGGAATGATGCAAACAAGAGTAAAACAGTGATAGATGTAATAATGAGTAGAATTGAAAAAACGTTTAATTATGATCCTCGTGATGCACATCAATTACGTACCTACTTAAATACACATTTTATCAGACGATATAAAAGATGCTGGGTTAATGTTCATCGAATGCGTGGAAGATTTGAAAGTAAGTACAAAGATTTTATGGATGAAAAATTGGAGTATAAATTTCAGAGTCCATCTGAACAAAAATTTGACAATTTATTATCAGAAAGTTCTACATCTCTTGCTGGTCGTCCACGCGTAAGTGATGAAGATTGTAGCCGAAGAACAGAACAAAGGCGAGCTCAACAACTTCGCACTGACTATGACCCAAAAATTTTATTAAAAGCAGTATCACCTTTATTAGAAAAAGAGGCTGAAGTTAAACTTCCTGCTGTTGAAAAATATGATTCTGATTATCTAAATAAATCTTTGGCTATGTATATGGATGTTGGTTTGACAAAGTCAAAATATGAAACTCTTCGAACCCATAATAACTTTTTATCAGGAAATAAACAGTTACCTCCTTATAAAACTCTTTCATCTGCAAAATTAGCATGTTTTCCAGATAATATTGAAATTAACGAAAGTGGTGCTAAAATTAAACTACAGTCCTTGCTTGATCACACCTCAAGTAGAATTTTTTCTTTGTTATCAACCGAACAATTGAAGAAAATAAATCACAATGCAGCTGAGTTATGTGGAAAATGGGGTTTAGATGGTGCTTCAGGTCAACAAGCTTTCAAACAGAAGTGGTCAGAAGCAGAAATTAATTCAAAAAATAGCGATTCTTCAATATTTATGGTATCGTATGTACCTCTCAAACTTACCTCTTCGGATGGACAGGTATTGTGGAGGAATGAGCGACCATCTTCCGTAAGATTATGTAGGCCTGTTGAATTTCAATTCACGAAGGAAACCGTGGAAAAAACTAAAGAAGTTTATGGTTATTATTCGTCGGAAATATCTCGCTTGAAGAATACGTCTATTGAAATTAAAAAGAAAAAGTATGATATTTCTCATCAGCTGTATCCTACTATGATTGATGGAAAAGTTTGTAACGTTCTGACTGAGCAAGCATCTTCTGCTTCATGTAATATATGTCGTGCAACACCAAACCAAATGAATGATTTAAATGGCTTAAAAAATTTGACTATTCAGGAAAAAAATTATTACTATGGTTTGTCAACCCTTCATTGCCGAATCAGATTTATGGAGTGCATTCTACATGTTTCGTATAACTTGGATTTTAAAAAAGCGTATGCTTCAGGTAGTGATAAGGCGTTAAAACAATCTCGGAAGAAATCTATTCAAGAAGGTCTTCAGTCAAAATTAGCAATTCTCGTAGATGTAGTAAAACAGGGTCATGGAACTACGAATGACGGAAATACTGCTAGACGTTTTTTCGAAAATCCGGAAGTGGTAGCTGAAGTTACTGGAATTAACCTTGAACTAATTCAACGGTTTGCAGATATTTTGCAAATATTGACTTGTGGACGTGAAATCGATTGTGATAAATTCGAGGAATATGCATTCAGTACAGCTCAAATGTTTGTTGAATTGTATGGTTGGTACAAGATGCCTCCATCAGTTCACAAAGTCTTGATCCACGGCAGTAGCATCATTCGAGTTTTTGGATTACCCATTGGCTGTCTATCAGAAGAAGCTCAAGAAGCAAATAACAAAGTTTTTAAAGGAGCTCGAGCAAATTTTAGTCGAAAAATTTCAAGATCAACATCAAATGAAGACACAATTCACTTTATGCTTATCTCGTCTGACCCAGTAATAAGTGCATTACGTGTTCAAAAAGAAAAAAAAATTAAAGAATTAAGTAACGGTGCAAAAAGCTTATTAAAATTTGATGACACAAGTGATGAGGAAGACTCAGAAAGTGAATAAACTGATTAAACTGGTTAAAAACAATTGTCGAAGCATTCTAACAGGGATGGTTCTTTTCCGTTTCTTCTTTCGATTTTAAAAGAAATCCATTTTAAATTACTGTAAGTTGCACCTCAGATTCGAAATCATTTAAAGAAACATTAGACAATTTTTTTTTAATATTAAATTTTGGAGTATGACGACCATCATATTGGATCGGCCATTTTGAATTTTGAAAATCTGACCTCAGAATTGTAATCAACGACTTAAAAAATGTCGGAATATACTGAGTTTCAGAATAATAGCCTATTTTTCAGAATTTCGAAGGCCGTGTTGGATTGGCCATTTTGAATTTTGAAAATCTGACTTCAGATTCGTAATCAGTGACTTAAAAAATGTCGGGATACTAAGTTTCAGAATTATAACCTCATTTTTCAGAATTTAGACCGCCATATTGGATCGGCCATTTTGAATTTTGAAAATCTGACTTCAGATTCGTAATCAGTGACTTAAAAAATGTCGGGATACTGAGTTTCAGAATTATAACCTCATTTTTCAGAATTTAGACCGCCATATTGGATCGGCCATTTTGAATTTTGAAAAGCTGACTTCAGATTCGTAATCAGCGGCTTAAAAAATGTCGGGATACTGAGTTTCAGAATTATAACCTCATTTTTCAGAATTTTGACCGCCATATTAGATCGGCCATTTTGAATTTTGAAAATCTGACTTCAGATTCGTAATCAGTGACTTAAAAAATGTCGGGATACTGAGTTTCAGAATTATAACCTCATTTTTCAGAATTTAGACCGCCATATTGGATCGGCCATTTTGAATTTTGAAAAGCTGACTTCAGATTCGTAATCAGCGGCTTAAAAAATGTCGGGATACTGAGTTTCAGAATTATAACCTCATTTTTCAGAATTTTGACCGCCATATTAGATCGGCCATTTTGAATTTTGAAAATCTGACTTCAGATTCGTAATCAGTGACTTAAAAAATGTCGGGATACTGAGTTTCAGAATTATAACCTCATTTTTCAGAATTTAGACCGCCATATTGGATCGGCCATTTTGAATTTTGAAAAGCTGACTTCAGATTCGTAATCAGCGACTTAAAAAATGTCGGGATACTGAGTTTCAGAATTATAACCTCATTTTTCAGAATTTCGACCGCCATATTGGATCGGCCATTTTGAATTTTGAAAATCTGACCTCAGTTTCGTAATCAGCGGCCAAAATAACCTTGGGGTATTGACTTTCATAAAAATAATTCCTTTTAGTATACAGTTATAAACATTTTTGTCCTTTGATCGTCCATCTTGGATCTGCCATTTTGAATTTTGAAAGTTCCAATGAAAATTCGTAACGAGTAATGCCTAAGTCCCAAAATATACCGTTGTCAATCTTTCCCCAATTTATTTATGTAAAATTTTGCAGTTTCAATGTACATAAGTTTCAAAAAATACGAAAATAACCAAATTAAGGCTCTTACAGCTCAGACGCCATTTTGAATTTTGGAAATGCGGCAAGGGTTTCAAATTCTGTGATGCTTGAGGCTTCATGTCACCAAGTTGCATTCATTTTTATAAACAATTAGCGTGGTTACAGAATTTTGACGCCTCTTGTTAGGTTTTGCCCCACTGTGCCACAGTGGGACAAAATGCCAAAAACCTGGCCAACACTATAAAATGTCTTTCAATTTGCTTGAAATTGATTACTCGGGGGTTTTTGGGGTCGCTGACAACGAATCTGCTATTAGTTTTTAAAAATTCAAAATGGCGGATCCAATATGGCGGATGTCAAAATTAAAAATGAATCGTATTTGCTTGAAACTTGTTACTTGGGGGTTTTTGGGGTCGCTGATTACGAATCCGCTATTAGTTTTTAAAAATTCAAAATGGCCGATCCAATATGGCGGATGTCAAAATTAAAAATGAATCGTATTTGCTTGAAACTCGTTACTTGGGGGTTTTTGGGGTCGTTGATTACGAATCCGCTATTAGTTTTTAAAAATTCAAAATGGCCGATCCAATATTGCGGATGTCAAAATTAAAAAAGAATCGTATTTGCTTCAAACTCGTTACTTGGGGGTTTTTGGGGTCGCTGATTACGAATCCGCTATTAGTTTTTAAAATTCAAAATGGCCGATCCAATATGGCGGATGTCAAAATTAAAAATGAATCGTATTTGCTTGAAACTCGTTACTTGGGGGTTTTTGGGGTCGCTGATTACGAATCCGCTATTAGTTTTTAAAAATTCAAAATGGCCGATCCAATATGGCGGATGTCAAAATTAAAAATGAATCGTATTTGCTTGAAACTCGTTACTTGGGGGTTTTTGGGGTCGCTGATTACGAATCCGCTATTAGTTTTTAAAAATTCAAAATGGCGGATCCAATATGGCGGATGTCAAAATTAAAAATGAATCGTATTTGCTTGAAACTCGTTACTTGGGGGTTTTTGGGGTCGCTGATTACGAAACCGCTATTAGTTTTTAAAAATTCAAAATGGCGGATCCAATATGGCAGATGTCAAAATTAAAAATGAATCGTATTTGCTTAAAACTCGTTACTTGGGGGTTTTTGGGGTCGCTGATTGCGAATCTGCTTTTAGTTTTTAAAAATTCAAAATGGCAGATCCAATACGGCGGATGTCAAAATTAAAAATGAATTGTATTTGCTTGTAACTCGTTACTCAGGGGTTTTTGGACTCGCTGATTACGAATCCGCTATTAGTTTTTAAAAATTCAAAATGGCGGATCCTATAGGGCGGATGTCAAAATAAAAATTAATCGTATTTGCTTTAAACTCGTTACTCAGGGGTTTTTGGGGTCGCTGATTACCACACGGACTCATTTTATCGGCGCATCTAAAATACAATATAAATATTGATATAAATACAAATAAAAATAATTGTGAACCAATGTATGAATTATAATAATTACCTGATACGAATAAGACTCTAGACAATCAAGTTTCAGGTTATAAACATTTGAGATCCTATAAAGACACTCGTCACGCAATTGTTTTTTACGCATCATGACAACTAAAATTCGGTATAAAAAAGCGCGAAAAATTTGAACTGTTACTTAAAATATACGCATATTTCATATAGAAAGAGACGTTAGTCGACATTTGTAATACTTGATCAATGTTATGAAGTACTCATCACAATTAAATAATAGCTGGTTATAGTATTTCATTTCGCTCTAATTAAGCTCTTAAAACTTAAGCTCATTTCATATTAATGTACGTTTAATGTTATTGCCCATTGGCCTTAATCTTCTAGACTACAAAATCTTACAAAAGGACTTTAAATTAGAAATAGTTATATTTCTATAAGTATGATTGATTTATCACATTTATTTTAAAAAATATGTTGTAAACATATTCTTGATAAAGAACATCAAGTGCACTAACGCCTGAGTTTGTGTACAAAATATCAATAGAATCGAATTCGATAAATTTTTCATTTTTTGTCCACCATTTTGAATTTTTTAAAACTAATATCGGATTCGTAATCAGCGACCCCAAAAACCCCTGAGTAACAAGTGTCAAGCAAATACGATTCATTTTTAATTTTGACATCCGTCATATTGGATCCGCCATTTCGAATTTTTAAAAACTAATAGCGGATTCGTAATCAGCGAGTCCAAAAACCCCTGAGTAACGAGTTACAAGCAAATACAATTTATTTTTAATTTTGACATCCGCCATATTGGATCCGCCATTTTGAATTTTTAAAAACTAATAGCGGATTCGTAATCAGCGACCCCAAAAACCCCCAAGTTACGAGTTTCAAGCAAATTCGATTCATTTTTAATTTTGACATCCGCCATATTGGATCGGCCATTTTGAATTTTTAAAAACTAATAGCGGATTCGTAATCAGCGACCCCAAAAACCCCCAAGTAACGAGTTTGAAGCAAATACGATTAATTTTGAATTTTGACATCCGCCATATTGGATCCGCCATTTTGAATTTTTAAAAACTAATATCGGATTCGTAATCAGCGACTCTAAAAATCCTCAAGTAATTATTTTTAAGCGAATTAATGCCGTTTACAGAATTTAAATATAAATTTAAAATCAATTATAATTTGTAATTTTTTGCATGAACCCATAAAAAGTGATATTAAAACCGCAGTGGCAGCTAAAGGCAGCCAAATCTTGATTTTTCTGAACAATGAATGTTCTAGGAACAAATCTGTATAAGTTTCACGGTGATCTTTTTTGACCATTTTTTTATATCTCTACATAAATATAATTTTTTTTCTTTCTTTAGAATGTTTTGCTGTAATTTTGTATTCTATACATTTTTTTTATAATAAGAAATTTTTAAATTTCAACATAGTATATGAATTTTACATACCTTTATTTACTTATTTCATTTTACAGAATTCATTTTTTAATAGATAACATTTTTTTATTCGCTTTTTAACAAGAACGTTTTATTCATGGCTATTGCGTGAGGAATTATTTCAAGCCAAGTATAAGGTTTGAAACGAAAATAAGAGCAAAATGTCTTTGACTGCGCCCTTTATTTTATGAATTTGGATGCTCCTGGGGGTCCTCTACGAATGCACATAGAAATAATAGCATTTACAGAAACTTTTTTTTTTCACTTTTGGCCAGGTTTTTGGCATTTTGTCCCACTGTGCGGCGTGGCGTGCTTTCGCCACATGGAAAATAATCCATCTCAAAATTTACATTTTGCAGCTTAAATTAATCAACATTCCGTGCAAAACTTACTACAAAAATGAGTCGGAAAACATAACGGAATTCACTCACCTCTGATATTATTATTATCTGACAATTCTAACAATTTTATCTGAATAAACTTAAAATAAATTTCATAATCAATACCTTTGAGAGCGAGCTCTTTACAAGTCTACCATCTTTCTTAATAAAATGATGAAGACCCAAGAACAATATGTAGAACGGAATCTTCTTGGCGGCGATCGGCAAGTCCTCTATAGCTTAGCTGAGCGCTGATTGGTGGACACATTCTCCGAGTCTGGAAATGGTGCGAGACCCGTTCAAATTCAAATTCTTGCCAAAGCCAATCCGAAATCAATCCAACCTTTCTGCTGATATCCATGCTTGACTTAAGGTTCAAACTACTTCCCGTCATACTTTGCTTCTTTTTTTCTGTCCAGCTTTCGGCAAACAATCAATATTTAACTAGTATTTGATTAATTGTGAACTCCAAAGAACCAGGTGGTGATAGGTGTCGCCAACTAGGGGGCTCATCTGAGTACTAAGTTCGAATCTTGTCCCGTCGTTGGCAACAATGACTTAACAACAAAACATCCTAACCTCAAACTCATCTGTCACTAAGCCCAAGTCTTGTTTTTCGGCCAGGATGTATTGACTTAACAAAAGAAGGTGTCCCTTCGGTAGGCTCATCTAATTACCAAGTTCGAGTCTTGCGCTACCAAAAGGGGTGAACCAGGTTGACTTTCCTCTCGCCGTGCTCATCTGTAACGAAGCTTGAGTCTTGCAGCGGCGAAGGTGAAGTATTGTTCCAAACGTAACAACATCTTCTGAGTCCTTTTATCGTTGCAGAAGCTGATAGGTCGTAACTGGAGGCAGCAAACTGACGTTGAGATGCGGATATTTATTAATAAACTTAAAATTGCGATCGGCCATTTCAGACAGGAGAGATGTGTTTTCTGGCGATTCGTCTTCTTCCTGGTCAAAGATTTCTAATTCTCGGGTAGCAGCAACATAAACAAAAAAAGGAAAAACGTCAGAAAAATTTAAAAAAACATTTATCGCATTTCGTGACCGATTCGTGGAGTGGAGTTTTCGTCGAAGGCCCCGCCCTCAAGGTTTTTCAAAAGACAAAATGATAATAAAGGAAGGTATTGGTGCAATTTATTATTAACTAAGCGCGATTTTTGTGACGTGCAAAATTGCAACGTCACACTCTATCATTTTTCAAAAAAATGAAGAAACTTCCGGTTTTTTCTTCCTATTTACTTTAATGCATCACACCTAATAAAACTGCGTAAAAAAATATTGACTTTTCTAAAAATTTTTGAAAATTTGAATATATTCATTTTTACATTCTCATCCTAAATGAGAAGGTCTGCAATTTGTGCGATTTTGAACTTTTGCTAAAACCCACATTTATCGACGTTTTGAGACCTCCAGATTCCAAAAAAATGGGTTATGGGTTATGTTTTTTTTTTAAGTGCCACATGCGTCTTGCTAGAGATCCTATAAAGAGAGTTGAGACACAAGTGTGATGGCTCGCGATTTGTTGCGATGAAACCGGAACCAGAAGTGATTTTGTAATGTTGCAACATAACCTCAAATCGCGTCCATTTAAATCAATTCAAATTTTTCCATGTAAATATTTCGCGCCTTTTAACTGGAACTTCTGGTTCCGGTTTAATTGCGATGCGCAGAAACAAACTGTGTCATAACTCTTTTTATAGGATCTCTACGTCTTGCTTTAAAGGTAATTTTGAAATTCGCCTCTCAGCCTTTACAAACATTATTAATATTTCGAAATTTAAACCTCGAGAGAATTAAAGTTCTTTTAAATTTAAAACATTTGTGAATATATATTATTACGTCGTTATTAGTAATATAATAAGAAGAAATTTTATTTAAGGAATATGTGAAATTAACAATTTTGGCATAAAAGGAATAATGACACAGGCACACTAGTGTATTTCTATGTGATTTTTTGTGCTGAATCCGAATCTGAAGTTAGAAGTTTTAGATTGGCTAAAGTTTTCGAGTTAAACTTAAAAACTGTTGAAAAACACGAATTAGAGGCAAATTTAAAAAAAAATTTTGCCAGACACTACAATAGTGTATTTCTTTTTGATTTTGGGTGCTGAATTCGAATTTGAAGTCAGTTGCTACAGATTGGCTAAAATTTTTGAAAATGCCTCAAAAATCTGCTCAAAAACACGAATTTGATTCCATTAAATGGAAATAAATAAATTGAATTATTCCATTGTATTTTTGCTTCTGCATCTTAATCTAAAGTGAGAATTGTCAGATTGTCTCCATTTTGGTATCAATTGATTCGTTGAAAATAACTGCATCTGATAGTTATAGTTTAAATCATTGTTTAAAATTATTCACCAAAAAAGAAAAAATTTTTAATAGTTACGCATTCCTTTAATTTTGATGCAATTTGACCTCTTCTATATGGTCACTAAAATGTCCCTTTCTATTTGAGAATATTTTTCTCTTCTACCCTTTTCTGTCAAATTTACAAATTTCACATATTATTGTAAAATTCATAATTTGTCACAAACTTCATATTTTTTTACATACAAAATTTACCTGTTTTAAAATTAGACTATATACTTTCCCCAATATATTTCAAGTATCAGAATTTTTTATTATTTTTCAATTCTTTACACTATTAAATTAGGTTGAAGATAAACAAAAGAGTGGCTATGTGTCAAAAATCCTTTTCCTCTCGCAAAATCCTCTCGCACAAATAGAGTAATAATAGAAGAGGAATATTCCTCTATTTACGAGATAATTTTTTTTTCGGTGTTTGTTGTAAAAATTTATTATTAAAAATCTTATAAACTCCAGAAAATGAAAGAATACTTGATAAAAACTTAAGCAAAGTTTTTTGCGTAGTCCAAAAATCGTACGAGGCTTCGAGCTCGAGTAAAAAATAAGAAGAAAAAACTTAGGCAAAGTCACGCACGTATTATTTTTATCAAAAACGTGATCGAATCTGAACGCTGTATACGAAATAAAAACTACGCAAACGCCATGCTTGTAAACCCATGGTGTTTGCCTAAGTTTTTCCATCAAAAAGTGAGTCGAGTGGACTAAGCAATTGCAATTTGTCAATTCACAGAATGTGACGTCACTCACGTCATTGTAGTTTGCCTAAGTTTTTCCATCTGATCAAGTGTCTGCGCTCGCCTACCTGTTTGACAGAAAAAACTCGCATTTCCATTTTTTTTCATATAATTTGTTTAAACTATGAACTTTTGATTTCATAATTAAATAGAACATTATCATTTTATACAGTATGTGAAGTTAACTTCAACAATTTTTTAATTTTTATCCGAGTACTTAATGCCAACAGTTTTTCTGGATTTTCTCAGTTCGACCAAAATGTCGTTTGCCTAAGTTTTTCCTTAGTACGGCAGTGCAGTATCTCTGCGGTTTCATTTTCCTATTTTTGCTGATAATGCGTATTCTTGAGCACTTGTTGGATCTAAACTCAACAAATCAAGCCAATCTGACAATTCTAACTCCAGATTTGGCATAAGCGCTAAAAATTACATAGGAATACACTAGTGTAGTGTCTTGGCCATGACACTTTTTTGGATGCCTTTGAAATTTATCATACTGCACGCAAATAAACAAATTTTAGTGTTTTTTAGTGACATTTAGGTGCAACAATCCTTTGCTTTGAGGATTTAAGTAACTGAGATTTTTCTTTTCGCTCCAGTATATCGCAAATATTCCGGAAAGTATTAGTATCGAGCGCGAAGACGTAGAACTGTAAGACAAAAAAAGTTTTATATTTTAAGTGAAAACCCAATTTAGAATAGCGCTAAACAGTGCCAAAGATTAAACTGGCTCATGTCGTAGGGAAAGTATACAATTTTGATAACAAAGAGCATGTATTACATGGTCGAAGCGTGCAGCCTGACGGGAAGATTGATAATGATCGGAGTGCGAAGCACGACGTTCATTTCAAATACGGAGCGCGTAGCGCGACGATTACTAAAACTTCGGAGCGCGAAGCGCGACGCCGACCTCGTGCGCCCCGAGGCGCGCTGAAACTAGCGAGCCCTGCGCGCGAAGCGCGCCATGAGAATGTGACAGAGCACGAAGCGCGATGTCAGATTTTTAAATATGTATTCGTTCATGGAAAATACAACGAATTACATTTAAAAGTCATTTTTGATAAAAGTGGAGTTACGAGGTTTGCATGTTAAGGTGACGATGTTCTTCTTTCTTCTTTCCCTTTTGAGCAACTTAACCTGACTCGCTAACTCTCTCATTTTTCTTTCCAAATTATCATCCCTTACTCCTCCATTCTTCTCTCTACTTCCTTTCTTTTCCCTTAAATCTATAACCTTCAATCCACCATTGTCATTCTTCCCATCTTCCTCACTCTAATCTGACATTTCTTTCTCTAACTTGTTTATTCTCCTCCACATATTTTCTTTTTTCTTTTTCCAATTTTCGTCCTAATTTGTTAACTTCCTTTTAATGCCGCCTATCTCCTCTTTTATAACCTCTGTCTGCTAAAGATGATACCAATAATCTAAGTGTAAGATACAAACAATTTTTTATAAAATAATTCCTTTCAACCGAATCATCTAATTTGTAATTATAAATTATATATTGACTTATACATTTTAAAAGTTGTTTCTCTGTCCTTCTTTGTGTATTTGTCTTTTCTTGTTATTATTCGACGAGTTCAATGAACTTCGATAGAATTAGATCTGTAATAAATTTCCCACATTCGCTATGAATTGTATTTCACGACAAAAAAGACATTAACTGATGTATTCATCTGTAACCACCAGACATCTGTAACCACCAGACTAGGGTCAAAATTTGATAAAAATTAGTATTTTTTTACCAAAAAAAATTGAAAGAATCACACTGCACAGACATTGTTAAAAATTACAATTTTATTTAAAAACTTGAAAAACTACTAAACGTAATATGGGTTCATTCAAGTATTACGTAAGCATCGAGAAGGGGGGGATCCCGAAATGCTTACCTCTATACAAAATTTTTTTATTCATTGAAAAATGCTTAAATGGGGGAGTGGGGACCAAAAACCTTTAAAAATATACTTACGTAATACTTAAATGGCCCCTATTATTTAAAAAAAATAGTTATTTTTATAGAAAGTACATTTAAAAACAAAAAAATTTCTAAAAAAGATTTAAATTCAAACTATTTTTTGAGGAGTTTTGAGCTTAAAAAAAAGGAAATTATTTTTTTAAGACCATATATCTCGTGAATGTCTTGATAAGCAAATTTGAAAAATTCTTGAATTTTACTCTTTATTAATTTTAAAAAGAAATTTTCTTTTTGATACAATCGGAAATGCAAAAACTAAATGGTGTCCGATTTGACATGGAATGCCCAATATGTATATGTATAGTTACTATTTTCTTTCACTTTAGGATGTTGGAGGAACTTTACATACAACTTTGTCGTATAAGGAACTATCATCTGAGATATCACCGATTTTCAATTCAAATACTTCCGAGTCATTAAAAAACCAAATATCTGAAGTTCTGGATTTCCTAGCAGACTTTCACACATTGAATAAAGTGAAGGTTAGTGTGCCATTTTTCAATATATGTTTAAAAATATATTTTACTAAATATGATTTTCTACTTTACTTTGTAAATATTTCTATAATTTATGTCAACTTTCCACAAATAAAAATTTAGCACGAAAATCAGGTGCACAACTTACCCTACTCGACCTGATCCGACTTAACATTACCCTTACATTACTTATCTTACCCGGCTCTACTCGACTTTAGCAGAACTTAACCGAGCTTTCCCGGACCCAGTAAGCTTACCCGGTACTACCCGACTTTATTTGATGTTACCCGACTCTACCCTACATACACCCCTGCACATAAATGCTGTCCTTCTGGTTTATTGTTCGAACAATATACAATCAATAAACCGGAAGTTCAGCATTTATGTGCAGGGGTGTATATATCTGTCTCTGTATCTGTCACTCTCTACCTCCCTCTAACTTGCACACAATCACAAATGCCCTGTTATTATCTCGGAACGACGGATGAACGGACGCCAAAATCAACTCGAAAAATAAACGACATTCCACGAGTTAAAAACGAACATTTTTTGACTGAAATTATGTGCGAAGTTCCAATTCTGTTTAGGTTTAGATATAATCATATATAATTAAATTCACCAGAACCTCATTTATTTTAAGTCTCTCTTTTTTGACGTCGCATTTATTGCAATAGCTTTTTGTCTCACTTATTTTTACTTAGCATCTGCTTATTTCCCAACTTGTCATAGAACATACGCTTGTAGATTTGAAATGGTTTTAAAAATAAATATTTTATAAGACCTAAAATAATTGTACTTTAAGGTAAATAAACTTTGAAAAATATAATTTAATAAGGTTTGATTTTTTTTTAATCATGGCGCGTAAACTTAAAATATGTGTTTTAAAATATTTTATTTTATAAAATTTTTTGAATGACCTCGCGTATCTAGTAACGACCGCAAAAGAAAAAGTCATGCGCACTTGCGTTTGGCGAAGCATGAAAAGGAAGAAACGTGAGAAATTATCATTAAACCCAAGCAAACAGGTCCACTCCTCAAATTACGACAGATATTGAAGAGTACACTGGGTTAAAATAACTGTTCAACTGTTTGCGTTGAATTGCGTCAACCATGTTCAAATAAGTGGGACTCCAGTGAATAACTCATTACTATATATCCTAACTATATTTTATCGTGTAGGGGAGACCGAGGAGGAAAGTAACAAAAATCAGTTTTTTGATGCTAGCATTAAAACTATTTGTCGGATAAGTTCTGTAAACATATTAATCGAAAGCTTGGACTTTCACCTATTAAATAAAATTGGAGTTAAACATTAATAATAATTTGATAGTTCACTGCCCGACTTTTTAATCAGATCTTTATTTGTTACTTCCCTCCTCACCTCTGAGGTGGAAAGTAACATCACGAAGGAGAAAAGTAACACTTTAAAATTAAGGCTAACATTCGAAATATAAAACTGCTATTAATTTAAATTATTTTTATTATGAACATATAAAAAGACAAAGTGATATTAACTACATTTTGTACATAATTTGCAGATATTTTTGCACTTTTTTGAAAGCATCGTTTCTTAAAAATTCAAATTAAAAGTCCAATATTTAATCTTTAAAATATAAAATAAACATATAAAATCTCATAGTTATAAAAAAGTAGGAGGTTTATAAAAACAAAGCTTTAGATGAGGAGGAAAGTAACAACGTGTCACTTTCCACCTCACCCCTCTTTTCCTTGGATTTCAAAGAACAAGTTTAAATTGCACAAAAGTCTTCTGCATTTTTTAATTATGCACTAGCACGACTTAAAGATAAATAAAAAAGCTTTAAAAAACGAAAAGCATATATAAAATATCTATAAAATCAAAAAATATGATATTTTGAAAATTTAGGCAAAAGCTTACTTTAGTCGTAATTTTTGCACAAAATCTCAGTATCAGATATATAGCATCCGGTAAACCCCTAACATAATTTGGGGGAGGTAGAGGATTATTTAAGGACTATGTCTGTCCGCTCAGTGGTTTAGAAGTTATAAGCGATGTTACTTTCCACCTCTGTTACTTTCCTCCTCGGTCTCCCCTATATATTTAAAATATAATAAACTACGAAAAAAAATGCAAATGTAAGAGAATATATTATTTACCTTTATTTTCATAATCAGCACTAACTACACTATTAGTAGTTAAGCTATGAGAGCAACAGCGCACAGTTCCGATTTTCGCCACCAGGTGGCGCCCTTGTCAGTTACCTGCAGTGTATTTTTAGCGTTTTGTTGATAAATTACCGTCGGTCGGTAATGCAGATTTTGCGTGTGTGTTACCTTGTGTCGGTAATGCAGATTACTTGCTTGCTTGATATATATTACCCCTCGAGCGGTAACCGATCTTAAGGTAAGTTATTGATCTATAGATCAATCGATACTTTCACTCTTAGAAAGGGGTTAGTTAGTTTACCGCTTTCGAATGTCGCGCTTGTCTTTTTACAATGTGTTAGTGTATTTTACATGTGTGTCTGTATGTGATTGAGTATATAAGGAGGTGGAGTCATGAGAGTTAGCACTACAACCAGACATCTAAGTCGAACAGCATCCTCTACCAGCTCGGCAGCATACACGACCAGCCACGAGTCCCGGCAGCATACACAACCAACCACCAACCCAGGCAGCACTCACTACCAGCAACGAGCCCCCCTGCAGTGTCTACTTCTTACACTACGTGCATGAAACTCGTCCGTTCTGAGTGAGCTGCATGTACTACGTGGCGTAGCGGCAGGCTCACAGCATAGTACTACGTGGCGGCAGGCCCGCAGCAGAGTTGGCAATCTGATCCGAATAGGCGTGCTGCATCCAGTGAGGGGTAGCGGACTGGCATCTCATACTAATACGGAGCCGTATCTACGCTGCACGTTTGTCTTGATTTATAAGCCACCATCTTGTACAAACATGTATGTAGATTGCAGTCAATTTACGCTTTAGTGAACATTTACATTTAGAAATAAAGGTATGTTTAATTATCATAATAAAAATTGTATTTTAATAAAATAAAAAATGAATAAAAAATTAATGTTTAAAATTATTATAATTTTCAGAATGCCAGGCAAACGTAAAGAACCTGATAGTTCTGAAGCAGAGGAGGTTTCTAATAAGATTAGGAAGGATTTTACGAGGCTCCTACATGAATGTGAAGCTATTATTCCGAGTATTGGAGATGCATCAAGTCTTCTGGACATATTAAAAGATAAAGACAGAGTGTTGTTTGCTGACAGGTGGATGAATATTTGCAATTAAAATTTAAGAACAGTGAAAAGTGTCTTCCATTCTCTCAAGTTAGCTACGAATAAATATAGATGTGTCAATATTATTAAAATAATTATGAGTCATCATGCAAATTTCAAGAAGTATTTAAAAGAAGGATCTGGAGTTTATACATTGGAAAACATTGATGATCAAATAAGTGGTCGCTTTCGTTGGGAAAACAGTGAAAGTGCATTTAAAAGTCGTCTTCAGACGAGCATTATTATTAATCTTTCACACATTGATATAGTAGCCTTTTTCAACGATGCATCCATCCTTTTCGTGTACAACATTGGAAAAGTATTAAGTAAACATGAACCATTAAAAGTGTATGCTGTGCTAGGAGCGAAATTTCATAAATTCCTTAACGCAGAAGAAGAAAAAGTGGAATCAAAGTACTTTAATGTGAAAGCTGCAGAGATATTTACTTCAACCGTTTTAGAAGATTGGTTTTGCACGAATATTAAAAACCCAATATTAAAAGATGTAGAATCGTTTGAAGAACAAGAATCTCAATGGACGCTCCATTCTATAGTAAAATTAGAAATAAATATCAATAAATATAATCCGCTTAGAGCTGGATCATATATTATGTTACCTTCTTCAATTAAAGCGAAGTTGGCTTGCATCATCGTTAAGAATGATGATTATAAATGCTTTATGTGGGCAGTTTTATCAGCTTTACATTCAGATGTACATGATCTCCAACGTGTTGCCAATTACTACAAGTATAAAAATGAGTTAAATTGGAGTGGAATAGAATTTCCAGCTTCACTTAAAGATATCACGAGATTTCAAAAACAAAATGATAGTTCTATAAATGTTTATGCTTTGAGTATGAAAATTTCAAAATTTAATACATTTCCCTTACATCTTACATCTTATAAGAAGCAGAAACATATTAATTTATTAAGAATTGAAGTCTATTTATCAGAATGAAAATGATGACGACGATGAAGATGATGAAGATGTTGCAAATGTGAATACATCAAATAATTTTCATTATGTGTGAATCAAGGATTTATCTCGCCTCGTGAGTCGTCAATTATCTTTATGGAATGGGAAAAAATATATTTGTGATCGATGTCTTCACTATTTTATAAGTGAAGAAAAGTTATCTAGTCATGAAGGTGAATGTCAGAAATTAATTGAGTGTAAAGTAATTCTTCCTACACCGGGTAAAAATTTTGTGAAATTTAAAAACTATTCTTATAAGAAAAAAGTGCCATTTGTTGTGTACGCAGACTGTGAGTGTCTATTAAAGTCAGTTAAAGGTGAGACAACATGTAAAACGGAAGTAGTTCAACATTATGAACTTTTTAATATGGGATTTTATTTGAAGTGCAGTTATGATGATTCTTTATCAGGATATTATTCGAGTCCAACAGATGTAAATTCAGACAAATGGTTTGCACAGGAATTACAGATTTTAGCTCAACGTGTAGAGTTAATTTTCAAGAATCCAATCCCAGAGGAACATTTGTCAGCCGCGCAGACTGAAGCTTTTGTAAATGCTGCTTTCTGTTATATTTGTGAAGATCCAATATCTTATCAAGAAAAAAAGTTCGTGATCATTCACATTTAACTGGCAAGTATCGTGGAGCTGCGCATAAAAATTGTAATTTAAATTACCAAGATTCTCGGATTATACCTGTGGTTTTTCATAACTTAAGTGGGTATGATGCTCATTTTATAATTGCAGATATTTGCCATGAATTTGAAGGGAAAATTGATTTGCTTCCAATAAACAAGGAAAAATATATTTCCTTTACAAAACGAATAAAGTATAGTGAAATCAAATTTCGTTTCATAGATTCTTTTCGATTTATGGCAAGCTCTTTAGAAAAACTAGCATCATATCTAACAGAGTACAAAATTGTCAATTCAATGTTTACTAATTTTACTGATACTGAAATAAAGTTACTTACACGCAAAGGTGTTTTACCGTATGAATACATAGATTCATTGAATAAATTAAAAGATTTAGCATTACCTAAAAAAGAAAATTTTTATAGCTCTCTCAATGATAGTACAATCTCTGATGAAGATTATAGTCATGCTCAAAATGTATGGTCTACATTCCAATGTAAAAGTCTTGGTGAATATGTGGATTTGTACATGAAAACTGATATACTATTATTGGCAGATGTCTTCGACAATTTTCGGAATCAATGTTTGCGAGCTTATAATCTTGATCATGCTCATTATTATACAACTCCAGGATTGACATGGGATGCAATGTTAAATTACACAAAGGTAAAATTAGAACTCATAACTGATATTGACAAACTTATGTTTATTGAGCGTGGTATAAGAGGAGGTATAAGCCAATGTTGTAATAGATATTCAAAGGCTAATAACACAGCCCCACAAAAAAAAAAGTGTCATGTACTTTTGACCGGAATATCCTAGCCCTATGTATTTTGACGCGCTGAACACAAATCCGAAGTCCATTTTGCTCCATCACGTCAGGATTTTTTTCTAACCTCAAAAAACATGTCAAATTTTAAGAGGTAGGCGATTTTTTAAAAAAATTTATGGATTTACTTCAAACTTGGTATCTGGGGGTTTTTTGGGTCGCTGATTACGAATCTGAAGTTAGATTTTCAAAATTCAAAATGGCGGATCCAATATGGCGGACGAATTTTGAAAAAATTTGAAGATTTACTTCAAACTTGGTATCTGGGGGTTTTTTGGGTCGCTGATTGCGAATCTGACGTCATATTTTCGAAATTTTTATGAAATTTGGTATCTTCAGGTTTTTAAGTTGCTGAGTGTGATTTCGAAGCGAGTTTCTCACATTTTCAAATATGACTTCTATTACAATTTTATCATAAAATATTCCTTGGTAACAGATTGGATATGTTTGGTGCAGAAGCCAAATAAGAAAGTACATTGTTCCATTCTGCATCTTATTCCTGATGGACATATCATTGTCATTCTATGTCTAACGTTCTTATTGAGCTTTGGCACAATTTAAATCCTGCTGCTTCGATAAATGTAGTAGGCCATGACAACTGACCCGAAAGGGGATGTGTAGAATGATTCGCTTCCTGTTTATCGAAGTAACGAAGCCAGCGTAGGCGCGCTGCCTTGCAGGTGGGCGTTAGGGTGTGAGGATGATACCGTAGTGTGTCCGACGACGAGTTGACATTGTCCTCGTCAAAGTCGGAAAGCTCTCATACTTAGGCCTGGGGAGGTATGAGAGTTATCACTCCTAGGACGGTGGACTCGCCTGCGATCGGACCAGGATCCCTAACGTGCGGGTTATTCAATAAATCATGGCTTTTCAAAATCAAAACAACACAAAAACTTCAAATGCTTCAAAAATTAATTTTAAAGCATTTAGATCAAAACACATATGCAATAGCAATGCAGATGCATTTTGTTATATATGTGGACAGTTCGATGTTCCAAAGAATTGTAAACCAATCAATAACAATATTAGACAAATTTACAAAGATTGCTTTGATTTAGAGATAGCCGATCAAAATGAAAATTGGGTTCCACACAAAATTTGCTTATCCTGTCACATAATGTTAACTCGTTGGAATAATACTAAGGAGGATAAGTACTTTAAATTTAAAAAACCAATGCTGTGGAAAAAACCATTGAAACAAGAAGATTGTTACTTTTGCATGACCAATGTAGAAGGTTATAATAACAAGAATAAAGGAAAAATATTGTACGCTGATGTGACAACTGTAACAAAACCAGAAATTTTTTGTGATACACCTTCTTCTTCAAAAAATTTTGAAATCGACTGTTCAAAAGTAGAAGATGTATTTAGTGATATAGATGACGACATGAGTATTGATGACAAAGATGACTATTACATTCCAACTGGTGAACAGGAAGAAGAAATACCTGAAAAGTTCACACAAGAAGAACTCAGCAATCTCATTAGAGATTTAAAACTACCAAAAGATGTTGCAGAATATCTTGCATCAGTTCTTAAGAAGAAAAAAATGCTATCGAAAGGAACTACATCTTCCTTTTATCGCGATAGGGAAAAGGAATTCAGAAAATATTTTACAGAAGACAAAAAGCAGTCATTGGTATATTGTTCTGACATTAATGGGTTAATTGATCAATTAAAACCTGGCGTATACAAAGATGAAGATTGGAGGTTATTTATAGACTCTTCTAAAAGAAGTTTAAAAGCAGTATTACTTCATAATACTAATATTTATGGTTCGATTCCTATGGCTCATTCTACAGAACTTAAAGAAAGCTATGAATCTGTAAAACTAGTTTTAGATAAACTAAAATATCAAGAACATAACTGGCAAATTTGTGGGGATTTTAAGATCTTAAGTATTATTCTTGGACAACAAGCAGGTTTCACAAAAACGCCTGTTTTTTGTGTCTGTGGGATAGTAGAGATAGAAAGAATCATTACAAAAAAAAGGAATGGCCAAAAAGAAAATCTTTTAAACCAGGATCGAAAAATATCATTAAGAAGCCATTGATTCATCCCTCAAAGGTATTGCTTCCACCATTGTACATTAAACTAGGAGCAGCAAAACAGTTTGTTAAGAGTTTAGATAAAAATGGAAAATGTTTTAAATACCTAGAATGAAAATTCCCTGAGGTCTCTGATGCCAAACTAAATGAGGGAGTTTTTGATGGCCCACAAATTCGAAAATTATTAAAAGATGAGAAATTTGACAGAAACATGAGTAAAACTGAGAAAAATGCATGGATTAGTTTTAAACTAATTGTTGAAAATTTTCTGGGGAATAACAAAAGCGAGAATTGGGAAGAAATGGCAGATAATATGAAAACAAACTTCGGAAAGCAAGGATGCTTGATGAGCTTGAAGCTACATTTCTTAGAATCACATCTAAAGTACTTCCCCGAAAATTTAGGAGACTACAGTAAGGAACAGGGAGAGCGATTTCATCAAGACCTTAAAGAAATGGAACGTCGTTATCAAGGAAGGTGGAGCGTAAATATGATGGCCGACTTTTGCTGGATGCTGAAAAGGGATGTTGTACCAGGTAGTGTGAACTTAAAGAGAAAACCGCTACACAGATCTTTCGAAAACAAAAGAGTGCGCTACCATAAAAAGGAATAAAGGAAAATTACATACTTCAGAACTGACATATTGAATTTTGACAATCTGTTTTCAGATTTGCAATCAGTCTCCCCACAAACCACTAAATACCAAATTTTATGTAAATTTTAATATTTTGAAAAAATTCATCAGCCATATTCTTGCCGCCAAGTAAATCTTAATATGTTTTTTAATTCGGCCGCCATATTGGATCCGCCATTTTAAATTTTGAAAATCTAACTTCAGATTCGTAATCAGCGACCCAAAAAACCCCCAGATACCAAGTTTGAAGTAAATCTTCAAATTTTTTCAAAATTCGTCCGCCATATTGGATCCGCCATTTTGAATTTTAAAAATCTAACTTCAGATTCATAATCAGCGACCCAAAAAAACCCCAGATACCAAGTTTGAAGTAAATCCATAAATTTTTTTAAAAAATCGCCTACCTCTCAAAATCCGACATGTTTTTTGAGGTTAGAAAAAAATCCTGACGTGATGGAGCAAAATGGACTTCGGATTCGTGTTCAGCGCGTCAAAATACATAGGGCTAAGGTATTCCGGTCAAAAGTACATGACACTTTTTTTTTTGTGGGGCTGTGTAATATGTATATGAATAATTTTAACCCAAATGATGAAACTAAATACATTATGTATTTCTATGCCAATAATCTATATGGATGGGGTATGATGCAGCCGCTTCCATATGGTGGATTTGAGTGGCTTCTTGTTTTGAATAACAGTTTTAATTTTAATATTCCGGATGACTCACCTATTGGGTACATTTTAGAAGTGGATCTTGAATATCCTCAAGAATTACATGACAGTCATAGTGATTTTCCTTTTTGTTCAGAACACTCAAACCCACCAACAACAGCGTCAAAGCAAACTAAGCTTCTAACCACTCTTTCACATAAACTCAAGTATATTATTCATTATCGAGCGTTAAAACAAGCTCTTTCAAATGGTCTAACGCTTGTAAAAATTCATAGAGTCCTTACATTGACTTTAATACTTCCATAAGAAGAGACGCTAAAAATGAATTTGAAAAAAATCTGTATAATAAATGAATAATGCAGTTTACGGTAAAACTATGGAGAATGTGCGAAATCATGTTAATGTAACACTTGTTACTAAATGGGGTGGTAGATATGGAGCTGAAGCTCTTATATCTAAACCCAACTTTCATAGTAGATCAATTTTTAATAAAAAATTTTGTAGCGATTGAGCTTCGAAAAACGGAAATAGTGATAAACAAACCTATTTACATTGGACTTGCAATACTTGATTTATCCAAGACACTTATGTATGATTTTCATTATGAATATATGATCAAAAAATATGGTAAAAATTGTAAGTTGTTGTACACTGACACTGATAGTTTCATTTATGAATTAAAGTGTAAAGATATTTATAGTGATATGAATGATGATATTGATAAGTTTGACACATCTGATTATGCGAAAGATAATGTATATAATATTCCTTAAGTCAACAAGAAAAAAGTGGGATTAATGAAAGATGAATGTAATGGAGAGATAATTACTGAATTCGTTGGTCTGAGAAGTAAAATGTATAGCGTTCAAGTTAACGGACAAGACTTTGTAAAAAATGCTAAAGGTGTAAAAGCAGGTGTGGTGAATAAAACTATTAACTTTGATGATTATATGGAATGTCTTCAGAAATCCAGAATTCAAAACGAGAACGCAACATATAATTAGATCTCTACTACATCAAATAGAAACTGTAAAACAAGTTAAAATAGCATTAAGTCCCTTTGATGATAAACGCTACTTATTGCCTAAAAGTACCGATACCCTTGCTTGGGGCCATTATAAAATTATAAAAAGTAAATGAATTGTATTAGTGTGTATATAATTATATCATATAACCTGTACATATGAATGAGGTTTAAAAAAATAAACAATATTTTATATTTAAAATTGTTATTACTTTATTTATTACTACCTTATCTTGTATACATTTTTGAATTAAAACAATAATATTTTTTCTAAGTATAATATACATGTAAATCTAATAAATAAATAAGAAAAATTAAATCATTACATATTTGCTTAATTTAACTTTCTGGAATGTTAACTTGAACTTTTACTAAAGTTAACTTTAACTTTTCCAAAAGTTAATTTTAACTTTTCCAAAAGTTAACTTTAACTTTTCCAAAAGTTAACTTTAACTTTTCCAAAAGTTAACTTTAACTCTTATGGAAATTACATGTTAATTCCATTTAACTTTTACGAAAGTTAACTTTTCCAAAAGTTAACTTTAACTTTTCCAAATGTTAACTTTAACTTTTCCAAAAGTTAACTTTAACTTTTTCAAAAGTTAACTTTAACTTATTTAAAATTTAACTTCAACATTTGCTGAATGATTACATTTCTGATTTTTGTATCCAACTATTGTGTGGGTTGTCAAATCCAAGCCATTTTACATAGACTTTATAATGACGTTGTTTGAGAACTTTTTCTACGAGATAGACATCTGGATATTTCACTTTGGAGATTTCTTCTTCGTAGAAGCCACCTTCGATGGGTTGATCCTGACAATCCTTTAGTTTATACGTTACTGGGTTTGTTGATTTAACTGCAGTGATAGTAAATATTTCAGTTGTCCAGTTGGGTGTATATCCTTTACTGAGAACATTCTTATACTTGCTTACACGAACTCGATCACCAACTTTGAATTTTATTTTCTTAACTGAAGTTTTTCTTTGTTTAGATATACGTTTTAACAGCATACTTTTATCATATTTTCTGACATCTTTTGGTTTCATGCCAATAGTACGATGTTTTTTGTTATTATACTGTGAAACGAGAGATGGTAAAATATTTATCCATTTATAATTTCCTTGCAAGTTGAATTGTAGCCACATCATATTCTTCAGTGTGCGGTTGTCAGTATCAGTATGCAATTTTTTTGGAACACGTCCATTTAAAAGTATAGATTTCATAGCTGTAGAAACATCTTTCCCACATTTACTTTTTACTGGAATAGCCCATGCGTACTTTGAGAATATATCTATAACTGTGAGTATATATTTAAAACCATTATTAACTTTAGAATAAGGTATCATTTTAACTAAATATGCTTGCCATGTTTCATCCATCCCCCGTATTTGTACCTTACGACGTTGATAACTTTGCCTAGCTTGTTTATGTAATTCTGTAACTACTACTAATTTTTTATCATTCATTTTCAATGAGTTTTTCAAACATCTGAATACATCAATGATCAACAAGATACTGATCTCAATTTTTCTAGTGTACTATTAATATATGATTTGAGCTTCACGTAATTTCTCAATGATTGACATAATTTCATTATTATGACTAGGATTACCAGCCTGTTGTGATGCTATCAGTAAACGTAAACGGTCTACAAGCTCGTTTGGATCATCCCAATAAATATAGTCTGGATAAGTTTCTCTTTTCACAATCATAGATTGTGGTAAACGACTCTTTTTCTGTAAAGAATTTCCTGTTTTTGTGAAAAGCTTTGCAATAACATTAGTATATTTAGAACTCTTGTTAATGCGCATTTTTTTGCTTGGACTGTAACTCTTTTTATGTGCATTAGTGGTAAAAACAATTTCCTTATAGTTTGCTAAGTCATTTGAACTTATGGAAGCTTGATCTGGTTGTTGTCTGAATAGAAGTTCTAATAATCCACATGTTTTTGAATATTTTTTCTTTCTAACTAAATTAATGTATGGACCTTCAAAATCAATTTGTGTATCACCAATTATGAATGTACCGTCAGGGAGTTTGCGTACTCCATATACCATATCCAAATACTGCTTTCTGTTTTTATTCAATATTTGTATAAATTTATTTGTTAATTTATAAGATTCTTCATCCGTTGCATCTGTATTAGATATATTATCTTTTTCAAAAATAATATCATTAGACTCTTGATTCTTTGATTCATTAAACAAATTTTCATTCTTAATATTAGGCACATTAGATTCTTTACTAAAAGCATCATAGAAATCCATTTGATTCATTTTTAATTTTATGCATATTAGATTCTTCACTAAAAGCATCATAGAAATCTTTTTGGGACAAATCAAATGGCACAGTTTCACTAATAGCAGTTTTAAAAGATGCATCATAGTCTTCTTCTTTATCTTATTTTTTCCTAACATTTTTTACTTTGACAGGTGTATGAGTTACAGCAACTAATTTTTCTAATGGAGTAACTAATGGTTGAAAAGTTTCTCTTAACATATTTTCAGCATTTTCTCTACCGCTTTTAAGTATTTGCTGTTTTCGTCGAATAGCTTCACTTGCCTTCACAACCTGATGAAGTGTTTCTAACTCTCTTCGATACATGTTTATGTATTGAAGTCTAAAATTGTACTAATGTATTTCTCTGGAAACATATATTATTTATAAATTAATGAAGCAGTCAAATCCTTTTCTATATCTTCCTTTATTCAAATTTCTATCTTTGTCAATAACTACAAATCCATATCTATCAGAATTCCAACATGTAGAACATAAATCTCTAAATTGATTGTACGTCATATCAGTATTCACATGATCATTATAAACATGCTTAAGGTTTCCATCATCCTGTTTAAAAAGCACAAGTAAGTTAACATTATCTCTAACTAAATGTTTAGGAATATGAGCATATGTTTGACACAGATAAAAACTATCAACGTTAACATGTCTACCCATACAAAAGAAGGCTCTTACATTGTCCTGTTTCTCACAAGCAATATCATCAAAAATAAAGATTGAATTTGGTTTAGCATCTTTAGGCGAAACCACTTCCTCATGCTCACTATATGGAAAGTATTCGATTCCATCAACTTTACTCAATACTTTTTCTAGAAATTTATATTTAGGCTGTTGTAATGACTTTGAGTATAAATAAATATTCTCAAAGCTCAAGCCATTCGGATGTATAATCAGAGAAAGAAGAGCATTTGTTTTTCCACAATTTGATGGACCGCAAAAAGCTGCGCGAATACTATTTGAAAACAGATTTCCATGGCGCTTAACCTCATTATTATTATTGGATTGAATGAGATTATCAACATTTACAATCGGGAGCTGATTAGCTTGTACCTTGAACTACATCTTGGACTCGACTGAGAAAAAAACTATATATATCACACTTTTATAATCTATTTCCATCAGTCGGTTGTAAACCATCGTCGAGTGAAGAATGGACATTCATGAAAAAGTGAAGAAAAATAAATCTCACACTGGTCAAGGTTTTCTTAATAATATAATAAATAAATTACCAATTGAGTTACATATTCCTGGATACCAATATTGTGGACCTGGTAAAAAATTAAAAAAACGTTTAGCTCGTGGTGATCCAGGTGTAAATTCTTTGGATATAGCTTGTAAGGCACATGACATTGCATATTCAAAAGAAAAGGAAAATATAGAAGCAAGAAATTCTGCAGATAAAATATTAGCTGAAAAGGCTTGGCAACGTGTTCTCTCCAAGGACGCTAGTATTAGTGAAAAAGCTGCTGCATTAGCTGTTACTAATATAATGAAAGTTAAATCTAAATTCGGTATGAGGTTAAAAATAATTGATAATACCAAGAAAAAGATGAAAAAAAAAGAATAAAAAAGAATAAAAAACAGAGGAAGAAGAAGAGAGGTTCCAAGAATAAAAAAAGAGTTACATTAAATAAAGTTGTTCATGCTGCTAAAAAATGTATGAAATCAAACGGTAATTCTTTAGATACTATTAAAACTGCTATGATTGGTGCAAAGAAAGTTATAAAAAAGTTTGGTGGTAAATCTAAAATTTCAACATCTAGAATTCTTTCTGTACCATCAAAAGTTGGTGGTATTTTACCACTTATTCCAATTTTTGGTGGACTTAGTGCTCTTGGAGCTCTTAGTGGAGGGGTTGGTGGTATAGTAAAAGCTGTAAATGATGCTAATGCAGCCAAGAAACAACTTTCAGAAGCTCAACGACATAATGAAACAATGGAGGCTATTGTCTTGGGAAAAGGTTTACACTTAAAACCTTATCGACAAGGACTTGGTCTTTATATTCAACCGTATAAAGGGAAAGGATTGACAAATAAGAAAAGGACTTAACAAAACTAATTTTGAAGCTACCTCACCGTGCACTAACTGACTTTGATCTATTCAAATATGCTAAAATTTTGAGTATACCTCATTTTCGTGGAGTATTCATGCGAAATGAATTACCTATTACAGGACCTCATAAATATGAATCAGCAATTATTAATCTTGATGATAAGGAAGGACCTGGAACTCATTAGGTAGCATATAAAAAGATTAACAATAAAACTCAATACTTTGATAGTTTCGGAAATCTTTCACCACCATCAGATCTCATTGTATACTTAGGTGTTGGTAGCTATATAAAATATAATAATGAGAGATATAAAAAGTTTGATACATTCATATGCGGACACTTATGCTTGAAGTTTCTATGTGATCAACTTAATGTTATAAACAGTTTTAGTCTATATAAGAGTAAGTAATAAAGTTGTAAGCATCAGTATGAAAACAGATGTCAATCATGAATGACTCATTTACTTTAACGTTAACGGGAAACTCATCAGTTCTCGAAACTACTTATTTCCCACCAATTGAGCTCTCATAAGACAAGAAATATGTACTTGGACTTGTTGATCTGTTTACATTTGATTCATTTCCCAACATTGATAAAGGTTGCAATAAGTTTTACATAGAGAATTCTGTAGTGACTATACCAACAGGTAGTTATGAAATTTAAGATATTGAATCATATATTAAAGCAAAATTGCCAAATAAGTTTGCATTAACTATTAAACCTAATAATAATACATTAGGTTGTCACATTAAATCAAATCGTGACATAAGCTTTCATCCGACAGGTTCTATTGGTAAATTATTAGGATTTGCTTCTCGTCAACTGAAAGCTGAGGAAAGTCATGAATCTGATTTACCTGTATCTATATTAAAAGTGAATACTCTACGTGTTGAATGTAATATTACAACTGGAGCATATATAAATAATCAAAAAGTTCATACTATACAGGATTTCTTTCCTGTCGTTCCACCGGGATATAAGATTACTGAAGTTCCAACTAGAATCATTTACCTTCCAATCGCCGTGAAGACAATATATAATATTCAACTTCGCTTAGTAGATCAGGACGGTGACTTGGTTAGTTTTAGAGAAGAAACAATAACAATACGTTTACATATAAAGTCAGTGTAATGGGTATCATTTATAACAAAAAAAAAAAGTTGGCAGTAGTTATAAAAGTCAACCGACATGTGCAAAGAAGGTCAGTGTGAATGTTACTCGGAAGGTGTTAACACCTCAGAATCGACAGTTCCTGAAACAACTCTGTCTACAAGTGAAAATTCAAAAATAAGAAAAAGGAAGAGGAAGAAAAAAGATCAAATTTTTCTATTTTTTATGTGTAGCTGTTATAAGAAAAATGGAAGACATTCTCAGCATTCCAACTGCAGTGAATTTTGATGAATCCATTGCCAAGTATGAGATTCATAGTCATCAACCATATGCATCATCAACTTTTAATAATAGTGATGAAATCCGTATTGTAGTACAAAATCAAAATTTGTCTATTTTACCAAGCAACAGTTCATTACAAATATTTGGGAAGTTATGTAAAGATGATGGAACCGTTCTCACAGAGAATGTTGAACTTACAAATAATGCTATAGCTTATTTGTTTGATGAAATTCGTTATGAATTAAATGGTATTGAGATTGATTGATGCAAGTATGTTGGACACACTACAACTATGAAAAATTTAGTATCTTTAACACCATCTCAAGTTAATCGTACAGAAAAAGCTGGATTTGTGAAATTTGAAGCAAATTGAAGAGTACCAATGGTAAATGGTTATTTTAATGTAATAATACCTTTGAGTATGATTTTTGGTTTTGCTGAAGATTATAAGAAAATTGTTACGAATGCTAAACATGAACTTATTTTAATAAGATCGCGTAGTGATTATGATTCTACTATTTTCAATGGACCACTTATTCCTGGATTTAAATTTATGATTCATAATATTTAATGGATGGGACCATATGTAATACCATTTGACAATAATAAAATTAAATTATTGGAATTTATTGAGAAAGATCCATTAATTTCAATGAGTTTTAGATCATGGGAAATGTAAGAGTATTTATTGCTTCCTTTAAGTACAAAAGTTATGTGGCAAATTAAATCTTCAACACAATTAGAGAAACCAAGATATGTTATTGTTGGATTTCAAACTAAAAGAAAAAATAAAATGGAAGTGCCTGCATGTCTTTTTGATCACTGTGACCTCATAAATGTAAAATTGTTTTTAAACTTACAATCTTATCCATATGGAAATTTGAATATACACTATACTAATAATCAGTATTCTGTAATATATGATATGTACGCTAATTTTCAATCATCTTACTATGGAAATGATTCCGAACCTATACTTAGTAGATCAACTTTTAGATCATTGGCACCTTTAATTGTTATTAACTGCTAAAAAAAACGAGTTTCTAAAGCAGACATCAGTCGATGTACGTTTGAAATTTGAAACCAGAAGTAATATGCCTGAGGAGACAGCTGCATACTGCTTAGTCATACATGATCGCATTGTGCAATATAAGCCAATTAGCGGTATTGTCAAGAAGCTGTAAAAAGTGGAGGGGTGTGACTCTAGGGTATATAAGTAGTGTTCCAGAGAAGAATTTTATTTCTGTTCGAAGATGGAGTTCATAGTAGACGTTCAAGGCTTCAAAAAACCATACAATGAATTTATCTTTAAGGAGCTGGTGATACTACCTCTAGAAGAAGATGCTCAACCTATGGTGTTCTTGTTCGAACCACCCTGCAGCTGAAGTACACTTCCTGGAAGATATAAGAGTGAAAATCTATGGTTGATGCACAACTATCATGGCATCAAGTGGACATCTGGAGATATTTCTTATGAAGAATTACAACTTATACTTCATGAGCAATTATCCGGCGCACGGACAGTCTATGTTAAAGGTTTGGAGAAGAAGAGATATCTTGAACGATATATTGATAATGTTATAAATCTAGAAGATATTAATTGTCCTTCATTTAAAAAACTTGTAAAAACATCAGCTCATATATGTACACATCATACTCTATTCAGAAGTCTTTGTGCAGTAAATAATGCTATTATGTTGTTATGTGTCAAATACTCATAACCTTGCGGAGTCAGGGGAGAACCCCTGCACGGCTCCTCCGTTTGAGAGCCTTTTCCGCGCCTGATTTTCGGCCAGCTTTTGCCGCCAGCAGAAACTGGTACTCCCCTCTAAGTTTTTTCCCCCCGCAGCAGCCACGAAGTCCAGACAGGCCGGCGCCTGCTCCCCGCAGAGACTACGTCACGCGCCTTCAACCATTGTTTCGGATGTGACCTGTGGGTCCGTTTCGACTTGTTCTGACACAAATGTCAGGAAACAAGGAATTTAGAAAAATTCCATTTTTCACGCATTAGTGTTTTGTTTCTTTTGCGCATTATTATTATTATTATTATTATTATTATTATTATTATTATAATTATTATTATTATTATTATTATTATTATTATTATTATGATTATTATTATTACTATTCTTAGTAATGTGCGTATTATTATTATTACTGTTATTATTATTATTATTATTATTATTATTATTATAATTATTATTATTATTAATATTATTAACATTATTCATATTATTATAATTATTGTGCTTCTATTATGGGGCCTGATTCTCTGGAAAGAATCTGGAAGTTTCCAGAAACTTCCAGAATCTTGTGGGCGTAGGGAAAGGGAAATTTCTCTATGGGATTTTTTTTGCATAGAGTTTTTCCCTTTATAAACCGTTCTCGCAGAGCTGTCAGCCAGTCCCTTTCGGTTCGTCAAACCGTGAGCATCCCTGTCACTCTGTGTGTTAATAAAGACGTTTTTCCAAAGTTTCGCCTACATTATTTCTCCTCAACAAAAGTAAGTAAAATTTTACCGGTGCTACGAGTTCCCGCGCCACCATGCGTGTGAAACCTTAACGCCATAACCGCCGAGTATATCCCCGCGCCACCAAGCGTGTGTGATATCCGTCGCGGAAACCGCGAACCGCGAAAAACCGCGAAGTGCGCATTTCTCGCACAACCTGGTGTTACGAGTTCCCGCGCCACCATGCGTGTGAAACCTTAACGCCACAACCGCCGAGTATATCCCCGCGCCACCAAGCGTGTGTGATATCCGTCGCGGAAACCGCGAACCGCGAAAAACCGCGAAGTGCGAATTTCTTCGCACAACCTGGTGTTACGAGTTCCCGCGCCTCCATGCGTGTGAAACCTTAACGCCACAACCGCCGAGTATATCCCCGCGCCACCAAGCGTGTGTGATATCCGTCGCGGAAACCGCGAACCGCGAAAAACCGCGAAGTGCGAATTTCTTCGCACAACCTGGTGTTACGAGTTCCCGCGCCTCCATGCGTGTGAAACCTTAACGCCACAACCGCCGAGTATATCCCCGCGCCACCAAGTGTGTGTGATATCCGTCGCGGAAACCGCGAACCGCGAAAAACCGCGAAGTGTGAATTTCTTCGCACAACCTGGTGTTACGAGTTCCCGCGCCTCCATGCGTGTGAAACCTTAACGCTACAACCGCCGAGTATATCCCCGCGCCACCAAGCGTGTGTGATATCCGTCGCGGAAACCGCGAACCGCGAAAACCCGCGAAGTGCAATTAACCGCGAAGTACGAATTTCTCCGCACAACCTCCCACTTGGCTCCTCGCCTCAACACACCCCGTTACGGTATCAACCCTAAAGAGATCGTAACAATTGACGCCCAAAGCGTGGGGCAAGATCTCCGATGGACATCGGAGCGAACCAGTAATAAATGGCGCCCTACCGAAAAAGAGCTAGTCCACACACACCTCTTAATACAGGCTCCTCGAAACGAGCTTTACGAGACCTACCTTCACGGAGAGCAGCAGACCTTTCGAGAAATCCTCTTTTCTCTCACCGGCTCTCGCAAACACAACCCCTCGAAATTCCGAGCCCAGACCAATCTGTGCAGCAATCAAGAGCTACTAATTCTGTAGTAAGCTCTCCCCCCTCCACTTCCGGGAGTGGAATTCAACACCCGGTGGCGTCCAACAACCCCCCTACTAACAACATGAATAACCCTAGTGCTCAGGCTCCAGGACCTAGTTCCTCGGATCTCGGATCAAACCCCATGGTGCCTCTTGCGCCCCCCTCAACGATTGCAGAAACCGTAAGCAATGTTCCTGCACTGGCAATGCCTAGCAACATAAGTTTTACTGACTGGATGGGATTAATCAGAGCCTTCCAGTCCCCCCCACCGCCCTTTCCAGAATTCTCAGGCCTAGACCACGAGGACCCGCAGCGGTTTCTCACAAATAGCGAACGCTATTTTTCACAAGCCCAAACCCCGGAAGATCAACGGACCCAAATAGTGGGACAAGGTCTAAAGGGGGAGGCACAAAAATGGTGGTCAATCTACAGAGACCTGGCCTACTCCTGGGAAGAATTCAAGGATCTTCTACTGAAGAAATACGCCGGACCAACCGTCCTCATGAGGCTCCAAGCCTCCTTGTATTCGCACAAGCAAGGGGACAAGGAGCCTACCGCAGTCTTTTTACAACAGAAGTCCCTATTAGCTAAAAGGCTTCAGTTAAATTTAGACCCCGCAAACCTAACCACGCTCCTCCTGGAGTCACTGAAACCTACCATTCGTCGGCTAGTCCGACCAACAGCCCCAACTACTTTCGCCGAGCTCTTTGAAGCAGCCATCCAAGCTGAGCAAGATGAAACTGACTGCGCACCTAAAAAGAGCCCCAACCCTCCGAAAGAGGAGCCTCCAAGAAAAGTCACGCCAGACACTTCTGGTCCCCGGCAGGCTCGACTTCCCCCCTGCCATTACTGTCCGGAGTTTCACTACCACCGGGACTGTGCAGTATACAAGGCCCAGATCCAGGGAAACTGGCGAGCACCGGCGGGCAGACCGACAGAGGACGCCGCCGGTCCCTCGTCCAGCCAACCCTAAATTCTATTTATTCTTCAACCCAGGACCTGCCTCGGACACGTGTACGACTCGGAAGCCGCGAAGTCGTCGCCGAGATTGACTCCTGCGCCTCTCATAACTTCGTGAAACTCTCCATCCTCACTGGAGCCGAGCGCAGTTCCCTCCAACCTGGACCATCCCAAGCTGCCCTTGCTGCAACCGGAGTCACTATCCGTCTGCATGGGACAGTGCCCCTCGCACCCATTATTGGAAACCAGGAATACCCAAGTTCCTTCCAAGCGTGCAACGAGCTACGGGCCGACCTGATCTTGGGCCGTGCTTGGCTTAAGGAGCACGACGTTCACCACGAACACCGGACCGATTGCCTCTACCTAGGCAACAAGGAGCGGCAACGCATTTTCTTGACCCCTTTGCCAGTCTCCAACATTTCGGTACCGGACCCCATCGATTTCGAGCTATCGTCCACAGTTCCCCCAGAATATGTCAACCGACTGCGCCAGGTTCTTGGGACCTATGAGTCCGTCTTTCACAAAGGTGGACCCCTCCGACAGACTCCCACCATCACTCATGACATCGAGCTGGCTGACCCTCGACCCTTTCGCGAAGCTCCCCGCCGATTCTCCGATATCAAGAAGAAGTTCATTGATGAGCAGATGAGGGAAATGCTTGCCGAGGGTATAGTCGAACCAACTACTTCCCCCTGGAGCTCCGCTATCGTGGTAGCCAACAAACAAGGAGGCGATTATCGATTCTGCATCGATTATCGCCGCTTAAACAAGCAAACCACAGACGCCCCCCAATGCCTCCCAAGGATCCACGAAATTTTAAAAGACCTCGGAACGGCCAAGATATTTACGACCCTAGACCTAAAAAGCGGATATTGGCAGATTCCCATGGCCCCTGGGGCACGGAAGTACACGGCTTTCTCCACTCCTGACGGAGGTCAGTACCAGTTCCGAGTAATGCCCTTTGGGTTGAAAACTGCCCCTGGAACATTCCAGAACCTTATGCGATCCTCCCTGGCCTCATACTGGGCCAAGTTCTGCATCTCTTACCTAGATGACGTAGTGATTTATTCTCCCGACTGGGAAACTCATCTTCGACACTTGGCCCTCGTATTAGAAAGGCTCATGGTCTTTGGCCTAACCTGTTCTCTCACCAAATGCGCGTTTGGCCAAAATAGCTTGCCCTACTTAGGACACACCATTACCGCAAGTGGTAACCACGCTCAGCCGCGACATGTAGACGCCATTCAGAATGCAGACCCCCCACGAAACAGGAAGGAACTAGCATCCTTCATAGGGACCTGTAATTGGCTCATGGAGTATGTCCCCAAATACTCGGAGGTCTCTGCCCCCCTGACCAACCTCTTATCACCCAAACGCCCCTACCGTTGGACACCGGAACACGACGCTGCTTTTGACGCCGTCAAAGAGGCTTTCCGTAACCCAGCCATGCTGAGTCGGCCTGACCCAGACCTTACCTTCATCCTACAAACCGACGCCAGTGCGCTTGGTATGGGAGCCGTTCTCTACCAAGAAGATTCCTCCGGCAAACGACGCATAGTCTCCTACGGGAGTGCAAAATTCAACCCAACGGAGACCCGCTATCACTGCAACGAGCAGGAGTGCCTCGCGGTCATTTGGGCGATCAAAAAATACCGCCCCTACCTAGAAGATCGCCCTTTTGTGCTACGAACTGATAGCAAAACCCTGACTTGGCTCGACAATATGAAGGACAGTCGAGCCAAACTCGCCAGATGGCATATGTTCCTTGGAGAGTTTAGTTTCCGCACCGAGCACATCCCAGGCAAGGAAAACGAACTCCCCGACGCTCTCTCCCGGTCCCCGGACCCTAACGAAGAGTCGCCTAGGGAGCCTGACTTAGAGCGCATGGCTTTCCCCTCTCAAAACCAGACGAATCAGACGCCTCCGACTGAGACACCTGTCATCAGTTCCATCGTAGCCCCCACCTTGATCTCCGACATCACGGAGGCTCAACAGGAGGACCCCACAATCTGGCGACAGATAAGAGACTTCCTGAACTTTCAAAGAGAAAAGCCCTCTAGCCCCAAAGACCAGAAGTTCTTGGAGGAAAGCAAGCTCGATGAAAGAGGATTTTGGAAGCGAAGTCCGACCAATACCCATTGGCTCCTTAGAGTTCCCCTCGCGCTCCGCCAACGTGTGATTTGGGAATACCATGACGTCTCCCTAGCCGGACACCCTGGAACCGAAGAGACCACGTTTAGTATCCAGCAGCATTTCTTCTGGCCTGGAATGGTCCGGGAGATTCGGAGATATGTCTCACAGTGCCCTCTCTGCCGTTGCTCCAAGGCCGTGAACAGTAAGGACTCCGTAGGCCTACGGCCCCGCTCGGCTCACATTATTTGGGATACCTTGGCCCTTGACCTAATGGGTCCCTACCCCGTTACCACGAGGAGGCACCGGTTTCTTTTAGTGGTCACAGACCTATTCACGAGATGGGTAGAAGCTTTCCCGCTCCGGAACTCTGAGACCCCAACGATCATCGACGTGTTACACAGAGAAATCCTTTCGCGCTATGGCTATCCCCGACGTCTCTTAAGTGACAACGGCCCTCAATTCAGGAGCAATCTCTGGAAAGACGCCGCTAAGCAGTGGGGGTGTACCCTTTGGACCACTCCTGAGTATCACCCCCGAGCTAACCCCACGGAACGGCGAAACCAAGAAATAAAAAAGGCTCTTCGACTCCGACTCTCGGGGTCCAATCAGACTTCCTGGGATCAGCACATTCCGGACATACTTTTCACCCTGCGCCGAAGAAGGAACGCGGCCACCAGGATGCCCCCCGCCTACCTATTTCTCGGTCGTCAAATCCTGACACCCGATGAATGGGACCTACCAGTTGCCCTAGAACCGAGCACTACGGCCGAACGCGAAGATTTGGCCAACCTGAACCAAAGGGGTTACCAAGATCGCTATGCAGTACCAAACTACCGACCGCCCTACTCCATAGGTGATTGGGTGTACGCACGCAATCACCAATTATCTAACGCCGCGGAGCGTTTCAACGCCAACTTAGCTCCTGTCAGGACCGGGCCCCACCAGTTCCTAAAGGTCGAATCACCTGAAGTGGTGTGGATCCAGAAGGACAATGGGCCCCATAAGGTCCACATCAACCAGTTGATCACAGCTTCCGACCCTGTGCTGCGTAGGCCCGCCTCAGCCAAGGCCCTCAACGCCCCTGAACACAGGACCGGACAAGTCCACGCTCCTGGCCCAACCAATCAAGAGTCCGCTCCAGCAGGGTCTGACTCCCACCATCCACTCGCCTCAGCCGAGGTCACCAACTCTCTTGAGCCCCGGACTGTACAAGTCCTTGCTCCTGACCAATCCAATCAAGAGTCCGCTCCAGTAGGGTCAGACTCCCACCATCCACTCGCCTCAGCCGAGGCCACCAACTCTCTTGAGCCCCGGACTGTACGAGTCCTTGCTCCTGACCAATTCAATCAAGAGTCCGCTCCAGCAGGGTCAGACTCCCACCATCCACTCGCCTCAGCCGAGGCCACCAACTCTCTTGAGCCCCGAACTGTACAAGTCCTTGCTCCTGACCAATCCAATCAAGAGTCCGCTCCAGCAGGGTCAGACTCCCACCATCCACTTGCCTCAGCCGAGGCCACCAACTCTCTTGAGCCCCGGACTGTACAAGTCCTTGCTCCTGACCAATCCAATCAAGAGTCCGCTCCAGCAGGGTCAGACTCCCACCATCCACTTGCCTCAGCCGAGGCCACCAACTCTCTTGAGCCCCGGACTGTACAAGTCCTTGCTCCTGACCAATCCAATCAAGAGTCCGCTCCAGCAGGGTCAGACTCCCACCATCCACTCGCCTCAGCTGAGGCCACCAACACTCTTGAGCATCGGACTGCACAAGTCCTTGCTCCTAACCGAACCGATCACGAGTTCGCCCCAACAGG